>OX359267.1:9521455-10151455 GCA_947179155.2 Hedera helix | reverse complement strand
TAAATTCCTCCCCCAAATGACCATCCTTTTTTCTTTTATTAATAATATTAATGTCCACTCTTCCCTATCTCCATACAACCATCAATTTTCTCTTTATTAAGTCCATCTGGTATTATTTCAGTCTAACCTTTTCTTGATTTCTTGTAGTTATCAATTTGCTTACACATCAAGGTGATAAAAAAGCAATCTTTTATTATTATTGTTGTTGTTGTTGTATATACAGTATATATTTTTTTCTATGTTTGAATTTATTAATCCCATATAAACTTAAAGAGTGGGTCTTTTTTCCATAGGGAGGTTTAATTCCAATCTGGGCATCTGGGTATTGTTATTTATATGTAAATTTCAATGGGTTTAGTTTAAAATGTTTGTTTTATGTCTTGGATTTGATGGGTTTATGTGAGGTTTCTTGCTGTTGACCTAAATTGGTTTTATGGGTTGGATTGAATTTTGCACTTGTTGTATTTGTGATTTTGCCACCGAGAAAATCTCATGCTTGGGCCAAGACTATGGAGAGTTTTATGACCAGATTTTTTCTTCTCTGGCATTGACTTGTATAGCTTAGTGAAAATAATATGAAAAACCTTCTAAAGAAACTTCATATCATGTCCAATCAATCTGAGGATTTAGAAGGTTCTAGTTCATCAAAGAGCAATAGGTTGACTGATGTCTCCTCACCTGAGAGGCTTTCACAGTCTCAGAGTCATCGTAGTTCTGAGCATAAACCCTTCTCAGCTATTTCGGGTTGGTTGAATTCAGTTACAAATAGGCGTAGTCCTAGTCCACCATCATCTTCAAATGTGACTAGTAGGGAGAGGATTGAACAGTCTGATTCTGTGAGCAGTAGTGTTTTGGATGCTGCTTTGGATGCAGTGCTGTGCGATTCGGAGTCTAGCAACTTGAGGGATCCTGATGTAGAAGAGGAGTGTCAGATGCAATTGGCTTTGGAGTTGAGTGCAAGGGAGGATCCTGAAGCAGTCCAGATTGAAGCAGTTAAGCAGATTAGTTTGGGCTCATGTCATCCAGAAAATACTCCGGCAGAAGTTGTTGCATATCGATATTGGGTAAGTATGTTTCTCAATTACTGGCTAATTGAATATCATATTTTTAGCTCGGCACAATTTGGTTTACTTCATGTTATTTTGTGTTATAAAAGTTGGTCAAGCTCTCATTGCACTGAGTATAAATTGTTGTGGTTTAATTCAAATTTAGCTGTAGTAAGAAGCAATGATATGGTTGGTGGTTCTGTATACCAATTACCAAAAGATCAGCTCATTTCCTTATTTTCATGGATATTTGTTAAAAAACATGAATGAACAAGAGTACATTTTCCTTTTAAACTTCCCTCTCACAGAATTTTAAGGTCCATGAATGATGGCCTTTTCTTAATACAACTCTTTCTCAATTTATAATGTTTTGATCTATGCTCAAATATTCTTTTGATGTGAGAAATGGAAAAAACAACAGTTTATAGTTCCCAAATAAAGTAAAAAGAATCAGAAGGAGTGAGTCTCCCTGAGGTGTTCACCTCTACTTGGATAATTAAAAAAAGTTGATATTTAATGCAACACTAAAGTAGAGAGTGCGGCTATAAATTATTCAGGAAAAATGAAAAAAGAAACAGGATGAACTCTGCCTAGTGTTGGGCTGAAATCATACACATGTAAGTTGCCAAGGAGATATCAAAAGGAAGGCTAGCTATTGATGGGAAAAAATGATTTTAGCCTTTTTAGGTAATCATGGGAATGGAGTGACCATGTTATTTTTAAGTATCTATAACCAAAGTAAATGTGACGGGGATAACCAGCGCCTTGTCCCCAGTGGGTTAATGAGATGCTTTAGAACCTCAGGGGTGATTAGATAATTTACCCTTTTGCAAAATTTTAATATAGGCTAAATAGCTTAGCAAGTGACGAATATTCTTATCTGAAGGCAACTACATTTTCCCATAAAATTTGAATATCTGGTTCTTGTTTTCAATATTTTTTATTCCTAACCTATCTCATGGCACAGAATTTATTTATGCTTCACAGAATTACAATGCTCTTAGCTACGATGACAAGATTCTTGATGGGTTTTATGATCTATATGGCATCTTGATGGATTCCAATTCATCAAAGATGCCTTCCCTTGTTGATCTTCAAGTTGCACCTGTGTCAGATAACATCACCTGGGAAGCAGTTCTTGTTAATAAGGGTACCGACTCTAGGTTGATCCACCTTATACAGAAGGCCTTGGAGATGGCTGCGAAGTTGAGGTCAGAATCTCTAAATTTTGTTGGTAGTGATTTGGTACAGAAGCTTGCTGCTTTGGTTTCTGATCACATGGGGGGGCCAGTTGGAGATCCCGACGGCATGTTGATGGAATGGAGAAGTCATAGTTATAAGCTAAAGGCAACTCTCAGGAGCATGGTTCTGCCTCTTGGTTCTTTGACAATTGGGTTGGCGCGTCATCGTGCACTGTTGTTTAAGGTACTTTCTGACTTTTAGATATTTTAGTTTTAAAGGTGAATAAACCTAATGCAATACACAGGTTTGCAGCAACATTTGTTTCTCTTTTTACAGGCATGATAATTGATCATTGTGCTATTGGCCGACAATTTTTTTTCTGGATAAGTTGTGATTGATTTTAAAATTTGTACTATATTGTTATTGGTTAATTAGCATCATAATTTTTTTTATGGTGATTAGTTTTAGTTGCTTTTGACTTTCACTGCGTGAAAAGAGTTGAGGTATTTTATCCAGGCATGAGAGATCCTCCTTGCACCCTGACGGTTTCCTAGAACTCCAATAAGAAGCCTTCTATACTCCATTAAGTTCGAAATTTCTGACTTCTTTGTATTAACATAATTTTAAAAATTTGGGCGTCCTACTAACTCTTAAGAATCAGATTACTGAACGGTGGCAATTATGCTCTTTACTGCACCTATTAAACATTTTCATAGTACTTTTCATATTTTTCTAAGCATTGACTAAAAATTGGTGTGAAAAGGTGTAAAGACTACAAATGGTTCTTGTAGTTGGTCTTTGCCATTGTGTATTGTTTCACTACATAAAGGATTCTAGGAAAAGAATTCATGGAAGCGGAGAATTTTGGAAATTGGATTAAACTCAAGGTAGAGCATATATGGAGTCATATGATATTTTATTTCTAAGCTACTGGAGTCTTGTTTGTGTCTTTATTTCTCAACAATGTTGCAAAAATTCATCCCTTAGCCTCGCTTCATGTCAACAGTTTTAAATGTGAGTTATAGCTTGAAATATCCTCTTTGATTTGAATGGTATTATAGGTCTTGGCTGATAGCATTGGCATCCCTTGCCGGTTAGTGAAAGGACAACAATACACTGGTTCAGATGACGTGGCAATGAACTTCGTAAGGATTCATGATGCAAGGTTATTACATTTTGTTTATACCTTTTCCTAATACCAGCAAATCAGGGTTAATTATTTTCTTATATATTCTCCAATCTCCATAGTTTTATTGTTTTTCTCATTTATCATATATCAGCTTCTACTTCCTATCCCATGTATCCACATGAGTCCGAATCAAATGTTTACATAAATTTGTCGTCATATATAGAAACACTCAAATTTTAATAAAGATTCCTCGAAAAGTGAAATGACAACAGGCTAGTATTCAGAAGAATAATTACCACTCTTAACTGATGGAGCAGTATTAGGCAGATTGAAGGTTTTCAAAATAAATTTAATCTCCTTAGAATTGCTTTACGTGAGTATTTATCCTATTCAGGAGGGTTTTAGTTCTTGCAGTTGTTAATTCACGGGGGAGATTTTTTGATCGATCTCGTTATTCAAAAATCTGTATTCTAAGTATGTTATACCTTATTTTGGATGTATAGCATTTTTTCTTCTAAAACAGTGGCTGATGTGGATCCAGGGAATACATTGTTGATTTAATGGCGGACCCTGGCACACTTATTCCATCTGATACCGCAGGATCACATATCGAGTATGAAAAGTCTTTTTTTCCTACTGCCTCTTTGGCTTCGGCTGTAGACTCCTCTCCTATACCTTCCTCAAGTGGTGGGGTTAGTATTTCATATGAAGAACAGTCAGAATGGCGGACACCGGAGAATAGATCCAGGTCTAGTAACCTCAATGCGGCAGGGAACAAACTAGATGAAAGAAGTGAACTTATGCCATCGTCAGATTTATTACTACATAATAAAGCTGAGGAAGGGTCCAAGAAATCATCAGCTAGAAGTCCTGGAAATGTAGGGAAGGAGACGGATTGGGAAATTCCTCGTAGGCCTAATCAGTCTTACATGCTTTCAACATCGTCTTCATGGACTGAAGGTGTTAGCTCCCCAGCCGCACGGAAAATGAAGGTGAAGGATGTTTCACAATACATGATTGAGGCTGCCAAGGAAAATCCACAGTTGGCTCAGAAACTTCATGATGTGTTACTTGAAAGTGGTGTTGTTGCTCCTCCCAATCTGTTTACTGAAATATATCAGGAGCAGTTAAATATAGAAACTGCTGAGCCTAAGTCCCCATCTGAAGATGAAGAAAGGAATAGAAAGAGAGATAGCACCTTGAGAACCAAGGGTCAGGGTGATCTTGGTCAAGCTTTGTTTTTGCCTTCTCTGCCTTATCACGGTGCACATTCTAAAGGAGGTCATTATGGACAATTAGAAGATCGGTCAGATTCCAAAGTAGTATTAGGAGAGCGGGTTTTGTCACAGTATGACGTAGCTCCAGCAAATTATGCGAGGAATGTTCCTGTTGCAGCAGCAGCAGCAGCGGCAGCAGCTGTCGTGGCATCTTCAATGGTAGTTGCTGCGGCAAGGACAAGTGCTGATTCAAATCTTGAACTTCCTGTAGCTGCAGCTGCCACTGCTACAGCTGCAGCTGTGGTAGCAACGACTGCAGCTGTTGGCAGGCAGTATGAGTACTTGGATGCTTATTCACCAGGTGCTGCTGCCTTCTTCAACCAATTGGGCAGTGCAAGAAGTGATGGAGATGCAGATGTCGCTGTTTATGATCCACGGGGTAGTGGGGACCAAGTGCCTGATGCTGCACAGGGTAATCCTGAAAGTGAGAGAATATCAGATAGGTCTACAGGTAATGATAGCACAAAATCTGACACCTCCCTTGATGAAGTATCGGACTGCGAGATTCCCTGGGAGGATATCACCTTGGGTGAGCGTATCGGACTTGGTACTAACCTGCACTTGCATAGTTTTTTCGTTATTCAACTCTATGCTGTTAATCTGCTTCAGTGTAGTTTCATTTGTTTGGTATTTTTTTTTGGGTGTAGGATCATATGGGGAGGTCTATCGTGGAGACTGGCATGGAACTGTAAGTTCATATATCTCTGTTTACTACTAAGGCTATGATCTGAAACTAATTTAATATTTTACTTTCGATTTTTCTCAACTTTCTGATTCTGTAACATTATCAGTAATGACTGTTTGTATTCGGAGTGGAAAGCTAGATTGGGCTTTGAGAAATGTCATAAGTTATTATGTTTTCCTTCTTCAATCTACCTTTTTCATCATTATTTTTCAATAGTCTAATCCCTATCACTTGTTATGCATTACTTGAACGATCATAATGCTGAAAAATATTGCTGAAAACAAGTTGATCTATATTTAGGTTTTATATTTTATTGCTAAAGTCTAATTTTGAATTAATTATTACTATTTGTTTGGTGTGTTGTCCTTGATTTTTTTCTTCCTGCGTCGATGTTAGTTTCATTATCTTGCGTTTTTGGCATATTAGAACCTTACTTCTACTCTTCTGATTTTTAGGAAGTTGCTGTCAAGAAGTTCCTAGACCAAGATATTACTGGTGAATCACTTGAAGAATTCAAAAGTGAGGTACAATCTCACCCTTGTTTGACATACAGCCCCAAAAAACTCATGACCAAAGCCTAAATAGATTTTATAGGTTAAATCTGGCAACTAAGACTTTATCTGGGATCCCTTTGCCATATTGTGCTATATACATGGAATGCTTCTAATAATGCTATGTTGTGACCTGCAAATCAGAGATGCATAATAAACACAAATCTTTAGGCATTATTTATTTGCATTCCTTAGGTTGATTTAGACAAACAATATTATGAATGCCTAAGGAAACATATGTAGTTGAATAAAGAGTTGTTTTATGATGCAGATGCTACATATTACAGATATTTGTATCATCTATCAGATGATGTGGTTCAGATGTAATTCTGTATATATTATTTTGCATAGTATTTATCCAAAAAATATTTTAAAAAATTATGTTGCGTAATGCTTGATAACATGTATAGCTTGGTAGGTGTTATATTATGTATTATTGTTGGTTAGGTTATCAAATGTGCTACTAAAATACATTGAGTTTCTTTCTGGAAGATTCTTGAGGTAAAATCCTGTTACAACGTAAGATATAGGTGGTCCCCGTGTACCATGCTTGATCCCCATACTTTTTGAACACTGGCTGAATTTGGAACTCTGTCTAGGTTATTCATACAAGGGGATTTCAATGAATGTGAAACATGATCGTGGTCAGTTTTCTTTTTGTTGCATATATATGAACAGGATGATTGAGAACCAATTCTGTTTCTGCATTTTCTTTCTCCAGAGTTCTTCTATAAAGTAGTTTTTTAAAAGACATATGCGCTCCGCATTATTTCACACCCAATTTTTTCCACTCTTCAACTTGTTTGGGTACTTGATTTATTGATCCCCGTCTAGTGGATTTATATGTTGATACTCCCTCCATTCCTTTTTATTTGTCTTTTTAGAGAGTGATTTGTTCCTTTTTATTTGTCATTTGTAAATTTTAAGGAAGTATTAGTTACTTCGTTTCCCATATTATCCCTACATTAAATACTAATTTGTTTCTCTTTCATTTTTTGCAATGAATTTGAGAAGGGCAATATTGAGATTTAATACTCATTTTGATCAATCCGACAAAGCATTAGTTATATTTCTTAATCTATGTTTTCTAAAACGTCAATTAAAAAGGAATAGAGGGAGTACTACTTTAGAGACTATGAAATGGAAAATTCATTTTTCTTTTTTGGCTTGCAAGGTCTGGATCATGAAAAAAGTTAGACATCCCAATGTTCTTCTCTTCATGGGGGCTGTTACTCGTGTTCCCAATCTTTCAATTGTCACCGAATTTCTTCCTAGGTATGTCAAAGTACATATTCTTATTCATCTCATCTCAACTTCAGAAATGCAAATATTCAAATTTTGTTGAACCATATAATTATATAGGTAAGAAGACATCATCTGAATTATTGCATACCTTGATTTCATACTCATTCTTTAATATGAGAAGATCAGTTCTTTACCTTATTTTGATTTGAGCAACGCTATATGGACATTATAAGAGGAAGCATTTTCCCTCATGAAGCGTGAGGCTTAAACTTTTAATATTGGAAAAGACGAGTAAGGGTTTGAGATGGGTGTTATGGTAACATTGGAATCAATCCCGTAGCCACAATGTGGCGAAAAAGACTGAGCCTAGCTGCCTTTTCTTAGCAAGCCCTTTCGAACTAGCAGACTTGCTTTCCTTGCCTTGCTTCAGAATAGCTTCCAACACAGTCCCTCTTTTGATCCTGTGTTTATCGGCTTCAGAAATCAGAATAAAATATCTTGGTATAGATGAGATTCTTCCTCATGGTATTCAGAACCAGTTTTGAAGCTAATGAGTTAGAAATGATATAAAAAATAGAAATGCTATAAAAAATAGAAATGATAATCTTCGTAACTTTAGAAAATGTCAAACTATGAATAGCATAGGGAAAAAGTATACGATACTACAGAAATTAAAGTAGACATTCTAAAGCAGTTTAAACCTACTAATAAAGTCAACTGAACATGGTTACATAATGGGTAGCATCTGGAGCAAGTAGCATGACACAAAAAATTAAAGAAGTAGATAATAGCACTAGAATGTAACATGAGTCATACATTCATATTTGAAATACTATTAAAGACCTTAAATATCTATCAGTAAAATGAAAACTTCTATGAAGCTGGATAGTTTATACAAGTTCATGGCAACAGAAAGGAATTAGTAGATGCCATCGGATGAATCGCTCCAGCTCTTATCATCAACATCGTCATATTATTCCTGCTTTTCAAATCTAATATTTGTAAGATACATACAATGCCGACCTACTTGAACCTTCAGCTGATCTTTTTCTGTTTTTGTTAAGGTACTAGTCTTAATTTTGTGTAAAAAAGGATAGCCTCACCTCTTTCATTAGTAGTCAGTGTGGTCCGTCCCATCAAAGGCTCAAGGAAAAGTAAATTCAAAGAAGTGGGGAGTTTTGGAAAGGAAGCAGCTAAATCAACTCCACTAGCCGCTTATCCACCTCTCCCCAAAGATTTTAATGGCAATTTACAAACTTCATCTATTAATACAAAACCTTTTTTTTAAGACCCTGTATAAATCTGGAACCATTTATGAATCACCAGTTGGTATACAGACCAATTTAGAAGAGAAACTGTCACCGCAAAATTGCATGTTGCATCTATACAACTCATGAATTGAAGCCCTTGAAAAATATTCACTAACATTAAGCTTTTTGATATTAATATTTTAGATTTGGGGTGTATATATTCATATTCGCATGTGTGTGTGTATATATGTATATGTATATGTATATGTATATGTATATGTATATGTATATGTATATGTATATGTATATATATGTGTGTGTGTGTGTCTAATGAAAGTGCTGTGTGTGTATATATATATATATATATATATTTAAATGTGTATATATGTGTGAGTGAGTGAGTGAGTGAGTGTGTGTGTGTAATGAAAGTGCTGTAAATTCAAATCTATATAATTATGTAGAGCCTTCTATACATATACTCCCTCTATCCCATAATAATTGC
This sequence comes from Hedera helix, assembly GCA_947179155.2. Taxonomy (NCBI): domain Eukaryota; kingdom Viridiplantae; phylum Streptophyta; class Magnoliopsida; order Apiales; family Araliaceae; genus Hedera; species Hedera helix. The sequence goes on along the minus strand of OX359267.1, from coordinate 10,142,588 downwards.
AACAAATTACTTTTTGGGATGACCCACATTATCTGCAACATTTTAGCTTTTGGAAAATTTTACTAAATTAAATGACCAGGTTACCCTTAATGGTCCCACATAATTATACTTTTAAGTACCTAAGAAGTAAGGATTCTAACTGTAGGTCAGAAGTTGCTGAGATTTGGTACCAATTACAGTTTAACAGTGTTGCTCACATATCATTTAACGTGAAGAGAGAGAAGGGAATTTATGAAGCCTCGACCGTAATTAGGTTAGGTGTTTAATATATATACCAAGTGAAAGAGGATACAAAATACATATACTTAACAATAAACAATTGAACAGTGAGCATGCAGATTGAGTTGCCATAATAAGTGCTTACAGTGGGACTAATGATTTTTTGCGGTGATCAAATAACTTTCCTTGAGTGGATTGATTCCATGGAAAATTATTTTCATAGCTGTTTTACACCAGATAATGTGAAGGTCGGCTTTGCAAAGGCAAGAAGGGGGCAGCGGTTGTATGTTGGTATAAAATTGAAAAGGAGTAACTTTTTAGGCCTTATCAAACCATATATAGAAATATATGGGCTGGGATGAAATTTAAGATGGAAAAGCTATTCTTTCTCCTAGGAGATATTATCAGAAACTGTATCTAATATATTCACACTTAAAGAAAGTGCTGATTATGTTTACGAGGACTGCAGCAGTCTAGACTCTCTGGTTTGCCTACTCAGGAGTCTAATGAGTGCAATACTGGTCTAATTAACTCTGCAGAAATATTAGTATTCTTCCATTATGTATTAGTGCGGTTGTACTGATCGGTGATCACCATGGCCTGTGTTTCCAAACACATGTCGAACTGCTGTCTTGAGGAAACAACATCCGAGTCTGATCATAAGTCAGAAGATGAACATGTTGAACATCAGAATCATCAATGAGTTTTGGAGTTTTTTTTCATTACTTTATGAATTTCAACTGTTATGATGGTTTCAGTAGCAGCTAATTATCTGCATCGAGTATGTCCTCTCCTCCCCTCCCCCATCCCCCGTCCCCCGCCCCCCGCCCCCCCTGCTCCCTACCCTCTGGGCACATTTTAGCATAAATTCCTAGCACATAGCTGAACTCCGTCTGATGTTCTAGAGTATTTTTTTTTTATCCTCATTAACTTGGAAAGTTACCCTTTCACTTGGTCCATGTTTTACTAGATTTCACGCGCTTAAGATTTTGTATCTTAAACTATGGACGCAATCCACTTTCCAATTTGTGGATGACTATAACTGTTAAAAGAGTTCCTTATCATCTTGTGTTAAAAACCTTGTTGGTAAAGTTATTTATAGTTTCTTTTTGAAAATGTATAGTTATTTTTTCCTGCTGTGAAAGCTTTAAACATTGGTTTTGTTGTGCAGAGGTAGTTTGTATAGGCTACTTCACCGACCCAACAATCAATTAGATGTACGGAGGCGTTTGAGAATGGCCCTTGATGCTGTATGCTCTCTTTTTCAATATTAATTTGAAGGTTTTGGTTTATTGGTGAACTATCATATGTCCTCTTATGACATTAAATTTTCAGGCTAGGGGGATGAATTATTTGCACAATTGTATACCAGTAATAGTTCATCGTGATTTGAAATCTCCAAATCTTCTTGTAGATAAGAATTGGGTCGTGAAGGTGACATTCTTACTTGATAGCTAAGAGTGTTGAGGTATTTAATATTATTTCCAAACCTTATCCCTTATGATCAGCATGCCTACCTGTCACTAGGTATGTGATTTTGGGCTCTCAAGAATGAAGCATAGCACATTTCTTTCTTCAAGGTCAACTGCAGGGACGGTAAGCTGTATTTGCCAATTTGTTCTATAGCTTTCTTGCTACTGCTGCAACCATCATGCTAGTCTTTTTTTGCTTTATTTTATTATATTATTTATATATATTTTTCACTTAACATATTTGTTTCTTTTATATTAGATTACTTGTTCATATATGGTGTTGTCTGTCTTACTAGATGCCACATACATTTGCCAGAAAGTAATTTGCTTCTATGCTGTATAACGCTACCCTATGACCTTTATTTATTTTATTTTTGAAGGCAATGCTTCTTTAGCTTTCTTATTTCATTTTTGCTAACACTGTGGTCCCTCCGACTGGCTACCTTTTGGTTCTTTTATCTTGTCTGACGCCTTTCCTAAATGGAAGAGTAATGCTACAATACTGGGAATTGGCTAATCTTTGTTGCATCATTTTATTATCAGCCCTGTCTGTAGAAGATACTACAGTGCTGTTGGTCCTAGTACCCTGGCCTTTGGAGATGTTTTGGTTGCCAAGTTTCTCCTCAACAAGGTGGTTGCTGTGATCCATAGTTTGCAGATAACATCATATTTACAATATGATTGCCTTATAGGGAAATTTTAGTTGGATTTGATGTCTTGCTTGTCTAGTTTGTAATGCCTTATCCTTGAAACTGATATTTGTGAGAATTGATATTCCAAGTGCAATATATAAAGTTGAACTTGTCCATTTCCAATCTGAGTGTGAGTGAGTTATTTAAAGAAATATAAATTTATTATTACAAATATCTGTGAAAATGCAAACAAAGTTAACCTGATATATATATATATATGAAAAATAATGTGGTTGACATATGGACCCAGCATGTTTGTGTTAACATATCTTTTTACTAATGAAATGATTTAAAGTAGAATAGAACGAAATGCAAAGACTACAACTGCTGCTAAATAAGAATTTTATGAATTGCTCGACTTTAAAGATGATTTCAGATAATAGTTCAAAGACATGGCATTTCTCTTTGCTCATTTTCCATGCCCAATTTATTGTGAGAGTTGTCTGTTTTAAACAAAGATGTCCTCCTTTATGATTTTATGTAGATTAGAATAAATGACTATGACTTCAATGTTTTGTAATATTGCTGACGTTTATCAGAAGAAAATTGGGATTTAATGACTCACTTGAATCTGTGGGACTGGTATCCTGGATATAAAGCTTTCAGTTAGATTAAAAGTTGAAATTTAAAGAAAGTGTGCTGATTTGCCTCATTGTTAATGGTTATCCTGACGGGTGTATTATTTTAAGGCATTTCTTAGTGGACAATAGGATAATAACATAATGAGACTTGTAGAATAATAATGTGACAGTGAGTTTGTGATAGTACAAATACAGCTTATAGTTGCCTGATTAATTTTACTGAAGAAACTGTAGCTTTCGAATCATTTTTACTGGATTTGCAGTTAAAAGAAACACCAAGTACAACGTCTAGGGAAGATTATTTGCTTATGATATTTCTTTGATGTTTATTGCAGCTATATCTGATGATTCTAAGTTTATGCATTAGTTCAAATTAAATATTTGTTCCCCAGATAAATTTTTGGGTCAGTTTTAGTTTTTATCCTCGTATTTTCGTCGGAATCAATCCATTCCTTCTGCTTCAAATTTGAACAGTTAAACTTCATTCTTTGACTTCTACTTTGAGAAGAGAATTAGGATTTAATGGCTCACTTGAATCTGTGGGACTGGCATCCTGGATATAAAGTTTTCAATTAGATTAAAAGTTGAAATTCAAAGAAAGTGTGGTGAGTGACCTCATTGCTAAGGGTTATCTTAAGGCACTTCTTAGTGGACAATAGGATAATAATACTACCTCCGTCCAAATTATAAGATCAATATTGACTTTTTTATTGTTTTCAAAACTTAAATGAATAATTGTCAATTTTAAATTTAAAAATGTCACAAATTGACTATTAGAAAGTGAATATTGATCTTATAATTCGGAATGGACAGAGTATACATAATGAGACTTGTAGAATAAATAATGTGAGTGTGTGACATAATGACTAGTGAGTTTGTGATAGTACAAGTACAGCTTATTTGCCTGATTAATTTTCCTGAAGAAACTGTAGCTTTTGAATCATTTTCACTGGATTTACAGTTAAAAGAAACACCAAGTGAAATGCCAAGTTTATTTTAGTTTCAATTAAATATTTGTTCCCCCAGATAAATATTTGGGTCAATTTAACTTTCTACCCTCACAGTTTGGTTGGGATCAATCTAGTCCTTCTGGTTCATATTTGAACATTTAAAATTCATATTTTCACATTTACTTTTCATCCTTGTATCAGTGCCTCTTAGAATTTTGCATTGATAAATTATAACAGTTTGCTGATAAAGATTATGTAGGAGTCAGAAATTATAAATTAAACACTTTTGTGTATGTGGTTTACATATCATATATGATATTGTGCTATATATATGTGTGTTTGTGTATGTATTATACATATCTCTTGGACACCACCATTGGCTTATTTCCTCTGCCAAGTCACCACCACTGCCTCACCATGTTTGCTGTCCAAGTTACAGGACAATATACAGTTTATGAGGTAACTATCGAGAGAATATACACATATCTCATATTAGCCAATATGCAAGATATATTGGACCTTGTCTAGAGAGATTTTCTATCTATATATCTTATCACTATTTCTCTCTCTATATATGGAGTGGGGTGTGTACATAGTTGTCAGAATCTTACGATACGCGATACATATCTTACGATACAATACGGAAACGATTCGATACTTATTGTAAGGCGAATCTAAAAGGATACAGTATCTTACGATTCGATTACGATTCGATACGATTCTTACGATACGATACAATGCACCATACTTTTTAAAAATAACCAACTTGAAAAAGTTTTCATGTAGATCCAAAAGACTAAAAACAAAACTTTTAAGCCTTTTAACATTTCAATTGAATAGGTTTTCTAGCACACATTCTATATCGCTTTATGAGCCTTTAATAACTTTTTAGGGTATTATATCTAATTGAAAATGTCGCTCTATTTTTTTTACGTCACTTTCTATAAGCAGATATATAAATCTCCACTTGTTAATTTGAATTATTTTCTTTTGTTTTATAGATTAAAGGTGAATCTGAATTTTTGTTTTCTTTTGTTACTCTATAAAGATTACTGAAATAATAGCTAATAAATCAATTTAAAATATTTTGGCTACAGTTTAACTTTAAAATTTATTTTTAGTTTATAATAATATTTACTCGACTACTTTTATATATAGCAAAGCTTGTGTTTTATATGTTTAAATATATATTACTATATTTTTTATTTTGTTTCAGTATCTTACGATACGATATATGAAACACGATACAGGGGGTTTCGATACACGATACGATTCACGATTTAACAACTATGGGTGTATATAATATGTAACATATAAATTGTTTTGATGATATTTGAAATAATAATGTCTATTGTGATCAATGGATAGGAAATGGTGTCATGGGGGTTTTATTGGCAGAGCAAGATGGTTGAGAGTTTCTCTCACTCATGGGTTGCGATTAGTTTAATATGTTTTTTTCTTTGATAAGTTCATTAGTTATGAAATAGTTGTTCCCTTGACGGATAGTTATGGCTGTATAATTGGCAACGGTCCCATGATGGCCTAGGGTAGAGAGTGAAGATATAAACACTGCGGCCTTCGCACTGTTCTTTTTCTTTCCCCCCCCTCCCCCCCCTTTCAAATTCTTCATCTTTATCTATAAAAGAAAAAATAAACACTGCCCCATGAGCATGGTTTATGGACCTCATTTTATGTCCTGCTTCTCTTTTTGAGTTCTATGTATATGACCGTTGACTATATGCATGAGTATGATGTATTAACACCTTAATTCAAGGAACTAGTTTTGAAGAGCGAGAATGTCAATGGGTTGTGTGTGAGTGAGAGAGATAAAGACAAACTTTGGACATTGCTATACAGAATTGACTCGATTTACTACATATCTTGGCTCACTGATAAATGTGTGAACCACATATATGAACTTTACAAGTCACATAACTCTCGAGACATTCAAAATTCTGACAGCTGTTGCCGTGAAGGATTCAACTGAGAAAAAAAGTGATTTTTAAAGTGAAATCAACCCAAGACTACAATGTTTTAAAAAGTTTGTGATTATAACTATACATGTTGTCATGATGCTTAGTTCAACACTTATTCCATTGTCTTAATAATCCTATAATATTTTCTCCAGGCAGAGTGGATGGCTCCAGAGGTACTAAGAAATGAACTGTCAGATGAGAAGTATGTTTTTTACCCCTTTCTTTCTTTCATTTGTTGGTTGAAAATAAATTAGATTATATTATTCCCCCCATTCTATTTTTTAATGGCATGGTTAGAAATCATGTTTGTGGCATGAAGTTTAAGAGGACCTTTACGTAGATACAAAAAAAGAATTTTCTATTTATCTGCATAGCCTCGAAGGAAAGATCTTTCTTTGACTTTTATTTTGATGAAAATTTAACTATTTTTATTTAACTATTTTTATAGTTAGAATTGATTGGTCGTCCCTATCCAATAATCTAATATGAATGTCTCGCTATTCACTCGGTTTTTGGGTCATAATCATTATGTAGGAGAGATGGCCGAGTGGTTGAAGGCGTAGCATTGGAACTGCTATGTAGGCTTTTGTTTACCGAGGGTTCGAATCCCTCTCTTTCCGTACCTTCATCTAATTCACTGATCGTACTAACCAGAATAGATCAAATAGCAATAGATAAAATTATTCCAACATATAAGATAAATATTAACTCTTTAAAAGCCAATTTCAGACATGTTCAACTTTAATATTGACATTGATTTGTTTAAATTTTGAAAATAATAAATCTCATAATTACAATACTTTTCAAATAATTCATAATATTCATAATTGTATTGACAAAAATGAAATGGATTCATATCATTTTGAATTTGAAAATACTTCAAATTGACTTTTAGAAAGTCAATATTAGTCTTATATTCTTCTATTTGGAACACAGAGTTTAATATTTTTCAGTTTTTCTTTTATTAAAATTGCATTTCAGATGTGAAGCAATAATGTGTAGAGAAAACAATATTACAATATATTGTTTAAAAATTTAGTGTTTGAATGTCTCAAAATTCGTGGCACAAACATGAGATTAATAATGCCATTCAAAGTGGGAACAGAGGGAGTAATATTAAAACCATATGCCAGTATGCCACTGGTACTTGATTTATTCATTTATTTTGTAGACTGTTCATTGACTTAAAATTTTAAATGATGTGATGCAGGTGTGATGTTTTTAGCTTCGGCGTAATATTATGGGAGCTTTGTACTTTGCAACAACCATGGGGAGGAATGAACCCAATGCAAGTTGTTGGGGCTGTTGGATTTCAGCATCGCCGTCTTGACATTCCAGATGATATGGATCCTGTAATTGCAGATATAATCACAAAATGCTGGCAAACGTAAGTAGATATTAAACTTCATGCTTCCTTAACTCTAATTAAGATTCTTTGTGAGTTGGTGTTGCTAGTTGTAGAACAAATTCAGTGGATCGATGATCTAAGCACTGGACTTATCGGCTGAAGGGAACTGTTAAAAAAATATTTTGCTTAAATAGAAAAAAGAGTCATAAGCTGGAATGAAGTCTTGACAACTGTGCTTGTCATGAAAGAATCTTGGCAATTCCGTCAGATTAAAATTATGTAAAACTTCAATTTGGCAAGGAAATTGAGTAGAGTGAGCAGGACAAGATACCCAAGGAAACTTGGTGATTTTTGTTTTTAATTATGATCTCCCTCATGAATAAAATCAACAACATTTCTTACCAGCTATGCATATTTGAAAGTGTCAATTAGGGATTCCATGCTTGTTCATCTAACGATCCATTTAAGATGCAAATTTGCAATTTTATAAATCCGTTCATGTTACACTGTACAGAATGTAGACTCATGCTAATAAAAGATAGAATTCTAACATTTTATTTGATTAACATTCTAGTGATCCAAGATTACGGCCTTCATTTACTGAAATCATGGCTGCACTGAAGCCACTCCAAAAGCCTATCACCAGTTCACAAACCCCTAGATCCCCTATGTCAGCAAGTAGCGGGCATGATAAGGGTCAGCCTTCACGAACTGTTGAATGAGCCAATGAGGAAAGCAAACGAGATCATGACCCATTGGAACGCCTTGCAATAGAGGCAAGCATGGGATTGCCACAAATGTAAGAAACTGATTTGCTTGAAGACTCTGGTGAACATACTTGATTGTGATTCTTTCTGCCATTCTTTGCCCTCCGTTTTTGGCTTGGTTATGCCATGCCTCAATGTGCCCTGTATTTGTCATGTAAAATTCGTCCGAATTTGTTTTAATCAAGGTGGGAGGATTTTTGTTCTACGTATTGTTTCAAGTTGCTTCAAATGAAGCACATTTTTGTGAGCAAATGGCTTGGCACAATCTGTTAATATGACGAGTTGAAATTCTTAAACATACTTGGAAAAAAACAATGAAAAATCGATTTAACAACCCCCCACCCTCACATATATTTATTTTACTGGATTGGCTTACTCTCCTACCAATTTAGTGCACTAGCTGTTGTGACTGGGTCAGTGTAATTCCAACTATATTATTGAAAGTTTTAAGCAGTAGTAGTAAGGGTGTCCATATCTAGATGCAGGAAGGGCCAAATATTTTTCTAATTGTAAAAATAGTAGTGCACTAAATGAAAGATTATACATGTTAAGCATATGTGGAAAATGTATGAATGTACACTAGTCTCTTACAGCCTTGCTCTTTTTTCTTTTTTGCCTTTCTCTTTGTTTCTTTTTTTTTCTTTTTTCTTTTTTCTTTTTAAGAGGTAGGGATTCTTTGTGGATTAGCGATGCCTTGGTGGATTTTTAGTAATTCTCGTCCTTAATTTGTGTTTGAATTACGTACGATTTTTTTTGTTATTGTTTGACTTAATGTTATAGAAATGTGAAAATTATAGTGTTTTTTCATGTAGCATCTATTTTGTTGAATATTTTATCATAGGAGAATGATCCATAACATGTATTTGTTATGGATCCTTATAGGACATACACTATTTATACTATTGAAAATAAGAAGAAATGACCTGGATTATAAATTAAAAATCGTCGTCCGCTACTATTAGTAGTGGATGGGTAAAAAAATCACATATTATGCTACTAATAGTAACATATGTTATTCAAAATAAGGGGTTGACTTATATTAATTAGAGTTTTGGCCAATATTTAATTGCAGATTAAGTTTATTAACTAGGATTTATGATTCACTAATGAGAGTTTAGGGTAAATTTTAAACCCTGGTTAATAAATTATAAACCCTAAATCCTAGTTAATAAGCTATAAACCCTAATTAGAAATCTTAAACCCTAGTTAATAAACTTAAACTCTAGTTAATATAGACCAAAATTCTAAGTTAATATAGGATAAACTCTTATTCTGATTAGCATCCGATAGTATTAGTAGCGGATGCTATATGTTTTTTTACCGTTCGCTAGTATTACTAGCGGACACTGCATTCTCAAGTTTAATTTTGGCCATTGATATTTGAAATGGATATTATAGATGATGTATGTCTTTTTTGATGCATAACAAAAATATACATATCTAATAATAAAATATATGTTTAATCCCCGCACCCGAATTCCCATCTAGTAAGATTTGATGAGTTTTTGTATCCACGCTTCTGTATTCCGGCGCTTGTATCTGTACTTACTAGCTTTTTAAAGAGTCTTCTTAACCTTTAAAACTGATCACGTGTGAAGATAACATAGGGACCATTGCCTACTTAAGGCAGCAATTCAACAAGATTTTTCCGTATCCAAAAAATATGGCCACCTTCTTTGGCTCTCCACCATTTGTATCTCATTCACTTACAAGAACTCACCACTTTTCTTCATCTTCAGAAACTCCTCCACAACCACCACCAACCCCACCTTCATAGCCATTGTCACCGCCCCTTTCGGCTCAACCGCCAAGTACGACATTGTTGGAGCCACCATTACCTATCTCAGTTTAGGTGCAGAAAAAAAAACCTACCACTTCAACTAAAGCTAATTCCACAGATTGGATAGCCTCTTCCTTTACTAGAAGGTTTGGGCTTGGTGCTGTGTAACAACTTGGGTTAAATCTATAGTCTGAATCAAATCATATCAGAATAAGGTCCAATGCGCTATCTCAATAATATCTTCTTGGGTCATCTTAACCTACCACAAATTAATCCAAAAGGTTATGACTGGAAGTATTAATGATAGCAACTTGGGTCCCTTATATACACATCCAAATATCTCACATTAATCGATGTGGGATTGGGGTGTTACATGCTTGGCTTGCAAGGGCTGGATTTCTAGCCATTAGTGTCATTTCGGAACAAATCAAAACCCAGCTTGAAGTCTTTAAGCAAGAAGCAAATATTAGGTAATGTAAGCAAAATTTCAATATCTATTGCTTGAATTTTGAAAAAAAGTTCATGATTTTATTATCCTACTTTGTGTAGAGATGTGGAGAAGAAGAGGAGATGGTGTTGCCTAATGGTGTAAGATACAACTTTCTCACTAACTACTATATTTAGATATAATAATAAAGTACTAAATTAGGGTACCAAATATTAAAGATTCACTAATTATTTGACTGTTGGCTAGTCTTTATGTGTTGTCCGGAAAGATGTGACATCGTTATATTGGCTGATTATGATTGATTGTGGGTACTTATTGAATACTATGCTAGGCTAGCTAATGATGTCTAAATTTTGAGATACCAAAACTAACTTGTCATCATTATAATGGTTGATCATATCATGATGACTGATTATGTAATAAATATAACTAATATAATTGAGACATCAACTACATACTTCAAAATGTGGTACAACATTGGGTACCCCTTGCATTGCTTATTAGCGAAGAAAAAAATAAAGATTTTAAGAGCTATCCATTCGTGGAAAATATTATATCAAAAGAAATGTGATTAAACATTTTTGTGTTACTGAATTTTAAAATGGACGAAAATTTTAAGCTTTTTGTATCATTTTTTTGTTACTAAGTTTTTTAAATATATATAAAAAAAAAGAAATTGACGAAAAACTATGCTACTTTTCTTATTAAAGTTTTTTGATTAAAAATGGACGAATTTGAATAAATAACTAAATAACATAAACAAATCTTTTATAAACATTATAAAACTAATATTAGGATAAATTAGTACTCCCACCGTCTAAGTTTATTTGTCCTAATTTTTTTTTGAAATCTTTTTTAAATTTATTTGTCCTCTTACCATTTTAATATTCTCTCAATTTCAAATTATAAGATCATTATTAATTTTTTAAAAGTCAATTTGAGACATTTTAAAATTTAAAATTGACATGATTCATATAAGTTTTCAAAATAATAAATCTTATAACTAGTAATACTTTTAAGTATTTTATGATATTTACAAGTGCATGACATAAACTAAATGAATTCATCTCAATTTTGAGTTTGAAATTGATTTTTCAAAAGTTAATATTGATCTTATAGTTTAAAACTGAGAGAGTATTATTTTTTACCTTATATTTTCAATATTACCCTCATTTAACTTTATAAAAAAAATCATTGAAAATTACATGACATATATTGAAAAGAGTAACATTATAAACTTTGACATTGGAAACACAATCATATTCTTACTTTCTCCTCTCTCTATTTTATTATTAAAAGAAAGAGTTAGGAGATTAATTAAAACAAGAAAGATAATAATAGAATAGTTAATATGGGTAATTTGGAAATAATTTTTTTTCTTAATAGCCGTGTATTTTCAAATTAGGATAAGTAAACTTGAAAGGAGGGAGTAATATAAATGTAAAGCTTTACAGGGTGTTTGGTTGGATAAAGTTGTTTTGGATGAAATGTAATGATGGTTAGAATCAAAATCGGATCATAATGAAATCGAAATCAAACACTTTATTTATGCGCTTGGTACGTTACTTAAAAGTTATATCGGAATAGAATAAAATAAAATGTAATGAATAAAATATAATTATATATATATATACACCATATTATATGTTATAATATTAAATATAAAATATATTTAATGTATAATAATATACATTATAAACATATAATAATATATATAATATAATATATAATATATATCATATATACTCTATTAATATAATATGAAATAAATATAATACCTATTAATGTGTATAATATAATATATTATATTATATATATTAATATTACTCATTGGAATCGCGATCCAGTCGTAATGACTATTTTGACCAAACTTAGCACACCAAAAGCGGTAAAGGAATTCTTGGTCAGAATCGCGATTCCTTTTCGCTCTGCATTCCTACGAACCAAACGCCCCGTTAGTTTTGTTTCTTTTTTCTTTATAAACTCAATAATAACATGAAAAAAAACATTCAAATTTTCTATTTTTTTCTTTTTCATTATAAATTATGTTTTCTAGTCCTTTATTTTCCTTTCAAAACTCAAAAACATTGAGAGAAAGTTGAAGAATTTTGTTACAATATACGACTCTATTGCATTTTTTTGCATTCAAACTTTTCATATTCTCATACTCAGCTATTCATTTATTTTCACTAGACATGATTTCAAATACAATTACATGATCAGGTACTATGAGTTGAGGGGGGGGGGGGGGGGGGGTGGTGCTACCACTAGGCCAGGAGACTTAGTGGTTATTGATCTCAAGGGAAGTGTCCAAGGCACTGGACAAGCGTTTGTCGATACGTTTGAAGGTGACAAAAGGACACTAGCTGTTGTAATGGGGTCGAGGCCTTATAGTAAGGGAATGTGTGAAGGGATTGAGTATGTTTTTAGATCGATGAAAGCCGGAAGAAAAATAAGAGTGGTAGTTCCTCCGAGTTTAGATTTTGGGAAAAATGGTGTCCGATGTGCAAATTCCTTCGTTTGCGACTCTTGAGTACATTGTGCATGTTGACAAAGTGTCGATTGCACCGGCTTGAGTTCATGAAGAAAACATGTTGATTGTACAAAAAATATATATATATTCGAAATGATGTGTGAAAAATGGCTTTAAGCTAGTTTGTAGTAACAAATTGAGGGTTTAATTTTTTGAATATCTACTGCAATTGCTACCATTCATGACAGTATGTCACCAATATAATATCAAACTAGGTCATACAATAGGGCTGCATATGCTCTGTTTATCGCGAGAATATAATAAAAATTTCATTAACTTTTGGAGGATAAAATAAGAAGATACAAGAAAATAAATTAGAGATGACAAAATAGAAGGATGACTAAACTTTTAGAGACAAAAGGTGAAAAAAAAGTTATAACACAGTTTTATCACTGACGTTATCCATTCCCCTTTTTATATAATAGAGATATATAGATTAATAGATGTAAAAGTAATAATACCTATTGAGGGGAAGGATTTAAAAAATCACAAAAGCCTTATTCCTAGGAATTTTTTTTTCTCAAGATGGGATGCATTGATCAAAAAGTTGGTGCATTCTGTAAAAATAATTTTTTTACCTACTTATCTATGCTATAAATTTGTTCAACACATCATATCATTTAAAACTGCACCACAGTCTTAAAAATTATTTTGCTCCAATTCAAGTGATTTCATGTTGCAATTTCTAATTAAAGCAATCACAACAAAGCGGTTTCATGTACGATTTTTGTTCAAAATCGCACCAAACTGCACTTGTAGTGACTAGTTTAAAGTTTGAACTTAATGTTAGGGTTAAATATATAAATACCTGTTAGAGGGGCTTGTAACTTTCCCATATACTGTAAAGACCCGCGCCTAATGCTCCAGAGCCCACACATATGCCCAAGCAGCTATATTCGAAGACAACATGTACCTCTAATGTTACGTTTGAATTGAATGAATGAAATGAGTGAATGAATGGAATAACAAAGGAAATGGAATGAAGAGTGGAATAATTCATTCTATTTCAAGTAGAATAAATAATTCTAAATCCTTCCTTAAGGGATAAAATTCATAAATTTGGGAGGGATAAGAACGTTCATTCTATTCTAATGGAGTAACCAGATATAATTTTTTTTTTCATTCTATAGGAATGAGTCATTTTATTCTCATGTTCATTCTTTCAATTCAAACATAGCATAATTGTTGCCTTACTCTGAAGATAACCCTAGGGACTTATAAACTAATACCATGTAGTTTGTACAATGCATAAATAAGTACAAGTAGGGTGACTTCTGACATCTAGATTGAACTTGCCGAACACGTGGACAACAAACAGGCTTTTGGGCTTGGTCTGATCCGAACCTTTCAAGCTTTGATCGTTGATCAGATTAAGTCAAGCCAGATTTTTAACTTGAAAAAGGAGTCTGTTTAAGGCCTGTCAGTCAGGCCAGACCGAAGTTGGTCCAGGCTTAGGCTAACTAGGCCTCTATTTCTTTTCTTTTTTTCTTAATTATTTTTTTATTTTTTTTTATAATTTTTAAGTTTAAAATATTAAATAATAAAACCATAAATTATAAAAGTTATAAATTGTGAAAGTGAAAATTTTAAACTTCATTCATATAAAATACTTCATTGTTGTATTAATTAAAATTAATGTATTATAAGATAAAAATTAATAATAATGTATTGAATGAATAATTAACAAATTAAATTTTAAACATATTCGTTATTAATAGTAATGTATTGGCTCATTGATTACTTGGTACTTTGGTAGCCTGCTTAATAGCTTAGGGAAATATTACTGTTGGACTCTTGGATTGTTGGCATTCCATACTTGGCTTAAGGTGTTTTAGACTTCTAGTTAAGGGTGTCCAAATTTTTTGGTTTTTTCGGTATTTATGGTATACCGGACCGGTCTGTTCGGTATACCGGTACTAATCGGTTTGGTATGCCGGTACTAACCGGTTCGGTACCGGTCTAGAGTTTTGAAAGATCGGTATTAACCGGACCGAATCGATTGTACTGGTTTCCTATTTTTTTTTATAAATTTTTTATTAATATTTTTATTATTAATAAATAAATAATAATAATAATAATAATAATAATAATAATAATAATAATAATAATAATAATAATAATAATAATAATAATAATAAAATCGATTAATTTTGGTAAAAATCGGTACCGAACCGGCTAACCAGTTCAGTCGGTACCGATTTTGGTACAGAGTTTTACATAATTTCGGTATCGATTTAATCTAGTTCGGTTCGATTTTTACCAAATGAAAACCCTTACTTCTAGTTGATTGCTAGGTGTGGGCTAGTTGGGGGGTTGGGTTGCTACTTAAACCTTCCTCTTTTATTTGCTTACTCTTGTGTTGGACTTCTGTATTTGCTGTTAAGTAGGAGTGTGTCAGGCCAATAATGTTATCATGCCAGGTCAGTTCAGGCTTAAGGTCAGGCCACCTAGGCTTTCTCAGGTCAGGTCAGGCTGGGCATTAGGCTTAAAATTGTTATCTGTTGGATGCTTGCAGACCAAGATTTTTCATGCCAAGCCCAAACCGTACACTGAGCCTTAAGCTTTTTGTGCAACTCTAGCTTCAACTAATCCGTGGCAAGAATGACTGTTCAGATGGGTTTGTTCCACGCTTCGATGGTACAACCAACCTGCAATGTAAGAACTCGACTTTTAATAAATAGAATTTAATTTTGTCATAATTTTTATGCTTAATAGTAAGGTATTAAATTGATAAAATGATAAAGGTAAGGTTGATATATGCAAATTATACAATAAAAATGAATATTCATTTTGTCAGAGAATATTCGATTCGTATGACAGCGCCGAAATATTCAGTTATGGGTGGACCCCATAATAAAATATTCCCACAACGAAATATTCTCACAACGAAATATTGTCGGATGTAGAAAACGACAGCAGTAAACTTTTTAAATAAAAATGGTCAACGGTATCATCACTTTTAACTGTTAAAATATCCGGTGATAAAATAATAGTAGCATATGGTATTTCATGGAATTTTACTGTAGCACACAGTATTCTACAATAGCACATGATATTATATAGTAGCACACGGTATTGCATAGTATTTCATCAATAATTGTCACTGCACAGTATTTCATATTATTTAATCAATAATTGTCATTACACAATGTTTTACATTATTGAATTAATAATTGTCATTACATAGTATTTTACATTATTAATTACACAGCGTTATTTAATTAATAATCGTCACAATGCATAACATCTTATATTATTGGATCAATAATTGTCACAGTGGTAGTTACGAGTATTAAATAGTTAAATAGATTCATTATTTTAATAACATTGTATATTTAAATAATTATGATATTAAGTCTGTAATACAGAAAAATAGATAATATAATATAGAAGTGTGTAACACGTATAAGTGTGTAACGTGGATAAGTGTGTAACGCGTGTAAGTGTGTAATGCGTGTAAATGTGTAACGCGTGTTGGTGTGAAACACGTGTTAGTCAATGAACGGTGCAGATTAAAGTGTGAAACGTGTGTTGGCTGATGAATAATGTTGATTAAAAGATGAGATGGAAATGTATAACGTCTGTGTGAAAAATGTGGTTAGGCTCTGGCTATAAATAGGGGGCTTAACCATAAGGAGTTTTCATACATTCCTTACTCAATCTTCCTTCCACTCTCAGAATATTTCTCAGCATAAGTGTCTCTCTGTGTATATTAAGGTTATTTTAAGCGTTGAAGATCTGTAAGAATACGAGTATTGTTCAGTTATAAAAGTTATATAAACACTCACACACACATCAGTTTATAACTCTTCTTTTATAAGACTCTTTTATTAGAAGATTTATTTTGAAAAGTTTCATTTGGAAGATTTTACTTTGAAGTATTATTTTTCTTCAAAACCTATTTTAAAGTATATTATACTTTAAATTTATACTATATAGTCACTTTTGATGATTTTATAATATATATTGTCCACGTGAAATTGGTACCTTTTAATTACTAATTAAATTATAAATATACATATAGGTTGATCAACTCCATAGAAAGCAGTATCTAATCACATGATAAGGTAAGGGGTATCATTCTTTTCATCCTCATAAAGGTATATCAATTTCTTTCTTACTTTTAAGGGATATCATTTTCTTTCAAACTCTTAAACTTACTATGGTAAGGGATATCATTTTCTTTCATACTCTTAAACTTACCATGGTAAGTATTATTCGGTAAAATTCTTAAAATAATTAATAGTTTGCACTTCATTTAATATCCTTTGACATGAACCTTTCTATTAAATTTTCATAGCTATATTTGAACTGTGAACTTATGGACCTTGAACTTTTGAATTATGGACATTTATTTGAACTTTGAACATTTTGGACTAATTTATTGTACGGTAAATCTTACCATTGAACTTCTTTCCTGTGAATCTTGGACATTATTCTTGGACTTGAACACCTTTTTCTCTATATCATGTTGACAATTTAGACATTATTTGACTCTGAATAAAGTAAGATTTGTTAACTTTTAATGTTTATTGTTTATCCTATTATCCTCTTTCTTTTGTTATCATTTATATATCTGTTGTTATTCTAATCATTAAGAATCAAATTGTTGTGAATATATGTGGCCCGAGGTACAGATGATATGTTAAATGCGATATAATGATGATGTGTCTTTTAGGACACGTGGTAAATATTCTCTTTGGCTTGGGGTAAAGAAGAACTGTTGTTTGATATGATCATGACTAGTGGTATTTCAGATGATAAAAGTTGATGATGATTTTCTTAAAAAGATAAGGGAGTAGACATCACAGTCTACATGACTCTCTTAATGGTTGTTATTTTGCTGCAGTTGTTAATCTAAACTTTGTTCAAGAATTCAACTACAATTGTTGATTTAAAACTTGATGTTTATATTATATTCTATCAAGAACTCACCTGTGGTTGTTGATCTAAAACCTATTGTCTGTTATATTCTACCATAAACTCAATTGTTGAAGGCTAAAGATAATTTATTCATCATTATCTTAGTCATGATATTTTTTACTGGGCTATATGAGCTCACCATTTTTCTTTTTGTTCCATTGTTCAGAAAATGAGAGTGTAACTGGAACTAGCGGGGAGAAGAGGGGAATGGAGTGATAGTCCAAGATAGTTGTTATAATAGTATTCACCATATTGTAAAATAGTGTAACAATAATAGTGAAGACTTAGTTGTGTATTATTGAGTATTGTATTGTAATAATTTTGTTGTAGTCTTTTGGCGACTCAAATTGGGTAGTGTGGGTCCGATTTGGGGGCGTCACATGCAACATGTTAGCCCATGTTGAGGGCACGTGAACATTTGGGCAACTCCATAAAATAGACAGCATCGAGTTAAATCAATTTTGGTACTTGCACTAGCATATGACTTTCAAATTGATTTTCTAACTGAAAAACCTTACAAACAAATGTTTGTACTTCAATTATTTTCCAAAACAGTATTTGTACCAATTTTTTTTATTTCATTCCATAAAAAGAAAATCAACATACGTGACAAAAAAATCATTCATGAATTTTGAGTTTATATGGCCATGACGTATAGCTAACGTGAATATTAACAGGAAAAGTTTACATACACAATATCTAATCATAAAATTAATCACTACATTTATCTTAACTATTAAAAAATATACCATGACATAAATTTTAATATAAAATCTCACTTTTTAATAGTCAAGATCAATTTTATAGCTGATTTTTGTGGTTAATATTTGTGTACTTATACTTATTCTATTGACACAGACATGTGGGGCTATGTATATTAGGAAAGAGAAAATAATATATTATAATAGATCGGGTCAAACATGACCCATTAATGTTTTATAAATTTTTAAGATTGAAGGAGTCTTCCCAAAATAAAAAAATTATCTTCGATATGATAATAATTTAAATCCTCTCTTACATCATCATCTACTTTCATCATCACCACTATCTTCTTCCCCTGCCACTCCCACCATCTTCTTTCTCCGCCACAACTGTCAGCCTGCCACCATCTTCTTCCCGCGCCATCACCATCGCATCAACCACCACCTTCATCCACCACCACTAACAATCACACTCCATCCTTCTCTACATATATGTCTGCATACCCTTCTCTTTCTATATATAAATATATGTGTATTAACACCTCACTCTTGTGCATTCTCAAGATGTCAAAATTAGCTTCGTATTTGAGTCGCTAAAGGCACGAATTGATTGCAAAAAATAATTTTAATTAAAATCAGCTTCATATTTTGATTAGCTTCAGAAAAGTAGGGTTGCACACAAAATCGAAAAAAATCAAAATATTGACCGGACAGAACCGAATCGAACCGTTTCTATTTCAAACCGAAAAGTATAAAAGCGAAAAAATCGAACACTGTAAAACTAAAAAATCGAGACTAATTCGACTGGTTTGGTTTGGCTTCTCAAAAAATCGAAACCGACCGAACAATTTAAAATTATAATATAATTTATATAGTTTTCTAATAAATATTTATTTTATATAATTATATATTTATTATATGTCTTTGTTGTGACGAATTTGCAAAACTTCTATCCTAATCAGTGAGTTAGGTGATTTTTGTTTTCCTATGATGGATTTAGAGAGCTTCTATCCTAATTAGTAGTTACTGAGTTAATGATTTATTAATTATTATGACAAATTGACAATATGATGAATATCGAATTATCAATTACCAACAATATCACACATATTGTGAAGAACATAAGAAGTTTCACATGGTATTAATATTATATACAAAAACTGAGATAACATATTGTTATATTGAAATGAATTAATATTGAAGTGACAGTTTAAAAATGAATTAAGGATGTTATTCTAATACTTTAATTTTATTTATATTGGAAGAATTCATAACTCCATCCGTTATTCCTTATACTTAAATTTTATAACCGACTAAACCAATTAAATTGACCGGTCGGTTTAACCGATAACCGATTATGGAGTAAAAATTTGAACTATTTTGATTTTTAATTTTTTATAACCTACGTAAATGGTTTGGTTATTTTTTTTCTGACTAAATTGACCGTTG
The DNA here is from genome assembly GCA_947179155.2 of Hedera helix. Classification (NCBI taxonomy): domain Eukaryota; kingdom Viridiplantae; phylum Streptophyta; class Magnoliopsida; order Apiales; family Araliaceae; genus Hedera; species Hedera helix. The sequence goes on along the minus strand of OX359267.1, from coordinate 10,122,749 downwards.
CAGGAAAGGTATAATTTAAAAAACTAATTTGACAGAATAGGGGCAAGAGATCCAGATGCCCATTAAAAATTATTCCTTTCATCGAAGAAACAAAAACTGTAGCAACTTGTGTGTATGTTTTACAAATGTTCCCCAGATTATAGCAATAAAATACATTATTACTCCCAAATTGCTTGGTTCCAGTGGGTACATGATATTGCTTTGTAGTTCGTTGATAAATGGATAAATTTTAAGGAGTAAGGTGTAAAATATTAAACTCTTTTAAGTTTGACCTTAAAACACAGATGGTAAACAATGGATCTTTGTTTAAACCGACCCGTTCAAGTCAAATGTTTTTATCAAAAAATTTCAATTTTAACGTATTGAAAAAAATATTCGGGGCAAATATTAGTTTATAATATTTGCCTTTTTGTTAACTTTGTCTAACAATTCGTCAATCAATGTTAATATTTTTTATATTTTATATTTTTTCTTTTAGTCAAATTGTTATCAATTTAATGAGTTAAAAATATTTTAAAAGTTATTAAGTCTTTTAATAAGTTAGAAAATTTTGAAAACTATTGTAAATGCCATTTTAATTAGTTTGAAATAAAAACAAATATAATAATCTTAAGTCTAATATGTAAGAAAAATTATAAATTTCATTTTAGTGAGTTCAAACAAGATATATAAATATCATTTTAAGGGTTAGAAAAACTAAAAAATTATACATATAATTTAAATATTTTAAAAAATATATTTACAATCATGACAAATTATATTGATAATATTTTTTGATTCATCAAGATAATACTTAGGATGATATCATAAATTCTTAAAATTTTAGTAATTAGTGAAGAAATTTTTAATAATTCAATAGAATGATATATTGAAAATTTTATTTTTTAATACTCTATGTAACAAATTTCTCTCTAATATTAAGATTTTCATATGACCCATTTAAATGTATTTTTTTTAAAAATTAATTAATAAATTCATTATTTGAAAACAATTATATATATTGCAATGTGACTTGTGTTGCTATTATTTTGTGGCGTAATTTTACATATACAAATTATACACAAATTATACACAAAAAGTTATGCGTAAACTGTTTAAAAAGACAAAAAAGAAAATAAAAAATGCACATAAAATTATTCTATTTCGTGTGATCACCACAATGAATTAAGGGCGATGGTGTTAATCCATTGGTGGGATAATGCTGTAGTTGTGCCAATATTCCGAATATGCTAAATTTGTTAACAATCCGATTTGCTAAATTTGTCAAATGATCCGAATTTGCTAAATTTGTGGAGTTATTAAATGATTCCTAAATTTATCAAATGATCCGGATTTGCTTAATTTTAGGAGTAATAACGGACAAATATCCTTAAAAGAAAAGGGAAGCAATATTTCTTGGAAGAATTGACATTTTCACATAGAAATATTATATTTTCGTATGATTTCTCTTACATAAATAGTAAATAGAAGTGAAGTAAAACTCATATGTTTTTAAGAGTCGTGTAAAAATATCATATATTTTTTCATTCTATTTTTTGTGTTAAAACTATGTTCCTAAGTTTTTGACCAAAAAAAAAAATTAAAAAATTTACATTAAAATATAAAAGAAAAGAATGAAAGCATATAATTTTTTTTTATATATTGTTACTGAATTTATAAAATAAAATTTAAGTTTTCTATTTAAAATTGTTGTTTACCTTTCTATTAATTATAGCGTGCTTGTTTGTAGAGTGTATAATAATAGCATATAAAAGATTTGTTTATATAATTTAATTTTTTAGTCCAAATTCATTCACTTTTGGAGGAAACTTTGGACAAAACAAAAATCAATTTTTTTTTATCATTAAAAAACTCATATTCAAGAGAACTTGACGAAAAAATGTGTTTCCTGTCTTATTCTTTTATTTTAAATCTTCAAAACTCCAAATCACATCATAATTTTACCATTTCAACATAAACGTACAACCCTTTGCATATATTGTAATTGTTTATTGATGCGTTAATGTGCTACCTTCAAATTAGCATTTTGATCAACTCACAAATTTTGACTTTGACCATCGCTTGACCGTTTTGACTTGCAAAAAGTTTACCAGAGTTGGGGGTTCCAGAAGGAATCTCCTATACTTGAGTCAAAACACTAATATGAATGAATAGAGCTAATATTAGAATAAATAGATGTCCCTTTTAATTTTTGGCCTCCATGACCTTGGTTTTGGGTCTCCATGACATTGATTCTGAAATCTATTTATAGCCTTGATTATGGTCTCTATGGATTTAATTTTGGGCCTCCATGGGATTAATTCTAGCCTCTATGGCCTTATATAATGAATATTTTACTTAGGTTTATGGGAACTATCCATTTATTATGTATTTTGCCAAATTATTTAGGAGAAACAATATCTAGTTAATGAACTTAAGTTGGGAAAATCATTCATTTTATTATTGAATAAAGAGTGGCATTAAAGGCTTACATAACTTGTATAAGCCCTAAGCCCGTAGAGCAGCTATAACATGTCTTATTCCTTATTACTTGATTTCTTACACTCTTGAAATGATCTCTTCTTATAAGGTATTATATTTTATCCTTCATATGTTTGCAATAATTAGTGTAGTGTCCTGCCCATGATCTTTATATGCCGTATCTACAATATTGACTTTGATCTCTTTTATCGGCATCAACCCTCACGGGTTTAGGCGCCTTACATAAAATTTAGATGATATCTCCATTAAAATCTGACTCCTTTGAGAAGTTAAGGGTGTATATTCGGAGTACATTGAGGAGGATGTCGCATTTGAAGATTCATTATTCCCTTTAAATCTCTTTTCATTATTGTTGTCCCTATCTTTGGACTCATCATTCTTTCTATTTTTATCATTAGTCCTTACAGTACTATTGGATTGTACAATATCCTCAACAACCATATACTTTCTCACTTTCCTTAGAAGTTCTGACATGGTTATTGGGGGATTCTTAGTTAGGGACACTTTCAGATGTTTGTTCGTTGTTATAATATTGGTAAGGGCTACCATTGCTATAGATTGATCTAAGTTGGGAACTTTTAATGCCTTCTTTATAAATTAGTTCAAATATTCCCTCAAGGATTCACCATTCCTTTGAATCACGGACATGAGTGATGAAGAACTCTTAGCATGAGTCTTTCCTCCAATAAATTTGTTGAACATTGCTTATTTGATTTGATGATAAGAATTAAGTTAATAAATGAATTCATTAGTAGAGTTGTAAAGTCCTTGAATTGTTTATGATGTACAAGGATTTAGTTAGATAAGATCAAAACTGTTAGGTTGATTTTTTGGTTATGAATGTATTGAGTTGTAAAATTCTTTGTAATGTACATGGACTTAGATTTTAAAAGGATCAAATCTGTTAGGTTGATCTTGTGTCGTATCTCTTCAGTCAGTCTGATCATAGAATGGACTCTATGACTCCGCGCCAAGAAGACTCAACATTTCAGTCTGATCGTAAAATAGACTTTATGACTTTGCGCCAAGAAGACTCAACGTTTCAGTCTGATCATAGAATAGACTCTACGATTCCGCACAAGGAAGACTCAACGACCAAGTCTGTTCATAGACCAGACTCTACGACCAAGGAAGAAGCCCAATCGTAGAACGTACTCTATGACCAAAGCAAGCAACTATAGAACGGACTCTATGACCAACATAGTGGCTGTAGAGTAAACTCTACGGTATGCCTTATCACAGAACATGCACTACAGTATGATTGATCATAGAGATTCGTTGAATAAAAGCAATGGTCATTTAAAACAACACTATGACTCTCCTCAGCTACGTGTCATACAGATCAGAACTTAAATGTCTGATGGTTCTTCTCTTATACTGAAAGACAGAAGCAACTTCGTTGAAGAACAGTTTGCATCAATGTGACAGGTGAACCTCTGCAAGGGCTTAAAGTCAGAAATATCAGAGGACTGACCAATGCATGCTAAGTAACAGAGTGAAGATTTCAAGGTAGCACTAAAATCAGAAGACTGTGTCCTATTAACCATAGTGTATGGGAGACCAGTTACCTCTATGGGAGTTGGTAGAAACCTAGGACTGTCACGTCTTGTCCCAAGGAAGAAAAAGGAGACACCTTTTATGATCAGTATCAGCATGTCAATTAATATCTGGTCAGAGCATTAATGAGCTAAATGAATATAATATTTAGCAGCTCTTCATCATGAGGTAATGGGCAGAAACTGAAGAAAAGAACAGATTTCAAAACGGGAAGAAATTTGAAACTCCTATATGAGGCGCCTAAGATCAAACAAGAAAAAGACACAAGAAAGAAAAGAATACGCAATAATTCAAAAAGATCAAACAAAAGAATTATATTGCCTCGCTACTAAGTTTTTGAGAAACTTATGCTAATCGCAACTTAGTAGCACACCCAAACCAATACTAGTCACGAGAAAAGTTCTTAGTGAACTAGAGTATCTAAGTCTGCTGGACTTGTAGAGTTCTTAGTGAACTAAAGTTCCAAGACTGCTGGTCTTGAAGGAATATTAGTGATTCGAAAATTGTAAGAGTATCCTTAGTGAATTTGCTGCTCAAGGAGCAGAACAGTGGAGTAGGAATCTTATGAACTCTGAACCACTTAAAACCTAGTGTCTTTCATCTTGTGCCTATTAACTGCTATAACTGCTATATAACTGTTTGTTGAATTATTACATTAACATATCAAGAAGGGGTAACTAAATCGTATTCTGCTGTGCTAAATTAATTGATTAATAATTAATTCTATCTTAAAATTAAAGTAAAGGAAAAGTTTTAAAAAATCTATTCAACCCCCCCTTCCAGATATCTTTCGTGTCATTAGGAACTAACAAAATTAACTTACAAACAACTCACTCAATTAATCAAAAGAATTAATTAAGATTGAAGAAAGTTGTCTGTACCAAGTTTGGGTTGGACCCTTCAGGGTTTATGAAAAAGTCTTACACTTTATAGCATTTGAGACATTATGTAGCAACAAAAGCGCATCAAAAGTAAGTATGTGATTTGTGGGATCATCTATTCCATCATACTTATCCATCTAAGACATCTTGAAGCCTTCGGGGAAAGACTCATCTATGATATCTTGAGTGAATGGTGGAGGTCCTACTTTGTATATCATTCGTCCAATTCTTACTGCTTGAACTCCTTAGGGTGGTGGGATTCCTTGACAATCTTGGAGTCTTCTCTGTACTTCCCTTTCAATTCTCGCCTCCTCGTGAGCGCTCCTCGTGAGCGCTCCTCATGAGCACTAAATCTATCACTTGAGCTTGAGTTGATAGTCCTATTTGTTATGATGATGTTCAAACTCCTAGGGCTACCTAAGACTCCTTTCTAGACTCTATAACTGTTCCTAGAGATTATTTATATTCTTCCTCATTTGGCTAATTACATTATCATTTGTCCTTGGGCGATCAAGTCTATAAGGGCTATTCATTCTGTCACGTTGATGACTATTTTGTATTCGTCTACACATATTTGGATTACTATGATTTTGATTGATTTGTGATCGAAGATCCACCTGATTTGGTCATTGAGAGCACTCTTTGTAAGGTTCACTATGAGTGCGGATAGGCTCTTCATGGATATGAGAAGGCAGAGGTTGATAATGAGATGGTTACTGGAAATGAACATAGTTTACCTTTTATTTTTGATTATTGGTAAGTAGTGGATGTGGAGGGTTGTGATTTCGTGCTTGAAGCGCTAGTATTTACCCTGTTGATTTTCTAGATTGTGAGGAACATATGACTTTTTGCTCAGATTTCCATAGACGATGTCAATTTGATGCGTTAATCTATTACCTTCAAATTAGGATTTTGGTCAACCACAAACTTTGACTTTGACCACCACTTGGCCGCCTTGACTTCACTGAAAAATCAACAAAAAATCCGCCAGAGTTGGGGGCTCAACAGGGAGTTTAAGTCAGAATATTGATACGGAGGGGGAGAGCTAATATTATTAGAATGAATGACGTACCTTGAATATGCCGAAGCATCATTTATTTATAGCATAAGAGTCTTCTCATCCAAGAATTAGGAATTAGAACCCTAATTGATTTTAGAGACCTTTCAGGTTGTCAATCCTTAGCTGATTAATCTTTATGAGAATTCTATCTTTTATTAGATTTAATATGGTTCTAGAATACTGCGCGAGCAAAATTATTATATTGTCCTTTATTAATAAGATTATAAGATTATAGAAATAACACGTGATAACTTGTTATTTTTACTCACATCATCTATTTCATTAATAAGATTTTAAAAATAACACGTGATAACTTACTATCAGTGAATTATTTTTACTCACTTTATATATTGCATCATTTGTTCTAAAATGATAAATTGGTGTTCAAAATATCAATTCCCCAAAAAGATAAATAAAGAAAAGGAAAAAGGAAAAGAAGATCATTTGGTTCCTATGATTGGCCATCCGCATGTTGCCCTATAGAAACGACTATAAAACCAACCCAATAAAGTAACGAATACTGATATTTCTCCTTGACATTTCTCCGTGACATTGGTGTTCACTTCCTAGCCTTACAGACAAACTCCGCAAGTCTTTATATGTAATTGAAAACAAGAAAACTCTTCATTTTGGGGTAATTGAAGATCATGGGCACTGTTATTGACTCCCATTTCTTAGCTCTTACAGCCATTGTCACTGTACTCTCTCTTCCCTTCTCTCTCCCTACCAATATATGTATATGTATATGTATATATGTGCTTATAATTATTGAAATGATTGTATTTTTGGTTATTTGCAGGTGGGTTATCAGTTGTTGTTCTTCATAGTCACAGCATTTCTCAAATTCGATAAAGTCACCGATTTTGCTGGTATTATGGCCTTCCTTTTTTATTTTATTTAAATTTATATTGTAACTATCATGGCTAATATTATTTAATGGAGTAGTAATTTTCTTGTGGGGTTCTTCGGTAGGTTTAAAATAGGACTTAGTTTACTTTATATAATTGAAATGGGTTAGTTTAATACTTCTTTTGTCCCAAAAAAGAGTCCCAATAAATTGTATATATGTTTTTAATTTTAACCATCATTGCTATTTTTTATTTAACAATTTTCTTGTGGGGTTCTTCAGTGGGTTTAAATAGTACTTAATTTGCATTATGTAATTGAGTTGGATTAGTTTAATTTCTTTATGGGGATAACATGTTTTGTTTTTGGTGTTGAACGAGTTTAAATAATTTTTAAGGGGAGGGTAATTGTGGTAATCAGTCCAACTATGAATTAGTCTTTTGTGTTTACAGTATTTTGATTTTTTTTTATAATATAATTATGGATTTGTTGAATTTAGTTGTCCTGTTCTGATTTTGTTTCTGTACTCAAATTTTTCTATTTAGATTTTTATTAGTTGATTGTGATGGGCTATTAATTTTTGTTGTTTTAAACAGGAAGTACGAATTTTATTATAATTGCTGTATTGACTTTGGTTGTAAAAGGATCATGGCATTTTAGACAGGTAAGCGCAAACACGAGCTATATATAAATATATCACACACAAACATTATATGATATATATGTATGCATGTATGTGTGTATTTGTATTTACATACTGGTATACATACGAGTAATATGATCGCATATAGGTGTTTATTTTTGGACTTTTGGTAGATGAGAAATAAAAAAAAATGTTTTATTTCAATAATTCATTTATTAAAAAAATGTTTTGATAGATGAGTATACCCTTATTGAAAAACAGTTATTGGGCGAACCAACCTTAATTATATCAATACTTATCTGCAGTTTATCTTGGTTTGTGTTGCATTCCAAGGCCAGTTGTTTTGTGGGAGTAACCTGCTTTCCTCGACTAAAATTAGAGCAATTATCATTTGACCAGAAGTGCATTTTTGGCCATATTTCTGAGGTTCATCATTGTTATAGGATTAAATTCATTTCTCATAAGATTTTCCACATGGAAATCTATTTCAATCCGAAATTACATGATCATTCAGCATGGTAATATTAGTGCCAGGGGAAGCATATGCATATATTTTGGGATTTTGCCATTACCATACTAGCTTGATGTTCCAACACTGAATTTTTTGGTTTTTAAGGATTCAGTTGTATTACATACTGTATATTCTAAAAGTGAAAAGGATGGTAAGCAAACTAGCCTTACATGCGGACTTACTATTGTCCTGCCATTGTGGAGGTAAAGCTTGCACTTTGGCCTAACCTTTGATTTTCTATGAAACTTTGCTGCACTCGGAACTGAATGTTTGCCTTCGATTGACAAGTAAAAGTTTTAACGGGTAGGATTTTATGCAGTCTTAGTTTGCAATTGAGTATTATGACAGCTCTGCATGGGATATTTGATCACTAATTAAGTCTTAAGTTGGATACTACATTCCTTTGAGAACATTAGAACTTTCTTTGTTCAAAACCCTATTCAAGGTTCTCATACCAACCCTCTACAAACTTTGATGAAATATACAAGTATTGGCATCAGAGAATTTATAATATGAAATGTACCATGTTCGGAATCTTTTCAGGTGGTTTTGACATTGCTTGCAGTAATATGGGGTATTCGGCTGGCACTATTCCTCTTAATGAGGTAAGAATTAGATAAATTGCTTAAAGGTTTCTTCTTTATATGCCTTTGTTACTCTCTCAAGTATTGAACACTATTGATAAAAAACCTTGAATCAAGTAATAACTGAACCATTGTTGGATTAACAAAGCCTTATTTATGTATTAAATAAGTCATCATAACATTAAATTTTGTTTTACCGACCAAAAAAAAAAAAGTTGTCATAATATTTCATCAGTTCTAAAGCTGATCTTAACTGTTATCTGAAATTATTCTTTCTATTTTTTATTACAACTCTTGCTATATCATCTAGTGAAAGTGTGAAACATAGAATTGGGAAAACTGTAAGTTACAAATATGTTCTGCTAACATTAATCTCAACTATGGTACTTGCTTTTCTTAGTCCTTCATTGTTGTTATCAGGATTTTGCAGTGGGGAGAAGATCGAAGGTTTGACGAGATGCGTGATAATTTGGGGAAATTGGCAGTTTTCTGGACGTTTCAGGTTTACAATCACTCTATGGATCATAGCTGACTTTATTATTTCAGTATTATCCATGTGGATGGGTTAATTTTGATGGTAATACATTTTACCCCGTTGTTATAATCAATCATTTATCACTTGATGGCAGGCTGTCTGGGTGTGGGCTGTGAGTTTACCTGTGACAGTTGTTAATGCAAGCAACAGAGATCCATCTCTTCAAGCTGTGGATATAATTGGGTGGATTATATGGTCTGTGGGCGTGATAGTTGAAGCAACAGCTGACCAGCAGAAGTTAAAATTCAAAAACTCGCCAGAAAATAGGGGGAAATGGTGCAATATTGGGCTTTGGAAATATTCTCGTCACCCAAACTATTTTGGAGAGGTTAGGGCTAGTATTATTTCGATTGCTTTACTGCTAGACATCAAAGGTAGACTATATTTCAAATCTAGGGACACAATTAAAAACAGTACTTTCTCTATTAAATATCATTACTCAATCATAATTTCATTTATTAATGTATTATCAATTACAAATTACTGCTGATCATTATATGCAGTCCTTTGTTGACTTCTCCATCTGGAGCTGAAGTATTCAAGAGTGAACATTCAACAAATTTTGAAGTCCCTTAGGAACACATTATTGAGTCGGATTATATTTGAATATCTGTAATCCATAAATATAAATAAACTACTTGCAGTGCTCTAGTTAGAGAGCTTAATCTGACTTAAAGTGACATACGTTATTTCCTCAATATCATGTTTTGTTAAAACAGAAGGAACCCTGATTTGTGCTTTGTTCAGATTTTACTCTGGTGGGGAATCTTTGTGGCTTCTACACCTGTTCTGGAAGGTGCAGAATGGCTTGTCATCTTGGGACCAATATTCCTTACACTATTGCTTCTTTTTGTCAGTGGTATACCGTTGCTTGAGGTTTGCTTTTCTAGCCTTTTGTTCTTTCTAAGGCTATGAGAAACCATGCTTACAAGGATGCATTCATAGTATAAACACTTATTTGAAACAGGTGTCAGCAGATAAGAAGTTTGGCAATGTGGCTGCATATAGGATCTATAAAGGAACTACAAGGTTGGTGTTGACTTTTCTTGACAAGTTACTTTTTTAGGGAATTGTTATTTCCAGTATGAAAATTTGATATTTCCTCGAGACCTTACCTACTTGAATGCGAGTCCCATTTACTATTCATGCAATGTGAGTTTTGTGGAACTATCAAATTTTCTTATGTAAATATCAACTTTCTACTTTCAAATATATTTTTGAAAGTAAGAAATAACAGTGACAATGTTGACTGTTCCAGCCCTATCATTCCACTGCCTCCTGTAGTCTACGGAAAGTTGCCTTCATGGTTCAGGAAAGTTTTCCTCTTCGAGTTTCCATTCTACAGTAAAAAATTTCCTCATGAAGAATTAACCTGGTAAGGTGATGCATCCTTTGGCTAACAATTTTTCTGTTATAAACTGAGGCTTCAATTATACTTATTCACTATTCTCTATCAAGTATGCACATTACCTGATTCATAGTTCTTAAAACTTGTTGGTTTTTCTTAATTGCTGTTGCTTTTTTGAGGAAACATAATTGATAACTGATAGGCTTTTGTTTTCCTTCTTCAGCTGTGTAACTCCTCTAATTATATATGTTTCAACAACATTGAGATATAATTTCTTTTTTCTTTCTTTTTTCTGTTTAGACTTTTGAGTGAAATGTTTATAAAGAACTTGGGCTCTAACATTCTGTATATGAAAGGTGATGGTATGACAGGATTTTGGACAAGAATGACAGATTGCAGTAGGTTGTCCTAAAATAAAGTAGGCAAGCTGATACAATTAGGCGAGCAGGTGAATAGCTTAGCAGATTAACTAATTATTTGGCCTACTTTTTCCACATGGCATGTTGATAAGGTGTCTTAAACCCTTTCTCTCTAGACCGAAAATGGATCATGGTCAAAGAAAGATTTCTGACTATAGTTACCACCTAGTTTAGGAGCTTCGATAGGACTCAAATCATAAGAAAGCATACAGAATTAAGTGGTGTTGGGGAGTGATGAAATGCATGATTTTAACCCCAAACACTGGCAATTGCTGCATCTATTCATCATTTAACAAATTTATGTTGCTGGTCATATTGATAAAAGTTAAGTAAAGGAGGAACATCACATGATGAACTGAAAGATGCATAGTTTCCAGAAATTAGCATCAACTTTTTTTTTTAGTAATTCTAAATTAGATAATGAAGAAAATAAAATTAAACCAAGTAGTGTCTATGTTTATTGCCACGTCTGAGAATGGATTACCTTTTGTATTCCCCTAGGAAATAAAATCTCTGTAGTTCTCATGTCAAGAAATGTAAGATTAATTTGGGCATTTGTAAAAATTCAATCAAGATATCAACCATGAGTTTTAAGATAAAAAATTTTAACACATCGAGTTTACATATAAATATTGAATGCAAAATTTTTAAATGCCTTGACATTTTGTTTCTTGAAAGAAATATGACTTTCAACCACTTGGATTAGTTTAGTTTTAGTCAAAACTAATGTTTAAGAAATAAAGAACATGAAAGTGTTGATTTTTATGATGAAAAAAAAGTTTATTTGAAAAAAAAAATAAGGATAAGGAAAAGTAAAACACATTTTTTAAGGGTGTGTTTTTAATATTTCCACATGGTTCCCTCTCACATGGAAGTGAGACCCAATTTATGCTCATGTGAAAGGATCATGTGAAAATATAAGAAACACGTGTGGAAATATCAATTCCCTTTTTTAATCTTGGAAATTTCTGAATACATGTTAACTGATATAAAAAAATAATAATAATTGAAAACACAGCAAAAAGCTTCTTAAAATGTCAGGAATGGATTTAATTAGAAAAACACTTCAGAAAAAGTTGTTGGATATTGTTTAAGAACGAAATGTGTGCTATACATTTGTTAGAAATGTCTGGACAGCATTATGATTTATATGTAGAGTTACTACAACAAGACTAATATATTACATTACCAGCATTAATTTTGAACCATATAATATATGCTTGGTAGCATATTCGTCTTCATTAGACCCATAGTGAAAATTAATGGCATTATTGTCTGTGCAAGGTATAGAACAAGCGGGGAAGGGCGCAGAGAAGGAATGAAGCTTGGCTGAGTGGTTTATATTCCTTGGGATTCTACAATGGTTTATACCCTCTTGACATTGGTTAAAGCATGTATTTTTTGCACATAAATTGCAACATATAAATGACACCTTTTTAATTCTTTCCTCGTTTTCTATTTTATGTGATTTTCTTTGATTTTCATTCTTGTACATTACTTACTTTTTTCCCCTTATGTGGGACAAAATAAGCAATTGCTCGAAATGGAATTGGGCTTACTTGAACTTTAAAGCTCGTGTCTGCGTTAATCATTGCAAGTATGATGTTTCCCTATGAAACAAGCAGCATAATCTTGTATTTCTGCTGCTATTCGGTAAACTTAGTTTTTTCTTGACCACTCTTGTTACTAGTGCTACGAAAATATTATTGTGCATTGTATTTTGATATCACAAGGGACTGTTTTGTAGCTGGTTAACCTGTTTTTGATCTTGATTTGAGCTTTAAAAGCTCCAGTAGAATATGAACGCAGAATGCATGAACTTGATGATGGGGAAATAGTTTGCAATATATTTTTATGCAATTTGCAATATATTTTTATGCTGAGCATAGTTTAGATTATTCTGAGCATAGTTTGCAATATATTTTTATGCTAAATGATAACTGAATGTCTACTGTATAGATTTAATTGGGTGGGTGGAACTGTAATTCTTACCTATCAATAATTTAGCTGTGGGATAATAATACTACATCCAGGTTAAAGATCCCACTTTTTTTTTTCCAATACTTCCATTGAAAGTAAATACTCATTTTTCCTTGATGAGTATTATCAAGTTTTACATCTCTGTTAAAGGGACCTCTCCTTGTATCAAATATAAATATCTAAATATTAAAAAAACACAAATAGGCTATGTAAGTCTCAATTTCAGGTGAATGAAAATGTAGGACTAATAAACTAGGGCATGTCTACAACTATGTTCCATGAAATAGAACTATTTATACTAGTTTGATATTTTTAAGTATATTTTTTTAAAGAATTGATATTTTCACAAGAAAAATTGATATTTCTGCAAAAACTACTCACATGAAGATAGACTCTACTTAATATTCATGCGAGTAAAATTTTGTAAAAATATTAATTTTTCTTGTGAAAGAATAATTTCTCTTTTATTATCCTCGAGTTTAGTCATTAGATGACAACTCATGGACTGATTTTATATTTCAATTTTCTAAGGTCATGTATGAAAGACTATAATTCCATCACCGGAATTATATAATACCCTTTTTAAAGGTATCAAATAGCCTTATGAATAAGAATAGTCTACGAATTGTAATCTTAATACTAATTCAAGGATAATAAGGTTAAAAGTGTTATATATTATTAAAGTGGTACAAATAAGTAATAATAATCCAGTCCCAACCATTATTGTTATAATGAATCTGGACCATCTGCACTGATAATGGATATAATCCTCCATGTTTCATATATTTGTATATACGGAGTATCAAACTATAAATATATCTGTTCACATCCAATGTTGTCTTAGAAAGGCCTCACAAAAAATTGAGGGTAAACAAAGTAATAACAGATGCAACCAAGAAAAAAAGTAAAAAACAATGCTACTCTTGAGACAAGACAATAATAAGGGGTCAGATCCCTCCAGTGTTGTTGATATTCTCCAAAGAAAAGACGGCACCGGATCTGGATTCCTCCGACACCAGAGAATGTGACTTCAGAATATACAAAACCCATAAATGAAGACATATGAGGTAAATGAAAGCCCAAGTTCTTGCGGCTGAATTCCTTCGAAGAAAAACTGCACCGGCTGAGAAGATATAATCCAATTGCCAAACCAATGAGCTGAAATGTTTTTTTCCAGATCGGAGTTTATTTTCAAACATTGGTCTCAGCTTGGAATTAGAGAAATCCCATGTTCCCAACTCCAAATCATCCCTTGATGAGGTACTGGGAAAACCAGCTGAATTCAGCATCGACTTGTTCTCATCAAGCATCCTTGAAGCAGTCTACAGAAAGTGTTTTGGACTAAAAGTGAAATTGTGATACAAATGTAGGTGGCAGCTGCCTATAGATATATAGAATTTCATTATATATCAAGTGTACACAAAACTGATAATTATGCTACAAAATAAGGGCAGAAATGCTTCTAGGATGATAATGTACCTCTATTCTAAACTGTAGCATAGCCTTCTCGGAGGATAGTCCTTCAACCTGATAAAAACAAGTAGAATTTAGAATAAAAGTCCATTCACAAGTCGGTACAATCCCGAGAGTTCACCTTTAATTCTTAATACTAAAAACAATTCACCAATCAGTTCTCTCGACAGGGATAGTTCATAGACATCTATTGTGAAATCTAGAATAAATGACTGACAGAACCAGCAAAAAATAGAATAGTATTTTCATCATCATGCTTATCTTATAATCCAGTGACCAGTACCAAATAAAGTTAACCATTCATGTCTTTGAATCCATACTAAAATTTCTTATATATAGTAAGTTTTAAAGATTGAGATCACAACGGAGAAGGGAAGATTCAGGAGTAGAGAGTAGGTTGGATTTGGCAGGCGGGGAAGAGACTTTGCCTTCTCTAGGAGCAGATCATAGTCAAGTTTGCATGCAAGATCACTCGCTGAACTTAGTTCACATACACAATAATGCAAAACTACAACACGAAATACACTAGACAAATGGCACTCCTATTAACATGTTATCTGAATGTAAGTTTGTAGCTCACTACAGTAATAATATTGCAGAATTAATTAAAGATTTAACTATGACTTCAGAATGACACTTGGCTTGGCTATTTGGTCCCTTACCAATTCTCCCTGAACTCTATTTATTTTCTTCTATAATTGTCAGGGAAAAAATAGTATTTGTTGTAATAATGTGATTTACCCAAGTCAATGGCTACAAGTATAAGCCATTGGCCTAATGGCTATAAAGCCTTCCTTGAGGCTTATTATGTGGATATATATCTCCTTTAAAAAGGCTTCATTGGTGAATAAGAAACACACACGTGTTCTTGCAGAAGTTCTAGCAAAGTTCTTCTTGCATTCTCTTTTAAATTACTTCAGTTTTATAACACGTTATCAGCACGAAGCTCTAATCTTGGGTCCATAAGGTTAAAGGATCCTTGACTGCTAAATACTCAGTGTTCTTCTTTCCGTCTTGTTGCTTCTTCTATTACGAGGTAGTCTCAACCTCTTATGAACCTGATTAATTCATCGAGCACATAATCATGACCACAAAGCCATGCACCAGAGACTCCCAAACTACATGGCCTCAAAGGGTAGCTTCATTCAAATTTCTAAAGGGAGACCTAAGTACATAGTTGTCAGGAAGGAGATCCAACTACTTCATTTTGAAATCCAAGTCCAACTGAAGATCATGCAAATCAACTTCAACTTGAATGCAAACTCTAAACTACAAACCTATAAAGAAAATTCCAGATTGAAAATGTGCAGTTTTTAATGTTGCCTAAAATAGATAAATATATTTCACCTACAGAAAAAACTGACCAGTCCACTGAGATTGACTTCGCTTCATAATTACAAAAGAAGCCTCTTTAGTCCACTTAAATTGACTTTGCTTCATAATTACAAAAGAAACCTCTTTAAGAGGACACAATATCATTCAGTTTATCTTACTTTTTCCATCTCATAAAAGGGGGATCATTTCATATTTAAGTGCGTTCTCCTTTTCAACACTCTCCTTTTCTCCTCCGATGTCAACCAAGTAAACCTCCCTCACTATGAAATTTTCTCCTTTTCACTGATTACCTTAATTTCCTTTTCACAAAGTTATTATTTGCCATCTTAAAAATCATAACCACTACCACAAAACTCACGCCAGAATTAAATCTCCGATAACCTTTATTTGTGCAGCTCTCATCAAGATTTGCTTACCTTCTTGGCTTCCCAAAAATAGAAAGGTGAAAAATAAAACCTTAAACAACTAAGCCCTCTCAGGAGTGCATATGCCAGCAACATCAGCATTACTATCATTTTCTTTTTCCCTTCACTTCTTGCTCTCACTGATTTCATATACAAAACCACCAAAAATCCCACCAGCATTCCAGCACCCCAGTTCTGTCTTCTCTCCACGTCCTTGGGGGCTGGGGTCCAAAAGAAATAGTCATCACTGTTAGAAAAGAGGGGGGGGGGGGGGGGGGAGAGAGAGCCAGAGAGAGTATTCAATATTCAAGCAATTTTGTGTCTACTTTACTCTTATCTAACTCAACCACAGAGGGAGGATTTCAACGAATCATCATGCAGTTTGAATCCACAAGCACAGAAAGTTTTCACACTGTTCAAGGAACAGAAATGGCTAGAACACCTTGCTGGCCCTCTGTAACAAGGAACACAGTATAATATATTTATAGGATAACATTTTTCTACAATTTGAGGTGCATGAACCCATGGCTGCTGTGGCTACAATTTCTGCTAGCTCTTCATTTTCTTTTTTGATAAGTAAAATAGTTTTAATAGTCATAAATTTCTAATTAATCAAAATGCACATCTTTAATATGTGGGAAGCATTCGGCATTTTCTCCCTTCACCATAAGTTTCTAAGAAACATAAGCTCAATCATTTACTAGAAAGTAGTCTTAAACAAGGACCAGGATTTGGCTACCAAAAGCCCTAGGATTTGTAACCTTCCGAAGTTACTTTCTAACTCTGGGAATCCTGGTTGTCCAAGTCTAAGGGTTTTTTAGAGTCTTTTGCACAGATGTTAATAATGAGATGTGTTCGGCAAATTGCCAAAAGACTAAACTCTACCATCATATGTACTTCAAAACATTTCTACATTTTCTAGTCCACATCATGGTGCTTTGACCCTAATTAGTAGAGAGAGAAAACTTTCCGTGAACCATACAAAAATGCATGCATGCGTGGGCACTCTGTATATGCTTGTACGTGCGTGCACTTGAAAACACAAACACAAATACCCACCACATTCATATCACATATAAGTTTAGATTTCTTTACCTTTAACAATATCTAAATTAAGCTTCCTTAAAACTAGAATCCACAAATAACAGTGTTATTAAAAGACAAACCTGTGCCTGTTTCTGGATCAAATGGTCGGTCAACTGACCAAGCCGTCGCTTAAGCTCAACTTCAACTTCAGTCGGATCTTCTATCTCCTTTCGAGTCATTTCGATGCTCTTTTCCAGTGTTTTTGCCTGTATAAAACAAGAAAACTACTTTCAAGTGGCTCTGCATGCAACAAATATACTGCAGCTCAATCAGCTTTGTTCTCTACTTAATGTGTATTTTGGCACATTTTCAATGAATATTGATAGATGATATGAATCACACTAATCTGGAGCATTGTGTTCTCTGAAACACATCTAATTTGTACAAATCACAACATTACTAGAAACATAAAATAAGTTTTAGATCTCTAAGTCTTGATGAGCAAAGGATCAGACTACATGTTGCTGAAAAACAATCTATAAGTTACAATGACTGTCAACAGTAAAGTCTACAACTATATCTAATTAAATTGTCCAAGTCCAAAACGCCCTCCAGTTTCTTTTTTAATTGGGAGAGAAGGATTTTCAAGCATCTCTTTTATACCAACAGGCAACAGGAATATTTTTATATCATGACAAGATGCATGCATAGGTTCAACCAGATTTCCAAGTTTTTTCCTTAACACAACACCCTAGTTCATATAGTTTTAAGGCACGGGCAATACTAGATCTGAACTTTGAATAATATGACATATACTTGTAAAATTGACAAGTAGGACATCTGTAACTACCCCATATCTTTGGCAATCAATTTGATGTTAAGCAACTTTAGGGAAATGTTAGCATCTGAACCATTTACTGGAGCAATGGATTCTCATTTTAGCGTCAAAATAGTCATCAATCAATTCCAAGAATTCTATAATATCATCTCGTATTAATTTAAAAACCCTCTTCCAATTTTGTTTTAATCCTTGTTTAAATTCTAATAAACATATCATATCCCAATAGGAATGTTTTTACTTCATGCCAACATGCATGTGTCCAATGATTCGGACAATTTCCAGAGTTTTTCACTGACGCATCCTAGCTAGTAGCTACAAAACAGCTTCCGTAATAATGCACTATGCAGGTGTTCTAATATTTACAGGACTGCATTTTATTTCTTCTTAGAATGATTGTGATTCATCAGTAGAAGTATTACTCACTTTCTCCTGCAATTGTCTCACTTTATCGGTAAAGAAAGAGAACTCTGCTTCAAGTATCTCATTTTCAAACACAACTCCTTTCGTAGCCATCAACTACAAATTGTTCACAATTAAAAAGAAAATGAAAAGGTTAGCAGTAAGTAGGCAGGAGAGTCTACTGACTAAATAAATCTCTATATACAGGTTACAGCTGTGCATGAAGGCAGATTGTGCTTAATATTTGCTACATGCAGGCATTACTCACCTTTTTGCCAGTCTGATGAGAATTAGAGATCTTCCTTCTAATTTCTACAATACGAGAGAGAGAAATAGAGAAATAATAAGGAAAGAGTCTAAGATTCTCAATAAGCTCACAAGTAACTGACATGATATCAGAAGTTAACATACACTTCTTATGATAAGTGGCCAAGTGCATTAATGCATCAATCATACACTTCTTGTGATGGACAATAGTTGGTATTGCTCAATCTTTCTTGTTCATATAGTTATATATATTTTGATAAATTAATATTCCTTGTTGATATTACAAATCATAGAACTTTTAGTTTTTCATTGTAGAATTATCACTTCATATCAATTATTTTTTATATATATAAGTTATTAGGGCTGAGCAAAGAACATAATTTGGCCCCGAAACCGCACTAAAAACTGACCAAACCGCTTCGATTTAGCCGCACTAATGCTTCCGATGCATATGACGATGTTAGAATGGCTGAAAAACCACACATGCGGTTTGGGTGCGGTTTTGGCATGCTCCCGCATTGCTCAAGCCACACCGCACTGCTTATATATATATTGAGTCATAAGTTATTATATATATATATATATATATATATATATATATATATATATTTTAAACTTATATATCTACATTCAATAAATCTAGTCAACATGACTGCAGATTTATCATCTGTTCTTTAAGAAACATAAGTTCATTAAAAAAATTTGGAAGTTATAAAACATAAAAATAAATATCGTTTCACTATAGGCTCACGGCAGAGCATCATTCTGTCAACTACAAGGCTATGCCTGATAATCACCAAGTACTATTAGCTAATTATTTGAGTACCACTTGGTATGGTTAGGAAAATGTCAAAATTTTAATATGTTGGAAGAAGAACCAGGAAGTGGTGCAAATAGGTAACAGTTTTTTTTATTTTTTTTTGGGCAAATTGGATTAGAAAATTTGGAAGATTTCATGGAGGCTTGAGTTTGTCAAGAAATCTTAATTCCTCAAAATATATTAGACAATTTTAATTATGTTATGCACTTTTAAACTTTTTGTTTGTGACTAGAAATATTTTTAATTGAATTGCAATGGTTTGAGCAATTTTGAAGCATTCATGAGTACCAGATTTCAATCCTAAAACTTGTTACTTGATGTTATTATGTTAATGTTATGTATGGTTTCTTTTACATAAAAATTAATTTAATGTATTGAATATTATTGTTGACCATGTCAATTGGTTTTGAAACCGAAACCGAACAAAATGAAACCATACTACAAGCTTTAAAACTGTACTGCACCAATCACAAACGGTGTCATGTGCGATTTTAGATTTGTCAAACCGCACCTAAGCGGTTTCATGTGCGATTTAGACTTCCAACATCACCATACTCTATGCTAGAAGTTATGGTATTCCCTATTTATGCAAAGAGTTGCTTAGCTTTATTCTAGGTTTTACATGTGGCATGAGGTTACCCATGCTCAAGTTCATGGTCTCTTTTCATTAACTTAGCAAAATAATTTTGAAAAAAAAAAAAAGAACTCCACATACATACAAAGCAAATAATTAGAAATTTCCATACTTCTTATCATTTTCATGTTATTCATTATGTCTCAGTTTTTGTCTATATTATGTCCATGTTGAATGCTTTGAAGGATGAACACAAAAATAGTGGGAAGAGATCAAAAAGTAACATAGTGATGATAGAAATATCAGCCAAGAATAAGATAACTTAGTCACTTAGCGAAGAGAAAAACATGCACCAATAACAGTAATCATAAAGAAAGATAATACGAAGAAAGCCCAAAAAGAAGCATTGTCTTGCAATGTGAAAGAACATGATTAAAAGAAATTGGTAAGTCAAAGGCTTCTAAGAATCAACATTAATAAGTAGAACAATGCTCTGTAGTACAAACTTTATATTTATATTGCGTAGAAATAGTCAAATTTAAAAAGCCTTCATGAAAAACATAAGATTAACTAATCCAGTCTCTAATGTTTTTAGATAATTTATGTATATAGAAAACATATTTCCCCTATTTTCATACTTGAGACTGATCTCATATTTGAAATTTATCTTCACCCACTTTTGATGGATGAAGTTTTAGCTGAGTGTCTATACTCCGTAATAAAATCTAAAAATTTTAGTTGAAAAATATTATTCATCTACAAATAGGCAAACGATCTCACTTAAAAATCAGTTGGATGCTTCATGCTTCTCTATAATTTGTCATCCAGCCTTGAAAGTATAATCTATCTTTTGTGAGACGTGTTAAATTCTCTAACATACTTCTCTAGATTTCGATTTTTAAAAGGATTCTATCGATTATTTTAAAACATGAGCCAAAGGAAAAATAAAAACAACATCCTGTCTTAAAGAGGTTCAGTGTAATAAATTATTATGGCATTATTTCAAGAAAATATAGGCTACTCATATATTTTTTTTATTTTATAAAATAAAATTAAAAGACTACACATATTCTCATGGTGCAAGAGCATCACAAGTTTAGAAACCAATGTCCAACTATCTGTAATGCCAGTAAAATTATGATGTGATTGTAACCTACCAAAACAAATTGTTGTAATTTATTATTAATTATTAAGCAACAAATTTTTATAATTTTCATTCTAGATTTAGGAAAATAAGTGTAACCGAAAAAAATTAAGAATAACAAAAAAAAGATTGCAGGCTAAAATTCAGATGGATATAATTTTCCAGGGATCCTTTGGTAATAGAACTGAATTAAAAAGAACAAACATGAAGATAAAAGATTAAGGTAGATCACTAATGTTTCTTTTTTAGAGAGGGCAAGAACAAGAGTAAGGGAGAGGGGTAAAGAAGAACTGATTTGTAGCAGATGGGTTTCTTAAGCTCCCAATGAATTAACCTTTGTGCCTTTAGACTGAGGCTTGGATTCGGTAGGAAAGTTTCAGACACAGAAGATTGTAGAGTATGATCTTTAAGCCTCAAACATTCGATATATTTCCGCAAGGCCTATATCCTGGAAATCCTGAGTAATTATATATTAACCTCAGACAAATAGGTCCTTATCTGGCTTACCATATACCCTTGCACTTGATTGCCAACTCAAACCTAATAGCACAAATTTCTGTGAAATATAACCAACACTTGCATCATAAGAAGTCTTACTCTCTACACCTGCAGGGGCTGTGCAATGCAGCAAATATCAAGCAAAAGAATATACCTTTACATGTATGTTTCTGATGAGAAAACTATATTTCTGAATAAGCATCTACATCTCTTTTAAAAAAAGACTAGTTAAAAAGTATAGTACACCAATACAAACAGACAAGACAAAGAGAAAAGAGGATTCCATAAACTTTTAAAGCAAATAAATTGGCATACCTTCGTGAGTTACTTCTTTCAATTCAATCTGTTGACGAAGTTCTGCTACCCGACTAACCTATTGGACAAAATTAAATATGATTAATCAACTACATATTAAATTTTAAGAATGTCAAAGCAAGATGTCTGTCTTTATATTTTGAGATCTAAGCCTCAACTTTGATGTACACATTCCAAAAATATATTAAATAAGAGAAAAAGAAAAAAGAAACATGGAGTCCTTTAATAACCCTTTTGGGACATGCACAGAAGTTTTACCAACAGGATATTTTTCTACCCATCAGAAGCTAGAACATAAAAGCTGATAACAGTGATACCAAAATTCTTTAGATCAGAATCTCATATACCTCTACTTCAAGATTCCATTGTGCTGTAGCAAGGGATCTTGCAAGATCAGCATTTTCAGTCTGCAAAGTGATACACGCCGATAAAAAACCTTAACTACTTAGATTTATACAATAAACACACATTACAAGCAGATTTTTTATTTTATGTGTGTGTGGGGTGGGTGGAGGGGAAGAAAAATGGGAAAAAGAAGAGAACATCAAACACAAAGAAAAAGAGAGCCTGCAGAAATTAGAACATAATAAATAATTAAGACTTCGACTCTAGCTGAATTTTAACGCAAATATCTAATAGTATTACACAAATACCTCAAGCTTAGCTAACCGTGAAAAGGCTTCCATTCTAGTACTGTTATGCTTCTGCTTCTCTACGTCAGCGGCTTCCATACTTTCCATCATTGTCGTTTGCAGATCTGAAGCCTGAAGGCAAAAACAAGTAAGCATAACAAAGTAAGCAGACATGACCTTGTATTAACCTCTAGGAGGGATGATACAAGAAATTGAAGCTACTTCTTTGACAAGTAATAGTATTAGAGATGAAATCAAAATCTTAAGGAATGCCTTAAATTATTAGTATGAGGTAAAATAAAAGATATAAGAAAATGAAGAAAAAATAAAAGTTCTGCGAGGCACAGTCATCCTTTCTGATTATTGTGTACTTTGTTGTTTAAGGATTCTCCAGTGTAGATCAGTTGTGTCCCCCCCACCCCTCCGTGTGATACTTTCATCGATAAAAAAGACTAGCATTGATGCCCCATATTTCTTGTTGCTATAAATTCTGGAAGGCAACTTTATCATTGGCCCATATTTTAATATGGGATGCTGGTTATTAAGCAATATATTTGTATAAACGCCAGATCAAAAGTTGAGAGATTTTGTTCATTTAGTTTTTCCTTAGATATTTTTTTCTTAATAATAATAGTTTTCCATTGGATTTTTCATATGACGAATTTACCCAACAAGAATAATCCCAACAAAATCATTCACAAGAAGTCAAGAACCAAACAATGCTGATAAAAATAGGGAGTAACACTAACAGTAACTGAGATACTCCTACTGTGCCTTGGTTGCAACCATTTTGCCACTTTTAGGACAGTGTATATATTATTTATGAAATATAAAAAGCGAATTAACAGTAAAGTATTACCTCCTGTGCTTGTTGTTTGGCTCGTTCTTCGAGAATTTTCTCTAAGCTCTGTTTCTCCCCCTCTAGTCTAGCAACCTTATTTTCACACTCTTTGATTGTCTCAATGGCTTTAGCAGCAGCTTTCTCAGCCAGAATTTGCTCCCTTCTCCTCCTCCTTTCCTCCCTCTCACGCTCAACCTCTGAATCAGAAGTTGAAACAGAATCGGTATCTGAATCAGAAGCTCCATCACTTCCAGAAGAAGTCCTTTTTGTAAAGTCAGATTTCCTCAAATCCGCATTAGATTCACCAATCTTTGCTATAGTACTCACCAACTTGTTGTGATCATCCGTCATTCTCATCTTCAAATCAGAGACCCCTTCAGCTGTAGGTGACACTATCACTGAAGAATTATTCTCATATGTCGAGTTTGAACTTCCATCCATGGAAGTATCATTAGAATCTGATTTCTCCCCGTTTCTTTCATCATTTGCCTCACTCGTATGCTCTGCCACAAACCTCCCAATTGCATCCTTCATAGCTGATTTCCTTGTCTCCTTATTTTCATAATCACTTTGCAAATCAACTGTTGAAACCGACCTCATCAAATCCGAAAACCGAGAATCTTCCCCATCACTCGGTTTCCCATCAAAGATACCACCATCATTCACTTTACCATCTGACACAATATCCGGCTTTCGCAAACTATTTGAAACACTATTTTTGGGGGCCTTCTGGCTCCTTTTAGCTACCAAACCCGTTAAATTCAAACCAGAACTCCCCTGCCTTCTACCATCCTTCCGCAAACCCCTTGTGCCACCATTTGCATTTTTGTTCGGTGCACTAAGAAGTTCAGTCCAATCACTATCTGTTAGATTAGATTTAGGATTCACATTCACATAAGATGATGCTTCCTTTTCCTTCTTTCGATCCCCACTAAAATTTAAACTATGATCATTATGCAATTTACCAATCGAATCTTTATTTTCTGGCGTTTTCTTCTTCAGCTGGTCCTTTAATGGCAGAATTTCAGTTGCTTTACTTGGAGTTTCATAATTCAACTCATTAGATTGCAGCTTTTCATTCTTACGTAGTGATTCTGCTGCTTGCTGATCAAACTGAAACCCCCCCAACAAATCAATAAGAAAAGCACAAGAATTCAAATGTACCATGTTCAATAACACCAAAAAAATAAAATAGTTTCAAAAAAATATAATTGCACCAATTGTTAGGTTGCCCAGAAACGCTTAAATTTCTGACCTTTTGTGGTTTCACTCTAAATAATTAAGAAAAAAAGGAGCACAAAATTCAAATTGCAAGTAGTAATTGGACTAATTCGTTAGGTTTGCGGACAAAATACATAACTTCCTTATTTCCTTTTGATCTCGGCAAACAACAGAATACCCAGTTAAATTCATACGAAACTGAGTGAGATTTATATAAATACTAATATATATACATACATATATGCATATATATATAAATAGAGAGAGAGACAGAGTGATACCTGTTGGAGGAGGGATTCGGCGACTTTGAGTTTGGAAGAGATCCAACCGGACATGGCTTGTTGAATTGAAGAATTGAAGTGTTTGGTCTTATAAATCAGTGGCGGTTTCGCACGACGCACGACGCATCTTAGCAGAATGCGCAGCTCGGAATGGAAAAATCTGTTGCAGCAGATGTGAGGAAGAAGGAGAGGAAAATTGTGGAAGGGGGAACTGCTAAAGTGACGGGTACGAGTGAAGACTTGATGATGTTAAGCTGGTTTCCTAACCGTTGCTCGTTACGGGGTCATAATTGGGAAAACGGAGGATAATCTTTCCCATCAATACCTATATATACTGCAGATGATGAGTTTGTTCATTTAAATGTTAAGGGTATTTTGGACAAAATTCATCGCCCGCAGTATAATACTACAGATACTTGGACATATAAATCGTCAGATCTCAGTATAGACGGCTGAGATCTGTTGTAAGGATAGATTAACTTTTACAACGTTGTCAATTAATCGATTCTCATATATATATATATATAACGGGTAAAATTAAATAACTAAATTGAACCATATTTTTAAAATTGAATTATTTTGGTTATTCGAGTATATTCGGTTATAACTGTTTTATATTTCGATATTCGATTTTAATTTTGGATATAGAAATTAGATTATTCGGGTAACAGATTAACTAAATTAGAAACTTAAAAAAATAAAATACTATATTTAGTTAGATTTTGATAGACTTGATCCTATGGATTAAGTATTTATGTATTGTTAATTTGAAATTATTAAACTAGTTTATGAATTACTATGATTTTGGATTATAGTTAAATATTGTTTGAAAAATCTTGTGTGAAATTTAAAATAATTTTTCTTATTGGTAAAAATAGGTTCACATTTCGGTAATGTACACAATAACTGAATAGTATAATTTGGTTATTTGGGTTTTGGTTATTTGGTTAATAATACATATTTTGGGTATTTGTTTGAATAGTAAAATTGGATGAAATTCAGTATTCGGTTATAACAGAATAGACAATTCGGTTCGGTTATAAACAAATACTCACTCCCAAAGATAAATAGAAATTTTATCCAAATTAACTAAATTATTTTGATTGATCATCAAGTTAATCCCGATTTAGTCTCGAATCCATCACCTCGTCATGTTCATAATTATACTAATTTTTTTACATATTTTATTGTATTACTTCATGGGTGTACATGTATGTATTAAAAAATAATATAATAATTTTAATATACATACAACGCTTCAACTTTATGTACAATGTATTATTACCAAATTATAGTAATTATATTCAAATTATAATACCAAATATTATAAATTAACGATACTAACCCGTGCCTTGCACGGGTTATCAGTATAGTCTATTTCAAATCTAATTTTAAAACTCAGTGGGGTGACTCGATCGGTACATAAATACACTTGTTCATAATCATTAAATTTTTCATAAATAGTGCCAAATATGTACATTTAAATACATACTTTTAGAAAGAATTTATTAGTAAAGGGAGAAAAAAGTTCAAAACTCTACGACATTAAATCTAATGCTCAAATCGAGTAAATTATCCTTCTTCAATGCAAAGTTAATTAGAGATACATCTAACTCTTTAAAAATTCAATTTATGAAATTTTAAATATATTGTAATTAAAGATGATTTATAAATTTTAACAAAAATATTTACAATATTTTTCAATTTTACTTATGTCTAATAATGTCCAGAAACATTAATATATGGTGAAATCTTTTATATTGTTCATAAATTTAGTGATCAGTGCATGAATAGATTAATTAGCAATATATATATAAGATAGATTTAAAGCATACCTCTTAAGTAGCATACCTCTCTTAAATAGTATATCTTTATTAAAACTACGTTGTTTTGGAGATTCTTTTGGGGTTGCGAGTGACATTTTTGTAAATAAAAAAAACAAAGTGCGACCACTCTATTTTAATATTTTTTTTAAATCTCCAAAACGACGTAGTTTTAATAAAAGTATACTATTTAAGAGGTATGTTTTAGATCCGTCCATGTTTTAATTTTTTTAATAATAATGTTTATATAAAATTTACATACTAAAATTCAAATAGATTTGTGCCTCACACGAGTTCACCTGCTAGTTTATACAATCTTGACCATTTTGACCAGGCATTTCTTTTTAATGTTTGGTATGTTAAGTTTGGTCGAAATGACAATTCAAACGGAATTGTGTTTCTTTTATACATTAAAATCGCGATTTCAACGAGTAAATGAATGAAAAAAAATGTTAAAATAAAAATACCCTCACCCATATAAATAAATATATATAATATAATATATTATATATATCAATAGGCATTATTTTTATTTTATATTATACTATATTAATAGAATATATATGATACATATTATATTATATATTAGATACATATTATCATATATTAAAAAGATATCATTACATATTAAATATATAATATAATATAATATAATATTTTTTAATATGTATTATATTTATTTTATATTTTATATATATATATATATAGTTAGTTAGTTAGTTAGAGAGATTTTAGTCATCACATTATATTTCGTTTCATTTCGATATATATTTTAAGTAATGTACCAAATACATAAATAAATTCCAACCATCAATCTATTCCGTCCTAAAAGTCCGTGAGTGTGATTTGTCTATTTTACTCCTTATTAATAACGGGAGTTTGAGTACTGTATAAACAGTTACAAAGTCATTATGTTAAACAATAACGGTGAGAGTAATATGTAAAATAATTTAATATAAAATTATATTAAGAGATGCGACTTACTAATAAGAATGGAAGATATGAAACTCAGAGAGATGAACATGTTTTTGAGCTCTCTATAATGGAGATGAGACGAGTTGGAACAATTTGATTAAGCACTGAAAGGATGCAATCAAAGTAAATTATGGATGTAATTAAAAATATTGTTAATAATGTCATATCAATATTTATGCGATCAAAATAAATATATATTTAGCGATATTTTTATACTTATTTTAATTATTATTTATTATTTTAATAATAAAAATTTTACCCAAACATTATAAACGATTAAATAAAATAATACACTGAATTGAAATAGAATTAACATACAAGTAGATTAGAATAGGGGTGTTCAACTGGCCTGAACCGAACTGATACCGAAATTAGACAAATTTCGGTATCGATACTAGTAGGGATTTTTCATCGGTAAAAAATCAAACCAGTATTGAAAATACCAAATCGGTACCGATCCGATATTACTCAAAAATAAGAATTGGTACCGAATTACCGGTTTCTGTATTGGTTCGGTACATAATCGGTACTGATTTTTCGATTATACTACATCGTAATATTAATAATTATAATTTATAAATAATAATTAAATAGAAGAAAATTTATATATTTACAAATTTAATAATATTTTTTTATATTATAAATAAATTATTTTGTACCCAAAACAAGACGATTGGGTTTAGTTTGACAAGGATATCCACATATAAAATCATGTGTATATTTTTCATGTTTTAATTGCCTTAAAAAAAGAGATGGTCTAAATGTAACTATTCCAACTTGATTGTTACTAATAATTGTGGTTTCATTAATGGAATAAGTATTTATTTTATAATTTAGATTTTCACATGTTGATTAATGAAAGTAGTATGAACACAAGCCAATCATATTTGATACGATGTAACACGTATTTTGTAATCTTATTCATTTATTAATAAAAGTTTATTTATACAAAAACATTTTTTTTATCCATATTTAATAGATGATATTAATTGTGATAAACCCATAGTTATTGAACAATGCTTTTAAAATCATGATGATGATCATGCTAATGAGATCTAAATTCAAGATAGCTCAAAAGTAAAATTGTTCATAATCGTGAGATTACTAAAATGGGATTAGTGAATCCGAATAGATTAGTACATACTATGCTTACTCTTATGAATAGAATGATTGATCTCATAATCATGTGTGTAGAGACACTAAAACAAGTATGTAGGTACTTATTAGAGAATAAGTTCACTGAACATAGCTCGCTCAAAGAACACCTAATGAAGTCTTACTTGCCTGTCAATAGGAGTTCATTTTGTGATAGTAATAAAAGTGATCATTGGACTTGAGATCATCATAGTATCTTGTGTATGATGAATTATGTTTTGAAATATTCCTTAAAACCTTTAGGGTGTATCAAATGGTATGATCAAATATAATAAGTCATATATGGAGATAGATGAATGATTAACAAAGAATCTACCACTTCTAGTAAAAGAAGAGAATGTCCTATGCGATTCGATAAATTGACAACTCAGTAGTCCTTAGTCAAGGCAGAATGGAAATTAGAAAGTAGTTTCTAATTTATATTAATTAGAGTTATTCATTTAAGGATCGAAATGCATATAATCAAATAAAATAAGACTTGAAAGTAATACCATGTCTTATATTTGATTACGACATTGTGAGGTAGAAGGATTGAATTGTACTGTAACTATTCGCTGAATAGGTTCTTTTATGATTAAATATTGAAATTTATATTATTTAAAAAGTCGTTGATCGCTAAGGGGGCTTACCCTTATTAT
The DNA here is from genome assembly GCA_947179155.2 of Hedera helix. Lineage (NCBI taxonomy): Eukaryota > Viridiplantae > Streptophyta > Magnoliopsida > Apiales > Araliaceae > Hedera > Hedera helix. The sequence continues at coordinate 10,093,242 of OX359267.1, read as the reverse complement.
GGAATAAATATTATTTATTTAAATAAATTAAATAGTTTAATTTATTTATATAAATAAGATTAGAATAGTTCTAATTAATTTATTCTATAACCGGTTTAATATGAAAAACCTAAAGGGTTACACCGCAAAAGAAAAATAATTATTTAAGAAGTAAATGCCATAATTGTAATAATAAATTAAGTATATTTAATTTATACTATGGGGATAGAATAAATTAAATAGCTTAATATTTATTATTTAGTATTTTAGAAATACTAATTATAAATTAATAAGAGGAGTCTTATTATTATTATTATTATTATTATTATTATTATTATTATTATTATTATTATTATTATTATTATTATTATTATTATTATTATTATTATTATTATTATTATTATTATTATTATTATTATTATTATTATTATTATTATTATTTAGTTCATAAAACGTTTAAAATTTAATTAATAAGAGTACTCTCATAATTGATAATTAAGTTCTTAAATGGTTTAAAAATTATAATTATTATATTAAATTAATTAAGTTCCTAATTAGATTAGGAATTTAATTAAAAACCCTATTCCTAAAGGTGTTAGGAGGGTTTACTAAATCTATAAATATGAGATGTCTTATTATGGATTGGGGTTATACACATACATTTCTACAAGTTTTGGAAAAATACTCATATATTCTATAGAGAGAGAAAACTAGGGTTTGTCATCACCCACTTCTTGAATTATTATTATTCTTTGGTGGATCACCTCTACAGGCCAAATACTTGGATGACTAATGTTGATCATTGAAATCAAATCGGTGAAATTCTTTACTGCACTTTTGGTATATATAATTTTGAATCAAAGTAACAAGCTACTACACTTTTCAGATTTGGTCATGTGAATTGGATTCATGGGGTTATATATATATATATATATATATATGATATATTTATAATATATATTAATTAGTCAAATAATTTGGTAATTTTGTGCAGATTTTAAAATTTTAAAATAAAAGAGTTTATTTTGGGTAATTTTAAACTAGTAAAAATAAATAGTTTATTTTTAAATAATTTTATAATTAAAATAAAAGGACTATTTTAAATATGAAATTAAATTTTATGCAACTTTAATTGCCCATTAAATGATACCAATACATATATGGAATGATTTATTTAATTCATGAGATAAATATTATTTATTGATATATGATAATAAATGAGATTGATAGACTATTGACCAATATGATTGAATTTAATTTTAAATAAATGCATGAATGAATGAATTTTATAAATGAGGTCTGCGTACCTTGCCTTTTCAAAATTTTATAATGTAAATTCTATCTTCCTCATATGTACTTCCCATTGACTGTTGATCAAGATTTCTATTTATTATAAATAGTTTTTTAATAGGATTAGTTAGAATTATTTTGAAGAATTGAAGCAAAGAAGCAAGGAACGCATGAAGACCCGTTTGTAATGAAGCCCGAATTTAAATATAATAGTTATATTTAATTTAATTTAATTTATTCTTGCACCCTAGGTTTGACCTTTTGGTTCACTTGGTGGCTCTAGTGAACCAAATTAGAATAAAAAGTCCATAATCAATCTAAGTAGAATATAGTATTCTATATGTGCATGCTAATTATATATATTATATATTATCCAAACATGCTTCGCATGTTAAATAATATGACGCGTATTTTATATATATATGTGTGCATACGCGCTAAACAAGATGAGACAATTAATAACAAATCTCTCAAGGTAAATTATATTAAGTTGTAACGTTTAAAAATATTTGGAACATCAAACGTTGCATTTTAGCATGATAAAACGATAGAGTATCAAATACTCAATATACGTTTGTTGTACACACACAAGGCTTATATCGATTATTTGAGATGTTGTTTTATTACATTGGATGCTTATAATGGAATTGAACATTACTGTATTGTTGTGCACACACAAGGATGGTATTTTTCTCTTCACTTATATAGAAGTGAAGTGTCATGTTTGACTTAACTTAGATAATTTTGATTTGGATGCACACACACATGATCATAATAATCTAAGAGACAAAATACATGGAGTTACATGTTGATGTAATTGACAATGAGTTGTCTACCTATTGAATAAACTATAGTTTATTGTGCACACACAAGACTATACTTATGTCGATAGGATCCTTATCTCACTAGCAAATCTTTTAGAATTGCCAAACTATATATAGAGGGTAATATAGTTTGATGACAAATAGTGGGAGATACCAATTTAAATAAAGACCTAATTTATTTTGGTAATTAATAAAGTAAATGTATGCTAAAATATTGTCTATTTTTCACATGCAGAATTTTACAAATGTCAAACTCACTATCACTGCGTTGCATACTTGATGCTAACAAACTTGCCGGACCGAATTACACAGACTGGTTGAGAATTGTTCTCACTGCTGAAAAGCTTTCTTATGTCCTAAATTTCTTGTCCCTGCAACTGTTGCAGTAAATGCCTATGAGGAAGAAGTTGTTACTTTTAAGAAGTGGCAAGATGATGCAGTAGTAGCTCAATGCATCATGCTCGCATCCATGACTAACGAACTTCAGCGTCAGCACAAAAAAAATGGATGCTCCTACTATACTGTTGCATCTTAAAGATCTTTATGGTGAGCAAAGTAGGACTGCTAAATATCAGATATCTAAGGAGCTCTTTCGATCTCGGATGACTGAGGGCACTACCGTTGAGACTCATGTCCTCAAGATGACCAGTCTGATTGAACAACTTGGACATTTAGGGTTTGTGATGGATGGAGAGTTAAGCCAAGATTTGATCTTATAGTCACTCCCGGACACCTACTCACAATTTGTTGTGAATTTTCACATGAATAAGTTGGACATCAGCTTGCCTGAGTTACTAAACATGTTAAAAACTGTGGATGGTCACTTCTCATCTAAACATAACAAAGTTATATTAGTAGATGATTCTTCCAAGAAAAGGAAGAGGCCCAATAAAACTTCTCAAAAGAAGAAATCTAAGAAGGCTAAGGGCAAGGCTAAAGAAAAGGATAATAAGAAGGCATATCCAGATAGCAAATGAATGTACTTCCATTGTAATAAGCCGGGTCACTAGAAAAGAAATTGCAAAGAGTTTATTGCAAGTTTAAAGCAAAAGAAGCTTAGAGAAGCTTCAACCGCAGATCAAGGTTTGTTCATGATTGAAATAAATCTTTCTGTAAGTCAAAGTTCTACTTGGGTATTAGATACCGGTTGTGGTTCTCACATATGTAATACTATGCAGGGACTAAGCAAAAGTAAAAAGCTAAACAAAGATGAAGTCATCCTACGCGTGGGGAATGAAGCAAAGGTTACTGCATTAGCTTTATGAACTTATTATTTAATATTGCCTACGGGCAAGTCCATTTATTTAAATAATTATTATTATGTTTCAGTACTTATTATAAATATTATTTCTATTCCTATGTTGGATAAGGGTGATTTTGAAATTATAATAAAGAACAACAGTTGTTCTATTTATAAAAATAATATTTTATATGGTATTGACAATTTACTGAATGGACTTTACTTACTTGACTTACACGAAAAAATATTACAAATTGAACAAACTAAGTAAAGAAAAAGAGATAATATAAATTATACTTTTATGTGGTACTGTAAACTTAGTTATATTAATGAAACTAGATTAAACAAGTTGCATAAAGATGGACTTTTAGAGTTATCTGATTATGAATCATATCCAACTTATTAATCTTGTCTCATGGGTAAAATGACTAAATCTCCTTTTAGTGGAAAAGGGAAAAGAGTTACAGAGTTGTTAGAGTTGGTACACATAGATGTATGTGGACCTATAACAATACATGCACGAGGAGGGTATTCATATTTTATCACTTTCATTGATGATCATTCAAGATTTGGATATGTGTATTTAATGAAATACAAGTCTGAATCGTTTGAAAAATTCAAAAAATTCAGAAGTGAAGTAGAGAAACAAACTGGCAAGAGTATTAAGATTATTCGATCGGTTCGAGATGGTGAATACTTAAGCAATGAGTTTCTCAATTATCTCAAAGAAAATGGTATAATCTCACAATGGACTCTACCAGGTACTCCACAGTTGAATGGTGTATCTAAAAGGAGAAATCGAACATTGTTGAACATGGTTTGTTCCATGATGAGTTTTACTGATCTTACAATTTTTTTCTGGGGTTATGCCCTAGAAACGACTGCATATCTACTTAACAAGATACCTTCTAAATTCATCCCAAAGACTCCATATGAGTTATGGACAGGGAGGAAACCAAGTCTTAAGTATGTTAAAATTTGGGGTTGTCTAGCTTATATCAAAAGGTTTGAGAATGATAAGCTAGAGACACAATCCGACAAGTGCAAATTTGTGGGATATCCTAAAGAAAGTTTAGGATATTATTTCTGTCATCCAACTGATCAAAAGGTGTTTGTTGCGGAACATGTTTTCTTCTTGGAAAAAGGAGTTTATCTTTGAAGAGGTCAGTGGAAGCAAAAATAGACCTTGAAGAAGTTTAAGAACCACAAAGCACTATGAGTCAAAGTGAAGTACCTAACCAAGTAACACAACCCAATGTACCACAACCTATTCGTAAATCTGAAAGAATACCGAAGATACTTGGAAGGTATGTATTCATCATAGAAGATGATGATTAGGTACATATCATAGATAATGATGATCCATTGACTTATGAAGAGCCAATGAGTAGTAAAGACTCAGAGAAATGGCTAGCAGCCATGAAATCCGAGATGAACTCAATGTATAAGAACCAAGTATGGACTTTGGTTACTCCACCTGAGGGCATTAAGCCTATTGGGTGCAAATGAGTCTTTAAGAGAAAGACTGGAGCAGACGGCAAGGTAGAGACCTATAAGGCCCGACTGGTTGCAAAAAGTTTCAGGCAAAGACAAGGTATTGACTATGACGAAACCTTCTCACTAGTAGTAATGCTCAAGTCCATTCAGATTTTGCTTGCAATTACATCTTATTATGACTATGAGATCTGACAAATGGACGTGAAAATGACCTTCCTAAATGAAAAACTAAAAGATGATGTATATATGATATAGCTAGAGGGATTTGTTTCAAAGGTTGGAACAAATCAAGTCTGTAAGCTACAACGATCTATCTATGGATTGAAGAAAGCTTATCGAAGATGGAACATCCATTTTGATGAGACAATAGAAGAGTTTGATTTTATCAAAAACGAGGATGAACCATGTGTGTACAAGAATGTTAGTGGGAGCGTTGTCACATTCCTAGTATTATATGTTGATGATATATTACTAATAGGGAATGATGTTCTAATGCTACAATCGATCAAGATTTGATTATCTAAACACTTCTCCATAAAGGACTTGGGAAAAACATCCTATATTTTGGTGATAAAGATCTATAGAGATAGATTTGAAAGGATGCTTAGCTTGTCCCAAGGAACGTACATTGATTATATGCTAAAGAAGTTTAGCATGGAATATTCCAAGAAAGGGCTCATGCCGATGGGTCCTGGAATACATCTCTCGAAGAAGCAGGCCCCAAAGACACCTAAAGAGAGAGATCGTATGAGTAAGATTCCTTATGCCTCAGCAACATGATCTATCATGTATGAGATAATATGTACAAGACCTAATGTTGCTCATGCACTTAGTATACCTAGTAGATATCAGTTTAATCCTAGAGAAGAACACTAGAAGGTAGTAAAAAATATCCTAAAGTACTTAAGAAGAACTAATGATACATTTCTTATCAACGGTGGGTCTGAATTGAAACTAGAAGGCTATACAGGCTCAAGTTTTCAAATTGACCGAGATAATAGTAAATCCGTTTCGGGTTATGTGTTTACCCTAAACGGTGGCACAGTGAGTTGAAAAAGTTTCAAACAGCAAACAGTTGCTGATTCAGTGATCGAGGCAGAGTACATAGCTGCAAGTGAAGCTGCAAAGGAGGCTGTTTGGATGAAGAAGTTCATTACAGAACTTTGAGTGGTTCCTAGCATTCAAGGACCAGTGCCTTTATTTTGTGACAACACGGGAGTTGTTGCACAAGCCAAGGAACTCAGGTTTTATCAAAAATCTAAACATGTGTTGCGGCGGTTTCATTTGATTAGAGAAATTATTGAAAGAGGAGATGTCACCTTGGAGCGTGTCAACTCTCTTGACAACATAACAGATCCATTTACTAAAGTTTTAACTCAAAAGCAGTTTGATCGTCACTTAGAGAAGATGAGTATTAGATACCATGGCGATTGACTTTAGTACAAGTGGGAGATTGAAAGTAGTATGCACATAAGCTAATCATATTTGATATGATGTAACATGTACTTTGTAATCTTATTTATGTATTAATAAAAGGTTATTTATACAAAGCTATTTTCTTTATCCATATTTAATAGATGATATTAATTGTGATAAACCCATAGTTATTGGGCAATGCTTTTAGAATCATGATGATGATCATGCTAATGAGATTTAAATTCAAGATAGCTCAAAACTAAAATTATTCATAATCATGAGATTACTAAAATGGAATTAGTGAATTCGGATAAATTAGTACATATTATGCTTGCTTTTATGAAGAGAATGATTGATCTCATAATCATTTGTGTAGAGACACTAAAGCAAGTATGTAGGTGCTTATTAGAGAATAAGTTCACTGAACGTGACTCGCTTAAGGAACACCTAATGGAGTCTTACTTGCATGTCAATAGGAGTTCCTTTTGTGATAGTAGTACAAGTGATCATTGGACTTGAGATCATCATAATATCTTGTGTATGATGAATTATGTTTTGACATATTCCTTAAAACCTTTAGGGTGTATCAAAGAGTATGATCAGATATAATAAGTCATATATGGAGCTAGGTGAATGATCAATAAAGAATCTACCATTTTTAGTAAAAGAAGAGAATGTCCTATGCGATTAGATAAATAACAACTTAGTAGTCCTTGGCCAAGGCAGAATGGAAATTAGAAAATAGTTTCTAATTTACATTAATTAGAGTTATTCATTTAAGGATCGAAATGCATATAATCAAATAAAATAAGACTTAAAAGTAATACCATGTCTTATATTTGATTACGACATTGTGAGGTAGAATGATTGAATTGTACGGTAACTATTCGCTGAATAGGTTCTTTTATGATTAAATATTGAAATCTATATTATTTAAAAAGTCGTTGATCGCTAAGGGGGCTTACCCTTATTATGGAATAAATATTATTTATTTAAATAAATTAAATAGTTTAATTTATTTATATAAATAAGATTAGAATAGTTCTAATTAATTTATTCTATAACTGGTTTAATATGGAGAACCTAAAGGGTCACACCGCAAAAGGAAAATAATTATTTAAGAAGTAAATGTCATAATTGTAATAATGAATTAAGTATATTTAATTTATACTATATGTATAGAATAAATTAAATAGCTTAATATTTATTATTTAGTATTTTAGAAATACTAATTATAAATTAATAAGAGGAGACTTATTATTATTATTACTATTATCATTATTATTTAGTTCCTAAATGGTTTAGTAATTAATTAATAAGAGTACTATCATAATTGATAATTAAGTTCCTAAATGGTTTAGGAATTATAATTATTATATTAAATTAATTAAGTTCTTAATTAGATTAAGAATTTAATTAAAAACCCTATTCCTAAAGGTGTTAGAAGGGTTTACTAAATCTATAAATAAGAGAAGTCTTATTATGGATTGGGGTTACATACATACACTTCCACAAGTTTTGGGAGAGTACTCATATATTCTCTAGAGAGAGAAAATTAGGGTTTGCCATCACCAACTTCTTGAATTATTATTATTTTTGGTGGATCACCTCTAGAGGCCAAACACTTGGGTGGCTAACGTTGATAATTGGAATCCAATCGGTGAAATTCAAGGAGAATGCGAATGACTTGGAGTTAAACATGTACCCATTGAAGCTTTGAGTCTACAAGAGTATAATTCTCTAACTTCATCTTTATTAATTAATAGTTGTGCATAAAGTTCGATCTTGAATTATGGTTTGTAAATTTTAAATTTGATTTTACCATACTTCCGCTATTTTATGCAATTTGATTGTATGTCTAAGAATTTTTATAAACCAACAATTTATTGCTGCTTCGGCGGCTCTTCTCAAGTGTTTCCATAGTTTGGATAACTTGTTTGTAATGTTAGTAATGTGTCTTCTCATTGAATGTAAATGCTAGAGCTGGTGTGGTAAAATGGTGCTCAAAGATTTTTCAATGATTGAAGCACAGCTGCACAAGTACCATGAGTGTAAATTCTTTACCATTGTAAGGTCGTGTCTACATGCTTGTCCACCACTGTCCAAGAACTATTTGTTGGTGGGAAGAGTAATGATAATTAAAATGAAAGCATTAGTGTTTTTAATGTTCCCTAGATAGTTAGACTCTTGTTTTTGGCTTATAGTTTTCCACAAATTCGGTTATTTCGATATACCGATTTTTACCGAAATTCAGAAATTTTCATACCGTTACCGATACCGAAAAGTATAAAAAACTAAAAAATTGGTACTGCTGGTACCAGTACCAACCGGTTCAGTAAAAAACCAAATTTTTTGAACACCCCTAGATACCGGTACTGATATACCGAACCGGTAAGCCGGTTCGGTACTGGTAAAAATTAAATAAATATAAAAAATTAATATAATAATAATAATAATAATAATAATAATAATAATAATAATAATAATAATTATTATTATTATTATTATTATTATTATTATTATTATTATTACTCCTTCCGTCTTAGGATAAAAGTCTTTATTACTATTTTAGATAGTCCCAAGTTAAATGTCTAGTTACTTTAAATAATTTATTTTTTTTACAGTAATTTGCCTATATTACCCTTAGTATTAATTGTCATATTTATATTCTCTTTGTATATTTATGGAGCATTAATAGTCATGTGCAAAAAACTATACAATTAGATGAGAGTTTAAATATGGACAATTTTTTCATTTTATCCTCTTTCTTAATATGTCCAAAAAGTTAACCAGGACTTTTATTCTATGATAGAGGGAGTATTTTATTATTATTAATTATTTATTATTAAGAATAATAATAATTAAAAAATCGGCACGGTTTGGTAAATACCAAACCATAAAAACTCGGTAACAAAAAATCGATATATACCCATTTTTTTACCGATGCTGGATCGATTCTTTTTGTCCTGAACTGGTCGATTCAGACTGGTCTAAAAAAATAGAATGAGATGTACACACCCCTAGAGTAGACAATTGTACAACCTAAATAGGGTACCGACCCTTAGGGGTGAGCATGGTGTGGTTTGAAACCTAAACTGCACATGAAATCGCTTAGGTGTGGTTTGACAAATTCAAAACCGCACATGAAATCGCTTGTGATTGGTGCGGTGCGGTTTTGAACCTTGCGATGCGGTTTCATTTGGTGTAGTTTTGGTTCCAAAACCAATTAAAATAATTAAATTTTATGTAATTTAAATTAACAATTTAGCATCACACAATATTAAATACCACTTTGATAACACACAATTTTACTTATAATGTTTTGTCTAAACAAAAGCAAAATATAACCTAAAAATATGAATAATGATATAGCCTTACATATGAAAATTCTAAACATAGATAATTACAATTTGGGATAATTCTAAATATTTGTACATTATAATAATACTTCTTGATATGTTCCATTTTGATAGTGCATGGTGCGGTGCGATTTCTTAGATGCTTTTTTGCCCAAAAATCAAACCTAAATCGCATTTGCGGTTTTTCAACCACCTAAAACCGCCACATACGTCGAAACTGTTGGTGCGATTTTAATTGGTGTGATTTATGCTATTTTTGGTGCGATTTCGAGGGTAATTTTATTTTTTGCTCATTTCTATTGACCCTTATCTTAATGAACGAATTCGAGGCACTAAATAGGATGGGGCGGGTAAATCCGTATAGGTTTTAAGGTCCGGTATGAAATCTAGGCCCCATCCAAGTAGTTATAATGTGCATACATACAAAAAAGTTTAAAAAAATATTTTACTATTTCGCAATAAATAAAAAATACTTTACTGTTACTTTTTCTACTTTAAATAAAAAAGTAATTATTTTTCTACTTTAATTTTAAAAATTATTTTTCCTATTTTAAGTCTAAGATTACTTTTCTTACATTAAATCAAAACTTAACCTCATCATACATGCATATAAATTTGTATCACTTTGCTTGCTTATGGGGTCCTTTCTTTTTCTTGTCGCTCTATCACATGAAAATAAACATTAAATCACAAATTTTCCTCTATCTACCTCCTTCGCAGTACCAAGGGAGGTTTTGGGTCACTTTTTTGTTGTGTTGTTAACTCAATATCGAAAAATTTAATTGTAAAGGTAATTTTATACTGTTAATTAATTTTGTACTTCCATTTTTAATTTTAGTTCTTGATTTGTTGATTTTTTTTTAATAACACATAAATTTGTTAATTTGTTGTCTTCAGTTGGTAGAGTACTAGAGAGTGTAGACTTGAGGGTTTCTATATTCACTAATAAAAGATAATTAAATAAATAGTTTGGTTTGTCCTCCATTTTTTTGGTACTATTTTCTTTTTGTTCAACCTTTGATATTTCCTACATTAACTTTTAGTATTTATCAATTCAAATCAAAAATTAAAATTTATATTGTAGTTTTATAAGAAAACAAGAATTCATAATATAGTTTTATAAGAAAATAATCTAAATAAGACCATCTTATATAATATTAATTTGTTACTTTAATTCAAAAACATGTAATTTAGTTTTATAGGATAATAATCAAAATAAGATCATCTTACCTAAGTTGTTACTTTATTCAATAATAATAATAATAATAATAATAATAATAATAATAATAATAATAATAATAATAATAATAATACAAGTTTAAGAAAACTTATATTACCACTTAGATAATATAGTTTGTGAAGAAAAGAAAATATTATCATAAAAATTATCTATTAAACATAAGTAAGTATAACTATAGTTTCAAGTGTAAGTAAGATTTAATCATTATTTATATAATATAATTGTGATTATTATTAAAAAAAAATATAATATACTAGTCCACCATATGATTTAATAATTAAATAAAAAAATAAAAATTAATTACTCTATCCAACAAGAATTTGTAAGCATAAAATTTAAAACATCAATAATATTGTAATTCTATAACAAGACCCTTCGCTCAGTTCAACCAAGTCAAAAATAAAAATTAATAATATAATTTACATGAAAACAATCATAAGATCTGTGACGCCCCCAAATCTGAGCCCACACAGCCCAAACTTGAGTCGTCAAAAGACTACAACAAAATTATTACAATGAAATACAACGTACAACAATACAGTGGATAATACAACACAACTAAGTCTTCATTATTATTGCCACACTATTTTATAACACGTGAAGACTATGATAGCTATCCCCGCACTCTCACTCCATTCCCCGGCTAGACCCTGTTACGTTCTCATCTCCTGTTGAAAAACAATGGAACGAAAAGAAAGGGTGAGCTCAAATAGCCCAGTAAGAAATATCATGACTAAGATAATGACGAATAATTTATCATTAGCCTTCAACAGTTGAGTTCTTGATAGAATACAATAGACTACAATGTTTATATCAAAAACTGCAGTTAAATTCTTAAACAACGTTCAGATCAATAATAGCAGCGGAATGAGCAATCTATTAGAAGAATAATGCAGACTATAATGTCCACTCGCTTCTCTTTTTAGTAAAAATATCATCAACTTTTATCATCTGAAATACCATTAGTCAAAATAATACAACTTCACAGTTCCTGGTCATAATCATGCAGATCAACAGTTCATCTTTGCACTACGGGCCAAAGACATTCAATATAACACCAACGGTCATGATTATACCAGATTCAGCCTTTGGTCATAATCATACCAACCAACAGTTCATCTTTGCACTACGGGCCAAAGAGAACATTAACCACGTGCCATAAAAGACACCGAACAGATGTATCGCCTTTAACCTAGTATATCGCCTTTAACCTATCATCTGTTCAACAATTATATCACATCTGTGCCCCCGACCACAGATATTCAAAACAGCTTGATTCTTGATGATTAATACAAATAACAGTGATACAAATGATGAACAGAAGAACAGGATAAACAATAAGTATCGGAAGTTTACTTTGTGCAGATTCAAATAATGTCCAAATTGCCAACATGATGTGGAGTGAAATTAAAAAATGATATTCAAGATCCACAGTTCAGAATAACGATTACAGTTCAATAGAAATGTTCAGAAAATAGGAAGGTTCAGTTGAACTAATGAAATTCAACTATTATGGAACATATAATATTTTCAGGAATTATAGAAGCAATAGTTCCATAATAAGTTTCGATTTAGGTGTATGGAAAAAAAAATAATATCCCCTACCGTAGCAGGTTTGATTAACAAAAGGTGAAGGGAATTAATATCCCTTACCATAGTAAGTTTGAATAATGGAAGATGAAAAAGATGGTATCCCTTATGGGTATAAAGGAAAATGATATCACTTACGAATATGGAATAAAAGTGTCATGTGATAATTCGTGTAGACAAATTATTTCCACACGAGACAAATAAAAAAGGGTTATTCACCAACAGGCGATAATCCGCACCGTAAGGTTATTCCCATCAATTTGAATACGAATAGTTATTCACCAAACAGGCGTATTCCGCACCGTAAGGTTATTCCCACAATTTAATAGAATTTGAACACGAAGAGTTATTCACCAAACAGGCGATAATCCGCACCGTAAGGTTATTCTCAAAGATTAATAAGGAATGAATACAAAAGGTTATTCACCAACAGGCGGTAAACCGCGCCGTAAGGTTATTCCCACAATTTAATACATGGAAATAAATGGCACAAGAAAGAAACGATATTATTTTCGAGAATCAAAGAATGATAATTCCTTCAAGTAAGAAAGAAAATAATATCCATTTATGATGATGAAAAGAGTGATACCCCTTACCTTAACACGTGACTGGATATTGATTTAAATGAGGTTGATCAACTTGAAAATTTTCTGCACTTCTTTTGGCTTTCAAACTCTCAAAATAGCCTTACTATTCTCAGAGAAAACTCATAAAATTCTTATAGAAAAATTTTATGTTTTAGGTGTGATTTTTTCTATTCAGCTGAGCAAGCTATTTATAGGAGAATGGAAAGCACTGTGTGGTAGGTGAGAGCATGCCATTGTTGAATTCGTTCAGCACGCCAGTGCTGAATTCGTTCAGCATGCACGTTTCTGAAATTTTAATTTCATATAAAACAAAACCTTATTATAATATTCATAATAAAACAAAACCTTATTATAATATTCATAATAAAACAAATAACTTTATATATTATATTAATAATAAAAATTATATATCATATTATATTATATTTAAATAATATATTATAGTAAAATATTATTATTATTTTCCCCTCTCTCTCTCTCTTCCTTTCCATTCTCTCTCTTTCTCTCTTTTCTTTCTCTCTCTCTCTCTCTCTCTCTCTCTCTTTTCCTTTCCATTTTCTCTCTTTCTCTCTTTTCTTTCTTTCTCTCTCTTTTCCCTCTCCTTCTCTCTTTCTTTCTCCAGCAATTCTCTCTCTCTTTTCTCTTTTTTCTCTCTTTCTCTTTTTCTCTCTCTTCCTCCTTTCCTCTCTCTTCCTATTTTCTTTATTTCCTACGCAATTTTCCTCCATTGGCCCCCATCAATATATAATATTATTATAATAATCAAAATACCTACAATCAATACAATAATTAAGGTAATATTACAACAGTGATAATAATAATTCAACAATAATGCAAGAAATATGTCATAATCATTATTAATTTAATAATATAAATTATTGTGCATTTGCTACTGTGACAATTATTACAGTGCACCCACAATTATTGACTCAATGATATAAAATGCAGTGTAATGACAATTATTGAATCAATAATGCAGAATACTGTGTAACAACAATTATTGAATTGATAACATAAAATATTATGCAGCGATAATTATTGATGAAATGATGTGCAATAGTTACGGTGTCAATTATTAGATCAATAATATAAGACACTGCGCAATACCGTGTGCTACTGTAGAGTACCGTGTGCTACAGAAAATACCATAAACTACCGTATGCTACTATTCTTTTATCACCAGTATTTTAACAGTTAACACCGTTGACTATTTTTATTTAAAAAGGTTACTTCTGTCGTTTTCTATATCCGACAAATATTCCGTTGTGGGTTCCACCAATAATTAGTTATTTCGGCGCCGTCGTACGACATGAATATTATATTGCGCCGTCGTACGGGCAAAACGAATATTCCCCGACAAAACGAATATTCTCCGACAGAAAGAATATTGTCCAACAAGGTATAATTTGCACGGAACATCCTTAACTTTTAACTTTGCCAATTTAACCACTTACTGTTTTATGAAAAAAAATATATATATGAAAAAAATTAAATTTTATATTTCATAAAATTCGGGGTCTTACAACCTCCCCTCCTTATGAAATTTCGTCCCCGAAATTGACGTACTTGGCATTTCGAAGAGGTAAGGATACTTAGATTTCATCTCAGATTCTAGCTCCCAGGTCATTTCCTCAGTATCTTGGTTCATCCATAAAACCTTAACTTGAGGTATAACCTTTGAGCGTAAGATCTGCTCCTTCTTATCTAAGATTTTGACAGGTACCTCCTTGTACGTTAAATCTTCTGCTATAACGTCCGGTTCTAACTCAATAACGTGGTTTGGGTCCTTCACATATTTACGTAACAGAGATATGTGAAAAACGTTATGGATGCGAGACATACTTGGTGGTAAGGCTAGTCTGTAGGCTACAGTTCCCACCCGATCGAGGATTTCAAATGGGCCAATAAATCGAGGGTTGAGTTTTCCTCTATTTCCGAATCTCGTAACTACTCTCCATGGAGAAACACGTAAGAATACATGATCTCCGACGTTGAATTTCTCATCTCTCCGATGAAGATCAGCATAACTCTTTTGTCGTTCTTGCGCTATCTGTATTCGTTGTCGGATCATTTGAATCTTTTCAGTCGTCAAGCGTACCAACTCGGGTCCCAACAATTTTGTTTTTCCTACTTCATTCCAATATATTGGAGAGCGACATTTGCGTCCATATAAAGCCTCGAATGGAGCCATGCCTATACTTGTTTGGTAACTGTTGTTGTAGAAAAATTTCACCAATGGCAAGTACTTATCCCAACTTCCTTTGAAATCTAGTACGCAAAGTCTCAAAAGATCTTCGAGGGTCTGGATCGTTCTTTTCGATTGTCCGTCCGTTTGAGGATGGTATGCAGAACTGAATCGTAGCTCGGTGCCCATAGCTTTTTGTAGACTGATCCAAAAGCGTGAAGTGAATCTAGGATCTCGATCAGAAACTATGGAAACTGGCATGCCATGCAATCTCACAATCTCATTTATGTACATACCGGCAAGACGTTCAAGTGAAAAGTTTTCTCGTATAGGCAAGAAATGAGCGGATTTGGTCAATCTATCTACGATGACCCAAATTGCATCTAAGCCTTGAGAAACTTTGGGAAGACCCGTCACGAAGTCCATATTGATGCGTTCCCACTTCCATTCGAGAACTTCAAGTGGTTGCAATGGACCCTTAGGTACTTGATGCTCTGCCTTGACACGTTGACAAGTTAGGCACCTTGAGATAAACTCTGCAATCTCCCTTTTCATATTGTTCCACCAAAATGTATGTCGAAGATCTCGATACATCTTGGTACCTCCTGGGTGGATTGCAAATGGCGTGTTGTGTGCCTCCATCATGATTTTATGCTTCAATTCAGGATCGTTAGGAACACAGAGTCGAGAGTTAACTCGAAATATTCCTGTCTCGTCGATTCTTGCTTCGGGAATGACACCTTCTTGTACTTTCTTCATCATGTTCATCAGTTCCGGATCGGTAGCTTGCGCAGCTTTAATTTTATCGATTAAAGCCGGTTCTACTCGCACGTGAGCAATCTTCGAGTGGGTCCCTGGTGTCTTTAGCTCTATCTCCATCTTTTGCAAGTCGTATAAAATACGCTTTTGTGTTGTCAGCAGTGCACTTGTACTCGCATAAGATTTTCTGCTCAAAGCGTCAGCTACAACGTTCGCCTTTCCCGGGTGATACTGGATTGTGTGATCATAATCCTTCAATAGCTCAAGCCAACGTCGTTGTCGCATGTTGAGTTCCTTCTAGGTGAAGAAATACTTGAGACTTTTATGATCCGTATAGATATCCACTTTTTCTCCGTACAAGTAGTGTCTCCAGATCTTCAACGCGAAAACGACTGCTGCCAACTCTAGATCATGAGTAGGATAATTTTTCTCATAATCTTTGAGTTGTTGAGAGGCATAAGCTATAACCTTTCCATGTTGCATAAGGACACAACCTAGACCTTTGCCTGAAGCATCGCTATATATGACGAATTTTCCTGATCCTGATGGAATGGTCAGAACAGGAGCTGAAACAAGTCTTCTCTTGAGTTCTTGAAAACTCTTCTCGTATTCCTCGCTCGAATGATACCGATATCTAATAATCAAACTTTCATCTCTTGGCGTTCTATGGGAGCCATTTGGGCTTTGGAAAAGGGCTTAGTATCGGGTTCAAGATCGATACAGAATTCAATTTCTCGGTTTAGGGATAAGCCAGGAAGTTCCTCAGGAAAAACGTCAGGAACTCATTAACAATAGGAATATCATTCAAATTTGACGTGTTTTTGTTCAAATCAATGACATAGGCTAAAAAGGTTTGACATCCGTTTTTCAATAAACGAATGACTTTATGGCTAGAAATAATAGTTATAGATTTCAATGGTTTAGTTGCTTGAATTTGCATGACAGGTTAATTAGGAATATGAAAACTAATAATCTTATGAAAATAATCAATTTTAGCATGATGGGTAGTCAACCAATCAATTCCTAAAATCACATCAAATTCATGCATCTCCAAAGAAATAAGGTCAACAGGTAATGTGAGGTTGTTGATTTGAACTAGGCAAGATTTATAGATAGTAAATGTAATAGGTATTTCTCCCAATGAGGTTTCAACTGATAAGACAAGATTTAAGTTTTCAATAGTCAAATTTAAACGTTGAGTACATATAGGTGAGATAAAAGAGTGGATAGAGCCAGTATCTAACAGAGCGTAGAATTCACGAGAATTTATGAATAACTTACCAGTTATCACCTCCTTCGGTTTCTTGACTGTTATCGTCAAATCGAATCCCGAGTACTTCATTCGGATCTTCACGTATTTCAACCATGGGAATACCACTAAATAATTCTCTAACGAACTGTTTCTCGGATTCCTCAACTTCATCAGTAGTAACGTACCAATGATTTCTATAAGAATAGTATTTTCGATAGACTGCAGTTTCCATGATAGTGACTAACTTAACCTGAATTCCTTTAAATTGTAACGCCCAAAAGTATAGAAACATCATTTTTAAATAATCTTGAAACTCATAGCTGGAACACCATAAATCCCAAAGACTAATATGAAAAGTCCATATATTCTGATCCTTTGTTATAGAGCATAACCAGGTGATATGACTCTCCCAATTAGTGAGTAAATTAAAGGCAATAATTTCCGCAAGTTCATTACTTCCTTTAATTTCTTCTAATAATGGATCTGGAACGACTGTAGCAGAACTTTCACCTTCATCCTTACTGGATAGAACACGCATAATTTTTGCCTTAGGCAAATGATTCAACTCTGAGTTTGTAAGAAGATTATTCGTCGCCTCTTGTTTTGCAGCTACATTTGTTTCGGTCATTTCATAGTTAACCTCCTGATTTCCAGATGCCATACTTAACTGTGGTCACAAAATAAATGTTAGTTTAAACAAACTGACTCATCACTTCATGTCCCTATATTCAAATCAACTCATTAGATAATAAAATCTAATTTAGGTAGGACACACTAGTGACTGATTCTATTCGTCTCTCCCCTCCTAGTTCTAACCCCAGATCTCCATTAAAGACCATATCCCTAAGCTCTGATGCCAACTGTGACGCCCCCAAATCTGAGCCCACACAGCCCAAACTTGAGTCGTCAAAAGACTACAACAAAATTATTACAATGAAATACAACGTACAACAATACAGTGGATAATACAACACAACTAAGTCTTCATTATTATTGCCACACTATTTTATAACACGTGAAGACTATGATAGCTATCCCCGCACTCTCACTCCATTCCCCGGCTAGACCCTGTTACGTTCTCATCTCCTGTTGAAAAACAATGGAACGAAAAGAAAGGGTGAGCTCAAATAGCCCAGTAAGAAATATCATGACTAAGATAATGACGAATAATTTATCATTAGCCTTCAACAGTTGAGTTCTTGATAGAATACAATAGACTACAATGTTTATATCAAAAACTGCAGTTAAATTCTTAAACAACGTTCAGATCAATAATAGCAGCGGAATGAGCAATCTATTAGAAGAATAATGCAGACTATAATGTCCACTCGCTTCTCTTTTTAGTAAAAATATCATCAACTTTTATCATCTGAAATACCATTAGTCAAAATAATACAACTTCACAGTTCCTGGTCATAATCATGCAGATCAACAGTTCATCTTTGCACTACGGGCCAAAGACATTCAATATAACACCAACGGTCATGATTATACCAGATTCAGCCTTTGGTCATAATCATACCAACCAACAGTTCATCTTTGCACTATGGGCCAAAGAGAACATTAACCACGTGCCATAAAAGACACCGAACAGATGTATCGCCTTTAACCTAGTATATCGCCTTTAACCTATCATCTGTTCAACAATTATATCACATCTGTGCCCCCGGCCACAGATATTCAAAACAGCTTGATTCTTGATGATTAATACAAATAACAGTGATACAAATGATGAACAGAAGAACAGGATAAATAATAAGTATCGGAAGTTTACTTTGTGCAGATTCAAATAATGTCCAAATTGCCAACATGATGTGGAGTGAAATTAAAAAATGATATTCAAGATCCACAGTTCAGAATAACGATTACAGTTCAATAGAAATGTTCAGAAAATAGGAAGGTTCAGTTGAACTAATGAAATTCAACTATTATGGAACATATAATATTTTCAGGAATTATAGAAGCAATAGTTCCATAATAAGTTTCGATTTAGGTGTATGGAAAAAAAAATAATATCCCCTACCGTAGCAGGTTTGATTAACAAAAGGTGAAGGGAATTAATATCCCTTACCATAGTAAGTTTGAATAATGGAAGATGAAAAAGATGGTATCCCTTATGAGTATAAAGGAAAATGATATCACTTACGAATATGGAATAAAAGTGTCATGTGATAATTCGTGTAGACAAATTATTTCCACACGAGACAAATAAAAAAGGGTTATTCACCAACAGGCGATAATCCGCACCGTAAGGTTATTCCTATCAATTTGAATACGAATAGTTATTCACCAAACAGGCGTATTCCGCACCGTAAGGTTATTCCCACAATTTAATAGAATTTGAACACGAAGAGTTATTCACCAAACAGGCGATAATCCGCACCGTAAGGTTATTCTCAAAGATTAATAAGGAATGAATACAAAAGGTTATTCACCAACAGGCGGTAAACCGCGCCGTAAGGTTATTCCCACAATTTAATACATGGAAATAAATGGCACAAGAAAGAAACGATATTATTTTCGAGAATCAAAGAATGATAATTCCTTCAAGTAAGAAAGAAAATAATATCCATTTATGATGATGAAAAGAGTGATGCCCCTTACCTTAGCACGTGACTGGATATTGATTTAAATGAGGTTGATCAACTTGAAAATTTTCTGCACTCCTTTTGGCTTTCAAACTCTCAAAATAGCCTTACTATTCTCAGAGAAAACTCATAAAATTCTTATAGAAAAATTTTATGTTTTAGGTGTGATTTTTCTATTCAGCTGAGCAAGCTATTTATAGGAGAATGGAAAGCACTGTGTGGTAGGTGAGAGCATGCCATTGTTGAATTCGTTCAGCACGCCAGTGCTGAATTCGTTCAGCATGCACGTTTCTGAAATTTTAATTTCATATAAAACAAAACCTTATTATAATATTCATAATAAAACAAATAACTTTATATATTATATTAATAATAAAAATTATATATCATATTATATTATATTTAAATAATATATTATAGTAAAATATTATTATTATTTTTCCCTCTCTCTCTCTCTTCCTTTCCATTCTCTCTCTTTCTCTCTTTTCTTTCTCTCTCTCTCTCTCTCTTCCTTTCCATTTTCTCTCTTTCTCTCTTTTCTTTCTTTCTCTCTCTTTTCCCTCTCCTTCTCTCTTTCTTTCTCCAGCAATTCTCTCTCTCTTTTCTCTTTTCTCTCTCTTTCTCTTTTTCTCTCTCTTCCTCCTTTCCTCTCTCTTCCTATTTTCTTTATTTCCTACGCAATTTTCCTCCATTGGCCCCCATCAATATATAATATTATTATAATAATCAAAATACCTACAATCAATACAATAATTAAGGTAATATTACAACAGTGATAATAATAATTCAACAATAATGCAAGAAATATGTCATAATCATTATTAATTTAATAATATAAATTATTGTGCATTTGCTACTGTGACAATTATTACAGTGCACCCACAATTATTGACTCAATGATATAAAATGCAGTGTAATGACAATTATTGAATCAATAATGCAGAATACTGTGTAACAACAATTATTGAATTGATAACATAAAATATTATGCAGCGATAATTATTGATGAAATGATGTGCAATAGTTACGGTGTCAATTATCAGATCAATAATATAAGACACTGCGCAATACCGTGTGCTACTGTAGAGTATCGTGTGCTACAGAAAATACCATAAACTACCGTATGCTACTATTCTTTTATCACCGGTATTTTAACAGTTAACACCGTTGACTATTTTTATTTAAAAAGGTTACTTCTGTCGTTTTCTATATCCGACAAATATTCCGTTGTGGGTTCCACCAATAATTAGTTATTTCGGCGCCGTCGTACGACATGAATATTATATTGCGCCGTCGTACGGGCAAAACGAATATTCCCCGACAAAACGAATATTCTCCGACAGAAAGAATATTGTCCAACAAGGTATAATTTGCACGGAACATCCTTAACTTTTAACTTTGCCAATTTAACCACTTACTGTTTTATGAAAAAAAATATATATATGAAAAAAATTAAATTTTATATTTCATAAAATTCGGGGTCTTACAAGATCATCTTAACTAATATTAATTTGTTATCATTATTAAATAAAATTTTATTACATCTTAGATAATATAGTTTGAGAAGAAAATATTTTTTCATCATTACACGATAATAATTTAATTATCGCGTTCGTATTAATACTTGCATTTATGTTTATTCTTTATTTGATTAATGATGACAAAGAGATTACTGTAAACTTTATATGAACAAGTAAAAACTGTACAATCCTTATAAAAGATAATATGTAAAATGGCTTAGGGATCAGATTTTATAGGTTGATCCAATTCGTAGAGTTAAGTTATTTAATAGCCAAGCTATCTAAGATCGTCGAGCAGAAGACGAAGTCACTCTGAGATCGCATAGTGAACTAAGACAGTTTTGCAGATCATAGAGTAAAGGCAAAGACACTCTGAGATCGTAAAGTGATATCATACGTAGAGCATAAACACAGACCCATTATAATCATAAAGTAAAAAGAGTAGAGTTAAAGTCACTCTACTTAGTAAGGGCTGACTCCACAATTATACACTAACAATATCATAGAGTATCAACGCTTGACATGTAAGTGACAAGTGATGTTAAGGATTGGAAACTTCATCTCACAACTACTCTCTGTTGATCCTAAGATATGTTTGGCGAACAAGAACGAGTTAAATCACCTTTATCCAAATGGCTATAATTGCAGAGTCAAAGGACATGTGTCTGCTACCATAACAGATAACGTACTATTGATAGAAACTTTGGATGGTCCAATAGATAACAATGCAAAATCAAATCAAGTAAAAGATAACAAGTGTCCTATATTGAGTGGGGTAACAATAACTTTTCAACGGGCAAACCTCAAAGAGATAATATAAAAGGATTAATGCCTCAAGCAGAAAAAGATTGATAAAAAATGACCAAAAAAAGCTTAAGTGCTAAAACTACTCCACTATACGATTAAAAGCTCCACTCTATGATTTTGAGAAAATCGATCAAGCTGTGAAGTCATTCTAAGAAGGACTTAAAGTCATTTAGCAGCACCCCAAACAAACATCTTTCTTGGTGATTCAAGATCTTAGTGATCTTTTTAAGTTAAGTCTTAGTGACTTGCTTGATTCTAAATGAATTAATCTGAGTGAAATCAAGTCTCAGTGAATTGTCTGTTTCTTAGTTATTCATTTTTTTTTATTAGTACTTAGTGAACCTTTGATTTTTGTAACCAAATTATCCTTAGTGAATCATCCCTGCTCTCAGAGTAGAAGAGAGGATTAAGAGACTTTTGGGTTCCGAAGCTTTTAAACCCTGCTTTGTCTATTTAATGCTTTATAATTGCTTTTTCTATAACTGACATATAACCGTTGTGACTTTTTTCCCTGTATCACTAAATTTAAAACCGAGGACTTTAATATAATCTTTGAAGGGTATTCATAAATTACATATTCTGTTGTGCTTAACTAAACAAGTTGACTGATTAACTAATTCGGTTAACAATTTTAATCTAAAATATTTAAATAATCTATTCAACACTTATTCTAGATCTGTTTTATGCCCTTTGGGAATAACAAGTGGTATTAGAGCTTCATTCTCATTAGAACTTGCTTTACAGCCAAGTAGATCCATGACACACAACAAAACTAGTTCTGAGTTTGGTGGTAGAAACAACCCACCATTGTGCAACAATGATAAATTTGCTAACTAGAAAGTTCACAAGTAGGCATATATGGACATCATAGATGATGAACTATTTGGTGTTATACTAAATGACCTATACATTTTGACAAAGCTTGCTTTATCCCCTAAAGAACCAAACAAAGTTGATGTCAAATAGAGAATTGAGTGGAGAGACAATGAGAAGAAGCTGATGACACTTGATAAAAGAGCCAAAAATATATTGTTTATTGCTCTTGATGATGAATTGTTCAAAATGTAGTAAATTGCAAAACTGCTAAAGAAGTATAGGGGGATCTCCTAGTCATGCATGAGGGAATATAAGAAGTGAGAGAGAATAAACAATCACTCCTCACCTAACAGAATGAAATATTTTCTCTTGTTCACGGAGAAAACATTGCATCCGTATATGAAAGATTCAACATCCTTCTCAACTCACTAAGAGCATTCAGAAAGATATATACAAAGATGAAAATATCAAATTCATGAGAGTCATTCTTAGCAAATGGGATGCGAAGACTACAACTATCAGAGAGTCTAACAATCTACATGAGACGACTCTTTAGAAGTGCTTGGTAGTAAGTCTACTCACATATTAGCTGGAGTTAAACCAAAGAACTAAAACAACCACAACAATTAAAAACAGAAGAAAATATAAAGGTGTAACACTTAAAGCTGCAGAGATCGCCTCCAAAGTCCGCATGGAGGATGAAAGTGAAATCTAGGATGACGATGATGAAGATTTGGCTTTGCTAGCCAATAGACTAAGAAAGTTCATGAGGAAAGGGAGAAATAACTATACAAAGAAATTGAACAACCATAACTACAACAAACGAGATTCCTCAAAAGACATGTGCTACAACTGCAAGAAGCCAGATCACTTCATTGTCGATTGTAACAAACCTTTAAAAGAAGATCTCAAGAAGGATAAAAGGAAGGAATATGCCAAGAAAGACAAGAAGGCATACAACAAGGAGTACTAAAAAAAGGACAAAGGTCTTGTAGCTGAGGGAACGTGGAGTGAAAATGATAGTGACTCAGATTTTGAGTCAAGAAAAGATGAAAGACCTCAGATGGCCAACCTCTGCCTAATGGTCGTAGAAGCACACAAGGACACCACTACTAATTATCAAGAGATTGATATCAGTGAGGTATTTAATTTTTACTCACCTGACATATATAAAACAGATTTAAGATCTACATTATGTGATATAACTTTTAAACTACATAAGTATATAAAGTGGTTCATGGTGCTCTCGAGGGATCATTCTCTCCTTCAAAAGGATAAAGAAAAGGTACAACTTATATTAGAAAAAATTTAAGGAACTACTGATTCATTTTTAAATCTTGAAGTTAAGAATAACACCTTGAGAAACATCATTGAACAATTTGCATAGAGGGAGTCAACGCTAATCTCCAAGATTGAGGAATTGGAAAAGACAATCTCTACAAGAAACATGTCTTCTTCTTTCGTAGACTCCATGATCACAAGTCAAAGATCAAGTTCTGACAGATCAGATTGGAAATTTGAGAAATTGTTGTCAAATCAAAGTGTGGGCATAAGTATTGATATTATTAATAATAGTGCTTTTACTTTCCATAAAAGCATTATGTTTGTGAAATTAACACAGATTGTTGAGCTAAGTATTACAATCTCTACTATTTTTACTAATCTGATTGTGATCCTAAAAAACAATCGATCACACACTGGCATGAGATTTAAGAAATCGCAGGGTAAGGCTAAGCCTGTATTCAAGCCTCGAAGGATCATAGAGTCAGCTAACATTAACTCTATGAACCAACCAGATAAGAATCGTAGAGTAGATTTTCACCCTACAAACTCTCAAAATCGTAGATCATTGTGGAAACAAAAATAATATGAGTGTGACACCCCTAAATTCAAGAACTAATACCTCGAACTTGGTGGTCACGATCCAAACATCCAAACACTACTAAGTAACATATAATACTAATGCAGAAATATAAATAAACAGATGTTGTTTATTATAATGGCTTTCTAGTCCCAAGGTCTGCAACCTTTACCAAATACATACATCACAAACTATAAAAGGTTATTAAATAGTTCGTGTTACAAAAGTTATATATATCAAAAGATAAACAGACAATCAAGTAGTCAGCTTAATTAGACTTCATCTTTCCCTTGGCTTTATCCTTACCCTATCCTTCATGTTTAATTGTAAAATATTTTAAGTATGAGTAACTAGCTTACTCAGCAATTTTTAATGAATAACAAAAATTATGTCATAAATGAATAGGAATATCAACTGCATGATTTAATAATAGGAGTTCAACAATGAACAATATAATCAATGCACAAAATAAAGAAATGACTATTGATTATTTAACTGCTGAGTGGTCAACTGGACCATGAACTACTATTGAGGAATCAGTCACTTGATTGATCTTCTTAGGTTATTTTGTTAGAATTGTACTCGAGGGGATCAACCTGTTGTATACTATATGTACACATATCATTTATTCTGTCTGTATAGTTTATATGATACTTAGGTTCTTCCCTATTATGGGTTGTTCTTCTCAGTCTAAGAATCTGTACCGCTATAGTTTGGATAGCCTTGAAAATAAATTTCACATATGCCTGGCCGAACAAGTGGCTTAGACTTCCTTTTTAATTAGTTCATGAATGTAAGAGCTTTAAAAGATTCATAGTTCAAGAATGGAATATGAATTTAATTGCACTACGCACGAATAGTAATAATATTGATGTGAAATAATTTACAATACAAAATAAGGGTTTAGGAACTTTCTCAATATAAATATGAGTAAGGTTAGAGAACTTGCCTGTTTGTCGATTTACAGCTAATTTGCTTAATTTAAATTTCTCTTGAAGACTTAACATTGATAACATTGGCATATCAATTAGTACTGCATATAATTGTTTACTTAAACATTTAAGTTTATTATTTACATAACATTTAATCAACCATGACTATCACATAACACATTGTGAAGAATTTTCATATCATTTACCCTAGATAATACCCTTAAATGTATTTAGGTAAATGATTTAACCAACAAATATTACTTTTCTTTAAGTAATATTAGTTTAATAAATTTACAACATTACTTATAAAATTATTTAAATTCTTAAACAATTTATTATAATTGTTTCATTACCTCATTTATTATTAATTATTATAAATGGTTACTATCCTTAGTTCTCGTTGCATAATAACTAATTATTCATGTGCTATTAATCCTTCTTATTTATAATTAATCATTAATTAAATGATAAATAATTAGTTTTTTAATTTTCATCATCTTTAATTAATAATTAATTATCCTTACCTATTATTTAATAGTAAATAATTCATTTATTAACTCTAATCATCTTTAATTATTATTTAATGTTAATTAAATAATTAATTAATTAATTAATTATCCTTACTCATTATTTACTCTTAATTAAATAATAAATAATTAGTTTATTAACTTTAATCACTTTAATTATTATTTAATGTTAATGAAATAATAATTAATTAATTAACCTTACTTATTATTTAATCTTAATTAAATAATAAATAATTAGTTTATTAACTTTAACTATTATTTAATGTTAATTAAATAATTAATTAATTAATTAATTATCCTTCCTTATTATTTAATCTTAATTAAATAATAAATAATTAGTTTATTAACTTTAATCATCCTTAATTATTATTTAATATTAATTAAATAATAATTAATTAATTATCCTTACTTATTATTTAATCTTAATTAAATAATAAATAATTAGTTTATTAATTTTAATCATCTTTAATTATTATTTAGTATTAATTAAATAATAATTAATTATCCTTACTTATTATTTAATCTTAATTAAATAATAAATAATTAGTTTATTTACTTTAATCCTCTTTAATTATTATTTAATATTAATTAATTAATTAATTATCCTTGCTTATTATTTAACAATAAATAATAAATTTATAACTTAATATTCTTTAATTATTATTTAGTATTAGTTAATTAAATAATTAATTTTATTTATTATTTAATGTTATTTAAATAATAAATAGTTTGTTTAATTATTATTTAGTATTAAATAATAACTAAGTGTATACAAACATTATTAATTAATAATTTTTAATCAATTATTAACTCTAATAAATACATAATGACATAATAATTACCAAAACTATTTTTTATAATATTCTTTATTAAATTATAAACATTTTCTCTTTTGAAACCATCACAAGAACCGGCCTAGAAAGACTCGAACCAGACCCCACAAGGTAAACAAAACTGGACCGATCGATTTTTTTTTTCCAGAAAACCGACAGAATGCTTCTAAAATTTTTAGATTTTGCCTCATTGACTTAAACTTGAATAAAATAAATCTACAAGACTGATTGACCTCAAATTTGTCTTTTTGGATTCGTATCTTTCCGAGTTACAAGATTACATCAACAAAATATAAATTTGGGCACATTTTGGTCACTGAAAATAGCCATAAAGTGGATCGTTGTGCACAAATTTGCAACAGTGAAGTGTTTTTGGTAAAAATTTAATATCTTGCTCATTTTAAATTATTTTTACATGATTCCAAAGAGATTTTTTTGACTTACATTATTATCACCAAAATCATTTGTAGGTTTTAAAATGAAAATCTTTAAGTACCTTTTCCGATTAAGTTTATCGGTAAAAATGATTTTTTAAGCTTTTTGCTAAACGTTTCATAACAAACACACATAAATACACATTGTAAACCCATGGAAACCTATATTTAATAACCTATCATGGATCTAACTGTTTAGATCTTGTAAATAACTTTTATACCATAGAAAATTTATACATAACATAATAAACTCCAAAACTATAGTTTTGGGTGTGTATTATACCTTTTGCTCTTGATGATTTGTTTTCTTTGCTTTCTAAAGTAGGTTATGAAATGTGATGACATCCAAGAACACCTTCTTGAAGAAATATAGCTTGACTAGCTTGACTCGGTAGTTAATCACTAAAGAACTCACTTAACTCACTAACTCTTCTCCTAACTCATCGAGTTAACTCACTTAAACTCACTAGCTCATAATGTAGAGAACTCTAGCAATTCTTGTAAACTCTAACCCAAATGAGCTAAAGCCCTTATTTATAGTAGAAGAAAACTATACATATAACCTATATATGTATACATTGGACATCAAGCTTTTTTTTTAAAATGCTAGCAAATATGTTGAGTGTTCCACACATCACC
Source organism: Hedera helix (assembly GCA_947179155.2). Classification (NCBI taxonomy): domain Eukaryota; kingdom Viridiplantae; phylum Streptophyta; class Magnoliopsida; order Apiales; family Araliaceae; genus Hedera; species Hedera helix. The sequence continues at coordinate 10,065,067 of OX359267.1, read as the reverse complement.
TTAAGCAAATTATTTGATATATTTTGAAGTCCAAGAAGTACTCCCTCTATACCCACCGATCATGCCCCCTTTTCCTTGATTTTTCATTTATTTTTAATAGTCGATTTGGTAAATAATGGATCTTCTAGAAGCTTTAGCAATTGGATCAAGGATTGGACTTGTAATTTATTTCATTTGGGCCACTAGAGTACATAATAATCCACCAACATTGGGCTACTAAATTAATTCACTCACTTCCCAATTAAATAAAACATTGGGCTAGTTTAAATAAATACACAATCACATAGCAATTTCCACAAGTCCATTATTTAATTAATTGATTGAGTTTGTTTAAGTAATTAATGAACAATTTAATAATCCATTTAAATTTAATTACATAATCCAATTAGACTTGTCATGTTCAATATTAATTGAATATTTAATTAAGGTTCCACAACGTCTCAATCTCGATAAAAATATCCTTAGGTTAGTCCGTTAATTTAATAACCCATTCCTAGGGCTTCCTTTAATTAAATAAATCGAATAATCAAATATTCAAACCACATCATTAGGGTTTAAACTAATTCACACAACAAGTCACTTAATTTAGAAATTAAATTCCCAAAATTTATTTATAATTTATCTTAAAATTCCTGGTCATTACAATAAGCCTAGAAAAAATGCTAGAGATTCATTAGCTCCACACGTCTCATAGAAGAGAAGGAATCTAAATACACACGCACACAAGCAAGCAACATATCAAATGTTATAACTGTCATTTCTATGGACATATTGTTGTATTGTGTAATTATAATGCATATTCTATGTATACAAGACTTAAAGTAAGGCAAATCTGGATACCAAATAGAGCTAACCCATTAGGACCCAAACAAGTATAGGTACCAAAATAAAATCTAATATTTCTTGCAGGTCAGGAGCTCTACTAATTCAACATGATATTTAGATTGTGGATGCTCAAGGCACATGATAGACAACAGAGGTCTCTTGTCAAGCTCCAAAGAGAAAGATGGACCTGCAATTATCTTTGGAGATAACAACTCTAGAAAAATCAAAGGCTATGACACCATAGGGAATTGTGCTGTCTCATTTAGAAATGTTTTATATGTTGAGAGATTGAAGAATAACTTATTAAGCATCAACTAACTGTGTAATAAGGGACACCAAGTAATCTTCTTCAACGACCAATGTCAAGTAAGAGACCTAAAAACAAATTTAGTCAAACTAACTGAAACTAGGGACAAAAATGTATATGTGGTGAACTTGGCAAAGCTGAGCTCAAATGAAACAACTTAGTATTTTGCCAAAACATCAGAAGATGTAAGCTGGTTATGGCACATAAGGTTGTCACACCTCAACTTCAAGAACATGTCCAAGTTAGTTTCTAAAGATCTGATTTCTAGGCTGCCTAAGCTGGACTTCATTAAAGAGAAGTCTTACAAAGAATGTCAGTTAGAAAAGTAAACCAAAATCTCATTCAAGAACAAGACAGTTAACTTTAATAATAGGCCCCTACAACTTCTGCATATGGATTTATTTGGGTCTCTACTAATCGTTAGCCTTGGAGAAAAAAGATACACCTTAATCATAATGGATGACTACAACATATTCACATGGGTATTCTTTTTGGCTTCCAAGGATGAAATTGGCTCAAATTTGATCAAGTTCTTCAAGCTAGTTGAGAATAAGAAAGGCGAACAAATTAAAGCAATCTAGAGTGATCATGGAAGAGAGTTTGACTTTTCTGAGGTGAATAAGTTTTATGAAGATAGTGGTATTTATCATAACTTCTCTGCACCAAGATCTCTTTAACAGAATAAAGTAGCTAAAAGGAAAAATAAAACACTTATAGAAGCAGAAAGGACATTTTTGGCAGAGTGTTTTTGGACAGAAGTTGTCAACACCGCCTGCTACACTTAGAATAGATCTCTCATTCACTCTATGCTCAAGAAAACACCGTACGAACATTGGAAGGGAAAGAAACCCAATCTTGGTTACTTCCATATTTTTGATTGTACATGCTATATCCTCAACAACGGTAAGAGTTATCTGACTAAATTCCAACCAAAGTCAGACGAATGTATCTTTCTTGGATACTCTACTAATAACTAATCGTGCTTTTAACAAAAGATTGTTGAAATTTTAATTCATATTATCTTTGATGAGACTAACAATCTTAAGCCAAGTAAGGCAGTAGAATTTGATAAAAGTCATAGAACAGGAAGACCTTATGATCAATAACCCAACAATCGTAAAGTTAGAAGTTGTTGAATAGATAGACCCTATGATTCACAATCCAGTGATCGTAGAGTTAGATGAAGAAATCATAGAGTAAATCATTCTAGATTTTGAAGATCTATGAATTGAAGATCCTTATACATCAGAATATGTTGAACCGAACCTTGAAGTTCTCAAACAAGAAGGCATGAGGACTGACGTCCCAACCAAAAGAAAATGGGCAAGGGATCACACACAGAATTTACTTATTGGTGATCCAGATGTAAGAGTTAGCACACAATCTGCCACTTAAAATGAATTTTTCTACTTGAGCCTCTTATATCAAATGAAACCAAAGTAGATCGATGAAGCTCTTCAAGACTCATATTAGATTGAAGCAATATAAGATGAATTGAACCAGTTTGAAATAAGTAAGGTATAGAGACTAGTTCCGAGACCAAGAGATCGTCCAATAAATGACACTTAATGGGTTTTGAGAAACAAGATGAATGAGGATGGTGTTATCATAAGGAACAAAGTTAGATTGGCTGCAAAAGGATACTTACAAGAGAACGGAATCGACTACAATGAAACTTTTGCATCAGTAGCTAGACTTGAAGCAATCAAAATGTTTCTTGCCTATGCTACCCACATGAAGTTCAAAATATTTCAAATGGATGTAAAAAGTAGTTTTCTCAATAAGGAACTTCAAGAAAAGGTTTATGTAGAACAACCTCCAGGTTTTGTTGATCTTACTCATCTTATTTTTGTGTATAAAATTGATAAAACATTATATGGATTAAAACAAACACCTAGAGCATGATATGACCTATTAAGAATATTTTTTATTGAAAAATAATTCACTAGTGGTAGAGTAGAAACAACACTATTCCTTAGAAAGCACAAGAATAATATATTGTTATTACAAATTTATGTGGATGATATCATATTTGGTTCTACTGACGAAAAGCTATGTGAGAGATTTACTAAGTTTATGCAGAACAAATTTGGGATGAGCATAATGGGTGAGTGGAACTTCTTCTTTGAACTACAAGTGAAGCAGACTGATAAAGGCATCTTCATCAACCAAGTCAAATACGTCAAGGACTTACTTAAAAAATATGGCTTGGAATCTGTAATGGCCTAGAATTTCTACGCCATTATTAATTAAATTATTAATTTAATTTCTAACGAATTAGTTTTACGAGATTAATTAATTTTTTTTGTGTGATTAATTAATTACGTGATTAAATGATTATGTGATTAATTGCTAGAGTTAATTAAAGGGAGTCACTAATATATTAATTAAATTAGTGAACAAACCCTAAAGTTTTAATATCAAAATAATTGATAAGTTTCCTATTAATTAAATATTTATTTAAATTGAATATGAGTTAATTAAATATAATAAATTAATTAATATGATTATTAATTAATGTAAATAATGTGAAATATTAATAATAATATTTAATAGTCCATTTAGTAATTTAATATTAATGGGTTAGAGTATTTAATTATTTAAGTTAATCTAATTAATTATTTAATCATGAACTTGGATAATTAATGTGTAAACCTATTAAATTAGCCCAACATGGATCAATTAGTAGACCACGTGAAGAATAATAAAACTTGGCAAACTAGTAGCCCAAACAATTTAAATGAAGCCCAAAAAAAATTAAAACAAAGTCCAATACTTGACCCACTTGGAAAATATATTATGTAACTTATTATTTATTAAATAAGTAATACATGGGACAATTTTTTTGGGACAAAGAAGTGCTCCATCAGCCGTGTGCTAAAGAAGACAGAGAGAAATGATGTTTGTTTTATTTTATTTTACATATTTTATTTATGGTTACTTGTTTGGCTTTTATAGTACATGGACATCATCCCTCTTTTCACCTAATGTGTTTAGCTTGTGTAAGTATCCTTGCTATCTTCATGATGATATTTTTTATAGATATAGATTTTATATCTATCCTCATTGTAAGTATGCTTACAACTTAGTAGCTTTTGTTAGTCATTCATTATCTTTTATTTCTAAGCTAAAGAGAGCTAGAGAGCATTTGAGAGTGTAAGAATATATTTGAGAGCAAAAATACCAAGAGAAGGAGAAGGAGTTATTGGTTTTTGTCTTCAAGTTTCACAACCTATTTTGGAAGAAAAAGGAAGATAGCCATTAAAACAAGGTAATGGTTATTTTAAATCTAGCTTTATTTTTTTTTAAAGTTAAATAAACCATCATGTTAGTATAAATATGTTAATATAGTTAGTAATGTGTATTAGTAATATTTATGCCATGCTTGAGTTTAAAATGCTTGGTTTGTATTTTGGTATATTTTGTATGCTAAAAACATGTGTTTGGTAGTGTGTAAACAAGTCTCAAAATAATGACCAAAAATATTTTTTATAATATTTAGATTTAATGTTCTAATATTATAGAACATTAAATCATGAGAAAAACAAAGTTTGAATAACTCAAAATGGAGTTATACACAAAAAGTTATGATTTATAGTAGTTTATTTGGTAAAATAATTTTAATGAAAAATATGGAATTAAATCATGGAAAATTTAATTTTCATGTTATAAATTGATATTAAGTGATTGGTAATTTTTTTGGATTTTTATTGAAGAGTTAAAGCTTACTTGAAGGTATAATTTTTATTAAGTGGTGTATTTTCGAGCACTGTTCACATTCTGCTTAGGAAAAAAAAAAAAAAGAAGCTGGCCGTGCATTGCGCGCAGCATGTTTCTGCCGACCACGTCGCCAAACGACGTCGTTTGGCGAAGGGAAAGAAATTTTACTCCGCGCGTACGCGCGGAAGCCGTTTTCTGCTTTTCAAAACGGTATCGTTTTGGCCCGTTCTCTCTGTTAGGCACGCGCAATGCGCGGCAGTAAAATTTTTTCGGCAAAATTACCAGATTGCCCCTCCGTCCTATTTTTCGATTTATTTACAGAATTGTCATTCTGGATAAATTTAATTAATTTAAATGTTTAAAAATTAATTTAAAGTTATAACAAAAATAATAATAATACAAAAATGATATTTGGGATGATATTTTTCATTAAACTTAATATATAAATATTTTAAATATTAATCTAGCTAGCTAAATCATGGTTAAGTTAAATAAATAAAATTTTTATTAATTATTTATTATTTAAAATGTTAATAATAAATAAAGGTGATAAATTAGTAATTATTATTTAATTCCTATTAAATAATAATTAAAGAGAGATAAAAATTTATAAATTAATTATTTATTATTTAAATATTATTAAATAATAAATAAGGATAATTAAATAATTAATTATTATTTAACTAGCATTAAATAATGATTAATGGAAATTAAGTTATTAAATTAATAATTTATTATTTAATTTAAATAATAAATAAGTGTAAATAAATTGATTATTATTTAACCTTAAATAATAATTAAAATTAATTAAATAATTAATTATTATTTAATTGACATTAAATAATAATTAAAGAGGATTAAAATTAGTAAACTATTATTTAATTTGCTTAAATTAAATAATAAGTGAGGTTAATTACTTAGTTAATTATTAGTTGATTAATATTAAATTAAAGAAGGATAAAATTAAATTAATAATTATTTATTATTTAATTATTATTAAATAATAAGTAAGTACAACTAGTTATTATTTATTTTAAATAATAACTAAAATTAATTAATTAATTTCTATTTAATCAAGATTAAATAGTAATTAAATAGAGATTGAGTTAATAAAATAATTTGAATTTAATTATGCTTTAATTAAACAATTGTAATAAGTTGTTTAAGGGTTTAATAAGTGTCCAACACTTAAGAAAAATATTTTCTAACTTATTAAATTATTAACCTAATTTGATTAAGGGTCTATAAGGTTAATAATATTGTTTTGACTGATGTAAATTATGTGTTAGTACTTATGTGTGGTAGATAAGTTCCTTAGTGAGCGTATAGTTGTGCAATTACGCTGTACTAATTATTAGACCAACTTTATTAATGATTAGGTCTTTCAAAGCCAATTAGTTAAAGTTAGACATTAATTGTAGCTGAGCAGACAAGCAAGTTCCTTATCTCTAAACTCATTTCATTGAGCAAATTATTTATTTAAGCTTGAACTGTTATTCCAAGCATGCTTTGAGTGGTTTAATTACTTTACAATTATTCCACATCGATATTGTTGTTATTCGCACTTGGTGCACTTGATCTTGTACAGTCTTTGACTTGTACCTTATTTAATGTTCTACTGTTTAAAGAACTATTCAAAGTAGGTCTAAGCCATTGTTCGGCTAGACATTTATGTTAAAGATTTTAAAAGCTATCCAAATCATTGAAGATGCGGATTCTTAGACTATTATGAACACCCCATTATTATAGGGGAGTACCCTGTATTTAATATCAGGTACAAAACACGGAAATTAAATGTTATGCATACACATATTGTACTGAGGCTGATCCCCTCAGGTACATATTTCTAGTAGTAACCATTGGGTCAACCTGCTATTGACTCCAATGGATATTTATAGTTCATAGTCTATTTGACTATCTTGATTCTAAAAACAAATTATTATTCCTGCTTATGTTATTCATATTATTGAATTGTTCAACTATTCCCTTTCATTCGTGATATATTGTTTCTTGTTGTTACTTACACTTGTTGAGCAAACTAGTTGCTCATCCTTGCTATATCATGAAACCTTATTGCAGTGCAACCCGAGACTTCTGGGAAGAACAAGGGTAAGGGAAAGATGAAGTGATAGACTTCAAGATGCGGCCTTTTAGTTAACTAAATTACTTGTTATGTAATATAAACCCTAAGTACTTTATTAAGGGTATTTGTGTACTTTTGTGTAAGGTTACCGTATCTTGGGACTAGTAACACCTTTTGAATGAACAACATATGTTTATTATTCCGCATTTAGTTATTGTTTGTTGTTTAGAGGTGGATGTTTGTATTGGATCGTGATGACCAGATCCGGGTATTTGAGACTCGAATTTGGGGGCGTCACAGAATCAGCCACTCTTATAAAAACCCTAAGGACTACTACAACTAAGTTAGACAATGATAAACAAGGTAAATGTATTGATATAACTCAATACAGAAGTATGATTGACTATCTCTTATATCTAACTACTAGTAGACCAAATATTGTGTTCTCTACATGCATATATCTTAGATTTCAGGCTAATATTAAGGAATCTCATTTGACATCTGTTAAGAGAATCTTTAAATATCTCAAGGGCACTCCTAATTTGGGATTGTGGTATCCCAATAAGTCTTTCTTTAAGCTAATTGGATATTTAAATACTAATTTTGAAGGATATAGAATTGATAGAAAAAGTACTAGTGAAACTTTCCAACTACTAGAAAATATACTAGTCTCATGGTTCAGCAAAAAGCAGGACTCAATATCAACTTCAACTGCAAAAGCTGAATATATTACCACTAAAAGCTGTTGTGCTCAAATCTTATGGATAAAGAATCAGCTAGATGACTATGGGTTTGATTTTAAGTCTATTTCAATATATTGTGACAACACTAATGCTATAAAAATAATTCATAATCTTGTTCTGCATTCTAGGACTAAACATATAGATATAAGGCATCACTTTATTAGGGATCATATTCAAAATAGAAATATCACTTTACATTATATCATAATAGATGATCAATTAGCTGATATGTTTACAAAGCCTTTAGCTGAATCTAAATTTAATAAGTTAATAAGTGAATTAGGCATGTTAAATTTAAGCGAATAAGTGAATTAGGCGCGTTAAATTTAAGTTGATGATATTTGCCTTAGAAGACTAACCATACAGGAACAAAATCGTACAGTAAAGTCTTTGCTTAAAAGATCATAGAATAAATCATAGAGTAGATGATAAAATCATTGAGCTAGTAAACTCTATGAAGAAACATTATACAAACAAAGTACAAGTGGTGAGTGGATTTAAGTGCGTGGTGGTCCAAGCTACGTGCAACAATTGTAACAGACGTGGCTTCCAATAAACTTAACCACGTGCCCCACTCATTCAAATTGGAGGGAAGTTTTAAATTTTATTTTATTTTATTTTTAAGTTTTAAATATCTTTTCAGTTTATTTCTTTTCTCTTTAATTTTTTTAGTTTATTTTTGTTAATAGCTTTAAATTATCCAGTTTTTTTGGAATTTTAAATTTCCCCAAACATTCAGTTTTTTTGTCTTCATTGATTCATCTACAATCAATTTTCTCTCTTTCAAGCCCTAGTTTTCCTAAGTTTCCAAAACCTTAATAGAACTTTCTTTCTCTATTTTAGTAAAAATCTTTCTCCGAAATCATGTTAACAAACCACGTGGTTCCTAGAAATCAGATTTGCTTTGACAAATTTGAAGGGGTCGAGTCACACTTTCATATAATTCTCAACCTTGTACGAACTATTTGTCTAGAGTCCGTGTTGAGTGATGACACTAGAATCTATTCCAAGCTAGTTGATGATTTCTATCTGAATGGGAAGATTGTTAATGGGATGAGTGTGAAAAACGTCAAAGGCATTAAACTCACTATCGAACTCATAGAAGTCTGCTACACTTTGAGCATAATAGATGAAGGAGCAATTGACTTCTCTATAGTGGACAGAAAGGCTAGAATAGATTTTATGGGGTATAAGAAGAAAAACTCCGATGTCAAAGGACTGAAGAAGAAGGATTTTTCTCGAATTTTGAGTTCTTAGCTGACATAGTGGGGAAAAGTCTACTATCCAAAGATTCTGCTGACGACTCCATAAATGATCTGCAACTACAGATGATGACAGTAATTACTGTGGAGGTGAAGATCAACAACGGAGTAATAATTTTCAACTGGATTGCCAGGTGGTTAGAAAATGCAGAGAAGAGAAAGAATGATGGAAATCCCCTGTCAAAGATATTCTTCAGTAGATTCATCATCAATCTACTTAAGAAGAAGATGAAATATGAAATAGGGGAGAATGATGGAGAACCCCTAAATGTCAATAAGAAGGTTACACAAAAGATGTTTGAAAACTGAAAGAGAAATTCAGTTGAGATCTCTAAGTCAAAGCAATCTGCTGAGAATGAGTAGACTATGACGGAGGTCCAGAAGCCTACTAAAGTCTTAAGAAAAAGGAAGGTTACTAATGAAAAGGAATAAGAATCTCAGGGTTCCGCAACCCCTGAGACTTTAGTAAATATGGCTCCAATTACTGAAGAGACAAAGAAGAAGAAGAAAAAGGTAATGGCCACTGACCTTAAGACTAAACATTATGGTCTAAAGAAGAAGAAAGAAAGAACAAAAAAGAAAAGGACAACCCTGAGCCTACTCCTTTGCTGCAACAATTGAACTAGTTGTTCAGCTAACGTGTAAAGCTAAAAGGATAAGGTAGGTCACCACCAAGCCTCCTCAAGTCTTAACTCAAGAACCCCTGGCTCAAGCAGTATAAAGGTACAATGAATCCAGCACTCAAGAGTTTATTGAAGTTACAACTGAAGCAGACCTTAATATAGAAGAATGGGTTGTTGAGTAGGCTAAGAAGAAGGAGAATGAAAATAAAGAATAGCTTGACAAGCAAGTCAGCCTGCAAGGCCTGAAGAAGCCAGAGGGAAGGGAAAAAAAGTTAATAATAATTGAAGAAGAAGAAGAGGAAAATGAAGAATTTGTCTCTAACTTGCTAATCGTAGAGTTGTTTGCTAACGAGCTGGGATAGGTATTGTGCCTGAGCTAATTGAAGACGAAGAAATTGTTGGAAAAAATGATCTTTTTGTGCCAAATGAAGATGAACAAATGGCTGGGATGGCTGAAATGCCCCAACCCATTGAAGTTAATACAACATCTAAGGAGGAGTCATCAACGAAGGGGGAGGATTTGGCTGAAGAAACGTTGAGCCAAAATATGACTGAAGAAAGGGTGGACATAGATGCTGAAAATCATATAGTCGATGATTCCTTCTACCATTTATTACCTGTACTTCCTCTTCTTCGAGCCTTCATTCTTCAAGACTTCAATTGCATTTTTTGGGTATACAAGTACTTCACAAAAACATAAGTAGTTGCTCAGCACTAATCCCTCAATTCACGTATGCCAAAAGAAAGAACAGATATGGGAATGAGGATGAATCCTCTGTTGGCACTTACCAAAGATTTGTTTATATTAACCTCCACTTTCTTGAAAAAGGTACATTCTCCCAACCAAATAAGCCTTCCACCTCTCACCCAATGATCATAAAGTCTCAAATACGATTGATACAACATATATATATTCTTCTAACCTTGTACATAATTCTTCCTTACCAAGCATACCACAAGACCATACACACTCTCCCAACCACTCTCTAATTGAGTATCAAAGTTTGCTGTTAGTGGAGTGTTCTGACCCTGCCCTTTCAATAGTTAACCTGTACACATAAACATGCCCTCATTTTCTCATACCTATACTGATATTTCTTCAACCTCTATCACACAAAAATATACAGGCCTTATACATAGCATACCTAGTGTTGATTCATCTTTTTAAAGAATTCACACTAGAAATAAAGAAGACCTTAAAGCCATATCGGAGGCACTACTCTCCAGACTGTCCACCATCCCTTCTAAAACCCAACTTTATTGTTTAAAGAAGTAATAAAAGAGTGCAGTGCTGAATTTGAGGATACTGCGCAAGAGGTGCAAAAAGGACTTATCCATGTCGCAAAGACAACTGCTACAGTACCTAACGACATGACTACAAAGTTTGGCAAACGTATGAAAATTCTAGTGGATGTAATACAAGAAAACTTAATAAAGAAGGACGAGCTTTACTTTAAGAAGATCGAAAAACATACAAATTAAAGCAGTCATAATTTTACAAGACTCAAATAAAACATCATTAAAGCTTTTGGCATACAAGGTCTTCGAGATGAGTATAAACAAACTATACCTCAAAGGTCTTGTTATGGATTCTCTCTAAGGTATAAATACTTTCATGGCCATAGTCCACGAATAGCGATAGACTTCAAACAAGATAATTTAAGATCTTTAACACTAACAAATAATCAACACTAAGAAATGGTTAACACTATTAAAGAGCTATTGATGAAATAACCAAACTTCGGTAGGATGCTACTAGAAAGGGGGAAAAGAGTTAAATACAAATTTAAAAATTATCAACAATTCATCATCCTCTTACTGGACCTCCTGAACCTGAACCTGTTCATCAAGCCATGCCTCTGCCTTTAAGTGCCAAACCATTAGGTTCGTCGAGTGGGGTGACTCTCACTATAGAAGGGCCGCTGCAACTAGTGACCTCCGATATGACAATTAAAGTCATCAAGTGGTGCACATTGTAGGGGAAAAACATATAAATCTTCCTTTTCTTGGGCCATCAGAAATAATTGAAGAAATGAGAAAGAGAAAATAAGCAGGAAAAATGTTTTACGTTAGGAGAAGAGAAGAAGAAAGAAGAGATTATCTAAGGAGTCATTCTTCTAAAAGGCCAAGTAGTAAAAGATAAGTAATTTTGTATATTGTAAAATACTTGTATTTTTTCCGTTCTCTTGTAAACAAAATCGTTTATTTCATTCTTTTGTAAATAAAATTATTATTCATCAATAATTTTGTTATTCTTTTTAGATAATATAGTTACTTACTGTATCTAAGTTCATCGTTACTTTATGTTGTCTTGCATTTAGTAAATTGATGATTGTAGAAATTACTTATTTTGTCTTAATCAAATAGGGAGATACTGTTAATATTAATACTTACATTTATGTTTATTCTTTACTTGATTTAATGATGATAAATAGATTAATATAAACTTGTATGAACAAGTAAGAATTGTACAGTCCTTATAAAAGAAAATATGTAAAAGGACTTGGTGATCAAATTTGTTATGTTAATCCAATTCATAGAGTTAAGTTATGTAATAGTCAAGCTATCCAAGATCATCGAGCAGAAGAAGAAATCACTTTGAGGTCACAGAGTGAACTAAGGTAGTTTGACAGATCGTAGAGTAAAAGGCGAAGACATACTAAGATCGTAAAGTGATACCATATGTAAACCAGAATCGCAGAGTTACTACATTCGTAAAGTGAAAAGATCTGAGTTAAAGTTACTCTACTTAGTAAGAATTAACTTTATGATGTTACACTGACAATAGTGCAGGAAGCTGGGGAGTGTGATTATAAACACATTTTGTTCTACGATCTAGTTGTTGATCATAGTGACTCTATAATTTGGAGCAATATGGCTGATCTGGTTTTCAATCGTAGAGTTTAGAGATTCTACGATTTTGGGATGAAGGTTTAATGGGTTTTGATAACTTCTTCACTTGTTTCTGATTATTGCTCCCCCATGGTCAATGCTTTCATTTCTGAGGTAGACGGTCTTCTAGTGATCATCCATTTTTGATTAGTAGAGTACCTTCCTTAGTACTATCTGCTCTACGATTCTCTGAATGGTGCTGCGATCGTAGAGTTGGTCTGACCTTGTTAGTCTTTGCCCTGTGTATTTCCAAGCTTGACGTAATGTTGCTCCCCTACACCTGTTACTGCCACCTTATGATTGGATTCTCCATCAATGAATTATGAATTGTTCTTTTCAAACTTTGGCTTTTCTAAAATCCCTTTTTCTGACATGATGATCATAGGCTTTGCATTCTCAGCTTTTTGTGATAGTAGAATTGACTCGCATTTTAAAGAGAACCTTGACCTTGCATTCCTCTTAAGTGGTCTTTGGATCTATCAAGACACCTGCAGGTTAAATTTTCTAATTTTTGGTACCCACACTTATTTGGGTCCTGAGAGGTTAGTAATTTTAAGTACCTAACATTATTATATTTTGAAATCTCAGTGTGCATGGTAGTGAATTAATGATGACAGTCATTTTATGCTAAATGAGTATGTGTGTGAGAGGTTTAAGATTGATAAATCACTTTTCATGAAATACTGAGTTTTTGAACTTTAGTGGAGTGATGATCAGTTCTATGTATTGTGCTCCAATGGCTCGTAGAGTTGATCAGTTTCTACGATCCTTTAGAGTGCAACAATAGATATGACCATACTCTACGATTTATCAAGAACTCAGATTAAAACAAAATCTAAAGTAACTCGGAAGAAAGTTAAGGTAGGATAAATACCAATCAAGGCTACCTCTTTGGATTTTGAGAGAAACAGAGTTAATGTAAGGAAGTGAGTATTGCTAAAGATAAATCTTCAAGATTTCCTCAATTATAGAAGGTTAAATTCAATCTTAACACTAATTTTTCTTTATCAATTGAAAGAGCTCTCATATGAGTATAAGTAATATTTAATAAATGATATGTCATGTTTTAACGAGAGTATTTTAGTAGGATAACGATTCCTTTACAAGATCCTTAGAAATGAGGATAAATAATATAAATAACTTTGTTATGCAATACAATAATTGATAATTTCAATACCTGGAGGAGATAGAATAAAATACCTCACTGTTGTCAATCACTTGACAAACAGTGGTTCTGATATTTGATGAAGCATAGCTGATATTGCAATGATTTGCAGTCCTTCCGATTTTTATTTGAGACACCATAAATTCCTTCATATAGCTGCATAAACTAATGCATTGACCAAAAACCCTTGTGCTGTGAACAGAATACTTTAATCCAGGATAACCCGGATTTCTAACCTCAGGTTCAGGTTGTTGAGAAGGGCAACGACACACATAGTTAAGAAGTCCATAGATTTAATCGTTTTGACTGTTGATGAAGGAGTGAATGTCCTAGTTCATCATTTGTAGAGCTTCTCAATCACTTTCTGATTATGGATTCCTTTTAAGTGGAAAGATTCATAACTCTTGTTGCACCTGTGTTCTTCCACCATTACCCTACTGAATTCCCTTTGCTCAATTTGTCTGAACAAGATAATTCTTTTAAGCACAAGGTTAAGCATTGATGGCCTTAGGCAGCTTATTCATTGGATTCCCTGTACAGCGGATTTACTTTTAAAACTTTTTCATTTATTAATAAAGCATATCAGTTATAAATGATGAGATCAATTTAAGCACAGCGGATTTACTTTTAAATGATAAACCCCTTTAAGATATATGAGTCAGTTCAATAGTGTGTTAATCTACAGTATGGGTGATAACAGATTTAGCAGTTATAGTGCAAAAGTGTAAAAGACATAAAGTAAATGACACAAGAGATTTAAGTGGTTCGGAGACTGAACAACTCCTACTCCACTCTTCTACTTAATTAGTAGGAAATCCATTAAGGTTTAGTCCTCCGGACTAGGACACTCTCGCCCTCATCAAATCCATCAGACTTGGTTTCTTCAGTCACATTAAGACTAGGACACTCTTGCCCTCATCAAAGCCAGCAGCTTTGGGACTGTAGACTAAGCCCAGCAGACTTAGAATCTCTTGTACCCTTCGGTACTCAACAAGTCCAGCAGACTTGATTTCTTTAGTTCTCTCTGTCGAGAAACTATGACCCTCATTAAGTCCAGCAGACTTGAGTTGTTTGTTCGTTGGGTTGTGCTGCTAAGTAGAACATTTGCTCTTCTTCATCTTTAGGTACTTAGCAGCTGCTTGTGATCATCCTTTGAATGCTGCTGATATTTGTCGTTGATGTTCTTCTTCTTTCTATATTCAGCAACTACCCATGATCACCCGAAATGTACTGCTGAATTCTTTCAATAAGCTTTTTGCTCAGCAGTTGTGTTGAACACTTAACTTGTATTTCACACAGAATTCCATCCTGTTCTTTTCTTTTCTCAAAGTGTTCTTGGCTTCTTTGATTCTTCGATTCTTAGCTCATATGCCAGCCCTTCGACATTTTCGTTTTTGTCTTGGTGAAGCTTTTCAACTTATTCGGTCGTGTATGTATATTCTTGCTTATTCACCACACTTTTTCTTTTTCCAGATTTGCTCTTTTGTAGATCTTTGAATTATCTTTCCGTTGCAGATTTCCCTGATACGAATCTTCCTGTAGCAGATCTTTCTGTAGCAAATCCTTCCGTTGAAGCATGTTCAGTTTCAGACTTCTTTATGAATACTTTATTCATTTAGTCAGAGTATTAGTGCTCTGCAGATTCTGACTTGTTGACTTGTCTTCTTTAACCCTGGAGAGAGATGTCAGTCTTGGGTTTCTTCCCAGTCTTCATAGAGTGGACAGGTCTTTAAGTAGAATATGATCGTTGAGACACAATCCACTGATTTCTTGAGACTGATGCATGATACTAGAAGTCTTTGCTCTGACACTCAGCACGCATAAGTCAGTATTCTGTCATTTCTGACTTCTTCTATAGTAGATGCCATAAAGTGTTGACGTGGATGTTTCTGAAGTAATTAACAACTCATTTTGAGATTACTAACTTAAGTGCTTAGATGTCTTCAATCCTTGTTGGCACTTAAGTACTCGATGATTAATCTAGTTGTAGCTTCTTGCTTCTGATCGTTGAGTTATCTGCTGGTTCTGCTATGTAGCTCTACGACCTTTGTCTGTCGTAGGCTTCTGATCGTTGAGTCATTTGTTGGTTCTGCTATGTAGCTCTACGAACTTGTCTGTCGTAGGCTTCTGTGTAGATCAGAGAGTGATTGACTTTACTAACTCTACAATTTTATCCGAGCCTTGCGATCCTGACGATATGCTCCTTATGCTTCGTGATCTTCATTGTATTTTCTGTATATAGAGCATAAGTCTATGATCTGGTTTAAGCTTTAACAGATGATTTCTTATCATAGAGGATTGCTCTATGAACTTCAGGCTTGCTCGAACTGCTTGGTTCTATATGTCATGGAGGACTGCTCTATGAACCTTCAGGTGCCAGATCCTTAATGTAGAGAACTGCTCTACGAACTTTTAGTTGCATTCTCTGCTGTACAATCAAAGGTTGTTTATGACAGGTAGCATTTGAATATCTTCAGCTTGATTGCTTTGAACGTTGTACACCTGAACTTGCTTTATCATTTTACGACTTATCTGACTTGTGGTGCAAGCCGTAGTGTAATCGTAGAGTTATGAATTGAACTGTTCTACGATCTCAGTTCAGACTAGATGCTGTAGATGTACGAGATCTTCATTCAGTTTGTTTAACAGCCCAAGGACAACCTACTGAATAATCTTTATGAGGATTGTTGTCATGATTCTGAATACTCATGTAAAAGATGCTCTTTGACTCTGCTTGGTTCGTAGACAAAATTAGGATAATCGTAGAGTGACTATCTATATGGACTCTACGATCCCGAGAGTTAGCTCTACGATGCTGAGACAACTCTACGATCTGCCGAGAGGACTCTACGATTTTTCGAGCCTTATTCTGCGTTTACCAGGCAAACTCTACGATCTTCCTAGGAGACTCTACGATCTTCCTTTGAGTGATTTCATAAGACTTCTATCTGAATGACACTTCACTTCTCAATCAGTCTTGCTGATGGAGTTGGTGCTTGGATCTTCTGTTTGCTTGCCGGTCATTCAGGGTCTTCATACTGATGATCTTTAAGTAAACACTCTATGATTCTGCTTTGGAAATATGAGCGTATGACTGGTTATGCTGATGGCTTGCAGACTCTACGATCGTGAGTGAAGTATGCGATTCTTGCTTTAACTCCCTTGCCAGACAGTTGTTCTTTTTGGTCGATCAGGCCTATCTATTACAATTTAAGATCAACCTAACAAGTTTGATCTTTCTATATATATATAGTCCTTGTACATAGTGATCTTTTGAAGGACTGTACAATGCTATTAACTCATATGAGATCAACTTAACAAATTTGACCTCGTCAATCTAAGTCCTTAGAACATAATGCTTATTAACTATTAAAGACTTTACATCTTTCATTAATGCAGACGTATTTGCATATTGATTCATTTATCTTTTAAAACACATCATCAAATCTTGTAATAGAGAAATAACATTCACATGTATATTCCAAATAGTTACTACTATTAAAATATAAGTATAATTATATTTCAAGTATATTGAGTGTGATTTTAGTTTTACTTAGATAATTTAATTTTAGATGAAAATTATTTTTTTAGTGTGAGTCATCTTACCTAATATTAAATTATTACTATTATTAAAACATAAGTATAAATACAATATATTGACCAACCATATAATAATAACTTCTTCCAATAATATATTTATAATAGAAATTTAGTAATATCATAATTCTAATATAAGACCCCATGCGTTGCACAGGATGCATGCAGATGCTAGTATATATAATTCTAGGATTTACTACTTAGCGTTAATACTAGTATTTAAATTATATATTATATATAATTTACTATTTCATCCAACCCAATATGGTATGTTCGTTGCCAGATTCAATGACTTAAATATAAACATACCGCACAACAATTAGTAGTATTGCTGCATAATTTTTATGTGGTATATAGCCCATACAAAATGTCCGTAATATCCCTCAGATGCAAATATATATATATATATAGAAAGAAATTTCTTTTAAGGGGTATCGCATAACTGTTATGCGGTATCTTGATTTTTTTTTTTCTTCTAACGATTTTTTTTTTAGGTTTGGAACAAGTTATTGTTGTTGATGACATTAATGCTGAAACAAATCAGTAGAAGCCACCGTTATATAAGTGATAAATGAAATAGGATGAAATTGACACAATTGCATTATTATTCAGTCCTGCCTTCCACCGGTATATATATTCATACATTGTAACACTCCCTTCCCGATTGGTGGAAAGGGAGGCTACGCGCAAAAGAACTCTAAGCAGAATGTCAAAACAAAAAGGAACTCTCTTCACATTTGCCCTTGAATCCCCTTACAAATTTGTCGGAAGAAAAAAAACATAGCATGAGCCAAATGCCTAGTACGGATAAAGAGTGCAGAAATAAGAACTAAAATTGAATAACAAAATCAACTGAACCAAATAAAGATTAACAAAATCAATTGCACTGAATAACATAATCTTACTGAAACTGAACTAATTTGATTTATTAAACTAAAACTGATCTACTAAACTGAACTGATTTACTAAACAAAAAAAAAGGCTGAATTGAATGGTTGGGTTTATTGCATACTAAGCTTAGAACAAAAAAGAAATATACATTGTCACAAAGACAAGTCAAAATACTGCCACACAGGCAGACACATATTGGACTACAGATCCAAATGTATATAAAATCGAAAAGGTGTGCTTGGCACTATAAACAACACCAGACCGCAAAACAGAACAGAACAAAATGCTTGGGCCGACCTATACGCTTCCCACAACAAAACACTAAATGGCCAACTCCTATTGGAGCACACAAAATGGAGACACCGTGGACTAATCACACTGCCGCGAAAGTGTCATGCCTCGGTGCCAGGAGGACATGCTTGTGGTACTCCCACAAGTGGTTATAGCTCACGTATACCCTACGGTACATTCTAACAAAAATATCATGTCACAATAAATGTGACATAATACTAACAAATGGGTTCTAATACGCACATATTAAATCGAAACAAATCGACACAAAGGCACCCAAATATATTAGTGTGCACATTTCTACAAAATCAAAATAAATATTAGATGTGATCAACAAGTTTCAAGAGTACAAGTTATAAATTTATGAATATCTAAAATCAAGCAAAACGATCATATGAATTCAACTAAGACCAAAGTATTTATAAAATATCCAAATTTCTAAATAAGGAACAAAACGAACGAATAAAAATTAAAGGAATGTCGCTGAAGGAGTACGAAATCCGTACCTAAAATAAGCAATATAATACCCAAAATTATATTGCAAAATTGACTCTTTATATTCCTTCCGTCGAAACTAATAAAGGAACAAATAAATAATACATTAATCAATTGATTAAATTTTACACATTTTCTTTCTCTTAGGCAAATATGAAATTCTTCCGTTCTAAAATAAATTCTACCTAAAGTTATACATATATAAATATTCTGATCATGGTAACATATATATATATTAATAAATAGTAATTTTCTTGTTCCTTCCGAAATACATATAAGCATATTTACAAAAATATTATTTTCATTTTTAATTATATTACAAATAAATATTTTATTATTATTATTATTATATTATTATTATTATTATTATTATTATTATTATTTTCTGTCAAAATTTTAAATTTACAAACATTCTAATTTAATATTCCAAAATGCTAATTTCTACAAAGATATACTAAAATATATAAACTAACAAACTAAATAGCATACAAAAATTAAAACTACAAAATTAAAATTAATACAGAAAATTAAATAATTACACAAAGAAAGAAAAATGGACATACTCGAAATTATGAGATTCGCAGTCCGCCCACGTCCTCGACATCAAAATTTTTAACTAGGGAGGTCCTTACTAAAAAGGTTTTCACACAAAAAATTCCTCACAAAATAGGAGATACTTAATGTTTGGGTGTTTTAAAAACTAAAGGGGGTAAGTCCATATATATAGGCTAAAGGAATGGAAGGAGTTTTAAAAAGGGGTGATGTGGGACTTTTAGAAAAAAAGACCGAGTATTACATTACCTCCCCCTTCAAAAGGATTTCGTCCCGGGAATCAAAAGAATGGAACGAACCTAATTATCAAAAGAGGCGAATACTTCACTCGAATAGTGTAACGACCCCGAAATTCGACCTACTTTATTCCCTTAGATCTTGTATTTAATAAACATTATTTTCATAATTATAAAATATTATTTTCCTTACGTCCAAATTTTGGTTCGTTAATAAATCTTTCGTCACCTAAATTTATCCATTATTTAATTTCAAAATCATCAATTACCAAATTTTCGGTATAAAATTTTCTTTTTCTCAACTTAATCATTGTATTAAAACATTTGGATATTTAAAATCCTTACATTTCGATCCTAGTCCCATGGATCGTAACCTTAACCTTTTTCTTTTCTTTCTTGTATCATAAATCTCGGCATTCAAATTTTAATACCATTCATATTCATACAAATATTCCTTGTATTCATCATTCATAGATTAAACATATAATAATTTCTCACTTAACAATTAATTTGAACATTCCTGGTTCACAATTTAATACAACTCGTCCTATCTGGATCCACCTTACATGTATATACAAAATATTCATGTAATCTTGACAAATTATTCACATTGAATCATAATATAAACAAATAACGTTCACAACCTTTTAGGAAAATTCGTCTCTACATAATCCAATATTCTTGAAATTCATTTCTTTCCTGCAAAAATGTTTATTAAGCAAGTAATGAGCACAACGGCTCAACAAGTTCAACAGTTTATGCGTCACGTAGCACGTACCTTAATATGCTTGGTGTGTGTCGTATATCATGTGCTTGTGCTTCTACTATAATAATATATCTCATATATATTCATATCGTTGCACAAAGTACACATTGTGGTCATATTAATCACGTATCACATAACACATAATTTTTGTGCATTTAAAACAAGAATTACATATCATACAGTCCAACATTTAACATAAAGGGACTGAAGAACTTGCCTGACTTGTTCAATTATTTAATTGATAGCTTAGAACCCTTTCTCGAACAACCTATGACCATAAAATAGTTAAATAATAATTATTTATCCTTTATGATATTAATTTAATTAATTAATACCATCTCTAGGCCAATTATTAATTTATATGGCCAATTTTATTAACCTCGTCTCATAAAATATTAATTTAACTCAATACCAAATATATTCATTACGGACAACCCGGCTCATCGGATAAATTTTAACTTATCTGGTTGTCCAAAAATTATTTAATCATTTTCTAACCTTTAAACTCAATAGATTAATATTTAAATATTAATCCTCAATATTTAATATTTTTACAAAAATATTAAATTTAATTCCCAAACATCATTTCTATATTTTTAATATTTTTTTATAATTTTATAGAATTTTTAAACAATTTTTAAACATTTATTTCAATTTAAAACATTTTCTGGGGGCATTTTGGTATATTCTGCGCCCAAAAGGACACATCCGGCATTTCCCGGAAAGCCCACGGTCATTTTCATCATTTCGGCAACGTTAGGGACACAACCGGAATTTTTCGGTAAGTCCAGGGCCAATTCTGTAATTTCCGTGCCCCTAGGGACACAGTCGGTATTTCTGGAAAAGGGCAGGGGCATAATCGTCTTTTTCGGACAAAATTCAGCCGCGCGTGGCGGGGCAGCACCCCTCGCCCGCTCTGACAAACGACGTCGTTTGGAGACCCAAAAGAGCATCCGCGCATTGCGCGGCCGACCAAACTTCGCGGCCCCAGAAACGGCGTCGTTTTACCCTGGTCTCGGCAAAAAAATGGCCGCGCGCAATGCGCGGCCCTCCCTTTTCTTTTTTTTTCCAGCTTTTACGCAACAGTAGCCAGCCATGCACAAATTAATCCCAAAAACACCAAAATTTCTTTACAATTTTCATAACATAATCATTCCAAAAATTATAAAATTCATAAATATACATCCTAAAATGATTTAGAATAATTTTCTTAATTAACTTCTAATTTTTCAACAAATTATTTTACCACCATAATACCAAAAATAAATTACTCAAAATAAGTTTTATACCTTCTAAAGCATTCCTTGAATCTTTTTCTTCCTCTTGATAGCATCAACAATTCACTCCTTAATGGTTATGGTGGCGTAAGGTGGCGGTGATGGTGGTTTGATGGAAGGGAGAGAGAAGAAGTTGTGTTTGGCTATTTCTTGTTTCTTTCTTATTTCTTTTCTTTTACTTGTTTTTCCTTTTATAAACAATACACTTAGCCACTTTGGAGGAAATCAAAAAGTCCACCGACTTAACCTTACGCCAATCAACTTTTCTCTCTCTCGAACATTCCAAATTTGGCATACAAAATTTATTTTAATACATTACGTAATTATTACGTGTAATAAATATTTTCTTTTAATAATAAAAAAAATATTTATTTTAATTCACCAAAAATCATATCATGATTTATAAATAATATTAACACAATTTTTGAGTACTTTTCTGGAAAAATTTTGTACACTCATAACGACATGCATGTAATTATTTGAGGTAAATAATACCTCCAAAAATCATAAAATAATTCGTATAGCCTATAAAAATTATTTTTCATAATTTTTCACTCCGTTACTTGGACAACATGTTACATTAACATGTTCACGTTTCCGAAATATTATTCTTCATAAAAGTCATAATAATTCCATTATACATAACCATAATTTTTATTAAATTAAAACATTCCTTTTTCTTATTTATTATTCAATTTCTTTAATATTCATATTAATTTCTTTATATATAATTTAATATTATATAATTTATATAATTACATTCTCCTTTTAAATAATTTTTTAATTTCCTCCAACTTTATTCCATTTAATCACCTTATATAAATTACATAATTATTCTTATATAATTTATATAATTATTATTTCTTCATACCTTATTTTAATTTCCTTATATAAATTACATAATTTATTATTATATAATTTATATAATTACATTTCTTCTCAATTAATTTCTAAACTTCCTCCATAAATCCTAATAAATTTAAAATCAATAATTACAATTTTTACTAACTTCCTCATTAACTTTTCGTAATTTTCGGATTAACTTAATTATTAATCCCTTAATTTTCATAATTAATGAAATTTATAATTTTTATCAATTAAACATAACACACATATATAAATGTATATATATAAATATATACATATCTAATTCCTATCTTTCACATTACCACATAGCCTTAATTAAATTATAATTTCTGCATTTTCATAATAATTTAATTGTACAATTTATTGTACAATTACCTGAAATTTTTCTTATTCTTCATAAATTGTTTCCAAACAATTTATTTACTTTTTTAATTATTTTAAATCCACACAATTCATCACCATCTTGATACATATTTAACTTAACAGTTAAATTCCTTCACACACTTTAAATTACCTGTATCATAAACAATTCAAACAATTTTGATAATTTTATCAATTAAATTCTCATTTAACATTATTAAAGAATTCCTGGAAATTCGGATCATCACAAATACTATTTTTATAAAACAAACGAAATGATTTTCCTCTGGAATCTTATCAAAACGGATAGTGCACCATGTGCAACAGATGATAATGATAACTCTTCAATACTGAGATGCAAAATACGTTATACACATAAGCTAATTGTAGAGACAAGGCTAACCGAAATGTAACTTCGTTAACCTTTTCTAAAATCTCAAATGGACAATAAAACACGGACTGAGTTTACCCATTAAACCAAATCGCCGAATACTGATTGAGCAGACCTAAATTTCTCCTTTGTCACGGCTACAATCTTCGTAGTGATTCGAATGAACTCAGACCCTTGTATGGCCTTCTCACTAACCTCAATCTATCAAATTGGAGCCCACACTTCCTACCATACAACGCCTTAAACGAAGTCTTCCCAACGCTTGTATGACAACTGTTGTTATAAGCAAATTTAACAAGGCTCAAATAATCATCCCAATTAGTCAACCACTCTAATGCATAAAACCTTAACATATTCTCCAATGTAATATCCCAGATATTTACAAGATTTGTAGATGAGATTTTAAATAATAAATTAAAGGTTATAGTTTAAAACCTAGAGTTGGAGAAGTGAGATGTGTAGAAAATGGGTGGATATTTTTTTTAACATAATTTATTTGTTAGAAATTAAATGTAAAAATATTTTTAATGATGCATGTAGAGAATTTATTAAGAAAATAAATTCAATTGAGAAGTGAAGGTAGTTATATTAATATTTATATATATACCTAGAGTGGTGTTTGTTAGTCAAACAAGATGATGTGTTAAGTAAATTAAATACTCGATAAAACTAATAAATTAATTAGTTTAAGTATGGATTAATAAGAAAAGTCATGTAATATAATTAATTAAGTTAATTATATGAGTCATGAATTAAAGTTATGATTAACAAGTAGAGAAGTGGAATATTGCCTAGCATGACAATATTAAGAAGTTAATTAATTAAGTAATTAACTTAATTATTGAGTTATTGTATAGAGTCCATTAATGAATTTAAAACAAGCCCAATATGGGAATATTTGCATGAAGGTGAGTAATTAAATAATAAGCTCAAATGCTATAGTCCAAGAGGTAATTAATATAATTCTAATTAATTAATGTTGACAAGTATTGTATGGGGTGATAGTCCAATTAAATAAATTACCTAGCCCAAGTTATAAAAGATGTGTGAGTTGTGTTGGGTAGCCCAAACAATTTAAATAAAAAGTCCAATGAAAATAAACTAGTAACCCAAACACTGAGTCCAAACTTAAAAGTCAAATGTTGGTCAATATGTTAGGAGATAATTTCAAGAATTGTTAAGTGTAGAGAATTAATTAATGTAAGGTTAGTTAAATAACTCTAGTTGGTAGACAAGAGAGAGCATTAACAAAACATTGGTTAATTGCTAGGTGAATGAATGTGATGATGAGAATTAACTACGGATAAGTTAATTGAGTAACCCAATGTGGTAAAATAATTTAAGGCAAGTCTAATTGGATTATATTATAAGTCCAATTGATGTATTAAACTAAGTTAAATAAATTAACCTAGTAGTCTATGTAATTAATTTAAGATTGATCTATGTAATAATTAATCAAGCCCAATGCTTGTTTTAATTAAATATGAGATAGTTTATTTAATGTTAGCCTAAGGTTTTAATTAGTTGCGAGCCTAGTAAATTGATTTACTAGCCCAACATTTCAATGGATCAAAGGAGTATACATGGCCCAAATGAATTTAATTTTAAGCCCAAATTTTGGTCAAATGGTCAAAGCTTCTAGAAGACTTTAATTAGTAAGTTTGGCAATAAAAAAAAATGGAAAATCAATGAATTAGGGGGCCATGGCCAGTGGATTAAAGGGTGTCCATGGACTCCAAAAGTTTATTCAATTTGTTGCTTGATAAAGTGTATGGAACACTCAATACATTTTGCTATAATTTTGGAAGAAAGTTGATGTCCATTATATAGATATATGTAATATATGTATAGAATGCTAGGCCTATAAATAGTACATCTGTGACGCCCCCAAATCTGAGCCCACACAGCCCAAACTTAAGTCGTCAAAAGACTACAACAAAAATATTACAACAAAGCACAACGTACAACAATACAGTGTATAATAATACACAACTAAGTCTTCACTATTATTGCCACACTATTTTACAACACGTGAAGACTACGACAGCTATTCCTCAGACTCTCACTCCATTCCCCGGCTAGACCCTGTTACGTTTTTATCTCCTGTAATGGAACAAAAGAAAGGGTGAGCTCAAATAGCCCAGTAAGAAATATCATGACTAAGATAATGACGAATAAATTATCATTAGCCTTCAACAGTTGAGTTTTGAATACACAATAGACTACAAGGTTTATATCAAAAACTGTAGTTAAATTCTTAAACAATGTTCAGATCAATAATAGCAGCAGAATGAGCAATCTATTAGAAGAATAATGCAGACTATAATGTCCACTCGCTTCTCTTTTTAGTAAAAATATCATCAACTTTTATCATCTGAATTACCATTAGTCAAGATAATACAACTTCACAGTTCCTGGTCATAATCATGCAGATCAACAATTCATCTTTGCACTACGGGCCAAAGACATTCAATATAACAACAACGGTCATGATTATACCAGATTCAGCCTTTGTTCATAATCATACCAACCAACAGTTCATCTTTGCACTACGGGCCAAAGACATTCAATATAACACCAACGGTCATGATTATACCAGATTCAGCCTTTGGTCATAATCATACCAACCAACAGTTCATCTTTGCACTACGGGCCAAAGAGAACATTCACCACGTGCCATAAAAGACACCGAACAGATGTATCGCCTTTAACCTAGTATATCGCCTTTAACCTATCATCTGTTCAACAATTATATCACATCTGTGCCCCCGG
This sequence comes from Hedera helix, assembly GCA_947179155.2. NCBI lineage: Eukaryota > Viridiplantae > Streptophyta > Magnoliopsida > Apiales > Araliaceae > Hedera > Hedera helix. Next base: position 10,038,952 of record OX359267.1, on the reverse strand, counting down.
CCACAGATATTCACAATAGCTTGATTCTTGATGATTAATACAAATAACAGTGATACAAATGATGAACAGAAGAACAGGATAAACAATAAGTATCAGAAGTTTACTTTGTGCAGATTCAAATAATGTCCAAATTGCCAACATGATGTGGAGTGAAATTTAAAAATGATACTCAAGATCCACAGTTCAGAATAACGATTACTGTTCAATAGAAATGTTCAGAAAATAGGAAGGTTCAGTTGAAATAATGAAATTCAACTATTATGGAACATATAATATTTTCAGGAATTATAGAAGCAATAGTTCCATAATAAGTTTCGATTTAGGTGTATGAAAGAAAATAATATCCCTTACCGTAGCAGGTTTGATTAACAAAAGGTGAAGGGAATTAATATCCTTTACCATAGTAAGTTTGAATAATGGAAGATGAAAAAGATGGTATCCCTTATGAGTATAAAGGAAAATGATATCACTTACGAATATGGAATAAAAGTGTCATGTGATAATTCGTGTAGACAAATTATTTCCACACGAGACAAATAAAAAGGGTTATTCACCAACAGGCGATAATCCGCACCGTAAGGTTATTCCCATCAATTTGAATACGAATAGTTATTCACCAAACAGGCGATAATCCGCGCCGTAAGGTTATTCCCATCAAATTGAATACGAAGAGTTATTCACCAAACAGGCGATAATCCGCACCGTAAGGTTATTCTCAAAGATTAATAAGGAATGAATACAAAAGGTTATTCACCAACGGGCGGTAAACCGCGCCGTAAGGTTATTCCCACAATTTAATACATGAAAATAAATGGCACAAGAAAGAAACGATATTATTTTCGAGAATCAAAGAATGATAATCCCTTCAAGTAAGAAAGAAAATAATATCCATTTATGATGATGCAAAGAATGATACCCCTTACCTTAACACGTGACTGGATATTGATTTAAATGAGGTTGATCAACCTATATATATTTTTAATAAAATTAGTAATTACCACATATAAATTTCAAAGTGTATGATAACTCGTATAATATGAACTATCAAAATTATATATATTTAACATAATTTTTGTAGTATAATATAACTACTTTAAAATAGTTTTTAAAATAATATTCCAAAATAAATCTTCCAAAGAAAGCTTTTAAAAATGAATCTTCTCAAAGAAGAGTCTTCTAAGGGAAGATTTGTGAATACCGTGAAAAATAGGAATTTATGAAATTATTACTCTTTAATAAAAGACTTACTTGAAAAATTCCTGCACTCCTTTTGACTTTCAAACACTCAAAATAACCTTACTATTCTCAGAGAAAACTCATAAAATTCTTATAGAAAAATTTTATGTTTTAGGTGTGATTTTTCTATTAAGCTGAGCAAGCTATTTATAGGAGAATGGAAAGCACTGTGTGGTAGGTGAGAGCATGCCATTGTTGAATTCGTTCAGCACGCCAGTGCTGAATTCGTTCAGCATGCACGTTTCTGAAATTTTAATTTCATATAAAACAAAACCTTATTATAATATTCATAATAAAACAAATAACTTTATATATTATATTAATAATAAAAATTATATATCATATTATATTATATTTAAATAATATATTATAGTAAAATATTATTATTATTTTTCCCTCTCTCTCTCTCTTCCTTTCCATTCTCTCTCTTTCTCTCTTTTCTTTCTCTCTCTCTCTCTCTCTTCCTTTCCATTTTCTCTCTTTCTCTCTTTTCTTTCTTTCTCTCTCTTTTCCCTCTCCTTCTCTCTTTCTTTCTCCAGCAATTCTCTCTCTCTTTTCTCTTTTCTCTCTCTTTCTCTTTTTCTCTCTCTTCCTCCTTTCCTCTCTCTTCCTATTTTCTTTATTTCCTACGCAATTTTCCTCCATTGGCCCCCATCAATATATAATATTATTATAATAATCAAAATACCTACAATCAATACAATAATTAAGGTAATATTACAACAGTGATAATAATAATTCAACAATAATGCAAGAAATATGTCATAATCATTATTAATTTAATAATATAAATTATTGTGCATTTGCTACTGTGACAATTATTACAGTGCACCCACAATTATTGACTCAATGATATAAAATGCAGTGTAATGACAATTATTGAATCAATAATGCAGAATACTGTGTAACAACAATTATTGAATTGATAACATAAAATATTATGCAGCGATAATTATTGATGAAATGATGTGCAATAGTTACGGTGTCAATTATCAGATCAATAATATAAGACACTGCGCAATACCGTGTGCTACTGTAGAGTACCGTGTGCTACAGAAAATACCATAAACTACCGTATGCTACTATTCTTTTATCACCGGTATTTTAACAGTTAACACCGTTGACTATTTTTATTTAAAAATGTTACTTCTGTCGTTTTCTATATCCGACAAATATTCCGTTGTGGGTTCCACCAATAATTAGTTATTTCGGCGCCGTCGTACGACATGAATATTATATTGCGCCGTCGTACGGGCAAAACGAATATTCCCCGACAAAACGAATATTCTCCGACAGAAAGAATATTGTCCAACAAGGTATAATTTGCACGGAACATCCTTAACTTTTAACTTTGCCAATTTAACCACTTACTGTTTTATGAAAAAAAATATATATATGAAAAAAATTAAATTTTATATTTCATAAAATTCGGGGTCTTACAACCTCCCCTCCTTATGAAATTTCGTCCCCGAAATTGACGTACTTGGCATTTCGAAGAGGTAAGGATACTTAGATTTCATCTCAGATTCTAGCTCCCAGGTCATTTCCTCAGTATCTTGGTTCATCCATAAAACCTTAACTTGAGGTATAACCTTTGAGCGTAAGATCTGCTCCTTCTTATCTAAGATTTTGACAGGTACCTCCTCGTACGTTAAATCTTCTGCTATAACGTCCGGTTCTAACTCAATAACGTGGTTTGGGTCCTTCACATATTTACGTAACATAGATATGTGAAAAACGTTATGGATGCGAGACATACTTGGTGGTAAGGCTAGTCTGTAGGCTACAGTTCCCACCCGATCGAGGATTTCAAATGGGCCAATAAATCGAGGGTTGAGTTTTCCTCTATTTCCGAATCTCGTAACTACTCTCCATGGAGAAACACGTAAGAATACATGATCTCCGACGTTGAATTTCTCATCTCTCCGATGAAGATCAGCATAACTCTTTTGTCGTTCTTGCGCTATCTGTATTCGTTGTCGGATCATTTGAATCTTTTCAGTCGTCAAGCGTACCAACTCGGGTCCCAACAATTTTGTTTTTCCTACTTCATTCCAATATATTGGAGAGCGACATTTGCGTCCATATAAAGCCTCGAATGGAGCCATGCCTATACTTGTTTGGTAACTGTTGTTGTAGAAAAATTTCACCAATGGCAAGTACTTATCCCAACTTCCTTTGAAATCTAGTACGCAAAGTCTCAAAAGATCTTCGAGGGTCTGGATCGTTCTTTCCGATTGTCCGTCCGTTTGAGGATGGTATGCAGAACTGAATCGTAGCTCGGTGCCCATAGCTTTTTGTAGACTGATCCAAAAGCGTGAAGTGAATCTAGGATCTCGATCAGAAACTATGGAAACTGGCATGCCATGCAATCTCACAATCTCATTTATGTACATACCGGCAAGACGTTCAAGTGAAAAGTTTTCTCGTATAGGCAAGAAATGAGCGGATTTGGTCAATCTATCTACGATGACCCAAATTGCATCTAAGCCTTGAGAAACTTTGGGAAGACCCGTCACGAAGTCCATATTGATGTGTTCCCACTTCCATTCGGGAACTTCAAGTGGTTGCAATGGACCCTTAGGTACTTGATGCTCTGCCTTGACACGTTGACAAGTTAGGCACCTTGAGATAAACTCTGCAATCTCCCTTTTCATATTGTTCCACCAAAATGTATGTCGAAGATCTCGATACATCTTGGTACCTCCTGGGTGGATTGCAAATGGCGTGTTGTGTGCCTCCATCATGATTTTATGCTTCAATTCAGGATCGTTAGGAACACAGAGTCGAGAGTTAACTCGAAATATTCCTGTCTCGTCGATTCTTGCTTCGGGAATGACACCTTCTTGTACTTTCTTCATCATGTTCATCAGTTCCGGATCGGTAGCTTGCGCAGCTTTAATTTTATCGATTAAAGCCGGTTCTACTCGCACGTGAGCAATCTTCGAGTGGGTCCCTGGTGTCTTTAGCTCTATCTCCATCTTTTGCAAGTCGTATAAAATACGCTTTTGTGTTGTCAGCAGTGCACTTGTACTCGCATAAGATTTTCTGCTCAAAGCGTCAGCTACAACGTTCGCCTTTCCCGGGTGATACTGGATTGTGTGATCATAATCCTTCAATAGCTCAAGCCAACGTCGTTGTCGCATGTTGAGTTCCTTCTAGGTGAAGAAATACTTGAGACTTTTATGATCCGTATAGATATCCACTTTTTCTCCGTACAAGTAGTGTCTCCAGATCTTCAACGCGAAAACGACTGCTGCCAACTCTAGATCATGAGTAGGATAATTTTTCTCATAATCTTTGAGTTGTTGAGAGGCATAAGCTATAACCTTTCCATGTTGCATAAGGACACAACCTAGACCTTTGCCTGAAGCATCGCTATATATGACGAATTTTCCTGATCCTGATGGAATGGTCAGAACAGGAGCTGAAACAAGTCTTCTCTTGAGTTCTTGAAAACTCTTCTCGTATTCCTCGCTCGAATGATACCGATATCTAATAATCAAACTTTCATCTCTTGGCGTTCTATGGGAGCCATTTGGGCTTTGGAAAAGGGCTTAGTATCGGGTTCAAGATCGATACAGAATTCAATTTCTCGGTTTAGGGATAAGCCAGGAAGTTCCTCAGGAAAAACGTCAGGAACTCATTAACAATAGGAATATCATTCAAATTTGACGTGTTTTTGTTCAAATCAATGACATAGGCTAAAAAGGTTTGACATCCGTTTTTCAATAAACGAATGACTTTATGGCTAGAAATAATAGTTATAGATTTCAATGGTTTAGTTGCTTGAATTTGCATGACAGGTTAATTAGGAATATGAAAACTAATAATCTTATGAAAATAATCAATTTTAGCATGATGGGTAGTCAACCAATCAATTCCTAAAATCACATCAAATTCATGCATCTCCAAAGAAATAAGGTCAACAGGTAATGTGAGGTTGTTGATTTGAACTAGGCAAGATTTATAGATAGTAAATGTAATAGGTATTTCTCCCAATGAGGTTTCAACTGATAAGACAAGATTTAAGTTTTCAATAGTCAAATTTAAACGTTGAGTACATATAGGTGAGATAAAAGAGTGGATAGAGCCAGTATCTAACAGAGCGTAGAATTCACGAGAATTTATGAATAACTTATCAGTTATCACCTCCTTCGGTTTCTTGACTGTTATCGTCAAATCGAATCCCGAGTACTTCATTCGGATCTTCACGTATTTCAACCATGGGAATACCACTAAATAATTCTCTAACGAACTGTTTCTCGGATTCCTCAACTTCATCAGTAGTAACGTACCAATGATTTCTATAAGAATAGTATTTTCGATAGACTGCAGTTTCCATGATAGTGACTAACTTAACCTGAATTCCTTTAAATTGTAACGCCCAAAAGTATAGAAACATCATTTTTAAATAATCTTGAAACTCATAGCTGGAACACCATAAATCCCAAAGACTAATATGAAAAGTCCATATATTCTGATCCTTTGTTATAGAGCATAACCAGGTGATATGACTCTCCCAATTAGTGAGTAAATTAAAGGCAATAATTTCCGCAAGTTCATTACTTCCTTTAATTGCTTCTAATAATGGATCTGGAACGACTGTAGCAGAACTTTCACCTTCATCCTTACTGGATAGAACACGCATAATTTTTGCCTTAGGCAAATGATTCAACTCTGAGTTTGTAAGAAGATTATTCGTCGCCTCTTATTTTGCAGCTACATTTGTTTCGGTCATTTCATAGTTAACCTCCTGATTTCCAGATGCCATACTTAACTGTGGTCACAAAATAAATGTTAGTTCAAATAAACTGACTCATCACTTCATGTCCCTATATTCAAATCAACTCATTAGATAATAAAATCTAATTTAGGTGGGACACACTAGTGACCGATTCTATTCGTCTCTCCCCTCCTAATTCTAACCCCAGATCTCCATTAAAGACCATATCCCTAAGCTCTGATGCCAACTGTGACGCCCCCAAATCTGAGCCCACACAGCCCAAACTTAAGTCGTCAAAAGACTACAACAAAAATATTACAACAAAGCACAACGTACAACAATACAGTGTATAATAATACACAACTAAGTCTTCACTATTATTGCCACACTATTTTACAACACGTGAAGACTACGACAGCTATTCCTCAGACTCTCACTCCATTCCCCGGCTAGACCCTGTTACGTTTTTATCTCCTGTAATGGAACAAAAGAAAGGGTGAGCTCAAATAGCCCAGTAAGAAATATCATGACTAAGATAATGACGAATAAATTATCATTAGCCTTCAACAGTTGAGTTTTGAATACACAATAGACTACAAGGTTTATATCAAAAACTGTAGTTAAATTCTTAAACAATGTTCAGATCAATAATAGCAGCAGAATGAGCAATCTATTAGAAGAATAATGCAGACTATAATGTCCACTCGCTTCTCTTTTTAGTAAAAATATCATCAACTTTTATCATCTGAATTACCATTAGTCAAGATAATACAACTTCACAGTTCCTGGTCATAATCATGCAGATCAACAATTCATCTTTGCACTACGGGCCAAAGACATTCAATATAACAACAACGGTCATGATTATACCAGATTCAGCCTTTGTTCATAATCATACCAACCAACAGTTCATCTTTGCACTACGGGCCAAAGACATTCAATATAACACCAACGGTCATGATTATACCAGATTCAGCCTTTGGTCATAATCATACCAACCAACAGTTCATCTTTGCACTACGGGCCAAAGAGAACATTCACCACGTGCCATAAAAGACACCGAACAGATGTATCGCCTTTAACCTAGTATATCGCCTTTAACCTATCATCTGTTCAACAATTATATCACATCTGTGCCCCCGGCCACAGATATTCACAATAGCTTGATTCTTGATGATTAATACAAATAACAGTGATACAAATGATGAACAGAAGAACAGGATAAACAATAAGTATCAGAAGTTTACTTTGTGCAGATTCAAATAATGTCCAAATTGCCAACATGATGTGGAGTGAAATTTAAAAATGATACTCAAGATCCACAGTTCAGAATAACGATTACTGTTCAATAGAAATGTTCAGAAAATAGGAAGGTTCAGTTGAAATAATGAAATTCAACTATTATGGAACATATAATATTTTCAGGAATTATAGAAGCAATAGTTCCATAATAAGTTTCGATTTAGGTGTATGAAAGAAAATAATATCCCTTACCGTAGCAGGTTTGATTAACAAAAGGTGAAGGGAATTAATATCCTTTACCATAGTAAGTTTGAATAATGGAAGATGAAAAAGATGGTATCCCTTATGAGTATAAAGGAAAATGATATCACTTACGAATATGGAATAAAAGTGTCATGTGATAATTCGTGTAGACAAATTATTTCCACACGAGACAAATAAAAAGGGTTATTCACCAACAGGCGATAATCCGCACCGTAAGGTTATTCCCATCAATTTGAATACGAATAGTTATTCACCAAACAGGCGATAATCCGCGCCGTAAGGTTATTCCCATCAAATTGAATACGAAGAGTTATTCACCAAACAGGCGATAATCCGCACCGTAAGGTTATTCTCAAAGATTAATAAGGAATGAATACAAAAGGTTATTCACCAACGGGCGGTAAACCGCGCCGTAAGGTTATTCCCACAATTTAATACATGAAAATAAATGGCACAAGAAAGAAACGATATTATTTTCGAGAATCAAAGAATGATAATCCCTTCAAGTAAGAAAGAAAATAATATCCATTTATGATGATGCAAAGAATGATACCCCTTACCTTAACACGTGACTGGATATTGATTTAAATGAGGTTGATCAACCTATATATATTTTTAATAAAATTAGTAATTACCACATATAAATTTCAAAGTGTATGATAACTCGTATAATATGAACTATCAAAATTATATATATTTAACATAATTTTTGTAGTATAATATAACTACTTTAAAATAGTTTTTAAAATAATATTCCAAAATAAATCTTCCAAAGAAAGCTTTTAAAAATGAATCTTCTCAAAGAAGAGTCTTCTAAGGGAAGATTTGTGAATACCGTGAAAAATAGGAATTTATGAAATTATTACTCTTTAATAAAAGACTTACTTGAAAAATTCCTGCACTCCTTTTGACTTTCAAACACTCAAAATAACCTTACTATTCTCAGAGAAAACTCATAAAATTCTTATAGAAAAATTTTATGTTTTAGGTGTGATTTTTCTATTAAGCTGAGCAAGCTATTTATAGGAGAATGGAAAGCACTGTGTGGTAGGTGAGAGCATGCCATTGTTGAATTCGTTCAGCACGCCAGTGCTGAATTCGTTCAGCATGCACGTTTCTGAAATTTTAATTTCATATAAAACAAAACCTTATTATAATATTCATAATAAAACAAATAACTTTATATATTATATTAATAATAAAAATTATATATCATATTATATTATATTTAAATAATATATTATAGTAAAATATTATTATTATTTTTCCCTCTCTCTCTCTCTTCCTTTCCATTCTCTCTCTTTCTCTCTTTTCTTTCTCTCTCTCTCTCTCTCTTCCTTTCCATTTTCTCTCTTTCTCTCTTTTCTTTCTTTCTCTCTCTTTTCCCTCTCCTTCTCTCTTTCTTTCTCCAGCAATTCTCTCTCTCTTTTCTCTTTTCTCTCTCTTTCTCTTTTTCTCTCTCTTCCTCCTTTCCTCTCTCTTCCTATTTTCTTTATTTCCTACGCAATTTTCCTCCATTGGCCCCCATCAATATATAATATTATTATAATAATCAAAATACCTACAATCAATACAATAATTAAGGTAATATTACAACAGTGATAATAATAATTCAACAATAATGCAAGAAATATGTCATAATCATTATTAATTTAATAATATAAATTATTGTGCATTTGCTACTGTGACAATTATTACAGTGCACCCACAATTATTGACTCAATGATATAAAATGCAGTGTAATGACAATTATTGAATCAATAATGCAGAATACTGTGTAACAACAATTATTGAATTGATAACATAAAATATTATGCAGCGATAATTATTGATGAAATGATGTGCAATAGTTACGGTGTCAATTATCAGATCAATAATATAAGACACTGCGCAATACCGTGTGCTACTGTAGAGTACCGTGTGCTACAGAAAATACCATAAACTACCGTATGCTACTATTCTTTTATCACCGGTATTTTAACAGTTAACACCGTTGACTATTTTTATTTAAAAATGTTACTTCTGTCGTTTTCTATATCCGACAAATATTCCGTTGTGGGTTCCACCAATAATTAGTTATTTCGGCGCCGTCGTACGACATGAATATTATATTGCGCCGTCGTACGGGCAAAACGAATATTCCCCGACAAAACGAATATTCTCCGACAGAAAGAATATTGTCCAACAAGGTATAATTTGCACGGAACATCCTTAACTTTTAACTTTGCCAATTTAACCACTTACTGTTTTATGAAAAAAAATATATATATGAAAAAAATTAAATTTTATATTTCATAAAATTCGGGGTCTTACAACATCAATTTTCATTTGAGAGGGTTCTAAAAATATTGCTAGAGGGCCTCTTTTATATTGTGTTAGTAAATTCTAGTGAGTTAACTCAGTGAGTTAAAGAAAAAAAAAGTGAGTTAGTGAGTCACTACCGAGTCAAGCCATTCTTAATTAAGGAGGTGATCTTGAATGTCATCACATTTCATAGCATATGTTGGGGAAGCAAAGAAAGCAAACCATCAAATCTAAGAGGTATAAAACTCTAGAACTCTAGCTTATACCTTCTATGTGATTTAAAATATAATTTAAATGGTAAAAATGCCATCTTTGTAATCCTTATGCTTGGATCATGGCTAAACATGTTCATGTAAGGTTTCATGAAGTTTAAATGTATATTCATATACATTAATGTAGAACTATTTGGTTAAAGGCATTAAAATAGATGTTTCCGGTAAAATTCTAGATGGTTCGATCTTAAATTTCTTGTCAAAATATTTTCAAAGATGTGATTGAACCATGAAATGTTGTAAAACAAGAAGTTAGGAAGACAACAACACTAAGTTAGTGTCATTTGGATATGTAGAGGTTATTTTATTCAAGTTTGAACAATTAAAACCAAGGATTTGTGATTTTAGTTTTCACTTTGTCCTTGTGAGCAGTTTATAGTCCATTTTCGTTCGGAATTTGGATTTATGGTATAAAGAGAAATTAAAGATGGAGAAATTCGGATGAGAATGGACTCGAGAGTCACCCCAAAATATTTTATAATGAAAAAATTATGGCTGTCGGAGCGTCGGAGGGTAGAGCAGTCAAAAAGTTGACTTCCAGACAGATTGGCCGGACGCACCTGTGTCTGGTGTGGCGCAGCTGTGCCAAAACAATCTGCCAAAGCAGATTTTTGTGCTCCGGGTCGGGTTGGGTCGGTCCGGGTCGAGTTTTCTTTGATAAATTAAGTTAAAATAAGTGTGAAATGAATGTGCTTGGGTACTAAACCTATATATGAAGAATTTATTAGTGCATTAATGGTAACTAAATGTTTAATATAAAGACTAAAGTTAACATAACTAAAAATTTAATTATTGGTATTGTTTGAAGATTATTAAAATATTATTAAATGATCAATAATATTAGTATATGATTAAAAAGTTATTAAATGATTAATAATATTAATACATGATGAAAATGTTATTAAATAATTAATGACATTAATAAGTGATTAAAATATTATTAAATGGTTAATAATATTAATGAATGAGTAAAATATTATTAAATGGTTAATAATATTAAGAAGTGATTAAAATAATATTAAATGGTTAATAATATTAATAAGAGATTAAAATATTTTCAAATGGTGAATAATATTTGTAAATGATTAAAATATTATCAAATGGTGAAGAATATTTGTAAATGATTAAAATATTATTAAATTGTTAATAATATTAGTAAGAGATTAAAATATTATTAAATGGTTAATAATATTAATAAATGATTAAAATATTATTAAATGGTTAATAATATTAATAAATAATTAAAATATTATTAAATGATTAATAATATTAGTAAGTGATTAAAATATTATTAAATGATTAATAATATTAATAAGTAATTAAAATATTATTAAATGGTTAATAATATTAATAAGTGATTAAAATATTATTAAATGGTTAATAATATTTGAACGTAGTTATATATTATCAAATGTAGATAATATTTTGAAGTATTTGGTATATTATTAAATGTCTGAATCATTAAGTTATGTAAAAGAAGAAAGTTTAATTGAATTAAACCAAAGTAAATAGTCCGTTTGTGGCTATTTTAGACACCTTATTAAAAGTAAGTTGTACGAAGAACGTGTAGTGAAGGCATAAGTTGGTTAAGCTTACCCGACATGTCCAGCTATGTTTGGGCTAGGGTTTTTGTCCGAAACTTAAGAGTTCATTTGTCGGACAATTAAAGAGTTAATAATTTGAAGTTAAGACTAATTAATAGTCGTTGTAACTAATGATTATGTCAATTTTATATATAAATTGTAGGTTGAACGAAAAACGTAAATAAGCGTAAATGGTAGAAGTGAACCAGACAAGTTTTTTCAGAACTTGTTTCTATGTGCATTGGTATGCTATAATATGATGTTAAATTGTTAATAGGAGGATACATTGATGATATTTGTGATATGTGAACAACATGAGATATGGTTACATGTGAAATATGTACAGATATGAAGCATGATTTGCTAGATGCTAGTTGTTTATTGTATATGATGCATAAAAAGTATGAAGCATTCATAAAATGAAAAGCATGAAATGCATGATGTAAGAATAAAATGCGGAGCATGTATAATATGTGAATCATGTAATGTGTTATGTGTAACTGTTAAACTTGTTGAGCCGTCGTGCTCACTCTTGCTTAAAACCAACATTTTCAGATAATACAATTTATTCGAAATTTTTGATAAAGATCAAGAAACAGGAATGAATATTACACTCACTGAAGGTCTAACACGACTATGGTATATATCAGTCTGAATTGGACAGGTAAAATGACTGAGTAGTATAAGAATTAGTTTGTATGTAATATGAGTGTTAAATACCCAAATTGATTGTAATAGAATGTCGTATCATGTATTATATTGAGACATACTAGGAATGTATAAAGATTGCGATTCTGGAGTAGAAAGAGATTTTGTAAACTTTAACTAAATGATTATATATCAATTTTAATATTGTTATAAGTTATGATTGATAAGGAAAAGGATGTACTCGTGTTGAACCGGATCCGAGGTTCGAAGGACCCGGATTCGAGGTCGTCACATCCAAAGTCTGGATAATCCACTCTAATGCACGTCGATGTTGTTCTATTCTGCATGCACAAGACCTTAACATATTCTCCAAAGTCTGGATAATCCACTCTAATGCACGTTGATGTTGTTCTATTCTGCATGCACAAGACATTAACGTATTCTCCAAAGTCTAGATAATCCACTCTAATACACGTCGATGCTGTTCTATTCTGCTGATCTGTCTACTCTACGGATCTTCAACCTAGTTTATTACATTTTTTTCTAAAATTTTGGATCAACCTAACAAATTTGATCCCTAAGTCCTTTTACAAGGATTACAATATTTTCAATCATAAAGACTATTTAGAGTTTATTTAATTCAGATTATCCTAACAATTTCGATCCCTAATCCCTTGTACAATAGATTCAAACATAAGGGCTGCATAAAATAAAATTACTTGTTATACATTAAAATATTTTACATAATATTTGTCATCAATAATCGAACGTTGTCTTGCACCTAACATGACCCAGGGCTTAGCACTGCCTGTTGTTCAGCACCACACAACATTCCTACAGGCTTTGCACCTGAAACAAGCTCGATGGTAAACTCAACTTCCTGTTGCAATGACAACCCTGATAATTCTTAAATAGATATATCAAAAAACTCATAAATGACTGAAATATTTTCAATACAACACTCTCAAAGAGGTATCCTTTACAAATGCCAAATACTCCTCACAACCCTTAGCCACCAACTTTCTAGCTTTTAAAATAAAAATCGATTTCACCACATTACCTGGTCGTGAACCTTGAAACACAAAATCTAGAGACTTCAAAATCCCGAAAGATAACCTTCTTCGCTTGACAATTAATAATGGCCTCGTACTTATCCAACCAGTTCATCCCAAGAATCACAACAAAATTGTATATACGCATCGACAGAAGATTAGCCCCACGAATCTTATTTCCAAAACTAATAAAAACAACCACGGTACAAGTTAGAGATAACAAAAAAAGTCTCCATCGGAGCAGCAATAGACATAGCAGAATTTAAGGATTGAAATGGCACACCAAGATGCCAAACAAAAGAATGCGAAACAATTGAATGAGAAAAGTCAAAATCAATAAAAATTTCACGACTGCTAACTAAAAGAGTGCCAAAACAGAATATTGTGCATCTATCACCTGATTATATGACAAGGCGAATATACGTTCTCCGTGGTGCCGACCAACATTGGCCATTATCACCGCCTCCACCACCTCTAATGGTTTTACGAGTCCTCGACAAAAAAGACGAATGAAAGCGAAATTGATTAAAGGCAAATTCGAATACAAACTCATATGATAGCTAAACAAAATTTGAAACAGAATAAAAACCTATCCCAAATGTCTACCCATAACTAACAGGTCAAACCTAAATAAGTTTTTTACAAGAAAGAACCCTAGCTCTGATACCAACTTTGTAACACCCCATTCCCGACTGGTGGAAAGGGAGGCTACGCGCAAAAGAATTCTAAGCAGAATGTCAAAACAAAATAGAACTCTCTTCACACTTGCCCTTGAATCCCATTGCAAACTTGCCGAAAGAAAAATACAGCATGAGCCAAATGCCCAGTACGGATAAAGAGTACATAAATAAGAACTGAAATTGAATAACAAAATCAACTGAACCAAACTGAGATTAACAAAATCAATTGAACTGAATAACATAATCTTACTGAAAACTGAACTAATATGATCTACTAAACTAAAACTGATCTACTAAACTGAACTGATTTACTAAACAACAAAAAAGGCTGAATTGAATGGCTGGGTTTATTTCATAACGAGCTCAGAACAAAACAGAAATATACATTGTCACAAAGACAAGTCAAAATACTGCCACACAAGCAGGCACACATTGGACTGCAGATCCAAATACTAAATCAAAAAGGTGTGCTTGGTACTACAAACAATACCAGACCGCAGAACAGAACATAACAAAATGTTAGGGCCGACCCATACGCCTCTCACAACAAAACACCAATTGACCAACTCCCATCGAAGCACACAAAATGGAGACGTCGTGGACTAATCACACTGCCACGGAAGTGTCATGCCTTGGTGCCAGGAGAACATGCTTTGTGGTACCCCCATAAGTGGTTATAACTCAAGTATACCCTATGGTACATTCTAACAAAAATATCATATCACAATACATGCGATACAATACTAACAAAGGGGTTCTAATACACACGTGCTAAACCGAAACGAATCAACACAAAGGCTCCTAAATATATTAGCATTCACGTTTCTATAGAATCAAAATAAATACTAGATATGCTCAACAAGTTCAAGAGTACAAGTTATAAATTTATGAATATCTAAAACCAAGCAAACGATCATATGAATTCAACTAAGACCAAAGTATTTAAACAATATCTGAATTTCTAAATAAGGAACAAAACGAACGAATTAAAATTAAAGGAATATCGCTGAAGGAGTACGAAATTCGTACCTAGAATAAGTAATGTAATACCCAAAATTATATTGAAAAACTAACCCGTTAAATTCCCTTTGTTGGAACTAATAAAGGAATAAATAAATAATACATTAATCAATTGTTTAAGTTTTACACATTTTTTTTCTTTTAAGCGTATCTGAAATCCTTCCGTTCTAAATAAAATTCTACCTAAAGTTATACATATATAAATATTCTGATCATGGTAACGTATATATTAATAAATAATAGTTTTCTTGTTCCTTCTGAAATACATATAAGCATATTTACAAAAATATTATTTCCATTTTTAATTTTATTACAAACAAATATTTTTTTTTATTTTTATTATTATTATTATTATTATTATTATTATTATTATTATTATTATTATTATTACTATTATTATTATTATTATTATTATTATTATTATTTTCTGTAAAAACTTTAAATTTACAAACATTCTAATTTGATATTCCAAAATGTTAATTACTAATAAAGATATACTAAAATATATAAACTAACAAACTAAATAACATACAAAAATTAAAACTAATACAAAAAATTAAATAATTATACAAAAAAAGAAAAAGTGACATACCCAAAATTATGAGATTCGCAGTCCGTCCACGTCCTCGATATCAAAAAATTTAACTAGGGAGGTCCTTACTAAAAAGGTCCTCACACAAAAAGTTTCTCACAAAATAGGAGGTACTTAATGTTTAGGTGTTTTAAAAACTAAAAGGAGTTTTAAAAAGGGGTGATGTGGGACTTTTAGAAAAAAGGACCGGGTATTACATACATGATAAGATTAGTTACATCAATCACAAGATAAGTATTAATTTAAAATGCAAACTACATTAGATTATGAATATCTATTTGTTGTAGATAACAACTCATATTTGTAGGAGTTTGAATTAGGCAAAAGACCCCAAGTCACGTTAGGCAGAGGAGACCAAACTGAGTAAGAGACTAAGCCAAATGGATTACGGTTATTGTCTCAATAATGCTCAACTCCTTTGAGATCACAACCAAACATCTCTTTATACACTTCTGTATCTCTTCATTCTCAACCCCTACAACTTGTTTACTGTTATTTCCTTTATGTACTACTACTGCATTCTTTCTATTAGTAAAAATGTCTATATTTGGTATCTATATTTTTCTTGCACATTTTATTTGAGCATCATCATCTATCATTCGCTGTTTTGTCCATTCCTTTTTTGTTTTCTTGTTGACAAACCAACTATTATTCAACCATATAATTGCATACTTTACCTTTGATTTACTATTAAACTTTATAAATGCAAACACATTGTTTACCTTCAAACATCTTTTATGAATGATGATGCCTTTTATGATTCCATAAATAAATTCCTTAAATCTGTCTTTGATACTATTGGGCTGCTTATTTTACTAGGGCAAATGGGATGTCTATGTTGGGCTTGTCCTTACAGTCCATTAGGCCTAGTGTGAGCACAAGAGGATTCCCAAGTCCGATAGGCTTGGGATCATTTTTCTTATCAATTTGGATACTAACTAGTTATCATAGTTGATACTAATTGTTATGTGAGTTACCTATCTAACAATGATTAGTATGACATTTACCTTCTTCAACAGGGATTCTATTACACAACTTCTATTAGGAATTGGAGTCCTGCTGAGCAATATGAGTACTGTAAATACAAGGTGGATAAAAGAGGTACAAATATCTTATTCCACCCTACTAAATACTTTCTTCCTCCATTGTTAGCACCTCTTAAAGCATGTACTTATTCTCACACCATAGGTATCCCCTGTAGCCCAAGCCGTCAAATACTTTTGGTGGTTCTTTTTGTGCAAGTTTTCGTCCAAGCCGATGGTTGAACGTGCAAACAAAATTCGAGAGTTAACATTGGCGCTAGAAGGAGGGCCTTCTAGTATTTAGTAGCGATCTTTTCTCAACTAAAAAGAATTAACATGGCGACCTCACTACCTTTAAAGAGCCAAAATAACTCCTGGGGAGATACACGCTCGCAGTCGCATCACATAAAAGATGTCGACAACTAGCGTCGCCTCCAAGAGATGCTTAATTAAAAGAAAGTTCTTGATTTCCAACAAGAAGAGCTTGATAGAAAATATTAAGACTTGACCAAGGCTAAAAATAACCTATTGATCAAGCCATATTTGGCCTCTCGCTCGGGTTATAATAACCCACATCAAGACCGATATCGTGACCGCCATTATGACAATAAAAAAAATTAATTCCTAATTGATGACTTATAGAGACCTAAGAAAAAGGTCAAAATCTCCCCCACTACATAGTAAGGATCATCGAAACAAGAAGCGTCAAGAGGGTAGTTACACTGGAAAATCATCCCCGAAGAGGAGTTCTGAAAGGCATCTCGGATTCAAGTCAAAGAAGCCATATGTACCACCTTTTACAAAAGAGCTTGATGAAGCCAGGACTGACTGAAGCCTTAAAGTCCTTATTCTAGAGATGTACGACAGAATAGGTAACTCGCATGACCATACTTTTTCCTATAAACAGGTTACGCAGTTTCATGGTCATGATACAACGGCTACGTGTTATCTTTTTATTTCCACCCTGAAGAAGATAATTAGAGAATGGATAATCTCCCTTCCTGCACGCTCCATTGATTTATAGAAATGGCTGCATGAGCAGTTTCATACACGTTTCGGCGGTAACAAGAGGCGTGCGATGATGATGAATTCATTACTTCAGGTGAAACTGAGACATGATGAAACTCTTTGACAGTATATGAAGAGATTCTGAGAAGTGGTGTCCGAGATCCCCACTATGGACTCAGCCTAAGTGATACAATTTTTGACAATGGGCTTGAGTGTATACAAATCCAACCACTTAATTGAAGAAATCATCTCTAAAACTCCTCAAACTCTAGCGGAGGCCTACGAAAAGGTCGATAAATTTATAAAGTTAGAAGAGGCCCTCACCTACCTTCGGATTTCTTTGAGATTCAATGATGATTATCACCAAAGAAGAGACCCTAGAGGCAATGGAGCTAATCAAAGAGCTGATGGTAGAAGAGACTTCAGGGATGATCGACGATAAGAGGATGATAACTCCATCGAAAGTGATGCTAAAATAATAGCAACGCCACCCGAAGAGACCAAAAAGCAGTCCTTCGATTCCCAAAGTCTACTATTCTTATACCCACCTGAGAAGATCTCTATATGATTGTTGAAGAGTTTTAGACCATGGACATGAAGCTTATATATAGTATGTGATTCAGTTTTGGTAATATTATCAATAATCAGTTTTGTACTTCATATTTTTTAGAGATTATTTTAACCAATCATATTACTTCTTCGATATTTATGAAATAAATTTTTTGTTAAGACTATCTTATTTCTGTTTGATACGATACACCACTTATTTCTCTCTAGCCTTACCTTCAATTTTATTCAGCTAAGGCTAAGAGGGTAAGGAAGCCTAGGTATTAGTGTTATCACGTTATCAAACAAAGAAAAAAGAAGAACATACAAAAGTCCTTTCATGAGAATTTTTTTATTTATTAATGATTCTAAATTTACACAAGTGTTTAGTATTTATAAGAAAAAATGCAAGCTACCTATCAAGTACAACAAGGCCTAGCTCTTCGAGAAAATGTCCCTTCTCCTAGACCAATTGCATGGTATCCCCAGAAAGCATACTTTCTTCAGCCTCCTGAAAGCATACTTTGTTTGGTTTTCCAAAAGTAATATTTCTTTGGCTTCCTTAAAGCATACTTTCTTCACTTCTCGAAAGCAATATTTCTTCGGTTTCCCAAAAGCATACTTTCTTCGATTTTACGAAAGCAATATTTCTTCGATTTCCTGAAAACATACCCTGTAAGACCCTGACTTTTATAAATTAAATTTTTTCTTTATATATTTTTTTCTAAAAAAGGTAAATGAATAAATTGACAAAAGTAGAAATTAAGAAATGTTTGTACAAATTTTATCTTGTCGGAGAATATTCGTTCTGTCGGGGAATATTCGATTCGTACGACGGCGCCGAAATAACCAAATATTGGTGGAGCCCCACAACTAATTATTGTTGAATATAGAAAACGACATACGTAACATTTTTAAATAAATATAGTCAACGGTACTATCACTTTTAACTGTTAAAATAATTGGTGGTAAAAAAATAGTAACACACGGTATTGCACAGTAACGCACGGTATTGCATAGTGTTTCATATTATTGAACTGATAAAGTGACTATTGTACTATATTGACTTTATTGAACCAATAATTGTCACATGCACAATAATTCATATTATTAAACTGATAATTGTCACAGTAGCATATACACAGTAATCTACATTATTGAATCAATAATTGTCATTACATAGTAACGTGCTTTTTCTTTATTTATTTCTGCATTATTGTTATCTCTATTATGATGTTGATTAAACTGTTGTATTTTATTATTAGTTGATTTTCTGATTGTATTGTGAGTATCTAACTCAAAAAGCTAACTACACTACATTTATAACAATTAGTCATAATAATGAATATTGTGAATTATTGTTGAATAATTGAATTGATAAAGTTATTTGTTTTTATTATAATAAATTATATGAAGTTAGTTGTTTTTATATATAAAGTTATTTGATTTATAAAGTTAGTTATTTTATATATAAAGTAAATTGAATGGTGTAAATTAAAGATGATCTTTAAATGAATGTTTTAGATTAAGAAAATCTTAAATGATGAAATGAATGGTATAGATTAAACATTATCTTGAAATATACGGTTTGGATTAAATTAGAAAATCTTGGTTGATGATAAGATTTTTGGCTATAAATAGAGGTCTTAACTTAAGGATTTTTCATAAAAACTTCCTTACTTATTCTTTCTTTCACTCTCCAAATATTTCTTTGTATAAGTTCTCTTTGAGTGTGCTAAAGTCATCTTGAGTATTTGTGAAGATCTGAAGTGTACGAGTACTGACCAAGTTGATCAACTTCATATCCAGTCACGTGTTAAGGTAAGGAATACCATCTTTTTCATCTTCCATTATTCAAACTTACTACGGTAAGGGATACCATTTTTTTCATTTTTCATTATTCAAACTTACTATAGTAAGGGATTATCATTCTTTGATTCTCGAAAATAATATCGTTTCATTCTTACTCGTAAGATGTGTCATTTATTTTTATGTATTAATTTGTGGGAATAACCTGACTACGCGGACTACCGCATGTTTGGTGAATAACCTTTCGTATTCATTCCTTATTAATTTGTGGGAATAACCTGACTATGCGGACTACCGCATGTTTAGTGAATAACCTTTCATATTCATTCCTTATTAATCTCTAAGAATAACCTGACTACGCGGACTACTGCATGTTTAGTGAATTACTCTTCGTATTCATTTCTTATTTGTCTCTTGTTGGTCAAGTTTCCTGAAATGATTATATATTCTTTAATAGGTTGCGCTTCATCTAATATCATTTCAATTGAGCCTTCCTATTTTTCTAAATCTTTCTATTGAACCTTAACCGTTATTCTGAACTGTGGATCTTGAATATCATTCTTGAATTTGAGTCCACATTATGTTGACAATTTGGATAATATTTGAATTTGCATAAAGAAAAATCATAAACTTTCGATATTTATTGATCATACTGTTTCTTCTGATTCATCATCTATATCACTGTTGTTATTCTAATCATCAAGAACCATGTTGTTGTGAACATCTGTGGCCTGAGGCATAGATGATTGGATAAAGGCGATATAATTGTTGTGTCTTTGAGGGCACGTAGTGAATGTTCTCTTTGGCCGGGGGCAAAGAAGAACTGTTGTTTGGTATGATTATGACCAAAGACTGAATACTGATAGAATCATGATCGTTGGTGATATATTGAATATATTTAGCCCATAGTGCAAAGATGAATTGTTGACTTGTATGATTATGACCATGAACTGTGAATTTGTATCATTATGACCAGTGGTGTTTCAGATGATAAAAGTTGATGATATTTTTTTAAAAAAAAGAAACGAGTGGACATCATAGTCTACATTATTTTTCTAATGGATTGCTCATTGCGCTGCTATCATTGATCTAAACTTTATTCAAGAATTTAACTGCAGTTCTTGATATAAAGCTTATTGTCTATTATATTCAATTAATAACTCAACTGTTGAAGGCTAATGATAATTTATTGGTCATTATCTTAGTCATGGTATTTTCTTACTGGGCTATTTGAGCTCACCCTTTCTTTTGTTCCATTGCAGGAGAATGGAGTGACGGTCCGAGAGATAGCTATCGTAGTCTTCACATATTGTATATAGTGTGGCAATAATAGTGAAGACTTAGTTGTGTATTCTTGAGTTCTGTATTTCTGTTCTATGTACTGTTTGTATTAGAAATTGTGTATTTTATGGCGTTTCAAATTGGGCTATGTAGGCCTAGATTTGGGGGCGTCATATACCTGGTCTCTCAAAAGTAGTATTTCTTTGTTTTCCCTTCGGTTTGATGTCTTTGGACTCCCAAATGAGCTTTTCCTTTCGGTTAGGCATCTTTGGAATCCCAAAAGAGCTTTTCCTTTGGTCTAATGTCTCCAGGCTCCTAAAGGAGCTTTTTCTTTTGGTTCGACATCCTTAAAATCCTAAAGAAGTTTTTCCTTCGATTTGATGTCCCTGAAATCTCGAAAGAGCTTTCCCTTCGGTCTGACACCTCTGGGCTCCCGAAGGAACTTTTCCTTTTAGTTAGATATCCTTGCAATCTGGAGGACGTTTTCCCTTTGGTTTAATATTTTTGGAATCTGAAAGAGCTAGCTTTCTTTTCGGTTTGGCGCCTTTGGGCTCCCAAAGGAGATTTTTCCTTCGGTTCAATGCTTCGAGCTCCTGAAGGAGCTTTCCTTTCGGTTCAATGCCTTTGGCGTCCCAAAGGAGCTTTCTCATTTGGAAGAAACCTTCAGGCTCCCGAAAACATGCCTACTTCGGTCGTTGTAGTCTTCGGATTCCCAAAGCCTCTTATCTACTCATCTATCCCATTTCATATGCTGAAAGAATAGGGGGAAATGTTGGACTACGTATTTTATTATTGCAAATGGGCTGTTTATATTGGGCTCAACCTTACAGCCATTAGGCCTAGCGCGCACCTAAGAGGACTCCTAAGTCTAATACGCTTGGGATTGCTTTCCTTATCAATTTGGATACTAACTAGTTATTATATCCAATACTAATTGGTATGGGAGTTACCTATCCAACATTGATTATTGCAGTTACCTTCTCCAACAGGGATTCTACGGCACAATTCCTATTAGGAATTGAAATCCTGTTGAGGAATATGAGTACTATAAAGACAAGGTGGACAATAGAGGTACACATATATTATAAATACTTTTTTCCTCCATTGTTAGCACATCTTGAAGCCTGTGTTTATTCTCACACCGGAGGTATCCCTTGGCGACCCAAGCTGTCAAATACTTTTAGTGGTTTTTTCTATGCAGCTCCCCGCCAAACCGGTGGTTAAACGTGCGGACGAAATTCGAGCATTAAAAATTATCTTTCTTACTAAATTTCCCATATATACATCTTCTTATCCTTACTGGTTCGTTCTCAAAATTCCTCAACATCCAATTTAGGAACCCAAATCTCTTTATCATGCCTTACATCCTTAACTTCATTTCTGTTATATAGTACTGTATATGGAAACTCAGGAGATGGTTCGATGGAAGAAGTAGAAAAAGAGGTACTCCCTCCCCTCACCTGATCACCCAATCTAAATCGGCAATCCCCTCCCCGGGTTCCAACTCCAAAAGATTTAAAATCATTTTTCCAACACATCACAAATTAAGGTATAGAGAATTAGGAATAATCTATAATGGCTTATATTCTGAACAAGTTTTATGAACAATCCATGGAACTTGATGTATCTTAATCAAAAACTCATAATGGCTTCTACTGATATGTTTCAATACTAATCTCACCAACAATAATAAAAAATCTTTTAGGGTACCGCATAAATATTATGCGGTAGCCCATAATTTTTTTTTTATGTTGGTTGGATTGTCATACCGTATAACTATCATGCGGTATGTGAAAAAAAAAATTAGGGGTACCATAACAGTTGTGTGGTGCCCCCTAATTTTGTTTTTCTTCCGACTGGATGTGGTACTCCTAAATTATTATTATTTTTTGCATCTAAGGGGTATTATGGACCTTTTTTGTGGGACATATACCACATAACAATTATGCAGTAGTGTTATTAATTCTTATGTGGTATGTTTATATCTAAATAATTGGATCTTGCAACGGACGGACTATATTAGGTTAGACAAAAAATGCCTCCCATCCAATTTTGACTTTAGATCACTCCCCTTTATATATATATATATACTATGGATAACTCGTGCCTGAAGGTACGGTACAATTAATATAACAGTTGAGTATTGTATTTAATATTTCTAGATTAAAAAAATTAAAACTATTATGGACTCTCAATTCCATAATTAATGTTTTACTCATTTTCAACTTAAAATTAGTTCTTGGTAGGTTTGAGCAATTAATTGATTGATGATAGCGGGCTCAAATTTATGTAATATAGTATTTTTGGGTATCCCATACACCTTTCTTTTATTGACAAAACAGAATGAGAAGTTTGGCAGCATTTATTTGCCTCCAGTATCTCTAACCATCGATCAATATAATCCATGAACAGTATTTTCTGTGAAAAAATGGTAGTACTGCAAGCCATTTAGTGGGATTCAATGAGGGGGAAAAAAGGATGTAAAAATCCAAAAGAAATGTTTTTGCATATATACCCAAAAGTATAAAATGAGTCCTCTAAGTCGAAACAAAAACGTAATGTCATAACACCAACTAAATTGCAGAGGATAACATTTTTTCCTTTATATTTTTTTCTTGAAATTGGACAAAAGATTCTCATACCATACCATGAGTTAGAGCCTACTACAATAATTGTTGTCGATATAGCCCGCAAAAACATAATTGTCCGTGTCTAAAGGCACGACGTAGATTAAAATTTTAAAAATACTCTATTACCTAAAAACTCTTTGCAACCTAAAATAACTTACAAATCAATTAGAATGAATCTAAACTGCCCATGTGATTTTCCGCCTAAATCAATTTGCATGTGTGACACTCCCAAATCTGGGCCCAAACTTGAGTCGTCAAAAGACTACAACAAAATTATTACAAGGTAGTACAACATTTAACAATACAGTGTATAATAATACACAACTAAGTCTTCACTATTATTGCCACACTATTTTACAACACGTGAAGACTACAATTGCTATTCCTCGAACTCTCACTCCATCCCCCAGCTAGACCCAGTTACGTTCTCATATCCTGTTGAAAAATAATGGAACGAAAAAAAAGAAAGGGTGAGCTCAAATAGCCTAGTAAGAAATATCATGACTAAGATAATGACGAATAAATTATCATTAGCCTTCAACAGTTGAGTTCTTGATAGAATACAATAGACTACAAGTTTATATCAAAAACTGCAGTTAAATTCTTGAACAACGTTCAGATCAATAATAGCAGCGGAATGAGCAATCTATTAGAAGAATAATGCAGACTATAATGTCCACTCGCTTCTCTTTTTAGGAAAAACATCATCAACTTTTATCATCTAAAACACCACTGACCATGAGAATACAAACTCACAGTTCCTGGTCATAATCATGCAAATCAACAGTTCATCTTTGCACTACGGGCCAAAGATATTCAATATAATATCAACGTTCATGATTATACCAGTATTCAGCCTTTGGTCATAATCATACCAAACAACAGTTCATCTTTGCACTACGGGCCAAAGAAAACTTTCACCACGTGTCATAAAAAACACCGAACAAATGTATCGCCTTTAACCTATTATATCGCCTTTAACCTATCATCTGTTTAACAATTATATCGTATCTGTGCCCCCGGCCACAGATATTCACAACAGTTTGATTTTTTATGATTAGTACAAATAACAGTGATACAATTGATGAACAGAAGAAATAGGATAACCAATAAGTATTGGAAGTTTACTTTGTACAGATTTAAATAACGTCCAAATTGTCAACATGATGTGGAGTAAAATTCAAAAATGATATTCAAGATTCACAGTCCAGAATAACGGTTACAGTTCAATAGAAATGTTTAGAAAAATAGGAAATGAATATAAAGAGTAATTCACTAAACATGCAGCAATCTGCGTAGTCAGGTTATTCTCAGAGATTAATAAGGAATGAATACGAAAGGTTATTCACCAACATGCAGTAATCCGCGCCGTAAGGTTATTCCCACAATTTAATAAAAATTGAAGACAAAGAGTTATTCACCAAACCGGCGGTAATCTGTGCAGTAAGGTTATTCTCAGAGATTAATAAGGAATGAATACGAAAGGTTATTCACCAATAGGCGATAATCCGCGCCGTAAGGTTATTCCTACAATTTAATACATGAAAATAAATGACACATCTTATGAGTAAGAGAGAAACAATATTATTTTCGAGAATCAAAGAATGATAATCTCTTACCGTAGTAAGTTTGAATAGTGAGAGATGAAAAAGATGGAATCCCTTACCTTAACACGTGACTGGATATTGATTTAAATGAGGTTGATTAACTTGAACAGTACTCGTACACTTATAGATCTTCACAAATACTCAAGATGACTTAAGTACACTTAGAGAAAACTTATACAAAGAAGTACTTAGAGAGTAAAAGAAAGAATGAGCAAGAAAGTTTATGAAAAATCCTTAAGTTAAGGCCTCTATTTATAGCCAAAAATCTTATCGTAACCAAGATTTCCTAATTTAATCCAAACCATTCATTTCAAGATAATGTTTAATTCTTACCACTCATTTCATCTTTTAAGATTTCTTTAATTTAAACCATTCATTTAAAGATCATCTTTAATCTAAACCATCCATTTCAAATTCTATATTATCTTTAATCTATACCATTCATTTCATCTTTTAAGTTTTCCTTAATCTAAACCATTTATTTAAATATCATTTTCAATCTACACCGTTAATTTGAAATTCTATAATTATTACATTATCTTTAATATATGCCATTCACTTCATCTTTATATCACCTAACTTTATATCATTTATTATAATAAAAACAAATAACTTTATTAATTCAATTATTCAACAATAATTCACACTTATTCATTATTATGACTAATTGTTATACATACAGTGTAGTTGGCTCTCTGAGTTAGATATCAAGTCAATTAATAATGAAATTCAACTGTTTAATTAACGTCATAATAAAGATAACAATAATGCAAAAAGTATATAAGAAAAAATACGTTACTGTGTAATGACAATTTTTTGATTCAATAATGTGAATTACTGTGCATATGCTACCGTGACAATTATCAGTTTAATAATATGAATTATTGTGCATGTGACAATAAAGTCAAATATTGTACGATAACCACTTTATCAGTTTAATAATACGAAACACTGTGCAATGTCGTGTGCTAATGTGCAATACCTTGTGCTACAGTGCAATACCGTATGTTACTTGTAATACCGTATATTACTATTCTTTTACCACCAGATATTTTAACAATTAAAAGTGATAGTACTATTGATCATTTAAAAATTATTTATGTCGTTTTTTATATCCGACAATTATTCGTTGTGAGGTCCACCAATGATTGGTTCGTACGGCGCCGTTGTACGAATATTCTCCGACAAAACGAATATTCCTCGACCAAACGAATATTGTTCGACATAATATAATTTACACAAAACATCCTTAACATTTAACTTTATCAATTTAACCACTTACTGTTTCAAGAAAAATATATATGAAGAAAAATTAAATTTTGTATTTTATAAAATTCAGGGTCTTACAGCATGTGAAAACATAACGACCGTAATACCTGAAAAACAGAAAAAGGGCGTCAATGCTAAAAGGGTGACCCATATTGTTTACGTGAAAATTTATTTTTATTTTTTTTATAATTATAATTATAATAATTATTATCATTAATATAATAATAATAATAATTATTATTATTATTAGTAGTAGTAGTAGTAGTAGTAGTAGTAGTAGTAGTAGTAGTAGTAGTCGTAGTAGTAGTAGTATAATAATAATAATATTATTATTACTATTACTATAATTATTATTGTTATTATTATAATAATAATAATTATTATAATTATTATTATTATAATAGTAATAATAATAACAATAATAATTATAGTAATAATAATCCTAATAATAATAATAATAATAATATTATATTAATTATTATTATTATTATTATTATTATTATTATTATTATTATTATTATTATTATTATTATTATTATTATTATTATTATTGTTATTATTATAGTGTAGTGGTGAATTTGATTTGGGCGGAAAATGTGAGTGGATAGATTTTAGAAAAAAAGATATTGAATTGGGGGAAAAATGAGAGATAGATTAGTGACCGTTGGATGTTGAAGTCTCAAATGATTTTAGACTGTTGGATGTTGAAACCTAAATTGATTTGAGGTCGTTGGATGTTGAAGTCTTGAAATTTGAGCCGTTCTGTTTTATATTATATATATGTATATATATATATATATACATATGTATATATATATATATATACATATGTATATATATATATATATGTAATATAAAAAGAGTTCCTTGGATCATACCTCCTGGTTTGTTGCCATTTTATATAAAAAAATTTAAAAGAATAAAGAAGAAGAAAAAGATCATATCTTGATTGAAAAACTGAGAATTTTTTTTCGTAAAATTTCATTTCCTTTCAAAAGAAATATTGAATTCACAACATAAAATATAAATTTAGCAAAACAAAAAAATCAATCTAAAAAATGCTATATAATTCTTACAAAAGGAAGGGGTAAGAAAAGAAAAAATAGAAAATATTGTAGCCTCTCAAAAAATGGCTAAATAATATACAACAACTGTTACTATGTTTAGTAGCAGATACTTTATCAACATTAACATTGATAATTTCTTTCCCCCCAGGAAGTATAGAATTAGTACTTGTCTCATTCATTTTAGCCTCTAGGCTTTTTTGGCTTGTAATCTCATGTATTTTAGTGATCATATAGAAAAAGGCCTCTTCCACATTCAAATTCTCCTTTGCAGATGTTTCCATAAAGTATAAGCCTTCTACTTGTGCCAGGGTTTGTCCATCTTCCAAAGCAACTTGTCTTGAGTCACTTAAATCAGATTTGTTGCCAATAAGAACTACTACTGTTTCAGGGTTACCAAATTCCCTTAATTCATAGAGCCATTTTTTCAGACTTTCGAATGTGTCCCTTCGGGTTATATCGTAAACAAGTAACGCTCCTAGGGCTCCTCGATAATAAGAGTTAGTTATGGCCCTAAATTTGCAAAATTATAGAAAGAATGGGTAATCAAATAAATAGATGAATTTAAAGTTATTTGTGAGATATTACGTGCTTATAAAAAGAATGGACCATTGAGATGGGGAATTTTTAAATGATAAGCTTTATGTAACGTTATTTATTATTCCATCAATTCCAAAATGAAATTCTCATTTTATAAATTGTACAAATTTTAAGGACTTTTTATTGTTCAAGTTAATTCCTAAATGTAATTGGAATTGGCAGAAAGGGAGGTGTGGTTGCCCGCACCCTTTCAAAACAATGTCGTTTTGAGAGGTTTATATATATATATATATATAGCTCATCCATAGCAACCGATTGTTAGGAGTTCTATTCCAGCAATCAAATCTTGCAATAATGAGATTAATTTGGATAAAGGCTCTGTCGCTATAGGCTGTAGCGCTAAAAATTACATTTATGCCCTCCACTTTAACGTACTTAACATGACAGCCAGTAGCGATAGGGTCCCAAAATGGCATCGTTTTGGTAACAGAGTTTTAATGCAGTAGTATGACATCCTAAAACGACATCGTTCAATTGCCACTATATCATTGTTTGACGCTCTAAGCTGTAACAGCAGGGTCCCAAAAAGACAATGTTTTTAGTCGAGATTTTAAAACAAGTTCAATTGATAAATGAAAAACGATAGCGTTTTAGCATCGGTCGCTACCGCTAAGATTTCTCTCTAGTAGTATTAGTCAAGATTTCTCTCTAGCGGTAGGCTCAATTGAGTATTAGTGAAGATTTATATAGCATAAAGCGATATGCAGCCAAATTGGTATTAGTTTAGATTTTGTTTATCCGTTGGAAAGCAAATTGTTTAAGTAATAATAATAATATTTTTAAAAAAAAATAATAATAATAAAAAAAGTTTTAACCGATAATAATAATAATAATAATAATAATAATAATTATTATTATTATTATTATTATTATTATTATTATTATTATAAATTTTTTTCTAACTTATCAGAATTTCATGATAATAAAAATGTATAATTTATAAAAAAAAATATAAAATTTTAATAATAAGTTAGAAAAAAATTTAAAACTTTAAATTAGTCTATTACCTATATATGCTAAGTATGAGTCGCAGGAAACATGTACAAATTGTATGAATACATACAAATTGTCTGAAGAAAGTTATATTACATGTGAATACATAGTGCAAAAATTGTATGGATATAAGCTATAAATTAAAAATAAAGTTGCAACTTTTTTATACGGGGCTAATTAGCATATTTAGAAGTTTTATTAATAATATATTTTTTTGAATGAACTGAGATAAAAAAAACAAAAAAAAACACAGTTGTTAAAATATTAGAGGAAACCAATATATTATAAAGAGGCCATTTGGCTGCCTTCCACTTTATGCTATAGAAATCTTGAGTAATACCCATCATGCCGCTAGAGAAAAATCTTGGTTGTAGTGGTCGTGATTAAAACGCCGTCGTTTCTCGTTTATCAATTGAACTTATTTTAAAGCTTCTGCAAAAAATGTTGCCGTTTTGGGACATTACTGCTACAGCCAGACAATGATATAGTGTCAATTGAACGATTTTGTTTTGGGATGTCACGTCGCTACATTAAAACTCTATTACAAAAATGTTGTCGTTTTGGCTACAGCCTGTAGCGGCAGGTATGTTGAGTACGTTAAAGTGAAGTGGAGGGTTAAAGTGAAGTGGAGGGCATAAGTGTAATTTTTAGTGTATTGTAAACGAAACTACAACAGGCCTGTATCCAAATTAATCTCACCCATTGATTATTGCTATAGTCGGTACTAGAGTTGGTTGCTGGAATAGTATACTGTCGATCAGCAACCGATTGATATTGATGAAGTCTTATATATATATATATATAGAGAGAGAGAGAGAGAGAGCGAGAGCATGGATCAAAAGCATACCAAGCTAACACCCTTTAGCGACGGATCGGACGATGGACCAAATCGTTGCCTAATCCGTTGCTAAAAAGGGAAAGCTTGGTATGCCCTTTAAGAGGGTATGCTCTTAATCCATTATTTATATATATATATATATATATATATATATATATATATATATATATATATATAAAGCCTCAGTTTTCTTCCTGATTCTTATGTTTTTTCTCTCATATTTCTTTCTTATGTCACTTCTTTTGGGTGGCAGTGGGTCTGTATATTCAAATTTGGTGGTGATGGGTGGAGGTGGTGGTGTATATTTGTGACGATGGCAGCTCTAGTGGTATGATGGTTGAATGTATAGCGGTGGGTCTGTATATTCAAATTCGGTGGTGATGGGTGGAGGTGGTGGTGCATATTGGTGACAATGGCGGCTCTAGTGGTATGATGGTTGAATGTGTAGCGAATATAGTAGCGGCAGTGGTTATAGGTAGTGGATATGGTGGTGACAGTGGTAGATTTGGTGGTGACGGTTAGTGGTGGAAGCAGGGGGGTCGCGGGGGATGGGGGGTCATTTGACCTCGGTAACTTCGACCCTCGGGTTAGGTTTCAGGCAAAATTTTATTTCTTGACCCCTCAACCTCCATCTCCTGATCCTCCATTGTCGGCAGTTCAAAACTCCTCTTTCTCAGGCGAAATAGATTTGGTCCTTTTTTTTTTAAATTTACTAAATGAAAACTAAATAAAACAACGTCGTTTCATTTAGTAAGCTTTTTTGAGACGTTATCAAGCTATGCAGAGTCACAGAATACAGTTGCATCCTCTCAGTCGTATAGCCGAAAAAAGCAATTCAAACGTTAATAAATAATTTTATCTACTGAGAGATTTTGACCCCCTATAATATGGTCCTGATTCCGCCACTGATAACGATAGTAGATCTGATGGTGATTGGTGGTGGGTTACAAGTGGTGGAGGTGGCAATTTCTCTTCCCAAAATCTCTATCGTGTTGGTGTGTTGATGGTGGATGGTGGTGTCAATGGTGGGTGTGTGGTGAATTGGTGATGGATGGTGGTGTATGACAATGGATAGTGATTAGAGATTGTGTTCTTCATTGCTGGGAAAGGGGAGAAAAGGAAGAAAAACTAGGTGTGATAGCCCGCACCTCCTTTGACTTTAATAGTTATAATAAAATTGTGGTAATAAATTTGAACACATTGTCTCATTCTAGTCTAGTATAGATAAATACCAGCATAGATAAATATGCGACTATTTTTTAGAACAAAAAAAATTGGCGATGAACTATTATTGTGGAAACAGAGGGAGAATAATATATATATATATATATATATATATATATATATATATATATATATATATATATATATATATATATATGAAATTATTATTTTCATTAATTATTTTATTAATTTTATCATATTCCTCCCACACTTGAAAATAGCTCCGTCATACAAGAGGGGCCTGGTAAAACTTAACAATATAGTTTGGAAAAATATCCATCCCCATACATATATACAGGGAGAGTAGATCTTACATATGTGGTTTTGCCTTTTGTATTAATTTTTTTATTTTTATTTTCAAGGTTTTGACATATTTGGACATAGTTTCTTATCTCCTATTTCTTCATAATAATTTCTTTAACCATCCTTTTGGGTTCGGGCTTTAATTTTTTGGTAAACTAACAAATTCATTAGTGAGCTAGAAGGAGAGTTTTTTCATGCCTATTTACCTAACATAAATTGAAAACACACAATTAAATTCACCTTCCAATTGTATAAAGCTGAATATTGTCTAACTTTAAATCACAAAAAAAACACACATATATATATGCATTAATATAAGATTATGTGGATTAATATTAATATTCAAAACTAAGAATGAATATCAATCAAGAACAAGAATATGCATACCTTTCTTGTCCAGCAGTATCCCATATCTGGGCTTTGATGAGCTTATCCCCCACCCTAATATTCCTATAAGCGAATTCGACTCCTATCGTTGGCTTTGAATCCAAATGAAATTCGTCACGAGAAAACCTCGACAAAAGGTTTGATTTTCCGACTGCCGAGTCGCCGATTAGTACTGCTTTAAACAAGTAATCACACTCTTCATCAAACGAATTAGCCATGAAAGAAAATTAAAAATAAAATAAATGCTCTTCCTCAGCTAGACAAAAGAAAGTTCAAACACTATGGTCTATGAACAGAGTTGAAACAAAAGCTTACGGCCCACAAGCCGACTTGGTCTGGCCTGAGTCTGGCCTGGTCAAAGCCCGGACCGGTCTACAGTCTTTGAACAGGCTACTATTTTGACGTAAAAGTCCGGCCTGACCCGACTTACGCAGAGGACTGGCCTTGCCCAGTCCGCCGAATAGCCTATGTTGTTATTACCGTTGTGACGTTGTCTGACTTTTTGAGTTATCAAAACTTGTAAAGTAATCTAAGCAAAAAAAACACGAAGAGCAATAAGAGTATTACATTTACCACGTAAATCAAAATTAATGAATTATTAATATTTGAATTGGTATCATATATTTTACTTCTACAAATGCCTACATAGTACACGGCTATACCCACTAGGCGCTACAGCAAATCTTACTCCACTATTCCATCATCATTTATATTACGTGTGTGTGTGTGTGTGTGTGTGTGTGTGTGTGTGTGTGTATATATATATAATTTTCGTTACGTGTCCACACACACACACACACACACACACACACACACACACACACACACACACACACACACACACACACACACACACACACACACACACACACACACACACACACACATATATATATATATATATATATATATCGAAGTTGGAGTAGAAACTGACGAAATTGCACATCCATGAATATTGAAGATATATATTTTTTTGAAAATTGAAGATATATTTTTTGAAGATATAACGAAGATATATTTTTTGAAGATAGAAAGATACATTTTTTGAATATTTGAATTTTGAAAATATTTTGAACCGACTCATTATTTATTATTGATTAGTTACTCATTTTTAATTTTTTGTCACTACATTTAATTAATATAGTAGTTAGTTTATTTAATATTTATATTTCATATTAAAAATTAGTTGATTACATTTTTAAATCTGCCATGGCCTAACCCGGCCCGGCACAAGGACTGGACTAGCTTGACCCGACCCAAGGTCTGGCCCGACCTGGCCTACAGGCCTCAAAAGGCCAGACTTTAATCGAGAAGTTCGGTCTGGCCCGGCCTACAGGCCCAAAAGTCAAAATCTGACCCTGCTTGATCAACGGCTAAAGTCTACCAAACCTAGACCAAGTCAGACCAATCTGACCTATTATACATGTCTAATTATATGCATGGTTTAAACATAATTTGTAAGGACTCTTTTGGAATTGGCCACGGAAACTTGTTAGTGGTGGCTAGGGATGCACAAAAGGTCTACGGCCCACAAGCTGGCCTGGCCTGGCCTGAGCCCAGCCTGGTCAAAGCCCGGACCGGGCCGGTCCGGCCTACAGTCTTTGAACAGGCTGCTATTTTGACGCAAAAGTCTGGCCTGGCCCGGCCTACCAAAAAGCCCGGCCTGGCCCGGCCTACCAAAATGCCCGGCCTGGCCCGGCCTACGAAAAAGCCCGGCCTGGCCCACGAAAAAGCCCGGTCTGGCCCGGCCTACGAAAAAGACCGGCCTGGCCCGGCCTACAAAAAAGCCCGACCTGGCCTACGCAGAGGACCGGCCCGGCCCAGCCTAGCTAATTTATTTTAACTATAGACTATAACTTGATATATATAAGGAGCAAAAAGACGGATGAATGGAAGAAATAGTTCATTGTAGGGAGATAATAAACTTTGAAAAACTTTGTTTGGCTTTTCTGTTCATTGTACCAATCACAATTGGTTGACAAATCCGGTTAATGTTGTACAACTTTTTCAGTTTCAAAATAGAATTAATTAATTTAGGTATTCTAAAATTAATTTTAAAATATATTTAAATTTAAAATTGATTCAATATAATTATAAATTATCTAAAAATATACTACTCAAATTTTCAAGATTAATTATTTTTAAAAGTTAGATAAATAAATTCATCAATAATTTTCTTTATCTGGCAGGGTATTGGATGAAAAGAGAAGTAGACTTAGCTCAGAATCGTTGGAGATATGCATTTATTATAGAGATTATTTTTTCGCACAAAGAATAGTACAAGATGTAATAGACGATCAAGATAGCTCAGAAGATCTCGAAGTTAGAGTAAAAACTGACGAAATTGTACATCCATGAATATTGAAGATATATATTTTTTCTTAAGACTGAAGATATGTTTCTTGAAGATATAACGAAGAGGTAAATTTTGAAGATAGGAAGATACATTTTTTGAAGATTTGAATTTTGAAGACATTTTAAAAATATTTTGAAGCAAAATATTTGTAACCGACTCATTATTTATTATTGATTAATTACTCATTTTTAATTTTTTGTCAATACATTTAATTAATATAGTAGTTAGTTTATTTAATATTTATATTTCACATTAAAAATTAGTTGATTACATTTTTAGGCCTGACCTGACCCGGCCCGGCCCAAGGACTGGTCTGGCCCGGCCCGGCCCAAGGACTAGTCTGGCCTACCCTGGGCCGGCCCAAGGCCTGGCCTGGCCCGACCTGGCCTAAAGTCTGACCCGGCCTGGCCTACAGGCCTCAAAAGGCCAGACTTCGATCGAGAAGTCCGGCCCGGCCCGGCCTGCAGGCCCAAAAGTTAAAGCTCGGCCTGACCTGGTCAACGGCCAAAGACATTATGGTTGGTTCTTCTTCTTGACAAGGCCTGCTCTTTTTTTAATATTTTCATAATTAAAGAATACAATAAGTTTACCTTTTAATAACACTATGATTGACTAAGGCAAAATCGATATGCTCCACGTGTTATTTAGTTATTTATAGTACTTAATTTTAAAAATAATTTTGTTGTTATGCGCATGTGGCATTTTTTATTGGGTCTGTCGTCAAGTAGGGACCAAGGTCATCAAATTTCTTCAGAAAAATAATTAAATTTTCTTCAAATATAATATTTTATATTATTTATATATTATTATTTTAATATATATAATAAAATAATTTATTTTAAATATCAAAATAAATAATATAAAATATTACGTGATAAGTACCCAAAAAAGGTAAATAATCACTCATTTCGTCAAATGTTTATAATAATTTGGCTTAAAAGTGAAGTAAGTTACCTACTTTCGAAATAATTAATTTTTGATTTGACTACTTTTTTGGTGTTGAAATTAGTTTCCCTGTCAATCACCACCTGATGGGTTTAATTAATTTCTTATTGAAGGAAACCCAGGTTGGCCCAAGTCTCAATCTAGGCCTTACAATCTAGTTAATTAATTATTAAGTTAATTTATACTAATTAAAATTAATTCAGTTGATTAATTATTTTTTGTTTATTTAAATTAAATAAAATTTGAATCCGTATTTTTAAACAAAATTATAAACTCAAAACGAATAAATTATTTTCGAATCAGATTTTCTAACCGTGAGTTATACTAAGTGGGGCCCAGCTCAGTGGACAGGGGGTCTGTTTGACGTTCGTGGTGTGCCATGGACTTTTCTTTCTTCGCACTGTCCCAAAAACATCGTCACAATTTCTTCGCTCAATATCTCTTGCACGTGTATGTGGGGTCTTAAGCACGTGACCCGATGGGAAACTAAAATTTGATTCATCTATACTATTAACGAAGTAATATCAATTAAAATGAAAGTCTTATCTTTTTATTAACTTTTTGTAAATATTAGAGTTTTTAATTAACACACTTGAACATAATTTGTTGATAAAATATTTCTTAAAATTAATATTAAAACTTAGATTATTTAAAAGTTACTACTATGTCAGCACATATAAATTTATTGCGCATTTAATTCACTATTTTTTCTGTGTTTTTGCATTCAAAAAATATATTGAGAGATAGTATAAAATTTGAGAGAGATGGTATAAAAAATTTAGAGAGAGGAAAAAAGAGTACTCCTATATAAAAAAAAATTGAGTGTAAAAGAAATTTTAGAGAAAACGAGTGTACAAAATTTTTAGAGAGAGTATAAAAAAAATTAGAGAGAGGAAGAATGTATAAAACATTAGAGATAGAAAGTGAAGGAATATAAAAATTAAACATCATAAATAATTTATTTAATTGGACCATAATAATGATAAGCTTGAAATTTAAAATATGGGTTGATATATATTTGACACATAACTATATAGTTTTAACTTATACGACCCATATTAAAAATTAAGTAATGTGATTTTAATTTTTAAATGAAACCATAACCAAATTTTGTAAACCAAAACTAACCCATAATCATATTATGTCTGGCCTATCTCAAATTAGTAATCTTCTACAATTTTAACCTATATTTTGTCATTGTATTTATGTATTGGAAAAGGAAAAAAAATAGAAAGAAAAAAAAAATTCATGTGATAAAAAGAAAGGTGAGGGAACATTGCATATAATTGAATAAGTTAACGCATAAAAACGACGTTGTTTTATATAAAAGTACATTGTATTGCATGCCGTGTATAAATAGTATTATTTTAAGAAACGGTTCATGCAAAAATATGATATCTCATAGTGCACTCTTTCTGTATTTACTTGCTTTCTTTTGACAAAATTTGTAAGACCCTGAATTTTATGAAATACAAAATTTAATTTTTCTTCATATATATTTTTTCTGAAACAGTAAGTGGTTAAATTGATAAAGTTAAGAGTTAAGGATGTTATGTGCAAATTTTATTTTGTCAGACAATATTCGTTTTGTCGGGGAATATTCGTTTTGTTGGGGAATATTCGAGTCGTACGATGGCGCCGAAATAACTAATCATTGGTGGACCCCACAACGAAATATTTATCGGATATAGAAAACGATAGAAGTAACATTTTTTAAATAAAAATAGTCAACGCTGTTATCACTTTTAACTATTAAAATACCCGGTGATAAAAGAATAGTATCATACGGTGTTTCATGGTATTTTACTGTAGCACACGGTATTCTACAGTAGCACACGGTATTGCACATTGTCTCATATTATTGATCTGATAACGTGGTCATTGCACAGTATTCATTAATAATTATCGTTACACAGTATTTTGCATTATTGTTTCAATAATTGTCATTACACTGTATTTTATATCATTGAACCAATAATTGTTATTGCACTGTATTTTTAAATTATTAAACCTAATAATTGTCACATTAGCAAATATACAGTAATTTATATTATTAAATTAATAATGATCTGTGTCGTATTTTTTTTACATTATTTATGAATTATTATTGTAGCATTATTTTATTATATATGTAGTATCCAAAGGAAGAAGAAAATAATAATATATAAAAATAAAATAAAAAATAAAAAATATATATATATAAAAAAATATTATTTTATGTGAATAGTAACATGTGGACCCTCAGTGGGGTCCACATGAGAATTAAAATTTGAATTTGGTTGCTGAGAGGTTGGTGAAGTTGGCAGTCGGCTGCGCTGCCACATTTGAAATATAAGGCTGGCGTGCAGCACGTGCACTCACCTACCACCGCACAGTACCTTCTTTTCTCCTATAAATAGTTTACTCGGCTGAATAGAAAAATCACACCTAAAACATAAAAAATTTCTACAAGTATTTTGTGAGTTTTCTTTAAGAATAGTAAAGTTATCTTGAGTGTTTGCAAACTAAAAGGCGTGCAAGAATTTTTCAAGTAAATATTTTATTAAAGAGTAGTAATTGCACAAATACCTATTTCACACGGTATTCACAAATCTTCCTTTATAAGAGTCTTCTTTGAGAAGATTTATTTTAAAAAACTTTCTTTAGAAGATTATTTGAAATATCATTTCAAAAATTATTTTTGAAGTTATTATTTTACACTACAAAAATTTATATTATATAAATAATTTTGATAGTTCATAATATATGAATTATCATACACCTTGAAATTTATATGTGGTAATTACTAATTATATTATAAATATATAGGTTAATCAACCTCATTTTTATCAATATCCAATCACGTGAAAAGGTAAGGAATATCATCTTCTTTCATCTTCTATTATTTAAAACTTACTACGGTAAGGGATACCATCTTTTTCATATTTCATTATTTGAACTTATTACGGTAAATGATATCATTTCTTTTATACTCTTAAACTTAGTATGGTAAGTATTGTTCGGTAAAACTTCTAAAATGATTATATGTTCCTTAATAGTTTGTGCTTCATCTAATATCATTTTAATTTAACTTTCCTATTTTTCTAAACCTTTCTTTTGAACTATGGATCTTGAATATCATTTTGAATTTCACTCCACATCATGTTGACAATTTGGATATTATTTGAATCTACACAAAGTAAAATTATAAAATTCCGATATTTATTGTTTATCCTATTTCTTCTGTTCATCATTTATATCACTGTAGTTATTCTAATAATCATAATCAAGTTATTGTGGATATCTGTGTCATGGGCAGATAATAGGATAAAGGCGATATAATGGTAGTGTGTCTTTTATGGCACATGGTAAAAGTTCTCTTTGGCTTGGGACAAAGATGAACTGTTGTTTGGTATGATTATGACCAAAAACTGAAGACTGGTATAATCATGACCGTTGGTGTTATATTGAATATCTTTGACCCGTAGTACAAAGATGAACTGTTGACTTACATGATTATGACCAGGAACTGCGAAATTGTATTATCGTGGCCAGTGGTGTTTCAGATGATAAAAGTTGATGATGTTTTTTGTGAGGACCCGAATTTTCGGGATTTCTTTAATAAAATTAAATAAGAATTTAATCGATAAATTATCAAGGTTGTGTAAATTAATTATTATTTTATGTGATTTAAGGTATGTGATGAGATTTAGTTGCTAAATTAAATCTGTACAGAGATGGTAATGAATTGTGTTAATTTAAAATAATTAAAAAGTAAATAAATTGTTTAAAAACAATTTATTAAGAATGAAAGAAATTTCATATAAAGGTACAATAAATTGTACAAAAGAATTGTTGTGGAAGTGCAGAAATTTTGGTTTAATAGTATACGTGGTAATGTGAGATATATGAATGAAATTTGTATATATATACATATATGTGTGTTTATGTTAAATTGAAATTATAAATTTCATTAATTATGGAAATAAATGGGTTAATAATTAAATTAATCCAAAAATTTTTAAAAAAAAAAGCTAATGAGGAAGTAAGTAAAATTATAATTATTGATTTTAGATTTAAATCAAGAATTTTGGAGGAAGTTTAGAGATAAATTAAGAAGAAAAGTAATTATGTAAATTATATAATAATAAATTATATAATTTATATAAGGGAATTAAGGTAATATAGGAAGAAAATAATAATTTTATAAATTATATAAGAATAATTATATAATTTATATAAGAAGATTAAATTGAATAAGGATGGAAGAAAATTTTATAATTTGTGTTTTGTGTAAAATAAAAATTATATAAGGATAAGGTAATTATATAAATTATATAATAATAAATTATATAATCTATATAAGGAAAGTTAGTGAAAATTGTAAAAAATGAAAATAAATGAGAAAAATGAATATTTTAAGTTATAAAAAAAAATTATGGTTATGTACAATGGAATTTTTATGACTTTTATGAGGAATAATATTTCGGAAACGTGAACATGTTAGTGTAACATGTTATCTAAGTAACGAAGTGAAAAATTACGAAAAATAATTTTTATATGTTATATGTATTATTTTATGAATTTTGGAGGTATAAATTACCTCATATAATTACATGCATGTTATTATGCGTGTACAAAATTTGTCAAGTAAAATAGCGAAAAAGGTATTAATATTACTCATAAATCATGTTATAATTTTTAGTGAATTAAAATAAATATTTTATATACATTATATAAAATATTTATTACACGTAATAACTATGTAATGTATTAAAATAATCAATTTGCATGCGTGATTATTTTTTTAGAACAACCGAGAGACAAAAAAAAAATTTGGTTAAGGAAGCAAGAAAGGCGGTGAACTTGAGTAGGTTTTAAAAATTATTCATGCACCATGATTATATATATGTAGGAGGATAAAAAGAAAAGAAAGGAAATAAAACAAAACACAAAGCTTTTCTCTCTTTCTTCATATTATCACCACCCGAGCACCACCTTGCACCACTGGAAAATTTCATAGCCATCAAGAGGAAGTTCGAGTTTCAAAGAAAGGATTTTTTTTAGCTTTTGGAAGGTATTAATCCTTTTATTTTATGTGATTTTGTGGAAAAGAAAAGGAAATAATTAGAATAATTATTCCAAATAATTTTTGGATGTATATGAATTTTATAATGTTTAGAATAATTTTGTGGTGAAAAATTGGAGCAAAATGGTGTATTTTTGCATGTTGGAGGCTACTGTTTTCAGCAGAATTGTATAAGAAGAAAGGGCCGCCCGCGCAATGCGCGGCGAACATTTTTTTTGTCTGACGCGGGCTCTAAACGGCGTCGTTTTGGGGCGCGTCTGGGGGTGGTCCGCGCCATGCGCGACGACCAAAATCCAGCAGGCCGAACGACGTCGTTTAGACGGGCGGAAGGGGGGAGGTCGCGCAATGCGCGGCAGGCTGCAACGCTGGAAATTACCAGCGTGCCCCTGACCTTTTCAGTTAACACCGACCATTTCCCTTGACCACGAAAATTACGGTTATGCCCTTGGACTTTTCGGGAAATTCCGGTTATGTTCCTAAAGCCGCGAAAATTACCAAAATGCCCCCAGAAAGTGATTTTTAATTAAATAAATGTTTAAAAATTGTTTAAAAATTATAGAAATTTATAGAAAAATACTAAAAATATAAAAATGATGTTTGGGCATTAAATTTAATATTTTTGAATAAATATTAAATATTGGAGATTAATATTTAAATATTTAAATATTAATCTAGTAAGGTTACAAGTTAGAAAATGGTTAAATAAAATATACGGACAACCAAATATGTTAAATTTTATCCGATGAGCCGGGTTGTCCGTATTAAATGTGTTTGATATTAAGTTAAATTAATATATTGAAGGATGAGGTTAATATAATTAACCATATAAATTAATAATTGACCCGATACCCTAAAATAAATCGTCGGGTAGAGTTAATTACAGTATAGATGATATTAATTAATTAAATTAATATCATAAGGAGATAAATAATTATTATTTGATGATCATAGGTTGATCGAGTAAAGGGTTTGAGCTATCAATTTATTAATTGGACGTCAAGACAAGTTATTCAGTCCTTTAATGTTAAATGTTGTCTGTTATGATATGCTAATACTTGTTTTAAATGCATATAAATTATGTGTTATGTGATATGTGGATAATATGACAATTATGTGTACTTTTGGCAATGATGTGAGATATATTGCTATAGTAGAAGCACAAGCACATGATGTATGACACACACCGAGCATGTTAAGTTATGTGCTACGTGAAGCATGAAAGGTGTAAACTGTTGAACTTGCTGAGCCGTTGTACTCATTACTTGCTTAATATACATTTTTGTAGGAAATAAATAAATTTCAAGAATATCAGATTATGTAGAGACGGATTATCATAGAAGGTGGTGAATGTTATTATTATATTTTTATATTATAATGCAATGTGGATAAATTGCCAAGGTTACATTGATGTTTTGTATGTGCCTATAAATTTGATCCGGATAGGACAAGTAAAGTTAAATTATGAACTGTAAGTGTACAAGATAGATGTTATGACAGAGATTATTAGAAGTTTAATTATGATTTATGAAACAAAGAACATTGGTATATGAATGATATTAAATTTTGAATGTTGAGCTTTATGACATTGGTAAAAGAAAAGAATAAGTAAATGTTGCGATCCAGGGACTAGGATCAAAATGTAAGAATTTTTAAATGTTAAATATAAAGAAAAAAAAATTATACCAAAAAATTTGGTAATTAATGATTTATAAAATCAATTAAGGGTTTAAATAAGGTGATTAAAGATTATTAACGAACCAAAATTTGGGACGTTATAAAGATAATGTATAATAAATACAAAGTTTAAGGGAATAAAGTTGGTCGAATTTTGGGATCATTACATTTTTCTTAAAAAGAGAAGCGAATGTACATCATGGTCCATATGATTTTCCTAATGGTTGTTATTTTGCTGCAGTTATTGATCTGAACTTTGTTTAAGAATTTAACTATAGTTGTTGAATTAAAACTTGCTGTTTAAATTATTCTATCATGAATTCAACTGTTGAAGGCTAACAATAATTTATTTGTCATTATCTTAGTCATGATATTGTTTACTGGGCTATTTGAGCTCACCCTTTCATTTTATTCCATTGTTTTTCAACAAGAGATGATAGAGTAGTTGGGTCTAGTTAGGGGATGGAGTGAAGGTCCGAGTTGTAGCTGTATTAGTCTTCATAAGTTGTAAAATAGTGTGACAATAATAATAAAGACTTAGTTATGTATTATTTAAATATTGTATTGTGGTACGTTGTATATTATATTGTAATAGTTGTTGTGTATTTTGACAACTCAAGTTTGTGTTGTGTGGGCACAGATTTAGGGGTGTCACAGTTGGTATCAGAGTCAGGTTATGTGGTCTTTAATGGAGATCTGGGGTTAGAATTAGGCGGGGAGAGAGGAATAGAATCAGTCACTAGTGTGTCCTACCTAAATTAGATTTTGTTATCTAATGAGTCGATTTAATATAGGGATAGGAAGTAATGAGTCAGTTTATTTAACTAACATTTATTTTGTGACCACAG
This sequence comes from Hedera helix, assembly GCA_947179155.2. Taxonomy (NCBI): domain Eukaryota; kingdom Viridiplantae; phylum Streptophyta; class Magnoliopsida; order Apiales; family Araliaceae; genus Hedera; species Hedera helix. The sequence continues at coordinate 9,995,861 of OX359267.1, read as the reverse complement.
TTAAGTATGGTATCTGAAAATCAGGAAGTTAACTATGGAATGCCCGAAGTCAATGTAGCTGAAAATCAAGAGGCCATAAACAATCCTCCTGCCAACTCAGGAAATAATGTTCTTGATAACATGATGAACGATGGATTCTTTAGGAACTTCATGCAATTCATGCAGAATCAAGCAAGAGGAAATCCAGTCAACAATAACGGTAGAAACGCTGATAATTCAAGGATTGTTACCATTAAGCACTTTAAAGAGTTGGGACCACCTGAGTTTTTCGGGAAGCCTGACCCACTCAAAGCGGAGGCGTGACTGAAGTAGACGACAAAAATATTTGATGTCATGCAATGTGTAGATGATCAGAAGTTGTCATTCGCCACTTTTATGTTACGAGGTGAGGCGGACCATTGGTGTGAAGCAGTAAAATGTATCCACCTTTCAGCACTCGAGATGTCTTGGACAAAATTTCAAGAGTTATTTAACGAAAAGTACTTTCCAGAAAGAGGTAGAATTCATTAAGCTGGAGCAGAGAAACATGACAGTTTTTCAATATGAAGCTAAGTTTGCCGAGTTATCTCATTTCGTGACCCATTTAGTGGATGACGAAACACCAATGAGTCATATATTTTTGCGAGGTTTGATACTCAAAATTCGCCAACACCTTAGCTCTCATAAATTTAGTTTGTATTCAAATGTTGTAGATAGGGCTCAAAGGGTGGAATAGAAAAATGAAATATTTCAATCGAGAGTCACTGACAAGCATAGAGAGAAAAACGACAACAACCACAAGAACGAAAACCATAGAGGAGGTAACCAGCACTTCGGCGGTAATCCCGCATCGAATAACAGAAGAGTGGAATTCAGTGGAAACAACTTCAAGAGGAAGAGATTCCATAATGATTACGGAAGGGCACCGACACCAGTACCAGCACCGACGCCAGTTTCAAAGGGAGGAGATCGACCACTAGTGAGATGCTATAGGTGTGGTCAGGAGGGTCACATCTGCCCAAACTGTACTCAGCAGTCCAAGTTGTGCTATAATTGTGGGAAGGAGGGTCATATTGCTCTATTTTGTTCTGTTATAAAATTAAGTCCAACTGCAATGATCATACCAAAGGCTGGCGCGGATAAGGAAAAATCTGCAGTTCAAGAGAAAGGTTTTGTCGTGACATCTCAAATGGCACAAAACCCGAACGAGGTGATAACTGGTAAGCTATTCATAAATTTTCGTGAAGTCTATGCCTTGTTAGATACTGGTTCTACCCATTCTTTTATCTCACCTACGTGTGCTCAACGATTAAACTTAACTCTTGAAAATTTGGACTTTGACTTATCAGTTGAAACCCCATTAGGAGAAATAGTCATTACATATACTGTATATGAATCTTGCATAGTTCAAATCAACAACCTCATATTACCCATTGACCTTATTTCTTTGGAAATGCATGAATTTGATGTGATTTTAAGAATTGATTGGTTGACTATACATCATGCTAAAATTGATTATTTTCATAAGATTATTAGTTTTCATATTCCTAATCAACATGTCATGCAACTTCAAGCAACTAAACCATTGAAATCTGTAACTGTTATTTCTAGTCATAAAGTCATTCGTTTATTGAAAAATGGATGTCAAGCCTTTTTTGCTCATGTCACTGATTTGAACAAAAACACGTCAAACTTGAATGATATTCCCATTGTTAATGAGTTTTCTGACGTTTTTCCTGAGGAACTTCCTGGCTTACCCCCAAATCGTGAAATTTAATTTTGTATTGATCTTGAACCTGATACTAAGCCCATTTCCAAAGCCTCATACCGAATAATGCCCATTGAACTTCAAGAGTTAAAAGTCCAACTACAAGAATTGTTGGATACTGGTTTTATTCGTCCGAGTGCATTACCTTGGGGTGATCCTGTTCTATTTGTGAAGAAGAAAGACAAGAGTATGAGATTGTGGATTGACTACCGAGAATTGAATCATGTCACCATCAAAAATAGGTACCCGTTACCTCAGATTGATGACATGTTTGATCAATTGTAGGGTGCTCAACATTTCTCAAATATTGATCTCCGCTCTGGATATCATCAATTAAAGGTTAAAGATGAGGACATTCCAAAGACAACTTTCAGAACTCGTTATGGACATTATGAGTTCTTAGTCATAGTCATGCCTTTTGGACTAACCAATGCTCCTACAGCTTTCATATACATGATGAACCGAATATTCAAAGAATATTTGGATCATTTTGTGGTTGTCTTTATTGATGACATCCTCATATACTCCAAGAGTCATGAGGATCATGAACAACACCTGAGATTAATACTCCAAAAGCTTTGCGAGAACAAACTATATGTCAAATTGAAGAAATATGAGTTCTGGCTTGAGGAAGTCATGTTCCTTGGGCATGTAATTTCAAGAAAGGGAATATCGATTGACCCTACGAAGATTGAAGCAATACTAAATTGGGAACAACTCAAGACAGTAACGGAAGTCCGAAACTTTCTAGGCCTAGCTGGTTATTATCGGAAATTTGTAGAAGGATTTTCTCGAATCGCCACTCCATTAACTCAGCTTACTCGGAAAAGTACCAAATTCGTATGGAGCGAGGAATGCGAGAAAAGTTTCCAAGAACTCAAGAGGAGGCTTGTTTCAGCTCTTGTTCTGACCATACCATCAAGATTGGGAGAATTTGTTATCTACAGTGATACTTCAGGAAAAGGTCTAGGTTGCGTTCTTATGCAACATGGAAAGGTTATAGCCTATGTCTCTCGACAACTCAAATATTATGAGAAAAATTATCCTACTCATGATCTAGAGTTGGCAGCGATCATTTTAGCGTTGAAGATCTGGAGACACTACTTGTACGGAGAAAAAATGGATATCTATACAGATCATAAAAGCCTCAAGTATTTCTTCACTCAGAAAGAACTTAACATGCGACAACGACGTTGGCTTGAACTGTTAAAAGATTACGATCACAACATCCAGTATCACCTTGGAAAGGCGAACATTGTAGCTGACACTTTGAGCAGAAGATCTTATGCGAGTACAAGTGCATTACTGACAACACAAAAGTGTGATGCCCCCAAACTAGGCCCTCACAGTCCAAACTTGAGTCGTCAAAAGACTACAACAAAATTATTACAATGTAGTACAACGTTTAATAATACAGTGTATAATAATACACAATTAAGTCTTCACTATTATTATCACACTATTTTACAACATGTGAAGACTACGATAGCTATCCCTCGGACTCTTACTCCATCCCCCGGCTAGACCCAGCTACGTTCTCATCTCCTGTTGAAAAATAATGGAACAAAAAGAAAGGGTGAGCTCAAATAGCCCAGTAAAGAATAGCATGACTAAGATAATGACAAATAAATTATCGTTAGCCTTCAACAGTTGAGTTTTTGATAGAATAATTTAAACAACAAGTTTAATCCAACAATTGCAGTTAAATTCTTAAACAATGTTCAGATAAATAACTGCAGCAGAATAACAACCATTAGAAAAATCATATGTACCATGATGTCCACTCGCGTCTCTTTTTAAGAAAAACATCATCTGAAACACCATTGACCATGATAATACAATTTCACAGTTCCTGGTCATAATCATGCAAGTCAACAATTCATCTTTGCACTACGGGCCAAAGATATTCAATATAGCACCAACGATCATGATTATACCAATCTTCAGCCTTTGGTCATAATCATACCAAACAACAGTTCATCTTTGCCCCAGGCCAAAAAGAACATTCACCACGTGCCTAAAAAGACACATCATCAAATATATTGCCTTTAACCTATCAACGCCTTTAACCTATCAACACATTTATCCAATCTATGCCCCAGGCCACAGATATCAATAACAATTTGATTCTTGATTATTAGAATAATAACAGAGATATTAATAATAAACAGAAGAAACAGGATAAACAATAAATATCGAAAGTTTATAATTTTACTTTGTGCAGATTCAAATAATATCCAAATTGTCAACATGATGTGGAGTGAAAATCAAAAATGATATTCAAGTTCCACCGTTCAGAATAATGGTTATAATTTGATAGAAAGATTTAGAAATAAAGAAGGTTCAATTGAAATAATATTAGATGAAGCACAAAATATTAAGGAATATATAATTATTTCAGAAGTTTTACCGAACAATACTTACTATAGTAAGTTTAAAAGTATAAAAGAAATGATATCCCTTACCGTAGTAAGTTTGAATAATGGAAGATGTAAAAGATGGTATCCCTTACAAGTAAGAAAAAAAATAATATCCACTTTTTATGATGAAAAGAATGATACCCCTTACCTTATCACGTGACTGAATATTGATAAAAATGAGGTTGATCAACCTATATCTTTATAATATAATTAGTAATTACCATATATAAATTTCAAAGTGTATAATAACTCATATATTATGAACTATCAAAATTATTTATATAATATAAATTTTTATAGTATAAAATAATAACTTCAAAAATAATTTTTTTTGAAATAATATTTTAAAACAAAATCTTCCAAAAGAAGTTTTTCAAAATAAATCTTCTCAAAGAAAAGTCTTCTAAAGGAAGATTTGTGAATACCGTGTAAAATAGGTATTTGTGTAATTACTACTTTTTAATAAAAGACTTACTTGAAAAATTCCTGCACTCCTTTTGGCTTTCAAACATTCAAGATAACCTTACTATTCTCAGAAAAAACTCATAAAATACTTATAGAAAAACTTTATGTTTTAGGTGTGATTTTTCTATTCAGCTGAGCAAGCTATTTATAGGAGAAAATAAGTTACTATGCGCGGTAGATGAGTGGTATGCTGCACGCCAGTGCTGAAAAAATCATCAAAGGCAGCAGCAGCCGCTGCCTACCAAATTTCCCAGCCAAAATCACATTTCACACATTTCATGTGGGCCCCACAGTGGGTTCACGTACTATTCATATAAATAATAATAATAATTTATTTTTTTTAAATTTAGTTTTATTTTATTTTTCTTCCAGTGGTTCCCACTTATATAATAAAATAATACTATAACAATAATTCAACAATAATGTAAGAAACACGTTACATATCATTGTCAATTTAATAATATAAATTACTGTGTATTTGCTACTGTGATAATTATTTGGTTCAATAATTATAAAATACAGTGCACCCACAATTATTAAATCAATGATATGAAATACAGTGTTATGACAATTATTGAATCAATAATGCAAAATACTGTGTAACAACAATTATTGATGAATACTGTGCAATGACCACGTTATCAGATTAATAATATGAGATACTGTGCAATACCGTGTGCTACTGTAGAATACCGTGTGCTACAGTAAAATACCATAAATTACCGCATGCTACTATTCTTTTATCACCGATATTTTAACAGTTTAAGAGTGATAACACCGTTGACTATTTTTATTTAAAAAAAAGGTTACTTCTGTCGTTTTCTATATCCAACAAATATTCATTTGTAGGGTCCACCAATAATTAGTTATTTCGGCGTCGTCGTACGACCCGAATATTCCCCGACCAAACGAATATTGTCCGATATAATAAAATTTGCACATAACATCCTTGACTTTTAACTTTGCCAACTTAACCACTTACTATTTTGGAGAAAATATATACGAAGAAAAATTAAATTTGTATTTCATAACTTCGGGGTCTCTTCTTGAGTTTTTAAAAACTTTTCTCGCATTACTCGTTCCATACGAATTTTGTACTTTTTCGAGTTAGCTGAGTTAATGGAATGGCGATTCGAGAAAATCTTTCTACGAATCTCCGATAATAACTAGCTAAGCCCAGAAAACTTCGGACTTCGGTTACTGTCTTGGGTTGTTCCCAATTTAGTATTACTTTAATCTTCACAGGATCGACTGATATTCCCTAACTAGAAATCACATGCCCAAAAAACGTGACTTCCTCAAGCCAGAACTCGCATTTCTTCAACTTGGCATATAATTTGTTCTCACGGAGCTTTTGGAGTATCAATCTCAAGTGTTGTTCATGATCCTCACGACTCTTGGAGTATATGAGGATGTCATCAATAAAGAGAACCACAAAATGATCTAAATATTCTTTGAATATTCGATTCATCATATCCATGAAAGCTGCAGGAGCATTGGTTAGTCCAAAAGGCATGACTAAAAACTCATAATGCCCATAATGAGTTCTGAAAGCAGTCTTTGGAATGTCCTCAGCTTTAACCTTCAGCTGATGATATCCAAAGCGGAGATCAATCTTCAAGAAATGTTGGGTACCCTGCAATTGATCGAACATGTCATCAATCCGAGGTAACGGGTACTTGTTTTTTATGGTGACATGATTCAATTCTCGGTAGTCAATGCACAATCTCATACTCCCGTCTTTCTTCTTCATAAATAGAACAAGAGCACCCCAAGGTGATGCACTCGGACGAATGAAATAGTATCCAACAATTCCTGTAGTTGGACTTTTAACTCTTGAAGTTCAATGGGAGCCATTCAGTATGGGGCTTTGGAAATGGGCTTAGTACTGAGTTCAAGATCAATACAGAATTCAATTTCACGGTTTGGGGGTAAACTAGGAAGTTCCTCAGGAAAAACGTCAGAAAACTTATTAACAATGGGAATATCATTCAAGTTAGACATATTTTTGTTCAAATCAGTAACATGAGCTAAAAAGGTTTGACATCTATTTTTTTAATAAACGAATGGATTTATGGCTAGAAATAATAGTGATAAATTTCATTGGTTTAGTTGCTTGAATTTGCATGACGGGTTGATTAGGAATATGAAAACTAATAATCTTATGAAAACAATCAATTTTTGCATGATGGGTAGTTAACCAATCAATTCCTAAAATCACATCAAATTCATGCATTTCCAAAGAAATAAGGTTAACGGGTAATGTGAGGTTGTTAATTTGAACTAGGAAAGATTTATATACAGTAGATGTAATTGTCATTTCTCCTAATGGGGTTTCAACTGATAAGTCAAAGTCTAAGCTTTCAGGAGTTAAGTTTAATCGTTGAGCACACGTAGGTAAGATAAAAGAATGGGTAGAACCAGTATCTAGCAGGGCATAAACTTCATGAAAATTTATGAATAACTTATCGGTTATCACTTCGTTCGAGTCTCGTGCCATTTAGGATGTCACAACAAAAGCTCTCCCTTGAACTACCAATTTTTCCTTATCCGTGCTAGCTTTTGGTATCATCATTGTAGCTGGACTTGATTTTGTAATAGGACAAAATCGAGCAACATGACCATCCTTCCCACAACTGTAGCACAATTTGGACTACTGAGTACAGTTTGGGCTGATATGACCCTCCTGACCACACCTGTAGCATCTTACCGCTGGTCGATCTCCTCCCCTTGAAATTGGTGTCGATGCTGGTACTATAATGACCCCGAAATTCGACAAACCTTATTACCTTAAATTTCATATTTATTATACATTATTTTTCTAACGTCCAAATTTCGGTTCATTAATAAATCTTTAATCGCCTTATTTGATCCCTTAATTGACTTTACAATCATCAATTATCAAAAAAATTCGGTATAAATATTTTTTTTCTTCTCAATCATTGTATTAAAATATTTAGACATTTAAAATCTTTACATCTCGATCCTAGTCATTGGATCGCAACATTTACTTTTTCTTTTCTTTCATGATAAGTATTATTGAATACTCAAAATACATGACTAAACCTTATTTATCCGATCAGAATCTGACATATATATATCTCATGAATTATAAATACTCATTCCACTAATTTAACCATATCCAGTTTCTATATACAAACAAAATATATACATCAATTACAATTACAACTTTCCTTGATGTCGCACATAATCTCTAGTCATGATTTAATACTTCTGAAGTTTCATTTTTACCTGCAAAATTTATATTATGCAAGGAATGAGCACAACGGCTCAGCAAGTTCAACAGTTTACACCTTTCATGCTTCACATAGCACATAATATGCTCTGTGTGTGTTATACATCATATGTTGTGCTTCTACTAAAGCAATATATTTCATGTGCATCATATCTAACTCAGATTAACAATTTCCTAAAGAAGACATCGAACTACTTCACATGTAGTCACATAGTTGCACCGAAGGCACATCTCAATCACCTCAATCACAGATCACATAACACATAAGTTCTATACACATTTGAACAAAGTAAGCATATAACATCATATGACAATTAATATCAAGTACTGAAGAACTTGCCTCGGTGCCCGATTATTAATTTAATGGCTAATAATCCTTTCTTGGACGACCTATAGTAAATCAATTAAATAATAATTAATTAGCACTCTAACATATTAATATAATTAATATAAAACACATTTAATGCAGACAACCCGGCTCGTCGGATAAATTTTAGCGTATTCGGTTGTCCGAATTTTTATTTAAAAATGTTCTCAATTTTAAACTTACTAGATTAATATTTAAAATATTTAATTATTAATCTCAAATATTTAATATTTTTGGAAAAATATTAAATTTAATGCCCAAATGTTATTTCTATATTTTAGTACTTTTTTATAATTTTTAAATAATTTTTAAACATTTATTTTAATTAAAAATAATTTCTGATGGCATTTTCGTAATTTTCGCAACTTTAGGGACGCGCTCGGCATTTCCTTAAAAGTTCAGGGGCACGCTGGTCATTAACCAGCTGTGCACCCGCGCCTTGCGCGCTGCCTCCCCCTTCGCAAGCCAAACGACGTCGTTTGGCCCCTACATCCGAAAAATTGGTCGTCGCGCATGGCGCGGCCCTAACCCTTATCCCAAAACGACGCCGTTTAATCTCGGCTTCCGGAAAAAAAAGATGGCCGCCGCGTAATGCGCGGGCGGCCCATTTTTCTTTCTTCTTTCTTTTTCGTTAACAGTAAGCCAACCCAATCATTTACACCATTTTTGTTCAACAATTTCACAACATAATAATTCTAAAAATCATATGATCCAAACATACACATTCCAAAATTATATAGAATAATTTTCTTAATTATTTATTAATTTCCCACAAAATTATTTTATCACCAATAATATCAAAATAACTTAAATAATGTAATTTTATACCTTCTAAAATCTTGAATTTCTTCCTTTGAAGCTTGTTATTCCCCCTTAATGGCACTAAAATTGTTCCTCTTGGTGGTGATAGTGGCTACGGGTGGTGGTAATGGTGTAGAGAAGAAGAATGAAAAGATGAGATGGTTATGTTGGTACTGTAGTGATTTTTTTTTTTTATCATTGTTATCTTAATCTCCCATATAAAGCTTTAAGTGTGAATTATTTTTAAAACTCTCTGCGAGTCCACCGCCTCTCTCTCTCTCAATTTGGATTAGCACAAAAACATGCATGAATAAATATTTTAATACATTACATAGTTATTTCGTGTAATAAACATTTTACATAATGTATGTAAAATATTTATTTTAATTCTCTAAAATTCATAACATGATTTATAAATAATATTTATACCCTTTTCAGGTACTTTACTTTACAATTTTTTGTACACGCATATTGACATGCATGTAATTATATAAAGTAATTTATACCTCCAAAATTAATAAAATAACACATACAACTTATAAAAATTAATTTTCATACTTCTTCACTTCGTTACATAGACAACATGTTTAATTAACATGTTTACGTTTCTAAAATATTATCTCCCATAAAATTATAACAATTCCATTATACAATAAACATAATTTAATAAATTAAAACATTCATTCTCCTCATTTATTTTCCATTTCTTTACTATTTGACACACTTTATATATAAATTATATAATAAAATATTGTACCATTTGTACAATTATATTTCCTTTATTAATTAATGTACTCTCCTTATATAAATTATATAATCATTTTTTTATATAATTTATATAATTATTATTTTCTTACTATTTACTTTAACTTTCTTATATAAATTATATAATTTATTATTATATAATTTATATAATTACATTCTCCTTTTTAAATAATTTTCAAAATTTCTCCATAATTATCGATTAATTATATAATCAATAATTACACCTTTATTAACTCTCATTATTTTCTATTTTCTTCATTACTCATTACACTTTATATAAACTATATAATAATATATTGTACAATTTATATAATTTTTCTTCCATCCCCAACGAATTGAATCCTCTTATATAAATTATATAATTAATCTTATATAATTATTATTTCATTAATATTTTACTTAAATTTTCTTATATAAATTACATAATTTATTATTATATAATTTATATTATTACTTTCTCCTCTTAAAATTTCTAAACTTTCATCATAATTATTGATTAATTATATAATCAATAATTTCAATTTTTTTTAATTCTCTCTTTAGCTTTTCATTAAAATTTGGATTAATTTAATTATTAATCCCTTTATTTCCATAATCAATAAAATTTATCAATATAACAATTGAACATGCACATATATATGCATACATACATATATATATATATATATATATATATATATATATATATATATATATATATATATATATATGTAATTCATACACATCACATTACCACGTAACACCATTTACATAATAATTTATGCACCTCCACAACTATTTTAAATATCAATAATTTAATTGTACAATTACATGAAATTTCTCTTATTCTTCATAAATTGTTTTTAAACAATTTATTTACTTTTCAATTATATTTACTTAACAAAATTTATCACTATCTCTGAACAAATTTAATTTACCAAATTAAATCTCATCACATACTTTAAATCACGTAAAATCATAAATAGTTTAAACAACCTTGATAATTTTGTCAATTAAATTCTTATTTATTATTATTAAAATAATCCCAAAATTTTCGGGTCCTCACATTCTTCCCCCATTAACAGGATTCCATCCCCGGAATCACAATTTTTGTAAATACCTTACGTATTTCATTTATAGCACTTTGCTATACTTTTATCTTGATAAATAACAATTAAACCCAATAATAATCATATCTTACCTCTTTAATAGCTGTAACTCACATCTTAAATGAATAACACCATAATGATTGTAACAGTCAAAATATTCAATTCTTAACTCAATTTACAATTTCTTTGTAATATTACATTTTACTATTCTCTAAAAATTTTATTAATAAAACTTTAACTCGTTTCTTGATGTACTTATCAAGGTAGTTTCTCATTCTCTGAAAATTTTCTTTCTTTAATCTTACTTACCCTTACTCAATCAACTTATTTCATATTCTCTACTGCAACATTATTTATACTCTGCACATTCAACCTTCTTTTCTTAATTTATTTTCATAAATTTTCTTCACATTTCATTTCTCTTTGTAATATATTCAACATATCTTTCTTTCCTTCCTTTCTCGTGGTCATTGCACATTGCAACTTTTCTAATTCATCACATTTCATAGTTTCTTTGCTCCACAAATTCTACTTTTATTATCGCTCATAATTAGAAAATGTTACCCCATCCTACCATCCAATCTTCATAAGAGTAGAGGAATTAAAAAATTTATTTTGGGAAAACTTTCATAATATATTGAACGAACATATATCTCGGTTTAACAGTACTTCGCTCCCAGAGTACCTCATACTGCAAACCCCTAACAGAGAATTTACCTGTCATTAAAGTGATGGATTTTTATAATATGCTGAGTGAACCTGTATCCCGGTTTAACAGTACTTCGCTCCCAGAGTACCTCATACTGCAAACCACTGACAAAGGATCTATCTGTCATTAAAGTGATGGATATCTTATCCATAAATTGGCACGCCAGATGATTAGTCTGCAATACCTGTATCTTGATATGTCAGGAGACCATTCGATCAACCTGGGGTTGTTCATCTCAGCCTTAAAATTCATAAAAGAGTAATTTGATTGGGCATAACTTTCAAAGAATATGAATTTAATAAATACATTTCAAAATTTGTCTAGCTGAATCAAATAGCTTAGACTTATATTTATTCAACGTTTGTCTAGCCAGATCAATTAGCATAGACTTTCTTTTAACAATTTATAACCCACATAAATTTTAAAACATTCACCATGTCAAAAAATTTCAAAACATCGAGTCAAATGACATTGACTTATAGCTTTGACATACTTTCATAAATCAAAATCATTTATGACTTCATGTTATCGCATCATCTTAATAGTACGTTGAGAATTCCGTCGTTAATAATTCCTACACCATACTTTACGGTGCTGAATCATCTTATGACGTCATAGTACCACACCGTCTCAATAACACGTTGAGCATTCCGTCATTCATCACATATATAAATTTCAAAGTGTATGATAACTCATATATTATGAATTATCAAAATTATTTATATAATATAAATTTTTATAGTATAAAATAATAACTTCAAAAATAATTTTTTTTGAAATAATATTTCAAAATAAATCTTCTCAAAGAAGAGTCTTCTAAAGGAAGATTTATGAATACTGTGTAAAATAGGTATTTGTGTAATTACTACTCTTTAATAAAAGACTTATTTGAAAAAAATTTGCACTCCTTTTGGCTTTCAAACACTCAAGATAACATTACTATTCTCAAAGAAACTCATAAAATACTTATAGAAAAATTTATGTTTTAGGTGTGATTTTTCTATTCAGCTGAGCAAGCTATTTATAGGAAAAAAATAAGTTACTATGCGCGGTAGGTGAGTGGCGTGCTGCATGCCAGTGCTGAAAAATCAGCAAAGGCAGCAGCAGCCGCTGCCTACCAAATTTCCCAGCCAAAATCACATTTCATGTGGGCCCCACAGTGGGTCCATGTACTATTCACATAAATAATAATAATTTTTTATTTTTTTTAAATTTTGTTTTATTTTATTTTTCTTCTAGTGGTTCCTACTTATATAATAAAATAATGCTACAACAATAATTCAACAATAATGCAAGAAACACGTTACAGATCATTATCAATTTAATAATATAAATTACTGTGTATTTGCTACTGTGACAATTATTTGGTTCAATAATTTTAAAATACAGTGCACCCACAATTATTAACTCAATGATATGAAATACAGTGTTATGAAAATTATTGAATCAATAATGCAAAATACTGTGTAACAACAATTATTGATGAATACTGTGCAATGACCACGTTATCAGATCAATAATATGAGACACTGTGCAATATCGTGTGCTACTGTAGAATACCGTGTGCTACAGTAAAATACCATATATTACCATATGCTACTATTCTTTTATCACCGGTATTTTAACAGTTTAAGAGTGATAACACCGTTGACTATTTTTATTAAAAAAAAGGTTACTTCTGTCGTTTTCTATATCCGACAAATATTCCTTTGTGGGGTTCACCAATAATTAGTTATTTCGGCAGCGTCGTACGACTCGAATATTCCCCAACAAAATGAATATTCCCCGACCAAACGAATATTATCCGACATAATAAAATTTGCACATAACATTCTTAACTTTTAACTTTGCCAATTTAACCATTTACTGTTTTGGAGAAAATATATACAAAGAAAAATTAAATTTGTATTTGATAACTTCGGGGTCTTACAAAAAGCGTATTTTGTATGATTTACAAAATATGGAGATAGAGCTAAAGATATCAGGAACTCACTTGAAGATTGCGCGCGTGCGAGTAGAACCGGCTTTAATCAATAAAATTAAAGTTGCTCAAACTACTGATCCGGAACTAATGAACATGATGAAGAAAGTATAAGAAGGTGTTATTTCCGAAGCAAGAATCGACGAGCAAGGAATACTTCAAGTCAACTCTCGACTCTGTGTTCCTAACGATCCTAAATTGAAACGTAAAATCATGATAAAGGCACACAACACGCCATTTGCAATCCAAACAGGAGGTACCAAGATGTATCGTAATCTCCGACATACATTTTGGTGAAACAATATGAAAAGGAAGATTGCAGAGTTTATCTCAAGGTGTCTAACTTGTCAACGTGTCAAGGAAGAGCATCAAGTGCTTAAGGGTCCATTACAACCACTTGAGGTTCCTAAATGAAAATGGGAACACATCAATATGGACTTCGTGACGAGTCTTCCCAAGAATTCTCAAGGCTTAGATGCAATTTGCGTCATCGTAGATAGATTGACCAAATCAGCTCATTTCTTACCTATACGAGAAAACTTTTCACTTGAGCGTCTTGCCAATATGTACATAAAAGAGATTGTGAGATTGCATGGCATGCCAGTTTCCATAGTTTCTTATCGAGATCCTAGATTCACTTCACGCTTTTGGATCAGTCTACAAAAAGCTATGGGCACTGAACTACGTTTTAGTTCTGCATATCATCCTCAAACGGACGGACAATTGGAAAGGACGATCCAGACCCTCGAAGATCTTTTGAGACTTTGTGTACTAGACTTCAAAGGAAGTTGGGATAAGTACTTGTCATTGGTTGAATTTTTCTACAACAACAGTTACCAAGCAAGCATAGACATGGCTCCATTTGAGGCTTTGTATGGATGCAAGTGTTGCTCTCTAGTATGTTGGAATGAGGTAGGAAAAGCAAAATTGTTGGGACTTGAGTTGGTACGCTTGACAACAGAAAAGATCCAAATGATCCGACAACAAATATAGACCGCACAAGAATGACAAAAGAGTTATGCTGATATTCATCGAAGGGACAAAAGTTTCAACATCGGAGACAATGTACTCTTACGTGTTTTCCCATAGAAATGAGTTACAAGATTCGAAAAGAGAGGAAAGCTTAGCCCTCAATTTATTGGCCCATTTGAAATCCTCGATAGAGTAGGAACCGTAGCCTGCAGACTATCTTTATCGCCAAATATGTCCCACATCCATAATGTTTTTCATATATCTATGTTACGTAAATATGTGAAGGACCCAAACCACGTCATTGAGTTAGAACCGGACATTATAGCAGATGATTTAACGTACGAGGAGGTACCTGTTAAGATCCTAGATAAGAAGGAGCAGATCCTACACTCAAAGGTTATACCTCAAGTCAAGATTTTATGGAAGAACCAAGATACTGAAGAAATAACCTGAGAGCTAGAATCTGAGATGAAATCTAAGTATCCTTACCTCTTCGAAATGTCAGGTACATCAATTTCGGGGATGAAATTTTATAAGAAGGGGAGGTTGTAAGACCCCAAATTTTATGAAGTACAAAATTTAATTTTTCTTCGTATATATTTTTCCTGAAATAGTAAGTGGTTAAATTGACAAAGTTAAAAGTTAAGGATGTTATGTGCAAATTTTATTTTGTCGGACAATATTCATTTTGTCTGGGAATATTCGGGTCGTACGACGGCGCCGAAATAACTAATCATTGGTGGACCCCACAATAGAATAATTGTCAGATATAGAAAACGACATAAGTAACTTTTTTAAATAAAAATAGTCAACGATGTTATCACTTTTAACTATTAGAATACCCGGTGATAAAAGAATAGTATCATACAGTGTTTCATGATATTTTACTGTAGCATATGGTATTCTATAGTAGCACACAGTATTGCACAGTGTCTCATATTATTGATCTGATAGCGTGGTCATTGCACAATATTCATCAATAATTATTGTTACACAGTATTTTGCATTATTGTTTCAATAATTGTCATTACACTATATTTTATATTATTGAACCAATAATTGTTATTGCACTGTATTTTAAAATTATTAAACCTAATAATTGTCACAGTAGCAAATATACAATAATTTATATTATTAAATTAATAATGATCTATGGCGTATTTTTTTTTTACATTATTTATGAATTATTGTTATAACATTATTTTATTATATATGTAGTATCCACATGAAGAAAAAAATAATAATATATAAAAATAAAATAAAAAATAAAAATATATATAAAAAAAATATTATTTTATGTGAATAGTAACATGTGGACCCTCTGTGGGGGCCACATGAGAATTGAAATTTGAATTTGGTTTCTGAGAGGTTGGTGAAGTTGGCAACCGGCTGCGTTGCCACATTTGAAATATAAGGCTGACATGCACCACGCCACTCACCTACTATCGCACGGTACCTTCTTTTCTCCTATAAATAGCTTACTCGGCTGAATATAAAAATCACACTTAAAACATAAAAAAAAATTACAAGTATTTTGTGAGTTTTTTCTGAGAATAATAAGGTTATCTTGAGTGTTTGCAAACTAAAAGGAGTGCAAAAAATTTTCAAGTAAGTATTTTATTAAAAAGTAGTAATTGCACAAATACCTACTTCACACGATATTCATAAATCTTCCTTTATAAGACTCTTTTTTGAGAAGATTTATTTTAAAAAGCTTTCTTTGGAAGATTTATTTTGAAATATTATTTCAAAAATTATTTTTAAAGTTATTATTGTACACTACAAAAATTTATATTATATAAATAATTTTGATAGTTCATAATATATGAGTTATCATACACCTTGAAATTTATATGTGGTAATTACTAATTATATTATAAATATATAGGTTGATCAACCTCATTTTTATCAATATCCAGTCACGTGATAAGGTAAGGAATATCATCTTCTTTGATCTTCAATTATTTAAACTTACTACGGTAAGGGATACCATCTTTTTCATCTTCCATTATTCAAACTTACTACGGTAAGGGATATCATTTCTTTTATACTCTTAAACTTACTATGGTAAGTATTGTTCGGTAAAACTTCTGAAATGATTATATGTTCCTTAATAGTTTGTGCTTCATTTAATATCATTTTATTTGAACTTTCCTATTTTTTTGAACCTTTCTTTTGAACTGTGGATCTTGAATATCATTTTAAATTCACTCCACATCATGTTGACAATTTGGACATTATTTGAATCTGTACAAAGTAAAATTATAAACTTCCGATATTTATTGTTTATCATGTTTCTTTTATTCATCATTTATATCACTGTAGTTATTCTAATAATCATAATCAAGTTGTTATGGATATCTGTGGCCTGGGGCACAGATAATAGGATAAAGGCTATATAATGGTGGTGTGTCTTTTATGGCACGTGGTAAAAGTTTTCTTTAGCCTGGGGCAAAGATGAACTGTTGTTTGGTATGATTATGACCAAATGCTAAAGACTGGTATATTCAAGATCGTTGGTGTTATATTGAATATCTTTGACCCGTAGTGCAAAGATGAACTGTTGACTTGCATGATTATGACCAGGATCTGTGAAATTATATTATAATGGCCAGTGGTGTTTCAGATGATAAAAGTTGATGATGTTTTTCTTAAAAAGAGAAACGATTGGACATCATGGTCTATATAATTTTCTTAATGATTGTTATTCTGCTGTAGTTATTGATCTGAACTTTGCTTAAAAACTTAACTGCAGTTATTGAATTAAAACTTGCTGTTTAAATTATTTTATCAAAAACTCAACTATTGAAGACTAACGATAATTTATTTGCCATTATCTTAGTCATGATATTCTTTACTGTGCTATTTGAGTTCACCATTTCCTTTTATTCCATTATTTTTTAACAGGAGATGAGAGAGTAGCTAGGTCTAGTCGGGGGAGTGAATGTCCGAGTTATAACTGTATTAGTCTTTATAAATTATAAAATAGTGTGACAATAATAATGAAGACTTAGTTGTGTATTATTTGAATACTGTATTGTGATACATTGTACGTTGTATTATAATAGTTGTTGTGTATTTTGATAACTCAAGTTTGAACTGTGTAGGCCCAGATTTGGAGGTGTCACAAAATTGGATCAAATTATGTAGGTGTTTCTTACATATTTCAATTGGGCCATATTTTTAATTTGTTGTAATGTGCATCTCTATATAGATTAACACGGTAGATGAAAGCAGTCGCTCTCGACAAATTATGACGTCTTTGAACAAAATGGGAGGTTTAACTGAATTCATTAGCGACGAGAAAACAGCGACCGCCATGCAATCGTTGACGATGACTTCATTAACTTGCGTGGATTTAATTGCGACGGCCTGTCTATTGCTGATTGGTCTTAGGTTTTCACGTCAATTAAGAATCGCGCCAGATTATGGGCAAAAAAACACAATTAGTGACAAATAGCAATGAATTGTCGGTTGCTATTACCATTAGTGACCAATTTGAAACACGGTAACTGAAAGCAGTCGCTAATGTCATTAATAGCTACGACTTTGTTTGGTCGTTGATATTGGTTTTTTTGTATCGCGTTTTCAAGATTAATTTTCAAGTGTTTGTATAATTGTGTAGATTGTCTAATGTGCTAAACTCCAGTGTCTTGAGTTCATATACCACTTACGTAATAAATTCGGGTACCACGTATGTAGTGGGTTCATGTACGATGTACGTAGTGGGTTCAGACACTATGGGCCACATTGGGGTCAGACACCACCTTGGATTCATGCTAGTTGAGTTCGAGCGTAATTATAATTGGACACCATGCTAGGCTTAGGTACCATGGTTCGAACATAACACTCCTTAGGCATTAGGCATCCGAGCATTAGACACGCACTATGGAGCATTAAGCATGCACTATTCTTAAAATTGGGCACTAATCATAGTCAAGGACCGTCATTCCCTTATGTTACGTTTAGATTAGTAGAATGAATGTGAAAATTGAAAGACTCATTTTTATAGGGGGAAAAAAATGTATTGAATTGATAGCTCCATTGGAATAGAATTGGCAATTTTTATTCTTTCCAAATTTATGAATTTTATTTCTTGAAAGGGAGTATGAAATGACTTACTCCAGTTAGAATGAAATAAATCATTCTACTCTTCAATATATTTATTTTTTTATTCTATTTGTTCACCTATTTTATTCTTTTAATTCAAACATAACATTAGAGTGTACTTTGTAAATTTCTAACAATTTGGAAGGGTTTTGGTAGACTAAACGAAAGGGAAAGGATTTGAATTTTATTTTTTAGTAAAAACTAAGAAAAATTAAAGTTAGAGACAAAATGTATAGATTCTCAAACCGTCTCTTATGGACACTACTTTTCAAACACGTGATTCAAATATTTATTGTTATAGCTTTTGTCCAGACAAGAAACTTTATCTATCAACACCATAACCTAAAAACCAATCGATTAATCGAATATGACTTGCATTTGTTTATGGGGCGATCAATAACTTATATACATTCCTCATTCAAAAGCATTGGAGCCCATGGTTTCACTTTAACAAATTCATTAAGTTTAAAAATATTTCAATTTTAGGGATCTAGGTTAAGTTTGAGGAGGGTCAGAGAGAAATTTAAAAGAAACCTACTTTTGTTATATAATGTTGACACTGATTATGACTTTGTTAAGCGATGAACTCAAGCTAGTGACCTATGTAGTAACAACAACAAATACTATAATGTTAATTTTAATAATAATAATAATACTTTTTAATAGTAGAACGCGTGTAATATTTTTAGTATTTTTTTCCGATAAAAGCTCAAATATGCTACTCTGTCTGTTCTAAAATTATATATTGTGTTTGTATTGAAGGAATGAAATGGAGGAAGAAATGAAATAATTTTAAAGTATTTCAAGTATATGTTTAATTGTTGGTAGGAGTAGGTGGTGTAATATGATAGTAAAATTATCATACATATTCATTCTGTTGGAATGAATTTTATTCTATTACCTCTCACATAGAATAAAAATCAAAGGGATGTAATGAATTTTCATTCCACTAGAATGGTTTATTATCCAAAATAATTATCTAATACATTAATTTTTATTACATTCCTTCTTTCATTCCATTCTCTAATCCAAACGTAGCATAAAGGTATAGTTGAGAACATAATATTATATTTAAAAATCATTGTTTTATAAATATATCTTTAATTTTAAAACGGAGTGAGTATTCATAATAGAGAGTAAGAAATGAGATTAAATTTTAAATATCATGATACTACTACAAAATGATTTATTTTTTTTATTTATATTATTATAATTCAATTTTTTAAATAAATTTCATCCTAAGAGTTTAAAGAGGATGTTGAAAAAGGAGTCAAGAAATGTACTAGGGGTAACATAAGAAAAAATTACCCTCAATCTATAGCGCCCCGATGAATTATGACTTTTATTAAGTATAGATTCGAATGTATAATATTGAACTTTTAATTGTACAATAAAAAGAAGGCTTTTACCATCAAGTCGTCATTTAAACTATCATCTTTGGTCAAATAAAAATGAGTCGTGTAATAAAAGCAAGAAAGGCTCATTGACAAGTTTGCATGTGGGGGATTATTCAAGATATGATGGCTTGTTATTCCTAACAGATTTGAATTCAAAGGGACAACAAGAAGGTTCTAAATTCAAACCATATAAAATCATAAATGCATGAATTTAAGAAAAATCATTATATATAGTTAGAAGTTAGAACCTTCTTGTTGTCCCTTTGAATTCAAATATGTTAGGAATAACAAGCCATCATATATTAATAATCCCCCACATGCAAACTTGTCAATGAGCCTTTCTTGCTTTTAAGCTTTCTTTTATTGCTTGATCTGGTGGAATATTCTCTATCAGCCCCCCTCCAAGACCTCTTCCTCTTTTCTGTTTTCCAGAAGGCCTTTAATATGGTTCGGTAGGTATCAAAAATTTATTGGACGTTAAAATGTTATTAAATTATAAAAATATTAATTGTTTAGTTAATCTATACGTATATTAATTTGTTGTAAATAAAATTCTTCCATATTATACGTATATTCTTTGACCTAATTTACTCAACTTACATCATGATACAAGTCATTATATTCTGAAAAATCGGAATATTGGTCAAACTAAGAAATTGAACCACGGATAAATATTTGTGGTATTCATTAGTTGTTGTTATGACTGATCTTTTATTTTAAAGAATTATAATTTTCTTTTTTATTATAATTTTTTAATTTTTTGTAATTATAATTTTAATATATTTCAGTCTTTTAGATTGTTTGATAAAAAAAAAAATCATGTTTTTTTATCATTTTCAAAACTGGAAATAAATTTCTATTTTTTTACTATAAATGATATGAAATTTTTATCATGCCGTTATTTTTATTATTAGTTAATTAAAATTATAATGTCATTACTATTATATTTTTATATAATATTCTTGATAAAAAAAAATTAAAAATTCCATTATACAAATATATCTTTAATTTTTTTAAATCTTTTTAATATATCCGATCAAATTTTGACTAAATCTAATTTGATGTTATTAAATCTAAACCATTCACGCCCGAGTTTTTTTCTTGAGTTTTATAAAAATTATTTAATGGTATTAGTTTTATTTGAAAATATGAGATTTTACTGTCACAAGTTTGTGTGGCTAATTTCAATTATTTTTAAGAATCAAGATTATATAGTCGCCAGTTGGTAATTTTAAAAGTAATATACCAATTCATCCAGATTTTGTCGTTTTAAATAAAAAAGGCCCTTTATATTTGACTCCATAATTTTGGTATTGTAAATTTAGGGTTCGTGCAATATAATTATAAATACTTTTATTTTATATTTTTATTATTTTAAAATTAGAAGAATATTTTGATATTTTAAATTAAATTAAAAAAATTCAATGCATACCCTTTTTTCTTATTTTAAATAAACTAATAGAATTACGGTAAATTAACTGAAAAGGCTACAAACTATTACATTACTGCTTTTAAAACTTAAATAAAATCATATTATTTATAAAAACTTAAATTTCATAAATTAACGTAATAAAATTAAATTGTAATTTAATTTTTGGGAGAATGACTATATAAACGAGCACTATGTAAATTAACTTTAATAAAATGAAAATGTTATCCGAAAGTGCTAGCCCCATTCTCATTTTCCACAAATATCGAGCCAACTCGGATAGACAAATGGAAGAAATTTGTGCTCATTTTAGCACCTATTCTCTCAATAAATAAAATTATAAATAATCTCTATTTGTAAAATATAAGATCAAATTTAGTTTTTTTAAAAATTAATTTGAAAAAATGATTTAATATATTTTTAAATTTAAAAGAATAATATAATTTATTTAAATTTTAAAATTAATAAATCTAGTAACTAGGGTATGCTCAATTAACAGTATTTACAACGCAATGATAGTGCATTAGAATCCAAACAATGCGTCAATCACTTAAATAAATTATATTTAAAATAAATTATTTATATACGAACAAGATTCTCAATTGTATTTGTATATCTAATATACCACCAAGTAGATATGTAAAGTGATGAAAGAACAAGCACATAACATTATTAGATAAATTTATAATTTTTATAAATATATTATCTAAAATTAATTCAATTTATATCAATTTTAAAGTAAATCAAATCAACTATATAATTAAAAGTACAAACTTGGTTACACTAATTTTTGATTTCACAAAATTTTGGTTTAACCTTTTGCTTTTCTATGCAAATTAGTATAACTACTATCTAAATTTATAATAATTAAATATTATCCAAATTCGTAAAGTATTCAAAAGACCCCAACCTATTTCGGATAAAGTAGATATTTTTTTATTTTTATATCTCTAATAAGAAAAAAAAAAAAACTTCTAAAAAAATTTTTATTTTTCATTCTATCAATTTTATTATAAGTTTTTTTTTTATCACAATTTTAGGTAATATAACATATCTTAACAAATTTTATGTAGGATAATTCTATTATTTTAATTTTACTAAGATATTAATATATTGAAAAAACCTCTTAACAATATACAATTTATTATATTAATATCAATTTTGAATTTTATATTAAATTAATATCCTAATTAATTAAATTTGAAATTTTGCCAAATCACATAATTAATTATACTACTAATATATGTGAATTGTTTTTAAATATAATAATTAAAAAATTTGTTACTAACTAATTATCATAATTAAATTAAAACTTGAATTTCATTCTTCTATTCGAATTAGAATTTCAATTAGATTTTTTCAATATAAGCTAGCACGACTATAGAATTATGTTACAAATCTAAATAAAATTAAAATAATTATTTTCTACTAATTGTAACTAAATAAATATATAATTCATTCAAATATTTAACATAATAATTAATCAAAGAGGCCTTGAATATATAATTTATTATTTAAATAAATATTTAATAATTTAATAATTACAACTATTTTTTTAAAATTTTAATTAAATATATATTAATTTATTAATATAATAAATTATTATTCATATCGTCCGTACTTTGCACGAGATTGATAAGCTTGTTAATTTTAAAAAGCCAAAAACTTTCCTATATTTTAGAATAAATAGAGCATAAAATAGAATAATTATGAAGTCAACAAAAGTGATTCCACTAGTCATTTAATATCATCAAGAGTAGGGGTGCACACTAAACCAAAAATAGTCGAAAAATTAATCGGACCGAACTAAACCGAAAATTACAAAATCAATGAACCGAAAGTTTGAATAACAAAAAACCGAAGTTCGGTTGGTCGATTTCGATTTCGACCGGACCGAACCAAACCAATAATAAATCAAACCGAAAATTACAAAATCAATAAACTAAAAATTTGAATAATAAAAAACCAAAGTTCAGTTGGTCGGTTTCGATTTCGGTTTGGTTTCCAAAAAAACGAAACCGACCAAACTAACCGAATACTTAAAATTATATAATTTACATACTTTACTAATAATTATATATTTATATATTATAAAATATAAATAAATTACTTTATTAGTTTACTTTACAATGATAGACAACTTTTCTATTTTTTTGCTTTTTGCAATATTTTCTAGATGTATGTTGCAGTTAGTTTACTTCTGGTTTAATTAAAAAAAAAATCCTATTTAATGTCAACTCATGATATAGGCACTGTCATGATGTGCATTACATAGAGAGTAATAAAAAGCAAACACAAATCACTACTATTATACGATTATCCGTTTCAATATGTTTGTTGGATAAATAGAAGTGTGCCGTATTATTATTGAGAACATGAGATAATTAAGTTATACTAAATGCTTTGATTATTATAGCAGTTTTACTCAACATGCTATGAATTTCAACATAGGAGTTGATCGTAATGCTTTATCAACCATGTCAACATCTGACCATACATCTGTGTCCACGTGTGTGCAGGCCGCTGCCATAGATCAAGTTGCAAATCTTGATCCAAGTATATGATCTTCTTGTTAACTCTATACATGCATAACTGATATTATAATAGAATAAATTGTTTAAATCAATCGATTTAACCGATAATCGAATAAATCGATAATTAAATACGAAATAAAAGTTTGGGTGATTTTGATTTCTAATTTTTTATAATCGTTTTAAATAGTTTAATTATTTTTTAAATTTAAAATTGATCAAACCGACCGTTGCGTATCCCTAATCAAGAGGACAATTAAACGCAAAATATAAAACAAAAAGCTAAAATCAATGGTAACAGTAGCAATTGATCCCCTGTCTACGCACATATCAACAATACCATGTGCGTGACCCCCCTAATCCCCTGTTACAGAATCTAACCGATTAAATCTGGATCTTAGATGTATTGCTCATCATCTTTTATTCTTTCTAAACTCCTCCTCATATAGGCTTCACAATTTCTACTGGACCTGATGGAGTCCGTCTGATATTGACTTTAATGGAATTCGATTATTTAAATTTTAATGTAATGGTAAATTTGATTTTGGCGGGAAATGTGAGTGGATAGTTTTTTGAAAAAAAGATGTTAAATTTGGGAGAAAATGAGAGATAGATTAGTTACCGTTGGATATTGAAGTCTCAAATAATTTTAGACTGTTAGATGTTGAAGCCTAAGTTGATTTGAGGTCGTTGGATGTTGAAGTCTTGATATTTAAACCGTTCTATTTTTTATATATATATATATATATATATATATATATATATATAGGAAAATTTTCAAAAGCGAACTTTAAAAAGCGAACTAAAGACGAACCGTCGTCTTTGGTATTTATGGCGACGGTTCGACCCGTCGTCATAGAGTGCATGGCTATGGCGACGGGTCGAACCGTCGCCATAGATACCAAAGACGACGGTTCGTCTTTGGTTCGTTTTTTAAGGTTCGCTGGAGAAGGGGACTATATATATATATATATATATATATATATATATATATATATATATATATATACTTAGTTAGGTTATTTCATTATAAAGTCAAAACATTTGTAATATAATATGTTATTTGTAACATAAATATTGTATATTATTTGACTTTGAATTAAAAATAATTGTATAAAATAACATAAAAAAATTAAATAAATTTAATTTGTAAAAAAAAAATAGTAATCAAGTAAATGGGGCGAGTATGAGATATTCTTTTTCAAGTTGGGTCAAGTTCGAGGAATAGTTTCATATTAACAGGACGGGTATGAATGGTCCTCCGGACCATAGCCGCCCTTGTGACGCCCCCAAATCTAGGCCTACATAGCCCAATTTGAGACGCCATAAAATACATAATCTTTAATACAAATAGTTCATAGAACAGAAATGCAAAACTCAATAATACACAACTAAGTCTTCACTATTATTTTCACACTATATACAACATATGAAGACTACAATAGCTATCACTCGGACCGTCACTCCATTCCCCTGCTAGACCCGGCTACTCTCTCTTTTTCTGAAAAACAATGGAACAAAAGAAAGGGTGAGCTCAAATAGCCCAGTAAGAAATATCATGACTAAGATAACGACAAATAAATTATCATTAGCCTTCAACAGATGAGTTCTTAATTGAATATAATAGACAATAAGCTTTGTATCAATAATAGCAGCGGAATGAGCAATCTATTAGAAGAATAATGCAGACTATAATGTCCACTCGGTTCTCTTTTTAGGAAAAACATCCTCAACTTTTATCATCTTAAACACCGCTGGTCATGATAATATAAATTTCCAGTTCCTGATTATAATCATGCCAGTCAATAGTTTATCTTTGCATTACGAGCCAAAGATATTCAAATATAACACCAACGGTAATGATTATACCAGTTTTCAGCCTTTGGTCATAATCATACCAACAACAGTTCATCTTTGCCCCAGGCCAAAGAGAATATTCACCACGTGCCCTAAAAGACACAATAATTATATCGCCTTTATCCTATCAACTGTGCCCCAGGCCACAGATATTCACAACAACATGGTTCTTGATGATTAGAATAACAACCGTGATATAGATGATGAATCAGAAGAAACAGTATGATCAATAAATATCAAAAGTTTATGACTTTACTTTGTGCAGATTCAAATAATGTCCAAATTGCCAACATGATGTGGACTAAAATTCAAGAATGATATTTCAGATCCACAGTTCAGAATAACAGTTAAGGTTCGATAGAAAGATTTAGAAAAATAGGAAGGTTCAGTTGAAATGATATTAGATGAAGCGCAAACTATTAAAGAATATGTATTCATTTCAGGAAACTTTACCAAGAAGATACAAATAAGAAATGAATACGAAGAGTAATTCACCAAACATGAGTTAGTCCGCGTAGTCAGGTTATTCCCACAAATTAATAAGGAATGAATACGAAAGGTTATTCACCAACAGGCGATAATCCGCGCCGTAAGGTTATTCCCACAATTTAATATATGGAAATAAATACGAAAGGTTATTCACCAACAGGCGATAATCCGCGCCGTAAGGTTATTCCCACAATTTAATATATGGAAATAAATACGAAAGGTTATTCACCAACAGGCGATAATCCGCGCCGTAAGGTTATTCCCACAATTTAATATATGAAAATAAATACGAAAGGTTATTCACCAACAGGCGATAATCCGCGCCGTAAGGTTATTCCCACAATTTAATATATGAAAATAAATGGCACGTCTTATGAGTAAGAAAGAAACGATATTATTTTCGAGAATCAAATAATGATAATCCCTTACATAGTAAGTTTGAATAATGGAAGATGAAAAAGATGGTATCACTTACCTTAACACGTGACTAGATATGAACTCGTACACTTACAGCTCTTTACAAATACTCAAGATGACTTTAGCACACTCAAAGAGAACTTATACTAAGAAATATTTGGAGAGTGAAAGAAAGAATAAGCAAGGAAGTTTTTATGAAAAATCCTTAAGTTAAGGTTTCTATTTATAGCAAAAATTCTTATCATCACCAAGATTTCCTAATTTAATCCAAACCGTATATTTCAAGATAATGTTTAATCCATACCACTCATTTTATCTTTTAAGATTTCTTTAATCTAAACCATTCATTTAAAGATCATCTTTTAATCTATACCATTCAATTTACTTTATATATAAAACAACTAACTTTAAATAAATCAATTATCCTTATATATAAAAACAAATAACTTTATATAATTTATCATAATAAAAACAAATAACTTTATCAATTCAATTATTCAACAATAATTCACAATTATTCATTATTATGGCTAATTGTTGTAAATGCAGTGTAGTTGGCTTTTCGAGTTAGAAAAATAGGAAAATCACCCAATAATAGAATACAACAGTTTAATCAATATCACAAAAGAGATAACAATAATGCTGAAAATAAATAAGAAAATAACACGTTACTGTGTAATGACAATTATTGATTCAATAATGTGAATTATTGTGCATATGCTACTGTGACAATTATCAGCTCAATAATATGAATTATTATGCAGGTGACAATTATTGGTTCAATAAAGTCAATATAGTACAATAACCACTTTATCATTTAATAATATGAAACACTGTGCAATACCGTGTGCTACAGTGCAATACCGTGTGCTACTATGTAATACTGTGTGCTACTATTCTTTTACCATCAGGTATTTTAACAGTTCAAAATGATAATACCGTTGACTATTTTTATTTAAAAAGGTTACGTATGTCGCTTTCTATATCCGACAATAAGTCGTTGTGGGGGTCCACCATTATTTTGTTATTTCGGCGCCGTCGTACGAATCGAATATTCCCCGACAAAACGAATATTCTCCGACCAAACGAATATTGTCCGACATAATAAAATTTGCACATAACATCCTTAACTTTTAACCTTATCAATTTAACCACCTACTGTTTCAGGAAAAATATATATGAAGAAAAATTAAATTTTGTATTTCATAAAATTCGGGGTCTTACAGCCCTCGTTGTCAGACATACTCTCAAAGTTAACGTCGAATCAATGGTCGGATAATTGTATTTCGTGCAATACAATTATAAGTAAATACTTTTATTTTATATTTTTATTATTTTAAAATTAAAGATATATTTTAATATTTTAAATTAAATTAAAAAAAATTAAACTGTACCTTTTATCTTATTTTAAATAAACTAATACGATTACTATTAATTAACATGAAAAAATTTCAAATTATCACATTATTGCTTTTAGGACTTCAATAAAATTATATTAATTTTAAAATTTTAAATTTCATAAATTAACTTAATAAAATAAAATTATTTCTTAAATTTTTGGAAGCATGATTATATGCACGAGCACGATGAAAATTAACTTTAATAAAGTGATAATGTTATCCGAAAGTGCTGGCCCCATTCTTACACCACAATTTCCACAGACATCCAATCACCATCTCGATAAATAAAATTCTAAAATAATCACTATGTCATAAAATATAGGTTGAAATTAGATTTTTCAAAATTAATTAAAAATATTTATAAATTTAAAATTATTGTTATTCATTGAAATTTTAAAATTAATAAATATTATAATTAAGGTAGGCTCAATTACCTACATTTACAGCGCGACGACAGTTTTCAGTTTGTTTTACAATGTCAATAAAGATGTCACGAATCTGAATTGTAACTAATAATGTTTGAAATAATTTATAATTTCTGTAAATATTTTATTTAAAATTAAATTAATTTATTCTAATTTTATATTTAAAAATATATTAAATTAATTTTAAAAAATCAATAATTTTTCTATATTTAAAAATAAATCTATATAATAAAATACAACCCATTTTGAATTCAAAATTTGACAAAGCACAACAACAGTTAGAATTTTTTAATTTTAATCTAATAGTTCACATTTCATCTCACACACACAATTTTCCTCCAAATCAACACTCAATTTCACACCCATTTATTCAAATTTAAATTCAAAATAATAATAACATCTCTCATACACACAAATTCCGCCCATATCAACACTCCATTTTACACCCATTCATTCAAATTTAAATTCAAAATAATAATAAAATAAAATAAAATAATAATAATAATAATAATAATAATTATTATTATTATTATTATTATAATAATTATAACAATAATAATAATAATAATAATTATAACAACAATAATAATAACAACAACAACAACAACAACAACAACAACAACAATAATAATAATAATAACAACAATAAAAACAATAATAACAATAATAATTATTATTGTGATGATGTGATGAATTATGATAATTGTTATTGATGATTGTAAATTTTGTAGATATGTTTAAATTTTTCTGAATATTTATTTTTAAAAGAAAATTAATTATTATGGTGATGTAGTAAATTATGATAATTATTATATGTGTTTGTAAATTATTTTAAGTTATAAAACGTCTTTAAATAATAAAATATTTTTTAAATTTTAATTTAATTTTTTATTACGTCTGAAGACACGAATAATTACTAATAAATTATAAAACAGAACAATTATGAAGTCAACGGTAGTCATAGGAGGGCAATTAAACTAAAATTTAACGAGCTCAACTTTTCCCCCATATACGTTCGATTCCACTGACCATCATTTTTTTTGGGTGCTAATTAATCATTTTTTATTCAATATAAAACAAACAAACAATAAAAGCCCTAAAATTAGTGGTAACGGTAACAACTGATCCCCTGTATACGCACATATCACTATTACAATGTGCCTTACCCCTAAATCCACCGTTAAAATCTCTAACCGACTAAATCTGAACCTTTAGATGTATTGCTCATCATCGTTTTGAACTCCTCAAAGTCAACATAACCGTCATCGTCCGAATCAACGGTCTGGATCATCTTAACACAATCTGACTCCGTACATATCTCGCCCAACCGGGTCAAGATCTGGTGCAACTCGGACGAGGAGATAAGTCCGTTCTTATTGATATCATAAAGGTCGAAGGCCTCTTTCAGCTCCTGCACGCCGCCGTCGCCGCCCTTGCAGAACCCGGCGAACTCCTCGAGATTGATGAATCCGTCGCGGTCGGTGTCGATTTCGACCATCATACGGCCCACTTCCTCCGGAGAGGTGTTGGAGCCGAGCGCCTGCATCACGTCAGTGAGCTCGGCGGCGGAGATCTTGCCGTCGCCGTTGACGTCGAAGCGGTTGAAGACTCGCTTCACTTCGGCCATGTCTTGGAGGTTCAGCGACGGAGCGGAGGCGGGGCCAGGGTTTGAATTAGCCGTAGCGGCCATTTTCGGTTTGTAAGAGGAGAGAGAAATAGAGAAAAGATGAATGGGGTTGGTGGGTTTTTTTAGGAAAGTTTGGCGTTTATTTATAGATGGGAGAGCGGGAAGCCTCACAAGTGGTCGCTGTGTTTATGGAGTGAGAAAGGAAATGGGTGTTTGTTTTAGAGAGAGAAAGTTGGTAATGGAAGAGGGAGGGGAAAGAGACTAATCAATGGATTGACTCGGGAGAAATGAAAAAGATAGATTTTAAGAAGAATATTATATTTTTATTTATTTTTAGCAAGAGGTAGTTTAAAGTCTATTAAATTATGGTATTTGTAGTGGGTATTTATGGCAAGAGTCCGTTTAGCTTTCGGCATGGATCAAGATTTTTTTGGTTTAATTTGAAAAGTATAATGAATATTTATAATTAAGTTCATAACACATGATTAATTAATTTGCAGGATCAATTTTAGTTATGTATTTTTTCTTTGTTATAAAATTTTATTTCTCTTTATTTTGAAATTTTATTTTCTTTTTATTATGAAGTTTGTATTAGTATACATAACATTGAGATTCAAAAATAGTTGACAATATTGTAAAATTTATTATACTTGTGTACTAATATCTCTTCAAAGTAAAGATGTTAAAAAAAACACATAACACAAGTTAAAGGTTAAATATTCGAGTCTACTCTTCAATAATCAATCAAGTTTTACATAAAAGAGAAAAATAAGGGGGAAATTGCACTTAGGTTAACCTAAAAGATAAATAGAAAAAGAGGAAATTTTTACATATGTTACACTTAATTAGACTAATCGATTAGTTTGATTTGTATAAATATAATTAATATTATCCCACAAAATAATATTATATCCTCTCACTTGGAATATTGATTAATTAAAAATTACTTTTATATACAAATAAATTACAAGTTAATCAAAAAATTTAAAACTTTATGAACGCTTTTGACAAAATCATTGGTATAGTAATTACTCTAAAAGTCAATCCGGTCTCATAATCTTAAACACTAAATCATGGAGATAACTGCATCTTTTAACTGATACTGAGCTAACCATGGTCACAAAGATCTTTAACTCTAGTAACATAAATTTAATATAGTAGTGTGGCGACTCTGATAACACCTAAATTGAATCCTCATTGGTTATTTTGTTGTTAATCATCACTTTATGGTTCAAACAAATCCTGTTAACTTTATTAGCACAAAATATACTTATGTGTAACAAGACAAACCTGAGAAGCTAAATTGAATGCCCAAACTTTATTCAAGGTTGACACATACCTTAATACTTTATATAACGACATGTGCACATATATAACACCTACACATTAAATAAAACAACTAACATAAATTATAATTTATTATCTTTAATTGTATGCAAAAGGCCGTCATTATAATAATTTATATTACATAAAATAATCATTATAGATAAAAAAAAATTATAAGAAAAAGTTGTATTACTCCTACTAAATAAACACATCCCATGATAAATTTATACTCATGCTAGCAACATATCTATTTAAAGATACAAGGTAAAAAACTTTAGTTTATGAGTTAGTAACTATATCATCTGTACAAATATGCTCTATTATAAGATCACCTATACTGACCTTTTTCTTGATGATCAAATCATTTATCTTTATATGTTTGGTTGCTATGATATTTTAAAACTATTAACAAAACATACAACAAAATTATTATCACAGTACAACTGGATGAGTTTAAACACAAAATCATCAAACAATAGAAATTTTTATGAAGTTCCTAATTCAAATAACCTAAATGGTTTTGCTTCATAGCATACCATAAATTTTATTTATGGATTTTCAAATACATTACTCCAATTGCAATATAAAATATAAAACTTGAAGTGCATTTTAGTTAAACCTTATTACTAGTAAAGTAAAAATTGTACTAACTCAATATGTAATCTCTTGTCACACTTAAATACCTTAAAACTTTCTAGGTAACAACACCCTATGATCATTATTAGGGTTTGATTGATATTGTCAAGAAGACCCACTACAAAAGCAGTGCATGACCTAGTACAAATTCGAGCATACTAAATGTTCCCACTGAACTAGCATATAATACTTTTCTTATAGCTTCCCCTTGTCTTTATTTTAAGATAATTCTTTATATTCAGTTATCACCTTAAAATCAAAACATTTTCAAGTTTAGAATCCAACATACTGAATATTTACAAAATACGATTAATATGTATCTTCTAGGAAGAATTCAACAAACAATGTGCATAATCTATATGGATGCTAATGACAAAAGATAGATATATTTCTAAGATCTTTTATGTCAAATAAATAATATATTTGCTCCAACTGATATTGTGGAATAATAAATATTCTTCCGCTGACTTTGTAATATATATACTGATCTATTAAATTTCATTTAAAATCAAATGAAGTTACTATAGTATAAAATTTAAAGCACAACTATTTGAAAACTTGCTTGAGATTATATAGATAGCCCCTTTAGGTCTAAACTGCATGATCATCACTAAACATTATCTCAATAAGTTTTCAATCATTGTAATTTCTCATTAATTGAACCTTATCTCTTATTGCATATTACCACAAATTTCAGTGAGTACTAAAAATAAAATCTAAATAAAATAGTGGAGCTAACACATAACCAATATGATAATTGTTCTTTCTTAGACGGACCTTATAGTCTTCAATAATGATTGATTTTCTTTTCCTATTGAATCTATTTATATAGGAAAAGAAAAATGATAAAAAGAAATATCACAGTCATCGCAGACTCATTACTATTTTGAATGATGTGAGAACAATTATCCTATTTGGTTACACTAAATTCCAATAATTTTGTTGCTTGAAATTCCACAATTCTAGTACATCCTTCGGTAATGTGTGACCCTCCAAATAATTTGGGCAATTTTCCAATTAATCTGACAAAGGAAATACCAGTTAATTAGTGTCTTACGGTTCTCTCTCAAATTTCACCTGATAAAATAAAAGTAAAATGGTTGAAACGCCCTTCTTCCCATTATCAAGCCATAACAAGCTGCCTGCCATGGGAAAAAATTCAACCTTCTTAAGAGTGATTTAACCAGTAAATTCTCTAAGGTGAAAAATTCTATCCTCCCTCTTCACCAAGCAAAAGTTAAATGGTTGAGACACCATTCCTCCCATTATCAAGCCATAAACTCTCTCCCAAGTTCAATTTCAGCATAAATTACTCAAACAGGGACTCCACAGGGTGAATCTGCTCGCTATCCTGAAGTGTTCTACAAAAGATAGGGCTCCAATTAACATCCCCTACAAATGTGAGTAATTGATTCTTTGCACAAATATAAAACTGTCACCTCGACGAGTGTTCTATGCTGGATGGTTCAGCATTTGCTGAATACCTACTAAATATAAGCAACCTGTCTAACATGTAAGACAGTAACTGATGAGTTAAAATAACAGATGAAATATATGTATGAAAGATAATGAGACAAAGAAGCAAATAAAAAGTTGGTTAAGGAAAGATGACAGATGACTTAATAAATTCGGTAACCTTAATAGTCAGTTAAAAGTAAATGACAAGAAGCAATTACTTAGTTCTTCCATGGCCAAACATATGTATAAAATCAAAACACTCATTATTCCCCTCAAAACACAATTTATAACCGCTTTTAACAAATCATAAACTAAATCCAATAAATAATAATGATAATCCAACCTTATTTTTTATCAGTAAAAATAGGCATTCAATAGAAATACTTGTTTTTAATATGAAAACACTAAATCTGTAGAGTTAATTGGCATGCATATGTTTAATGTAATCAACCAAATATACTCATCCTCAACCCTAGAAATTAATCTAACCTAGCATGCTTGAAATTAGAACACAAGACACAATTAAATAACGTATAATTAAATAAACATAATACTTAATTGAATGTACCGATTAAATTGCAGAAGAAAAGGAAAATTAAATAGATAAAAAAATTCTAAATTCTAAATTATAATCAGAAGCACCCTGCTCCACATAATAACAGTGCTCTCCTTAATATTCAAAAACAAAGAATGAATTCGATAAAGGAACTATGCCCATGAATTGATAGAAGAATAGAAAATATCAATAAGCTACTGTGTACCATAAAAAGGAAAAACAAAATCGAAAGGATGATTTGCTTTAATCTGACGTGTCTCTGTTCTTCTTCTTTAATCCGCGACACCAGCAGATCTCACGCCTTCTCTACCTAGCCCTCGTCAATCTGCAGCATATATATATATATATATATATAGGGGACCGTTAACAATGTTGTAAAAAATGATCTATCCTTATAACAGATTTCAATCGTCTAGGCTGAGATCTAACGACTTATATAGCCATCGCCCGCGGTATAATATCTAAGTATCCGTAGTATTATACTGCGGATGAGGGATATTGTCCAAAATAGCCTCAATATTTAAATGAATAAACTCATCGTCCATAGTATTATATCGCGGTCAATAAAAATTACGAAAATGCCATCCGTAATATTAAACAAGTGATGAAAATTTTGAAATATATACCGTCAGCAGTATAATATTGCGGACGATAGAAATAGTATATGTCGATGTTTTTGGCTTTGGCTTTCCTCCAATTTGTAATTTTTATCGTCCGCAGTATTAAATTACGGACGGTAGAAATAGTATACGTCGATGTTTTTGACTTTGATTTTTCCCCAATCCGCAGTTTCTGTAATGCCCCCAAAATTCTCGTAGTAGTTATGACGGACATTGTGCGTTAAACTTTATAACATTTACCAACTTAACCAAAAATTCTATAATTATATTGGTTGAATTAGTCTATTTGAGACTATATATTAAAATTTTCTCTTACTTAGTCCATATATCTTAACTTATTCTCGATCTCATTATTTATACAAGTATCAACTTGTAGTTCAACCATATAACTGGATAACACCATATATAACGGTATTATTTTAACCTTAAGATTTAAATATTCTTTAACTTTACATATCCAAAATTCACGGCATTAAATCATTAGGACGGTTCTTGAAAACAGAGAATCTTGCGATGAATGTTTGTATCTTCATCTGTGATAAATGTTTGCATCTTTATCCGTGACAAATGTTTGTATTTTTGTCTAGCGCAAAATTCTCTTTCCGTACAGAACATACCCAACTAGTTAAAACCCTCATTCGAAACACATTTGGTTATAGTGATATCTTTTCATACCAACATTCTTACTTATCCGACATTCAGAATAGTAATAACAAGCTTGTACTTGGATCCGAGGAACCTAACGATGAATTTGACTATTTTACATCGAATAGTCATGTCACGGATGCTTACAGTACTTACAAATATTATTTACCATCCTTATTCTGATAAGTAGTTCATTATCTGTATTAACGTTTTACTATCTATCTGAAGTCCAGAGTATCGACATAACATGATCAGTCCATAATACCAATACCCTAACTCAGATTTATAGTTTTTTTAACAATTCTAAGTTTTATTAAAGTAAAGACATAATAATATTTGATGATAATATAATAATATCATTTCATAATATTCAATTACATGATTTGCTTGTTCGTATTACAACAGTCATTATGACTTTATACATATACTAGTAAATAAAACATGAAACTTAATATACGTTTCTTCTTTACGTTCATGATCTTCTTATCATTCTTCTTAATCTGTAAATATGTTTTATTCGCAAGAATGAGTATGACGGCTCAGCAAGTCTAACATATTATCAAATACACAGTTTATACTTTCATATAAATTTTAACATGCTTTAACTGAACATACGTCTCAGTTAATAATCATATTAATTTATGCTTAACAATAAACATATTTTATGCATACTCATATGCATCATCAAATATCAATTAACAAATAACAGTTAATCAAGAACTAACACTTAATTATTTAATCACATATGACCTTCATCTATGTACTTTCACATATCAACTATCACATAATAACGTGAACAATCTTAGAACATACTAATAACACATAAAGGTTTAGAACTTGCCTCGAATCGAAACTAGGATTTTCCGACGGAGTGTTAAAACCTTACAAAATGGGTTACGTGTACCCGAATGTTAGTTTATCGAATTTTACTTCTTGATAAGTGGTTTTATAACTTAACTAGACTATTTCCATTCATATACTTTCACATATCAACTATCACATAATAACATGAAAAATCTTAGAACATACTAATAACATATAAAGGTTTAGAATTTGGCTCGAATCGAAATTAGGGTTTTTCGATGGAGCGTTAAAACCCTACAAAACGGGTTACGTGTACCCGAATGTTAGTTTATTGAATTTTACTTTTTGATAAGTGTTTTTATAACTTAACTAGACTATTTCTATTGATGTAATATTTAAGATAAGTGGCTAACTCAGAATCTCATTTTTAAGCATAGAAATCCGAGAGCCCTTTTAAATTTTCAAATTCGACCTCTTTTTCGATAACAGTCATAACTTTGTCATACAAAAATATTTTGGGGTGATTTTTTATTCTAAATTCATTAGAATTTCATAATATACAATGTTCCTTTAGGTTGCTAAGGTAGATTCTGATTTAATTTTTCAAAAATTTGCAAAAACAGTCAGTGAGCATACTTTGAGCAATATTTTTAGGATTAACCATGTGAAACATGGTACCATTAGCTTTAATTACTTAAGATATTATGTTATAAGACTCAATAACATTTCATAAAATAAAAATAACAAAATCATAAACCTATTTATGTACGATTTATGACTATTAGTTAAGAACACGAAGAACGAATCGAAGAACACGAAGAACACGAAGAACTAAGTTTCCTCGTTCTTAGTTTAGCTTGCTAAAACATGATGTCACAAGCATGAATTAGCTAGGCCATCACGTTTCACAACTCTATAACACTAAATTACAAAATCATAAACCTACTTATGTAGAAAATTATGACTTTTGCTCAAGAACACACGAATAACACGAAGAACGAAAAGTCGTACATGGTAACAACTTATGTTCTTGAGCTTTTGGATTTCATACTTGAAATAATTTGAGCAATATAACTGCTTACATATGTGATTATGACACTTTATATTTGACAAAATTTGGTCATTATAACGGCTTGTTTACTTGATTATAACAATTTATAATTATTGCTCAAGAACACACGAAGAACACGGAGAATGACAATCATACATGGCTACGACGTATATTCTTGAGCTTTTAAACTATGAAACGAAATTCAATATTATAACTGTTGAACATTGATTGGTTAAATTTGATCTGTATTAGATAAGATCAAAACTGTTAGGTTGATCTCTTGATATAAATGTATAAAAGTCTTTTGTATTGTACTAAGACTTAGATAGATCAAAACTGTTAGGTTGATCTGTTGGTGTGCAGAAAAGTCAGAGGACTGTGTCCTATCAGTCCTATAGTTTGGAAGGACCAAATGACTCTATGAAAGTTGGTGGGAACCTACGACTGACATATCTGTCCCGAAGGAAAAAGAAAACAACCTTCCATGGACTAACAGGTCAGATCAAATAAAATCTCATCAGAGCTTTAATGAGCTATATTAATATAATATACAACAGCTCTCCTCTGTGGTCTAACGGAAATAAATACAAGCTCAAGCAGATGGTCTAACGGAAAGAAACATAAGCTCAAGCAGATGGTCCAACGGGAAGAAAACTCAAGCCCTAACTTCTTATATACTAAGATCAGCAAAACAGAAAAGAAGTGCTGCACAAAAAGAAAAATATACGCAAGAAGTGAAAAAGATCAAATTGATAAGAAAGCTTGCATTGCTACTAAGTCCTTCGAAAACTCAAGCTTATAAGCAACTTAGTAGCACATCCAAATATACATCACTCCAGAAGAGTTCTTTGTGAACTAGTGTATCCAAGTCTGTTAGACTTGTAAAGTTCTTTGTGAACTAAAGTTCCAAGACTGCGGGTCTTGAAGGAATCTTAGTGATTCAGATATTGTAAAAGCATCCTTAGTGGATTTGCTGCTGGAAGAGCAGAACAGTGGAGTAGGAGTCTTGTGAGCTCTGAATCACTTAAAACCCAGAGTCTCTCTTATTGTGTCTTTTATTTGCTATATCTGCCATATAATTGCTGGTTGAATTATTACACTAACATACCAAGAAAAGGATAACTAAATCATATTCCGCTGTGTTAAACTTTCTGTTTAAGAATTAATTAAGTAAGATCTTTTTAAATAAAAGAATTTTTAAAAGAATCTATTCAACCCCCCTTCTAGATTTCTATCGTGTCATTGGGAACTAACAATTGGTATCAGAGAAGGTTCTCACATCTAAAGCCTTACAAGCTTGAGTAGATCAAATGACACTCAACAAGAATGGATCGGAACTCGGTGGAGGTAACAGACCACCTATGTGTAATAAAAAATAATTTGCTAACTGGAAAGTACGTATGTAGGCTTACATGGATGCTATAGATGATGAACTGTTCGAGACAGTGCTAAATGGGCCGATCATACCAATGAAGCTTGCACTATCAACTGAAGATCCAAGCAAGCTAGTAGCAAAGAAAAGAGACGAATGAACAGACAATGAAAAGAAGGATGTTCAAAGAGATAAAAGGGCTAAGAACATCTTATTTCAATCTCTGGATGATGATCTATGTGAGGATCCGAATTTTCAGGAATTCTTTAATAATATTAAATGAGAATTTAATTGATAAAATTATCAAAAATTGTTTGAATTGTTTATGATACAGGTAATTTAAAGTGTGTGAAGGAATTTAATTGTTAAGTTAAATATGTATCAAGATGGTGATGAATTGTGTGGATTTAAAATAATTAAAAAGTAAATAAATTATTTGGAAACAATTTATGAAGAATAAGAGAAATTTTAGGTAATTGTACAATAAATTGTACAATTAAATTATTATGAAAATATAGAAATTATAATTTAATTAAGGCGATGTGGTAATGTGAAATACAGGAATTAGATATGTATATATTTATATATATACATTTATATATATGTGTTATGTTTAATTGATAAAAATTATAAATTTCATTAATTATGAAAATTAAGGGATTAATAATTAAATTAATCCAAGAATTTATGAAAAGCTAATGAGGAAGTTTGTAAAAATTATAGTTATCGATTTTAGAGTTTATCAAGAATTTTGGAAGAAGTTTAGAAATTAATTGAGAAGGAAAGGTAATTATATAAATTATATAATAATAATTATATAATTTATATAAGGAAATTAAAATAAGGTATGAAGAAAATAATAATTATATAAATTATATAAGAATAATTATGTAATTTATATAAGGTGATTGAATGGAATAAGGTTGGAGGAAATTAAGAAATTATTTAAGAAAGGAGAATGTAAATATATAAATTATATAATATTAAATTATATAACTTATATATAAAGAAATTATTGTAAATATTAAAGAAATTGAATAATAAATAAGAAAAAGGAATGTTTTAAGTTATTAAAAATTACATTTATGCATAATGAAGTTATTATGACTTTTACGAAGGATAATATTTCGAAAATGTGAACATGTTAATGTAACATGTTGTCCAAGTAATGAAGTGAAAAATTATGAAAAATAATTTTTATATGTTCTATGAATTATTTTATGATTTTTGAAGATATAAATTATCTCATATAATTACATGCATGTCATTATGCGTGTACAAAATTTGTCAAGAAAAGTACCCAAAAGAGGTGTTAATATTATTTATAAATCATAATATGAATTTTAGTGAATTAAAATAAATATTTTATATTTATTATATAAAATATTTATTACACGTAATAATTACGTAATGTATTAAATTATTAATTTTTGCGTGACTTTTGTGACTTATCCGAAATAAGTCGGTGGGCGTGAGGTTAAGTCGGTGGAAGTGATTAAATTGTTCCAATTTGGCTAAGTTGGTGGGAGTATAAAAGCAAGAGAAATAAAAAGGAAAAGAAACAAAAAACACAACAAAATAAGCTAAACCTTTTCTCTCTCTATATTGCACCACCCGTGAGCCACCACCACCAAGCCACGCCGGCAATCACCATAGCCACCAAGGAGAGAAAGAATAACAAGCTTCAAGGATGGAGGCTATGGACTTTAAAAGGTATAAAATGTTAGTTTTTTTGAGTTTATTTTGGTATTATGATGTTAAAATAATTTTAGGAAAAATTAGAAAATAATTAGGATAATTATTCTAAACAATTTTTGGATGAAGATATGTTGATTATATCATGTTTGGAATATTTATGTTGAGAATTTTATGTGCAAAACAATGGAAAAATGTGGGAATGGCGGCTACTGTTTCGGCAGCAGGAAGGAGAAGAAACAGGGTCGCCGCGCATTGCGCGGCGGCCTATTTTTTTTCGGACGCTGGGCATAAAACGGCGTCGTTTTAGGGCAGTATAAGGGGGCCGCGCATTGCGCGGCTGAAGTTTCTGGAACAGGCCAGGAAACGACGTCGTTTTAGTCGACGCACGAGGGGGGAAATTACCGTTTTGTCTCCAGGTTTTTTTCGGAAAGGACCAGCGTGTCCTTTGGGCATTTGAAATTACGAAACTGCCCCTTAGCTTTCCAGAAAATACCGAATGAGTCCCAAAGCCGCGAAAATGACGGAAATACCCCTGGACTTTCCGGGAAATTCCAGTTATGTCCCTAAGGGCGCGGAAATTACCAAAATACCCCCAGAAATTAGTTTTTAATGAAATAAATGTTTAAAAATTGTTTAAAAAACATAGAAAATTATAGAAAAATACTAAAAATATAGAAATGATATTTGGGCATTAAATTTAATATTTTTGTAAAAATATTAAATTTTGGAGATTAATATTTAAATATTTTAAATATTAATCTATGAAGTTTAAAAGCTAGAAAATGATTAAATGAAAATCCGGACAACTAGATATGCTAAATTTTATCCGATGAACCGAGTTGTCCGTAACGAAGATATTTGATATTAAGTTAAATGAATATATTAAGGGAAGAGGTTAATATAGTTAACCGTATAAGTTGAAAATTAGTCCGGAAATGATATTAATTAAATAAATTAATATCATAAAGAGATGAATAACTATTATTTGATTATTTTATGATCATAGGTTGATCGAGTTAAGAGTTTGAGCTATCAATTTAAATAATTGGACGCCAGGCAAGTTCTTCAGCCCCTTTTTATGTTAAATGTTGGACTGATTATGATATATAATTTTTGTTTTACTGCATACAAATTATGTGTTACGTGATACGTGATAAATATGACCACAATGTGTTCTTTGTGCAATAATATGAGATATATTGCTATAGTTGAAGCACAAACACATGATATATGACACACACCAAGCATGTTAAGTATGTGCTATGTGAAGCATGAACTGTTGAACTTGCTGAGCCATTGTGCTCATTACTTGTTTAAAATAAACTTTTGCAGGATAAAGAAATAAATTTCAAGAATACTGGATTAAATTAGAGATGAATTGCCTAGAAGGTGGGGAAATGTTATCGTTATATTTTCCATTCAATGTGGATACATGTGCTAAATTCTATAGATATTATGTATGTACGGATATGTCGAATCCAGACAGAATGAGTAAAATTAAACTATGAACTGTAAATGTATGAGATAAACGTTACGATAGAGAATTACGCTATGGTTAATTATGAATTTTTAAATAAAGGATAATTGTGGAAATATAATCAACATTAAAATTAAATGTTGAACTTTATGGTACATGAAGGAAAGAAAAAGTAAAGGTTACGATCCAGGGACTAGGATCCAGATGTAAGGATTTTAAATATCCAAATATTTTAATATAAAGATTGAATCGAGAAAAAGAAAAAATTTATATGAGAATTTTGATAATTGGTGATTTTGAAATTAAATAATGGATCAATTTAGGAGATGAAAGATTTATTAACGGACCGAAATTTGGACGTAATGAAAATAATGTTTATTAAATATAAGATTTGAAGGGATAAAGTGGGTCGAATTTCGGGGTCGTTACAGTTGGTATCAGAGCTAGAGGTTATAAACCTTAGGTAAATGATACCTTAGGCTATAACCTAAGTAAGAAAGAGTACGGTTAGTTGAGTGTTCTGAAAACTCAAGCGTATAGTAAGCTCGTGACTCATGATTGTATGGTGGAGCCCCTTTAGCGAATGGGCGACTATGGCCTGACTAGGACAAGCTCCTCAACCATATGATTATGGTAAGTTTCTGAGTCCAAATACGTGATAAGTTTGATGAACACGGTGGGATTGAAATAGAAAGATGTAAGTTAAGAAATGCAGATTTCAGATATTGATTAAAGTAAAGGAAATATTAAAGAGATAAGATTACAAGAAAGAGATAAAGATGTTAAGAAAGATTTGAATGAAACGAATTGAGAAAATTTATAAATCCAATTAAGAACATATCTGAAAGAATAGGTGGAATGATTCAAAGATGAATCTCAAAGATAATCAAGGAACACCTGATTTAAGTAATAAAGATGACAAGGTAATCCAAAACGTCTAGGAAGAGATCATAATAACATGATCAGGAACGGTAAGAAGATCGTACTACGATACGATCACGAGATAAGGGAAACGAGTAAGAAATGGATTGTAAAGTAAGACTATGATGGGATCTAATGAGACTGTAAAAGAACAGAGAGACCTGTTAATGGTCAACAAGGTATAGCTTAATGCTATAAAGAGATATGGTACTATGAAATAGTACAATAAGAATTCAGAGAATGATGAGACAAGAATGACAGAAATGAAATGTTATGATAAGGGGGCAGGAAGCTTGGGTACGAAATTTCAATTGAGAACTCATGTGGTGACTGAGTTGCACAATCCTTTGTATGGGCGGAGGATTTGTGGTTACTCAGTTATTATGTGATAATCATTGAAATGTTAGAGTCGCGCTAGCAGTTTTTGATAGATAAGTAATATTAAGCTTAGGCACAAGTTCTTAAAACTCATGCATGTGGTAAGTCCATGACTCATAATCGTATGGTATGTTTTGAGCCCCTCAGTATATGGATAGTCTTTGACTTGTTCTCAGACTACATATTGCTAGGACAAGCTTCAAAACTCATATTTTTGTGGTAAGTTCCTGGACTCATAATGTGTGGTAAGTTTGATGAACTATACGGGGGTATAGAAAAGTTGGAGTAGATAGAAATTTTAATATGATAAAGAATAATAGTCCTAGCAATAAATTTTGTAATTAAATGAAGAATCAGAAAGTGAATGTTAGGGAATTTAGGATATTCCCACTCTTCTAGCTATGCTAGACTTCGACATTTTTGGCCTCAAGTTGATTTGGCACGTGTGTGCTTTGAAAAATATAAATGAAATTTTTAAGCGACTTAAAAAGTGTCTATGCTACTTGTCTCGGCTAGACAAAAATGTTGTTACATCAAAATGTATTTCAAAAGAATCATCCACGCACCTTTTAGCCCGGTGCAGATGTGATGAATGACGGAATGCTCAACGTGTTGTTGAGACGGTGCGGTACTATTTCGTTATAAGATGATTCAACACCATAAAGTATGGTTTATGGTGTAGGAATTATTAATGACGGAATTCTCAACGGACTGTCAAAATAATGCGGTAACATGAAGTCATAAATGATTTTGATTTATGAAGGTATGTCAGAACTATAAGTTAATGCCATTTGACTCGGCTTGATATTTTGAAAAGTTTTGACATGATGAATGTTTTAAAATTTCTGCGGATTATAAATTGTTAAAAGTAAGTCTATGCTAATTGATCTGGCTAGACAAGCGTTGAAGAAATATAAGTCTGAGCTATTGATTCAGCTAGACAAATTTTGTGAAATATTGAATTCATATTCTTTGAAAGTTATAACCAATCAAATTACTTTTGAATGAATCCTAATGCTGAGATGAACAAAAAGATTAAGAAACAGGGGCATGACAGATTGTCCTACTGGCGTGCCAAATTACGGATTAAATATACATCACTTTAATGACAGACTGATCCACTGTCAGGGTTTACAGTACGACGTACTCTGGGAGTGAAGTACTGTAACCGGGGTACATGTTTGCTTTAATGACAGACTAACCCACTGTCAGTGGTTTGCAGTACGACGTACTCTGGGAGTGAAGTACTGTTAAACCGGGATAAAAGTTCATTCAGCATACTACAAAAAGTTTTACTTTTCCTCTACTCTTATGAAGATTGGATGGTAGGATGGGTTATTATTATTTGATTGTGAGTGGTAAGGAAAGTAATAATTGCGAAGTAAAGTAACTAGGAAATGTGATAGTTTAGAAATGGCAATGTGCAATGACCACGAGAAAGGAAGGAAAGATAGATATGTGGAAAGAATGCAAAAGAATTGTATAAGTTATAAATGAGTGAGATATTAGTACATAGAAATTTCGAGGACGAAATTTTATGAAGGAAGGGTGAATGTGATACCCATGATTTTAGAAGTAATTTCCAAATAAGGATTATGATAAATTAAGTAAAGATTAGTACTTAAAACCTATTGTTGAAATATAAAGGTATTAAGGAATGATTTATGAAATATGAGGAAGAT
Organism: Hedera helix; assembly: GCA_947179155.2. Lineage (NCBI taxonomy): Eukaryota > Viridiplantae > Streptophyta > Magnoliopsida > Apiales > Araliaceae > Hedera > Hedera helix. The sequence continues at coordinate 9,950,984 of OX359267.1, read as the reverse complement.
TTATGTGAATTAAAGAAAAGAGAGGTAAATGTGCAGAATATAAAGAATGTGCAATAGGGAGTGTGGAATAAGTGGGTTGAGTAAGAGTATATATGATTAAAGAAATAATTTTTCTGAGAATGAGAAACTATCTTGATAGGTACATCAAGAAATGAGTTAAAGTTTTATTAATAAAATTTTAGAAAATTGTGAAATGCAATATTATGAATTGAAATAAAAATGGAATATTCTGATAGTTATGACAATTATGGTATTATTTTTGTAAGTTACGGATATTAAAGAGGTAAAATATAATTATTATTGATTAAATTGTTATTCATCAAGATGAAGGTATAGCAAGGTGCTATGAATAATATACGTATAATTATTACGGCAATTATGATTCCGAGGACGGAATCCTGTTAAGGGGGGAAGAATGTGAGGATCCGAATTTCCAGGAATTCTTTAATAATATTAAATGAGAATTTAATTGATAAAATTATCAAAAATTGTTTGAATTGTTTATGATAGAGGTAATTTAAAGTGTGTGAAGGAATTTAATTGTTAAGTTAAATATGTATCAAGATGGTGATGAATTGTGTGGATTTAAAATAATTAAAAAGTAAATAAATTATTTGGAAACAATTTATGAAGAATAAGAGAAATTTTAGGTAATTGTACAATAAATTGTACAATTAAATTATTATGAAAATATAGAAATTAAAATTTAATTAAGGCGATGTGGTAATGTGAAATACATGAATTAGATATGTATATATTTATATATATACATTTATATATATGTGTTATGTTTAATTGATAAAAATTATAAATTTCATTAATTATGAAAATTAAGGGATTAATAATTAAATTAATCCAAGAATTTATGAAAAGCTAATGAGGAAGTTTGTAAAAATTATAGTTATCGATTTTAGAGTTTATCAAGAATTTTGGAAGAAGTTTAGAAATTAATTGAGAAGGAAAGATAATTATATAAATTATATAATAATAATTATATAATTTATATAAGGAAATTAAAATAAGGTATGAAGAAAATAATAATTATATAAATTATATAAGAATAATTATGTAATTTATATAAGGTGATTGAATGGAATAAGGTTGGAGGAAATTAAGAAATTATTTAAGAAAGGAGAATGTAAATATATAAATTATATAATATTAAATTATATAACTTATATATAAAGAAATTATTGTAAATATTAAAGAAATTGAATAATAAATAAGAAAAAGGAATGTTTTAAGTTATTAAAAATTACATTTATGCATAATGAAGTTATTATGACTTTTACGAAGGATAATATTTCGAAAATGTGAACATGTTAATGTAACATGTTGTCCAAGTAATGAAGTGAAAAATTATGAAAAATAATTTTTATATGTTCTATGAATTATTTTATGATTTTTGAAGATATAAATTATCTCATATAATTACATGCATGTCATTATGCGTGTACAAAATTTGTCAAGAAAAGTACCCAAAAGAGGTGTTAATATTATTTATAAATCATAATATGAATTTTAGTGAATTAAAATAAATATTTTATATTTATTATATAAAATATTTATTACACGTAATAATTACGTAATGTATTAAATTATTAATTTTTGCGTGACTTTTGTGACTTATCCGAAATAAGTCGGTGGGCGTGAGGTTAAGTCGGTGGAAGTGATTAAATTGTTCCAATTTGGCTAAGTTGGTGGGAGTATAAAAGCAAGAGAAATAAAAAGGAAAAGAAACAAAAAACACAACAAAATAAGCTAAACCTTTTCTCTCTCTATATTGCACCACCCGTGAGCCACCACCACCAAGCCACGCCGGCAATCACCATAGCCACCAAGGAGAGAAAGAATAACAAGCTTCAAGGATGGAGGCTATGGACTTTAAAAGGTATAAAATGTTAGTTTTTTTGAGTTTATTTTGGTATTATGATGTTAAAATAATTTTAGGAAAAATTAGAAAATAATTAGGATAATTATTCTAAACAATTTTTGGATGAAGATATGTTGATTATATCATGTTTGGAATATTTATGTTGAGAATTTTATGTGCAAAACAATGGAAAAATGTGGGAATGGCGGCTACTGTTTCGGCAGCAGGAAGGAGAAGAAACAGGGTCGCCGCGCATTGCGCGGCGGCCTATTTTTTTTCGGACGCTGGGCATAAAACGGCGTCGTTTTAGGGCAGTATAAGGGGGCCGCGCATTGCGCGGCTGAAGTTTCTGGAACAGGCCAGGAAACGACGTCGTTTTAGTCGACGCACGAGGGGGGAAATTACCGTTTTGTCTCCAGGTTTTTTTCGGAAAGGACCAGCGTGTCCTTTGGGCATTTGAAATTACGAAACTGCCCCTTAGCTTTCCAGAAAATACCGAATGAGTCCCAAAGCCGCGAAAATGACGGAAATACCCCTGGACTTTCCGGGAAATTCCAGTTATGTCCCTAAGGGCGCGGAAATTACCAAAATACCCCCAGAAATTAGTTTTTAATGAAATAAATGTTTAAAAATTGTTTAAAAAACATAGAAAATTATAGAAAAATACTAAAAATATAGAAATGATATTTGGGCATTAAATTTAATATTTTTGTAAAAATATTAAATTTTGGAGATTAATATTTAAATATTTTAAATATTAATCTATGAAGTTTAAAAGCTAGAAAATGATTAAATAAAAATCCGGACAACTAGATATGCTAAATTTTATCCGATGAACCGAGTTGTCCGTAACGAAGATATTTGATATTAAGTTAAATGAATATATTAAGGGAAGAGGTTAATATAGTTAACCGTATAAGTTGAAAATTAGTCCGGAAATGATATTAATTAAATAAATTAATATCATAAAGAGATGAATAACTATTATTTGATTATTTTATGATCATAGGTTGATCGAGTTAAGAGTTTGAGCTATCAATTTAAATAATTGGACGCCAGGCAAGTTCTTCAGCCCCTTTTTATGTTAAATGTTGGACTGATTATGATATATAATTTTTGTTTTACTGCATACAAATTATGTGTTACGTGATACGTGATAAATATGACCACAATGTGTTCTTTGTGCAATAATATGAGATATATTGCTATAGTTGAAGCACAAACACATGATATATGACACACACCAAGCATGTTAAGTATGTGCTATGTGAAGCATGAACTGTTGAACTTGCTGAGCCATTGTGCTCATTACTTGTTTAAAATAAACTTTTGCAGGATAAAGAAATAAATTTCAAGAATACTGGATTAAATTAGAGATGAATTGCCTAGAAGGTGGGGAAATGTTATCGTTATATTTTCCATTCAATGTGGATACATGTGCTAAATTCTATAGATATTATGTATGTACGGATATGTCGAATCCAGACAGAATGAGTAAAATTAAACTATGAACTGTAAATGTATGAGATAAACGTTACGATAGAGAATTACGCTATGGTTAATTATGAATTTTTAAATAAAGGATAATTGTGGAAATATAATCAACATTAAAATTAAATGTTGAACTTTATGGTACATGAAGGAAAGAAAAAGTAAAGGTTACGATCCAGGGACTAGGATCCAGATGTAAGGATTTTAAATATCCAAATATTTTAATATAAAGATTGAATCGAGAAAAAGAAAAAATTTATATGAGAATTTTGATAATTGGTGATTTTGAAATTAAATAATGGATCAATTTAGGAGATGAAAGATTTATTAACGGACCGAAATTTGGACGTAATGAAAATAATGTTTATTAAATATAAGATTTGAAGGGATAAAGTGGGTCGAATTTCGGGGTCGTTACAATCTATTTGAGAACGTTGTCAACTGTAAAACAACTCAAGAAGTCTGGAAAACTCTGTTGATCATGCATGAAGGAACAGAAGAAGTCAGAGAAAATAAGCAATCACTGCTTGTTCAGCAGTATGAAATGTTCACCCACATCTCAGGTGAAAACATTACAACCACCTACGAGAGATTTAACTTGCTACTAAACTCTCTCAGATCTTATGGAAAAATCTATCCGAATAGAGATCTTATCATTAAATTTATGAGATCTTTGCCAAGCAAATGGGATGCCAAAACCACAACCATCCGGGAGTCAAAGAACCTGCACGAGATGACTGTACAACAGTTATATGGAAATCTTCTCACCTATGAGCTGGAGCTAAACCAAAGAGCAGAGAATCTATCCGGGGAAAGAAAAAAGGAGAAAAACATTGCTCTTAAAGTCTCAACCTCAACTCACAGAAGCAATCACAAGGATATCTCTGACTCTGACAAGGATGAATCAAATGATGATGAAGGAGCTGCCATGCTAGTCAGACACTTTAAAAGATTCATCAACAGGAACAGACCTCAGAAGTTCAGAAGCAACAACAGCAAAAAACTACCAAATGACCTTTGCTATAATTGCAAAAAGCCAGGTCATTTCATTGCTAAATGTCCAAAACCCTTAAGAGAAGAGCTGAAGAGGGACAAAACGAGAGCAAATCCAAAAAGAGAATTCAAGAGCTTCCACAAACAAAAGAAGAAAGACAAAAGCTTCATAGTTGAAGGCTCCTGGAGTGACTTAGAAGAAGAACTAAATTCTGAGTCAAGTGACGATGAAGAGCCACAGAAGGCCAACCTGTGCTTAATGGCAAATGAAGAAGGAAGCAGCAAAAAGGAATTCATCATAGATGAGGTATTTGATTTCTACTCTCCTGAATTAAGCATTGATGATCTTAGAGAAGGCATGCATGACTTAATGACATAATTGCACAAATACATAAAATTGTTTAGAAGGTTATCTAAAGACTACTCTCATCTAAAAGAAAATAAAGAAAAAATAAGCATGGAATTAGAAGCCTCAGTTCAAACTGCAAAATTTTACTCTAATCTTGAGACTGAGAACAAAAGACTAAAAGAGATAAATGAATTAAGCACTCATAAAGAATCCTCACTAGTCTCCAAGATTCAGGAACTAGAAAAGACAATTTTTATGTGGAACAAGTCTAGTTCGTCTATGGACACCCTGATCTCAAGTCAAAGAGATGTGACTGATAGATCAGGATTAGGATTTGAGAATTCATTCTCAAAGCCCAATATGGAGAAGTCAATGGAAATAAATGAAGGCAAATCCTTTAATTTTCATAAAGGAATTGTGTTCATCAAATCCTCAGATTCGATATCTCCCAGCAATCCACATTCTGCTAAACCTATAATCATTTTTAACAATAAAACTTGCACAGGTCTTGGATTCAGAAAATTGAAAATTATGTCAAGCAAAACTCACTCTACGAATCATGAGAATCGTAGAGTAGTATGGAAGCAGAATGTAGATCAGCAAAAGACTATGAGAAATCATAATCCATACAAGTTCTGGACAAACAAGAAGTCACAAATACACACATATCATCATCAACATCACATCAATCATAGGCACCATCATAAGAATGATAAATATTTGTTAAGATATCATAGACTGCAAGGATCTAAAATCAAACAGATTTGGGTCCCAAAAGGTACTAACAAAGCAGGACCCAAACAGATATGGGTACCAAAATGAAGATTGATTTGTTATGCAGGTAAAGAGATCCATCTGGTATCTTGACAGTGGATGCTCACGGCACATGACAAGAGACAAGGCTCTTCTATCAGAGTTTAAAGAAAAAGATGGACCTGCTGTTATTTTTGGAGACAACAACTCGGGGAAAACCAGAGGTTATGGCTCAACTGGGAATGGTGCAATATCTTTCAGTAAAGTGGCATATGTTGAGGGACTAAAGCACAACTTGCTAAGTATAAGTCAGCTCTGTGACAAAGGACATCTAGTCACCTTCCTTAACAACCAATGCCAAGTTAGAGACTTGAAAACTAACTCTCTAAAGCTAGAAGGAGTTCGAGAAGGAAATGTCTATATGGTCAATCTTGCTAAATTAAGTTCAGAACAAACTGTCTGTTTTCTTGCTAAAGCCTCTGAAGATATGTGCTGGCTCTGGCATAGGAGGTTATCTCATCTTAACTTCAAGAGTATTTCAAAGCTTGCCTCCAAAGATCTAGTAAAAGGATTCCCAAAGTTAAACTTCATCAAAGAAAAACCCTGCAAAGCTTGTCAGTTTGGAAAGCAAACAAAGACGTCATTCCAAACCAAATCAGTAAACTCAAATGATAGGGCTCTTCAATTACTTCACATGGCTTTATTCGGACCAGTATCAACGACCAGCCTCGGAGGAAAGAGATACTCTCTAGTAGTAGTAGATGACTACACCAGATATACATGGGTATCTTTTCTATGCTCTAAGGATGAAACCATTTCACATCTTATCAAGCTCTTCAGACTAATCATGAATGAAAAGGGCGAAAAGATCAAGGCCATCAGAAGTGATCATAGACGAGAGTTTGATTTCTCAGATATGAACCTGTTCTGTGAAGAAAATGGAATAAATCACAACTTTTCAGCCCCAAGAACTCCTCAGCAAAATGGAGTAGCAGAAAGGAAGAATAGGACTCTTATTGAAGCAGGAAGAACCCTTTTAGCAGCAGCTTATCTCCCTGAATATTTCTGGGCTGAAGCCATCAGTACTGCATGTTACACTCAAAACAGGTCATTCATACACTCAACATTGAAGAAGACTCCATACGAATTATGGAAAGGAAGAAAGCCAAATATAAGTTATTTCCATGCGTTTGGTTGCCTATGCTACGTACTCAACAATGGCAAGAAGCATCTAACCAAATTCCAGCCAAAGTCAGATGAATGAATCTTCCTTGGTTATGCAACAGATAGCAGAGCATTTAGAGTGTTCAATAAGGAGTCATTGACTGTTGAAACCTCCATTCACGTTACATTCGATGAATCAGATCCTGAAAAGAAAAGATCACCATCCAACGAGTCAGCAGACACAGGCTCAACGATCGAAGAACTCAAAATCGTAGAGTCTGACTCTACGACCATAGAACCAGCGACAGAAATCGTTGAGTAATGAGAGGAAATCGTAGAGCACACCACACTAGACATTGGAACTCTACGATCAGAACCAGAAGGTGATTTAGAGGAACTTAGACAGGAAGGTACCAGAACAGACGTCCCTAGCAGAATAAAATGGACCAAAGATCACACTCAAGATCTAATTATTGGAGATCCAAACACCGAATTCAAGACTAGAGCTGCAACCTCGAATGAATGTTTTTACCTAAGCTTTCTCTCTCAAGAGGAACCCATGAAGATCGAAGAAGCCTTAGGAGATTCAAGTTGGATAGAGGCCATGCAAGAGGAGCTAAATCAATTTGAAAGGAGCAAGGTCTGGAGATTAGTGGTCAGGCCTTAGCATAAACCGGTCATTGGCACCAAATGGGTTTTCAGAAATAAGATGGATGAAAATGGTGTGATAACAAGGAACAAAACAAAACTAGTGGCCAAAGGTTACTCTCAAGAAGAAGGAATTGACTACGATGAAACATATGCTCCAGTTGCCAGGTTGGAAGCCATAAGGATCTTCCTTGCCCATGCAGCTCACATGAAGTTCAAAGTCTTCCAAATGGATGTCAAGAGTGCTTTTCTAAATGGGGAATTCCAAGAAGAAGTCTACGTGGAACAACCTCCAGGTTTTATCAATTCAACTTTTTCAAATTATGTTTATAAATTAGATAAAGCACTATATGGTCTAAAACAAGCACCTAGAGCATGGTATGAAACCTTAACTAACTTTCTCATTGAAAAGGGATTCACTAGAGGAAGAATAGATACTACCTTATTTTTGAGAAAACATAAGGATAAGACACTGCTAGTTCAAATTTATGTAGATGATATCATATTTGTTTCCTCTGATGAAAAATTATGTGAAAGATTTGCCAAGCTTATGCAGAGCAAGTTTGAAATGAGCATGATGGGAGAACTCAACTTCTTCCTTGGACTACAAGTGAAGCAGACTGATGAAGGCATATTCATTAATCAAGCCAAATACATCAAAGACTTATTAAAGAAATATGGCATGGAATCTGCATCTATCATGAAGACTCCTATGCCACCTGCCACCAAGCTTGACAAAGATGAAAATGGTAAATCCATTGAAATCACTCAGTACAGAGGTATGATAGGTTCACTATTATATCTTACTGCGAGCCGACCAGATATAATGTTTGCCACATGTATATGTGCTAGATTTCAGGTTAACCCCAAAGAGTCTCATCTATTAGCTGTGAAGTTTTTTTTCAAGTATTTTAAAGGAACTCCAAATTTAGGATTATGGTATCCCAAGGAGTCCTCCTTTGATCTTATGGGATACTCAGATGCTGACTATGCAGGATGCAAAATAGACAGAAAGAGCACAAGTGGAACTTGCCAGATGCTTGGCAACAGACTTGTTTCTTGGTTTAGTAAAAAGCAGAACTCAGTGTCGACATCTACTGCAGAAGCTGAATATATAGCCGCAGGCAGTTGCTGTGCACAAATCCTATGGATGAAGACTCAACTTGCAGACTATGGGTTTGAGCTTAATTCTATTCCTATATACTGTGATAATACTAGTGCAATTGCTATAACTCATAATCCTGTTATGCACTCAAGAACTAAGCACATAGATATAAGATATCATTTCATCAGGGATCATGTACAAAATGGAAATATATCACTTCACTACATCCCAACTGAAGATCAACTAGCAGATGTAATTACAAAACCTTTAGATGAATCAAGATTTAATAAACTCATAAGTGAGTTAGGAATGCTAAATCTAGACCCTTAATATATATATTATGTTTTTTTTGATACTAACTCTGCAGGAATAAAAGTGAGCAAGGAAAATAAGTAAAAGACAAAATCGTGAAATACACTCAACGATCGTCAGGCAAAGGATCGTAGAGTACGCTGAAGATAGTAGAGATCACTCAACGATCGTTAGGCAAATGATCGTAGAGTACGCTGTAGAACGTAAAGATCACTCAACGATCAACAAACCAAGAATCGTAGAGCACACTACAAACCGAAGAGCTCACTTAACGGTTGGCAAGCCAAGGATCGCAGAGTATTCCTTTATCGTAAAGCTAACTCAACAAACATCATCAAAAGATTTGAAGTGACAAGAGAGATCGTAAAGCTCTAGGGGCAAAAAGGTCATCAATCAAATGAGATGCTCCTATCAGAACATGACACGCATCTTAGCAAACATAGAGGAACGTTTTAAATACTTTGAAAACTGCACGTCGTTTATTTCTTCAAATTAAAAATCTATCATTCCTATCTATCTCTCTCAATCCAAAACCCTAAGTTTTCAATACTCAGATAAATCGTTCCTACTATTTCAGGAAAACTATCAAATGGCACCTGCTCAAGTCATTTCTGGAAATGAGCTCAACTTCGAAGCCTTCTCATCTGCAGATAAGCAATTCAAAAGGGTAATCCAGTTACTAGAAAAGGCGGGTCTGAGAGAAGCTCTGGGAACTAATACGAGGATTCTGTCAAAGCTTATCCGAGAGTTCTACATCAATGGATCCTATGCAAATGGAACTCTAACCACTACTGTAAGAGGAATGCAGCTCAACCTCACTGCGGAAGAATTTAATCTTGCCCTAGGATTAAAGCAAGGAGGCCTCACATCTCTAAATATGGTGAATACCGAAGAAGGCCTGAGAAGAATGCACCACCAAAAGAATCTAGGACTGAAAGGTTTAAAGAAGAAAGAATTTCCCCAGAAATATGAGTTCCTGGCAGATGTGGTTGGTAAATGCCTACTCTGCAAAGACTTGGCTCATGACTCAGTCAGTAAGGTGCAGCTGAAATTGATGACAGCTATAGTCAAGAAGACGAACATCAACTATGGCTCTTTGCTGGTGGAATGGATAGGGAACTGGATCCAGAATGCGGAAAAAGCAAAGGGGACCAGAAAAATGTTATATGGGAGATTCATCAGCATTCTCCTTCGATCATCTTTAGGGGATCTGATTGAGCCTGACGAAGGAGAAGCCCTAAATACTAACAAAAGAATCACCCAGAGAATCTTCGACAACTGGATGAGGAATCCAGTTAAAAACAGGAAACTATCCCGGTCAGGGGATAGTGAAGGAACGCAGAGTGGGGTAGGGCCATCTCTATTAAAGAACACTCATGCAGAAGAAGAATCTCAGGAAGTTAGCAAACAATCTCAGGGTCTCATCAGAAAGAGAAAAGGAAAGAAAGCCCTTGAGATTGAAGAACCTCAGGGCTCATCTAATGAGGCTCCTGATGCTGCTCCTAAAGAAAAGGCTGCATCAGAGGATGAAGATTCTGATCTGTGAAGGAAAACTCGCAGCAAGTATGAAGCTAAAGAGGCAACCCCAAAAGAGCCAAAAAGAAAGAGAAGAAGACTAGTTAAATTAGCCGACAAAGACTCAGTAGCAAATGGGGAGCTACTTGAAAAAGCTGTCATTTCTCCAGTTGAGAAGGAGTCATCTAAAGCAGCTGAGCCTATGGATGCTCAAAGAGGGGGAGCCACCAGTAGTTTCTGAGCCAATAGATGCTCTGGCTGAGGGGGAGATTCACAAAGGTACTTCAATCCCTTTAGCCACAATGAATAATGATGAAGAGGATGACATCGAAATAGTGGCCGTTGGAAGAGATGAGCAAAGGCATCTGAACTACCACTGCCTGCTGAAATTTTTGCCACTGATGCCATTCCACCGAGCTCTGGTGCACAATGCATGGGATCAGATCTTCTGGACGTTCAAAGCTTACCCAAATGTGGTGATTATATCTCAAGGCTATCCTCAGAATCTATTTTATGCCCAGAAGCTCCTTTCTTGCAGCCCCTTCTCTCATTCTTTAGGGCAAAAGGTACATTTTATTCCTCTAGCCCTCATTCAAATTCATACACCCTCATCAATGTTCAATAAATTTGAGGAGTCCCCAAATAACAACTCTGCATCAAACTCTACGATCAACACTTCCCCGATCGTAGAGTCACCACCCTCTACGACTGGTGGTCAAGAAAGCCTAAATAATCAAAACGTAGAGTGCCCTCCAGACTCTCCTGAAATTCTGCCTACTCAGCATACAATGCCTCCGGTTCCATCTTCAAGACTCCTCTTAACCTACGAGGATATTCCCTCCACCTCTGGTCACGAATACTTTCACATTCCAAGCTCTACGGCTGACCAGGGACAATCATCTCAACTCCTCCAGCAAATTTTAGACAAGGTATCTCGGCTTCCTACAACTGAGGGCTTAACTGACTTGACAAGCCATATCCATACAGAGATACAAAACGACCTGGCATCGAAATCCCACAACCTTCAACGTAGAATGGACGATGTCATTGATGCTGCCAATGGTCTCTCTACCAGCCTGGATAAACAATTCTCCACAAGATTAAGGCAGTTAACGGCAGCAGTCTCTGACACTTTCCAAGAAAGAGATAAAAAATTTCTGGAAGCCTTGGACAAACATCAGCAGGCCGTTGTTATTCTTCAAGAAACAAATGACAAATCTATCACTCTCCTCAGTAATGAGATCATTGCCTTGAAGAACTCTCTCACAGAACAACAACATCGGTCGAATGACACTTTGTCATTGGTGGAGCAAAAATAAATGATGGCTGACGAACGACTTCAAGCCCACCAAGATGATGTTGCTGCCACTAAGACTCAACTTCAAGAAATTATTCAGGGCATACAACAGCTTTCAGAGCAGGTAACAACAATTAATGATGCCAACAAGGGGGAGAAGAAACTGAGCATAGCAGAACAAACAAGAACGAGCTCAGACCTCAACAGAAGAGGAAGAGCACCTCAAGGGATGAGGATAGTTCAAACATCAATATATCCTCCTAGATTCGAAGCAGTACCATCTCGTCCCAGACAGGAGGTGACAGCAAGACCTTCTTCCTCAACTATGAGGCCATCTAGCTCATAAGAATGGTTTCAAATTAAAGAAGAAGAAGCTGTGCTGAGGGAAGAAGAACTGAGAAAAGCAGAAGAGGAAAGGAGAGCATTCTTCAGGCAGAAGGAAGAAGAAAGCAGAAGACCTCCTAGCAGAAGGAGATAAGTTTTTTTTTCTTTTTCTGTTGTTTTCTCAATTGTATCAACTGACTAAAACATCAATAAAATTCATATTTTTCTTTAGAAAATACAGCTGTTCACTGTATGATTAGGCATTCAATTACTCTTGCATTTTGCCTATTTAATGTGTTCAAATCACTATCTGTTAATTATGTTGTCATCATCAAATAGGGGGAGATTGTTGAACATTGATTGGTTAAATTTGATGATAAGAAATAATGTACAAGGGTTGTATTAGATAAGATCAAAACTGTTAGGTTGATCTCTTGATATAAATGTATAAAAGTCTTTTGTATTGTACTAAGACTTAGATAGATCAAAACTGTTAGGTTGATCTGTTGGTGTAATAAAAATCGTAGAATGAACTCTACGATTTCAGTCAAGGATGATTTGAACAGACTCTACGATCAAGGCAACCAATCGTAGAATGAACTCTACGATTTTGGTCCAGAAGACTCTACGACCAAACAGACTATTTTCTTAACGAGAAACCTTAAATCGAACTCTACGATCGACAGTCTAACAGTTGAGTAAACTCTACGATGATAGTAAGAGATGATCCCTTACAGATCAATCACGACAGCAATGATATTCGTAGAGTTGATCACAAAAGGTTGAGCAAAAAGGCAAGAGACATCACGACTCTTAGATCAGGAGCTATTCTATTCAAGCATTCAATCTTCATCGAAGTTACCAAAAAGGAAACTTCTGCAAATCGATCAAAGTCTGAAAAGTCAGGGGATTGACCCAAGCGCACTATGCATCAGAAAGAAGACTTTCAAGGCAGAAAAGTCAGAGGACTGTGTCCTATCAGTCCTATAGTTTGGAAGGACCAAATGACTCTATGAAAGTTGGTGGGAACCTACGACTGACATATCTGTCCCAAAGGAAAAAGAAAACAACCTTCCATGGACTAACAGGTCAGATCAAATAAAATCTCATCAGAGCTTTAATGAGCTATATTAATATAATATACAGTAGCTCTCCTCTGTGGTCTAACAAAAATAAATACAAGCTCAAGCAGATGGTCTAACGGAAAGAAACATAAGCTCAAGCAGATGGTCCAACGGGAAGAAAACTCAAGCCCTAACTTCTTATATACTAAGATCAGCAAAACAGAAAAGAAGTGCTGCACAAAAAGAAAAATATACGCAAGAAGTGAAAAAGATCAAACTGATAAGAAAGCTTGCATTGCTACTAAGTCCTTCGAAAACTCAAGCTTATAAGCAACTTAGTAGCACATCCAAATATACATCACTCCAGAAGAGTTCTTTGTGAACTAGTGTATCCAAGTCTGTTAGACTTGTAAAGTTCTTTGTGAACTAAAGTTCCAAGACTGCGGGTCTTGAAGGAATTTTAGTGATTCAGATATTGTAAAAGCATCCTTAGTGGATTTGCTGCTGGAAGAGCAGAACAGTGGAGTAGGAGTCTTGTGAGCTCTGAACCACTTAAAACCCAGAGTCTTTCTTATTGTGTCTTTCATTTGCTATATCTGCCATATAATTGCTAGTTGAATTATTACACTAACATACCAAGAAAAGGATAACTAAATCATATTCTGCTGTGTTAAACTTTCTGTTTAAGAATTAATTAAGTAAGATCTTTTTAAATAAAAGAATTTTTAAAAGAATCTATTCAACCCCCCCCCTTCTAGATTTCTATCGTGTCATTAGGAACTAACAATAACTACTATAAAATGAAGAAATACTCAAGAACACGTGAAAAACACGGAGAATGACAATCGTACATGGCTACGACTCGCGTTCTTGAGCTTTATAGAAACTAAAGATGAAAGAAAATTGAACATTACTACAACTAAGGATCGTACATTTTGTTATTGCAAGCTTTAACTATTTCTTTAAAATTTCATTGATAATAATTCACTAAAACTCTCTCTCTCTCTCTCAATATGTGTATAACTTTGATACTTGGATTTTTTCTTTAAAAATGAATGATAACAATGGTGAACTAAGCTTTCTATTTATAGAAAAATCAAAGCTAGGGTATTTTAGTCTTTATTACAATACTTCATAGTTAAGTAAAGGATATTTGTAAGACCCCGACTTTTATGAAATATAAATTTAATTTTTCTTTATATATTTTCTTCTGAAACGGTAAATAAATAAATTGACAAAAGTGAAAATTAAGAAATATTTTATCCTGTCGAAGAATATTCGTTTTGTCGGAGAATATTCGATTCGTACGACGGCGCTGAAATAACCAAATATTGGTGGACCCCCATAACGAATTATTGTCAGATATAGAAAGCGACATATGTAACCTTTCTAAATAAATATAGTCAACAGTACTATCACTTTTAACTGTTAAAATACCTGGTGGTAAAAGAATAGTAACATACGATATTATACAGTAGTACACGGTATTGCACAGTAGCACACGGTATTGCACAGTGTTTCATATTATTGAACTGATAAAGTAGCTATTGTACTATATTGACTTTATTGAACCAATAATTGTTACATGCACAATAATTCATATTATTAAACTGATAATTGTCACAGTAGCATATGCACAGTAATCTACATTATTGAATCAATAATTGTCATTACACAGTAACGTGTTTTTTCTTTCTTTATTTCTGCACTATTGTTATCTTTATTATGATGTTGATTAAACTGTTGTATTTTATTATTAGTTGATTTTCTGATTGTATTGTGAGTATCTAACTCAAAAAGCCAACTATACTGCATTTATAACAATTAGTCATAATAATGAATATTGTGAATTATTGTTGAATAATTGAATTGATAAAGTTATTTATTTTTATTATAATAAATTATATGAAGTTAGTTGTTTTTATATATAAAGTTAGTTGATTTATAAAGTTAGTTGTTTTATATATAAAGTAAATTGAATGGTATAGATTAAAAATGATCTTTAAATGAATGGTTTAGATTAAGGAAATTTTAAAAGATAAAATGAGTAGTATGAATTAAACATTATCTTGAAATATACGATTTGGATTCAATTAGGAAATCTTGGTTTATGATAAGATTTTTGGCTATAAATAGAGGCCTTAACTTAAGAATTTTTCATAAAAACTTCATTGCTTATTCTTTCTTTCACTCTCCAAATATTTCTTTGTATAAGTTCTCTTTGAGTGTGCTAAAGTCATCTTGAGTATTTGTGAAGATCTGTAAGTGTACGAGTACTGACCAAGTAAGTCTTTTTATAAAAGTTATATAAGTAACCACACACATCACACGGTATTTATAAATCTTCCTTTAGAAGATTTTTTCTTTAGAAGATTCATTTTGAAAATCTTCATTTGGAAGATTTATTTCGAAATATTATTTTTTTCAAAAACTATATTGAAGTTATTATACTTTATTCTATTAAATCACTTTTGATGATTTCATACGAATTGGTATACACCATGAAATTATATATGGTAGTTACTAATTAAATTATAAAAATATAGCTTGATCAACTTCATATCCAGTCACGTGTTAAGGTAAGGGATACCATATTTTTAATCTTCCATTATTCAAACTTACTACGGTAAGGGATTATCATTCTTTGATTCTAGAAAATAATATCGCTTTTTTCTTACTCATAAGATGTGTCATTTATTTTCATGTATTAATTTGTGAGAATAACCTGACTACACGGACTACCGCATGTTTGGTGAATAATCTTTCGTATTCATTCCTTATTAATTTGTGGGAATAACCTGACTACGCGGACTACCGCATGTTTGGTGAATTACTCTTCGTATTCATTTCTTATTTGTCTCTTGTTGGTAAAGTTTCCTGAAATAATTATATATTCTTTAATAGTTTGCGCTTCATCTAATATCATTTCAATTGTACCTTCCTATTTTTCTAAATCTTTCTATTGAACCTTAACTGTTATTCTGAATTGTGAATCTTGAATATCGTTCTTGAATTTGAGTCCACATCATGTTGACAATTTGGACATTATTTGAATATGTACAAAGTAAAATCATAAACTTTCGATATTTTTTGGTCATCCTGTTTCTTCTGTTCATTATTTATATCACTGTTGTTATTCTAATTATCAAGAACGTTGTTGTGAATATCTGTGGCCTGGGGCACAGATGATAGGATAAAGACGATATAATTGTAGTGTCTTTTAGGGCACATGGTGAATGTTCTCTTTGGCCGGGGGCAAAGAAGAACTGTTGTTTGGTATGATTATGACCAAAGGCTGAATACTGGTATAATCATCGCCGTTTGTGATATATTGAATACCTTTGGCCCGTAGTGCAAAGATGAACTATTGACTTGCATGATTATGACCAAGAACTGTAAATTTGTATCATCATGACTAGTAGTGTTTTAGGTGATAAAAATTGATGACATTTTTCTTAAAAAGAGAAGTGAGTGGAAATCATAGTCTACATTATTTTTCTAATGGATTGCTTATTTTGCTGCTATCATTGATCTGAACTTTGTTTAAGAATTTAACTGTAGTTCTTGATATAAAGTTTATTGTCTATTATATTCAATTAAGAACTCAAATGTTAAAGGCTAATGATAATTTATTTGTCATTATTTTAGTCATGGTATTTTCTTACTGGGCTATTCGAGCTCACCCTTTCTTTTGTTCCATTCTTTTTCAGAAAATGAGAGAATAGCTGGGTCTAGCAGGGGAATGGAGTGACGGTCTGAGAGATAGCTATTGTAGTCTTCACATGTTGGATATAGTGTGGCAATAATAGTGAAGACTTAGTTGTGTATTATTGAGTTCTGTATTTCTGTTCTATGTACTGTTTGTATTAAAAATCGTGTATTTTATGGCGTCTCAAATTGGGCTATGTAGGCCTAGATTTGGGGGCGTCACAATATTCTTAGAATATTATTTTAGGGCTTGTATCATCATTGCATCACCATTCTTCCAATTGGTTGATTCATTTTTACTTGGATTTAGTTTAAGACAAATCGTGCTAGTTTTTTTTCCAATTAGTGTAATTGTGCTAGTTTTTCCTAGTTTGGTTACACTAACTTAGTTTGATTTTAACAAATTATCTTCAACTTAGTTCATTCTTAAGTCTTTCAGTTTAATTGACATTTACTAATTAAAAGTCTAATATTACTGAGTTTTGTTCGGCATAAATACTATTCTGTGAAGTGAAAAGTCCAAAAGACTTGTTACGTTTTTTGATGAATAGTATTTTGACGACCATTTCTCAGAAAATGGTTAGATGACCAAAAAGTTGATAATAATATTATAATAATTCATATGAAATTTTATTATGTAATTGCTTATGTATTTTCCACAGTTTGCTAATAAAAGGAAAACAAAACTTCAACTAATTTTTGCTAGCACCCGGAGTTGAACGGCATCCGAACAGGTGATCCTTGCTGCTCCAGGGATCTGCTACAAATATGTAATTTTTTTATTCTGCTGTGTCGTGCTCTGCAGCCTATCCTCAAATCTGCCTTCCAAAAATTGCTGAAAATCTGTTACTCAACTGCTGCGAATTCTTTTCCTTGCTGCTATGCGTTGCTGTTGACGCCCGTGATGCTCCCCCAGTCATCTCTGTGGCAGCTTACTTATTGTTCCAAATGTCAAGAATCAGAATAAGAAGCATAAGAACAAAAAAAATCAGCAGTAGTCAGTCTTATAAAATTAAATAAAACAAAGCTGCAACACATCTTCTTTGTGATCCTTAAAAGTCTTGTTTATTAAGGTGGTACACTTCGTGTCTACTAGCAGAACCTTTTTTTTAGAAGTACCTTATGGTCTGTTGCTAAAACTATTAATTAAGAAAATATATCAAGACTTCTAAAAGATGTTTTTATCCCACTGAATCCAATTCGTCTATAAAACTCCATCCCAAAAGCCAAATTTCTCCATTCAATTCAACACATCTAAAAAGCATTAAAAACACAACCATTGTAATAATATATACTCTCCAAAATATAAATTAGTAGGCTAGAATGTATAAATTTCTTGGCACATCAATGATCTATTCTCAAGAGGAGAAGAAGGGTAAACTAAGGAATTTTAGTTATTCCAAATAACTTAAAAATGTTGTGGTGTTCTTTACTAATCACACCTGCACTTTAATGGTTTGTCATTGCTTTTACTTGATCCAATATTAACTTTCAGTTTATACATGAAACGCTACCTGATTGTCCCGATATCATGCTTGAGACTTGATATTTAAATAAAAGCTAAAGTTTTTTTTTCCATAAACAATCTCAGCTACATAATGAGACTAACAAATCAAACGATAATTAACTTGATTCAAAATTTTGAATAGTCTACTCACACGCCTTATACGGGGAAAGATAATCTAATTAAGGCAACCTTAGTCAAGCTTGTTTAAAGTAATTAACAGTATGACATAATTTTGTATAAAATTTAAAAACCTAACTCTAAGAGGTAAAACTATATCGTTTTGTTAAGTAATTTTAGCTAAGTTTCGCTAAGATATTGCTAATATGGAACCCATTCATAGCGACCGGTTGTTGGAAGTACTATTCCAGCAACCACATCTTATATTGTTCATTCAAGTATTCAAAGGCTAGAATTTATTATTGAAAGTACCTTGTCGCCAGACCCTGCAGCGGCAGGCAAGGTACATACTCAAATTACAAAAAATCCCATAATTTACTTGGCCTATATTTCCCAAAACGACAGCCTAGCATTGCGTTTAAGTGGTTAGCTGCCACTACAGGCTGTAGTGGCAGGCTCAGTTACGCGGAACGACATCATCTGGAACATAAGGGAACGTGGATACAAATATATGGGAACATAAACAGCATCGTTTGGAACATAAGGGAACACAGATGCAAATAAGGGAACATAAATGGCATCGTTTAGATTATAAACTGTCGCTATAGGCTGTTGCGGGAGGCTCAATAATCTTTTAAAACGGCAGCGTTTCACTAACTCAAATCAGGCTAGCAATTATTACAAAACGGCAGCGTTTTTGGAGATTCCAAAGCTGCAGCTATAGGCTGTAGCGGTATGCTCAATAACAAAGCAAAACGGCACTGTTTCATTAACTCAAAGCATGCTAGAAATTATTGTAAAACCACAGCGTTTTTGGAGATTCTATCAGGTTGCATGAAACGCCCGCGTTTAGTCCCTCACGCTACAACCTATAGCCGCAGTTTGCCCTATTTGGTAATCAGTGAAACCATTTTGAAGCCATTTTAAAGATATATGCTACAACTTTCTCTTAGCAATTGCCGCTTAGGAACTGCCTCTTTGCAACCTGCCGCTTTTAAAAACAGAAAGAAGGAAGAGGAAAAAGCAAAGATTATACATCTCAGTACAAGGATTTTTTCACTACTAATTGGTGCAATCATTCAAATTTGTTGTAAGATTATTTCTATCCAATTTTATTTATTTATAAATATATAGATCCTGTTAGACAATAAAGTTTATCCTAGTTAGTTATACTAATATGCATCTTATCACCTCATATATATATATATGAAAATTTTCAAAAGCGAACTAAAGACGAACCGTCGTCTTTGGTATCTATGACAACGGTTCGTCCCGTCGTTATAGAGTGCATGGCTATGACGACGGGTCGAACCGTCGCCATAGATACTAAAGACGACGGTTCGTATTTGGTTCGCTTTTTAAAGTTCGTTGGAGAAGGGGACTATATATATATATATATATATATATATATATATCTTATCCTTCTGTTAACATTCAAATGTACATGTATATCATATGTAACCGGCATGCATGTATTCATAGGTGACATATCTTTCATTTGTAATACACAAGAGATAGATAATAACATAACATAACTTGAATCTTAAGTTGGTATTAGAGCCCTATGTCGCATGCTTCCAGTTCCTTCATCCAAACTGCTCCGCAGTCCCTCAATAATCAAACCCACACAACTTTTGCCTTTCCCACAATGACAGTTGCCAATCACAGCTTAACTGTTAAATTAGGACCTACAAACTTTCTAAACTGGCGTGCTTCTCTCCTGCCATTCCGTCGCTGTCACAATCTCTACGGCTTTCTTAATGGAAGCCATCCATGCTCACCAACCACTGTCACCACAACAGAGAAAAATGACTCACAACCAAATCCAAATTTTATAATTTGGCAATACCATGATCAAGCACTCATGAGCATTCTCATCTTTTCTCTTACGGAAGAAATCATACCTCTTATCATTGATGCTACGTCATCACATCAAATTTGGGATTCTCTTACCTTAGCTTTTGCGTCTCCATCTAATGCCTCGATTATGCAGCGTAATCTTGCCCTTCATGAACTGAAACAGGGTGATTAATCCGTTACCACATATCTCTTAAAAACAAAGGCTATTTCAGATGCTCTTACCGCTGCTGGACGTCCCATCTCTATCAACGATTTCAACATTCATATTTTTCGAGGTCTTCGTTCTGATTACAGTGATCTCATCACTACTCTCACTGCCAGACCTGATCCCGTCCCATTCACTGAACTTCAAAGCCTTCTCCCCAGTCACGATTTTATTCATGGTCATGCTCTCTCTGGCCTGACATTGAATCCCACTGAACCCACACCACCTGTGGCTAATTTCAGCGAAAGGCGATCTAATCACAACTATCCAAATTCTAGGAACTTCAATCGCAACAATGACGGCTCTAATTTTAATCGCAAAAATTCCAGGAATTATAATTCCTCCAATCGCAATACCAACCTTGATTACCGACCTGGTTATCGTCATTCTCACCACTCTGATCAGAATCATGGGCGTAATAATGGGTGGAACAACAAGCTCATTTGCCAATTATGTGGAATGGATCATCTGGCCCCTAATTGTCACATGTATTTGCAGATTAATACCCAACAAAACCCAATGGCTAATGTGGCTACCCACTTTAACATTGATGTTAGTCCTCACACTTGGCTGCCCGATACTGGTGCTACACACCACGACACTCCAAATTTCTCTTCAATGCATCATGCTACTGACTACAATGGTTCCGATCAGTTAATGGTTGGTAATGGTAAGGGTTTAAAAATTTCCAACGTTGGTTCTAGCACTCTTCATACAAGTTCTTGTCCATGTATTCTTAACAATATCCTACATGTACTTGCCTTAAATAAATCTCTCCTTTCTGTTAAAAATTTTACAACTGATAATAATGCCTTTTTGAATTCCACCCTGACTATTTTCTTGTTAAGGATCGGACAAAACCATTCTACTTTCAGGCCCAAGTAAAAATGGACTTTATCATCTTTGTTCTTCTGAGTCATCACCAATTTCAGCTTCTATTGCTGAAAAGACTTCAATTGATCACTGGCATCTCAGATTGGGCCATCCTCATCATAAAGTCCTTCGTCAAATTATTAATAAAAATGATCTTCCTTGTTCTTCAAATTATTTTAATAAAGTTTGTACTTCTTGTTAATTAGGAAAGTCGTCTAGGTTGTCTTTATCTTCCTCAAATAATGATGTTACGTCTAAGCTTCAATTAATTTACAGTGATGTATGGGTCCTTCACCATGTTTCTCAAGCGAAGGACATCGGTACTTTATAATTTTTGTTGATGCTTATTCCAGTTTTATTTGGTTTTATCCCCTTGCAAAAAAATCTGACGTGTACTCTTTTTTTTATATTAAATTTCAGAAATTAGTTGAGCGTCAATTTGATTCTAAAATAAAAGCAGTACAAACTGACTGGGGTGGTGAATTTTGAAAACTAAACAATTTTTCTCATCGTCTTGCTTGTCCACATGAACAAAATGGCCTAGTTGAAAGGCGTCATCATCATATTGCTGAGACTGGCTTGACACTAATTTCTCAATCTTATGTTCCTTTAAAATACTGGCACTTTGCGTTTGATACAACGGTTTATCTTATCAATCGAATGCCTACCTCTATTCTCAATAATTTGTCCCCTTTTGAATGTATTTTCAATAAATCTCCAAATTACTTAAATCTCAAAATTTTTCGTTGTTTGTGCATTCCTCATCTTCGTCCATACAATACTCATAAAATGGATTTCAGATCTACTCCATGTTTATTTTTGGGATATAGTAACTCACATGTTGGTTACCGTTGACTTGATCTAAACACTTCTCGATTTTACATAGCTCGACATATCCGTTTTAATGAATACACTTTTCCTTGCTACAATCCATCCTTTGACACTGCTATTCGGCCAATAATTAACTCCCAAGCCTGGCTTACCATCCACTAATTACTTGCTCAGGCAATCCTCATTTAGCCCAATCCATATCTCCGCCCCAAACCACATCGGTGTCTATTCCAATCCATACTTCTTACCCATTACACTCTCATACCCTACAATCATCTTCCTCAACCATTGCAACCTCCTCACCTCAATTATTGTCTCCGACCTCAATCTCGTCCTCTGATATTGCCAAACTTCCCCAAATTGACGTTGCTATTGATCTTCATAACCATCCCAATCAACCATCACCACCTCCTACTCGTCCATATACTCACAGTATGAGGTCACCACCAGAAACTCTCCACACCACCCTAGCCTCAAAATCTTCTCCAAACATTATCCATTTGTCATCCACTCCAACTATAGAACCTGTTGGAGGTTGTTTTGATTTGATGATGATGATTGTTGTGCAAAGATAATTGTGGTAAATGTGCTTACTTGGTTGATTGTCAATGTGTATCTGACAAAGTGCATATGTGTTAATGTGCTTATGTGCTTAATTGATTATGTGCTTAGATACTCTGAAAGTGCTTATGTGCTTACATGATTGATTGTCATGGTTAATTGTCAATGTGTATCTGACAAAGTGCATATGTGTTAATGTCCTTATGTGCTTAATTGATTATGTGCTTAGATACTCTGAAAGTGCTCATGTGCTTAATTGATTATGTGCTTATTTGACAAAGTAATTATATGCTAATCAAATTATGTGTCTACATGATCATGTATGCATGGTATATGTTACCTATGTCTAAATACTGTAAATCTACATACTTGTTTAGCATAAATATGATTTTGCTGAAAACTATCTTGTCTCATAAAAGAAAATGAAGGTTGGAGATTCAAATGTTGTAAAGTCCTTTTAAAAAGATATCTGTGTACAAAGGACTTAGATTTTAAAGATCAGAAATGTTAGATTGATCTTTCTGTAAGAGTCACTCTGCATAAAAGTTGTATGAAATAAGCAGAGTAGCATAAGAATGTATCTTTGCTTTATTTTTTTGTATGTCAGAGTCTGTAAAGTCCTTTCAATAAATGATGTAACAATATAAGAAAGGACTTAGTTAGAAAAGATCAAATCTGTTAGGTTGATCTTATGTTTGATCTGATCAGTCTATACAATCGTAGAACGGACACTACGATTCCTTACAAAGAAGACTCAACGTTTCTGTATAGATCGTAGAGTTAACTCTACGACTCCTTACCAGGATAACTCTACGATCATCAAAGAGAGTCAGATGTGCAAGAGGTCTACTGAATTTACAAGCATAGTTAAAGAACTGATCAAGTACAAATCGTAGAGCTTAACTCTACGATCGTTGAACGGACAGCTAAGCAAACCTGCAGTTAACGCTGAACCAGAGAAGAAATGTACTCTACGATATACACGTTCTAGCAAGATCGTAGAGTAAATGTAAAAGAGCAAGCATACGAGATCTAGACGATTTGAGCAAATAATAGAAATCGTGAAGTAATACAGGACGACAAGACATTACAGAAAAGTGCTCCACACATGGAACAATCGTTGAGTAGAATTAAACAATGTGCCAACAAAGACAACAACTCAACGATTTCACTAAGAAGCACCGAAGTTCACAAACTCTACGATTTGAACAAAAGGACAAGATCGTAGAACAAAATCATAAAGCAAAGCACTGCAGACAAACTCTACGATCTGATCACAAAAGCAAGATTACAGAGTAAAAGAGAAGTACGCTCCATTTCCACCATTTACCTGACATACTTCAAATAATGAGTGGAGATGAATTCGTAGAGTCCAAATGAGCAGACAATCACTCTACGATATCAATAAACAGCAAAGAATCATAACTGCAATATAGTGTGAGAGAAAAGAGAATACTCCCCGTCCAGATTCAAGAAAGAGTAAGTGCTCTTGAGAAATAAGATGCATGTCAGAGTCACAGAAGACTTTGTGCCTAAACGACTATAAGTCAGGACCCACTGCTCAGGAAGATGGTGAATAAAGTCAGACCAATGGGACATCTCTGAATGCATCAGAACAGTTGGTTCTAAAAGTCAAGGAAGGTATTTATTGATGAATCAGAAGATTAATTAACAAAGGAAATAATAATCCTTGCTGAACAACTGTGGGAGTGCAACGGCTATAAATTCAGAGAAAGTTGAGCTACAGGTTAATATATCAGAACATGTCAGAAAAGGGAAAAACACTGACACAAGCGGCAAGAAAGTCAACATCGAAGATATTAAAGATCTGCACAAAGCCAAAAGAAACCAACGGGATTTTTTTTTAACGGTAAAATATGCCCAGTGATATAAAGGCTAAAATAACTCACAGAAGAAGGTTAAGTTGTTGAATATACAAGTGAGATGATGGTAGACAACAACTGATCCTAGAGTAAAACAGAAAATGAATATGCTGAAGAACTCTACGATCCATAAGAACACTAACACTAAATTGAGAGAGATATAGAGATAAATGACTCTATTACAAGAAAAGTGTTCAGAGCTGCTAGGCACATGGTAGAGAAAAGCTTAACGCCAACTTGATACATACATGGTAGCAACTGAGTACCAAAAGGAAGGAGCATCACAGTCATCTCAGAAGCCCATCTCGAGAAGCGTTAAAACTGTCTATGATAAGAAGGAACAACTGAGTACCAAAAGGAAGAAACTTTACAGTCATCTCAGGAGTTCATCTCGAACAAGTTATCAAGTACCACATGAGCTGAAGTGTAAAAGCCTAGCAACACAATGGGTGATCACATGAAGATATTGATCATATAAAGAAGTCAAGCATCATTGCCGAACTCAATATTATTCCAGGAATGATCACACCATGCTACTGAGTGTTTAGAGACAATGGGACTTAAAGTACAAACTCAGTAGCAACTCCATTATCTATCAACAAGCAGGGGGCCAAGTCTGTTGGACTTGAAGAGGGCAGTACTGTCCTTGTCATAGTGACTAAAGGAGCCAAGTCTGCTGGACTTGAAGAGGGCAGTAATGTCCTTGTCTAAGTGACTAAATTAGCCAAACCTGCTGGGTTTGAAGGGTTCTTAGTGAATCAGAGTTTCCAGGCTAATGAGCTTGAAGGGTTCTGTATGAATCATCCTTAGTGGATTTCCTACTCGTGTAGTAGAAGAGTGGAGTATGAGTTATTCAGTCTCCGAACCACTTTAAACTCTCTGGTGTCATTTATTTTCAGTCATTTACATTCTGTCTTATATATATATACATATATACATATGACTGTTAATTGGTTTACTTAACAAGTGATTTTCTTCAATATAGTCTTAACTAAATGAAGCTGCTTTAGAAATCTTTAAGGGGAGTTTTTCAAACTAATATTCCGCTGTGTAAACAAATCTCAATTAAGTTGATTAATTGGTAATAAATCTTTGAACTTAATCTTAAAAGGTTTTTAAGAGATCTATTCAACCCCCCCTTCTAGATCACTTGTGTGCCTCTGGGAACTAACAATTGGTATCAGAGCAGGTTCTCACGAACTTTTAAAGCTACGCTTTGAGTAGATCCTATGACACTAGTAAATTTCTGTTTTTGAGTTTAAGAATTGAAGTAAATCACTTCGTATGAACAAGCTTACAAAATAATGTTTTTCTTTCAGGTACTAATTGAATGTTGATTGTTGATTCCCTGTCTGATGCTGAATATTAATTGACATTAATACTTTCTAAGACAAATTCAGATGATCTCAGCAGAGATGATATCGAGTGAACTTTCAAAGTTAATCTGGTGCTGCAAGTTGAAGAAATCAAAAGGATGTTCTGTTGACAAGAATTGTTAATTGATTCACTCGAAGAATACAAACGTGTATTTTTGCCTTCAAACAAACTGGGAAGTTCAAATCTTGATGCCAAAGGACACCGGATCCTATTCTTCTCTAAGGAAGCATCACTGTACCAAGCACTAACAATCTACTTCTCACCGGTTCGAAAGTTTGTAGCAGAAGCAAGCCCAACAGAAATCTATGCTTAAATTGTTAAATATTTTTTCTATATACCAAATGTCAGCAGCTGAAATCAGTCTCGAATCTATATTCACTCGATGGGCTCAGCATTAAGCTTTCCGATAAGCTTAAGGACTTTTATTCTAAGGATCTTATCTGAAGATGAGTGTCAAAGGAAGTGCTTCATTTATCTTAGAACAGCATCAAGAGTTCTGTCAAGCTATTTTATATGGCAATCAATGATGAAATCCACAAGCAGCATTTCTAATTTCTTCTAGTGGATGATCTCTAGTTTAACAGGTTTTTGAGAAATCTAATTCAAGAGTCTTCAATGGTCTTCTGGAACTACTTCTCTAAAATTGGGAGGTAGATCAAATTAGAGGTGTATACCTTACTGCAATGTCCTTGGTGATGAATATCAAAGTCAATTTCCTGAATCACATATACCAGGCTCGAGACCTGAAAATCAACTTAGCACAGATGAATGGTTACATATATCTATGATCACCGGATCTAAGATTCATACTGCAGATCATTAAAGTTCAAGAAGAGTTAAAGAAAGTCATTCATGTTCAAAGCAGCTCATTCAATTAAGAAGTTCATACAATGCACACCCTGGGTACATGCTCAGTTTTAAAAAGCAAATACTCTCAACGTCAAATTTCTTCAAATTCATCTATGAATGAGAAGGGTGAAAAGATAAAGGCAAAAAGGAGTAATCACGGATGACTTACTCTAAGATTCAGAAATCATCCTTCATTCTGTGAGAAGAGGAAAAGTTCATCCCAAGAAAAGTTCACACTCATAACCAGTGGCTTTAGGCTCTTCCACTTCAATGCATCAGAAGAAGCTCTAAGCTTAAAATGGTTGAAGATTTATCTGCTTGATATTCTATGAAAAAGTTAGGTCTATAAAAGGCCAAACCGGAAGTCTTTTAATAACATACATCCTCACAAGTCATTTTGGATGAAGTTAATCCAAGCAGATCAACAGAAAGGAAACAATGCTGTAGCCTCAAGAGAAAAACTCTACGATATAAAGAAGGTGGAGAAAATTGTTCTGAGACTCAACGATAAATTTCGTAGAATACCCTACTCAACGAATTTGCAGGAAGTCAATCTATGAAAGATTGAATGAAGTCTGAATATTGATGCATAAAGAAGACTTGAATCTTGGGATTCTCTAGAAGAGAAAGAAGCTGGTCATAAAGGAAGGCATCTATTAATCTTTGAACTCACCTATTGATTTAGTGAAACTTGTCAAAATTGTTGTCACTAATATCACGGTAAGGTAAAAGATCTTTCAAGTCAGAAGAAAGTTCATCTTGCAAAGGAGGATCGTAGAGTCTGTCAGGCGATCGCAGGATAGGTCTTGGCAAATTAAAGAGTCTTCTCAAAAGATCGTAGAGTTGTCTCTGCATCATAAAGCTAGCTTTCGAGATTGTAGAGTCAACCCAGTCAGTCACTCTACGACGAACCCAGTCTAAGAATCAAAGAGCAACCTCTACTTGTGCAGTCAAAATCATGACAACGATTCTTACATAATCCATTCAGAAGGCTGTCCTTGAGCTGTCAAACAGACTAAACAAAGATCTCTGAGTTCATCTAAAGCCTCTAGTCTTAACAGAGATCGTAGAACAGTTCAAATCATAACTCTACGATTGCACCTCAGACAAGATCGTAAAGTAGCAAAGCCAAGTCGTAGAGTAAGAAAGCAAGCTCAGAAGTACAAAACTCTTCAGAAGACAATTTGGAATGATTACTGTCAACTCTACTTCTTAAGAAGGAAAGCAAAAGGCAAATCGGATCTTCATTGGACTACCTTTCTCATTCCAGTCACAAAGTCTCAAAACAATGTGATTGATGAACCAAATGCACTTATCTCTCCGGTCATAATCTCTAAATTCTATGACTGATAATCAAGCGAGCCTTATCATCCAAAATCGTAGATTCACTATGATCATTTTCCTGATCGTAGAGCATATCGAATCTACGTTTGCACTTCTTACAAATATCTTTCCCATAGACCCCTTTCATAGCCTTTTACCAGCATACCAGTTATCAAGGCCATCTATTGAAAGGATGATGGTTGAGTGTCTTGCAGCCAACTCTACGAACTGTTCAAGCTTACTATACAGAGAAAGTGAACCACACACCCTTCAAACTCAAGTGGGTTAGAATACTTGATGTGCTTCAATTATGGAAAATGAAAAAGTTAAACTCACGTTCTACAAATGAGTATCTGACACGTGTACTCTGCAAAAATAAGAGGAAACTAGCATAAGTCTTGTTTTTAAATTGACAATGGTCATTTCCCATCAGTTGTCAATACCCATTCTCCCAAAACTCATCAAAACCCTAGAAATTGAAAATTCTTCTGAAACCGATATTGGTATCTCTCCCTGTGCTATTCCCAAATCAGTTTAATCCCATGGCATCTCTTCAAGTCATTCCTGGAAATCTTGTTTGTTTTGAAAAATTCGGAGATGTAGAGCAGAAATTCAAAGATATTCTTCATCTGGTCAAGAATGCTGGTTTCACCCTGTGTTTGGAAACCAGCACCAGGATTTTCTCTACGCTTGTTAAAGAATTCTATTCAAACGCTGATTATCGAGGAAACACCCTCTTCTCAAAGGTTAAGGAAATCGTAGTGCAAATAGGAGTTTCTGAAATCAATCTCAGTCTAGGTATTCCAAGCGGAGGAATTACTTCTCTTGACAAGATTAATATCGTGCTTGGACTGGAGCTGATGGGCTACGAGAGAAAGTCTCCTTTAAAAGGAATCAAGAAGAAAGATTTCCCTCAGCAGTACGAGTTTCTGGCTGACATTGTTGGGAAGAGCATCATGTGCAAAGACACTGCATACGATACTATCAATGAAGATAAATTGAAGCTTATGACTGCGATTGCTCAAAGAAAGAAAATCAACTTTGGGGCAGTTCTCTTATGATGGATAAAGAGATGGTTAGATGATGCAAAGACAAGGGCTGAAGCAGGAAAGCCCATTCCTAAGATGCCCTATGGAAGATTCATTAGCATCATTTTAAAGAAATTGCTGGCAAATGCAATTGGGGAAGATGAAGGAGAAATTCTAAACTGCAACAAAAGAATTACCCCAAGGTTGTTTGAAGATTGGAAAAAGAACCCTCATGCCAATAAAGGTAAGAAGACAAGAGGATCGATAAGCATCTGCAGAAAGATGGAGGAGAAATCTAAAGGAAAAGGAAAAAGGGGATTGGAAAAAATATCTAAGGAGAAATCACAGGAGGCAAACGAGCAATCAAGAAATAAAACTCTTGTGATTTATGAAAGTCAGAAAATAGAGAAGAAAAGAAAAGTCTTTGAAGCAGAAAAGGCTGTAGAAGAAAATGTTGTTCATACAGAGAAAACTAAGAAGGAGAAGATAAATACCAAATGATCAGAATTTGAGAAGAAGAAGAAGAAGAAGTCAGAAAAGAAAGTTACTCACACTGCTCCAAGGAGAAGTTGGAGAATTAGAGAACAGTAGAGAAGTTCAATCATTATAGGGCCACCTCAGGTGATAGAAATTGATGATGATGAAGCAAATTCGAATTCTGAAGAAAGAACATCTGACAGTTCAAAAGAAGAAACATCTACAGGCTCTTCAGAGAAAAGATCAGAATGTCATAAAAATAGCCTGTCTGAAAAGGAAGTCTTTTCGGATTCTGATCAGGAAATGGAACTAGTTGAAAAAGACTCAACACCTGCGTTCAACAAGGATAATGATGTAGCTGAAGAAATTGCTGTACCAAGGGAACAATGCTCTGAAAATTCTGAAGCTGGAAAGACTGAATCAGATGAGAAAGGAGACTGTCAAAAAACTGTGATGAAAGAAGAGACCGGCACTCATGAAGTAGAAAAATCAAAAGAAAGGTCAAGAAGATCAAAAAGAAGAAGAGGTTTAAGTGGCTCTATGAAGAAAATAGGCAGGAGTTCAAATACAACTTTTAAAGAGAGACAAATGAGGATGAAAGTTGAAAGGAAGCTGAAGAAAGTGAGACTACTGAGGAATCTGGAAAAGCAGAAATTTGAAGCATATCGACTGAAGCAGATCAAAAGAAGACGTAGAGAAAGAAGGAAGCATACAAGCCCGATGGAAAAATGTTATATTTCATGGAATCATAATCAACTATTCAGCTTCATCCCCATGCTACCACTTCTACAGGCTATTATCATGAATGATCAAAGGTCTATCAGCTGGAGCTACTCAACATTTCCAAATCTTTCACTAGTCACCCAACATTTCTCAAAGGCAATGACCTTTGCAACCATACTGATAAGCAATGAGCCATTCTATCATCACTACCAAAGTTGCCAGGAAATATCCATCTGAAATCTATCCAACTTTCAGTCTTCTAGCCAGCCTGTGGGTAATCAAAATGCAGAAATCAGAAAGTCCTCGGTTGTGACTTACTAAACTCTTAATCACCTTGCACCACCTCCCTGTTCGTAGAGTCCCAAAACTTTGCAAACATTTCTCAAAATACCAATCCTCCAGTCATAGAATCCCAACATTCTATGGACCATGAAAATGTACTTACTCTTAGTCTCGTAGAGTCTCAAAACTCTGTGTTAGACTTCAAGATATCCTTCTAAATCCGCAGTGACTCTGCAAGCTCCATACATATCATAATTGATGATGTCAAAAAGGGGGAGAGAATACAGGAACTAAGGGGGAGCAACAAAAGGAACTAAGGGGGAGCTATGAAGAAGAATACAGGAACTAAGGGGGAGCTATGAAGAAGGAGGTTCAAGCAACTAAGGGGGAGACAGCTAGCAAACTAAGTGGGAGAAAAGTTAAAACATGAAGAACAGCTGTAAGTATGTATAACCTTTTGTATAATCTTTGTAAAAACGCTCATTTAATGAAATCATTACTTTGTACTAGCCATACAGTATCTCACTGTATCGTAAGACATGTTTTACCTATCAAGTAGATGCATTATATGAATGTCATTTCAATATGTGTATTAGTTTTGTTATCATCAAATAGGGGGAGATTGTTGGAGGTTGTTTTGATTTGATGATGATGATTGTTATGCAAAGATAATTGTGGTAAATGTGCTTACTTGGTTGATTGTCAATGTGTATCTGACAAAGTGCATATGTGTTAATGTGCTTATGTGCTTAATTGATTATGTGCTTAGATACTCTGAAAATGCTTATGTGCTTACATGATTGATTGTCATGGTTGATTGTCAATGTGTATCTGACAAAGTGCATATGTGTTAATGTCCTTATGTGCTTAATTGATTATGTGCTTAGATACTCTGAAAGTGCTCATGTGCTTAATTGATTATGTGCTTATTTGACAAAGTAATTATATGTTAATCAAATTATGTGTCTACATGATCATGTATGCATGGTATATGTTACCTATGTCTAAATACTGTAAATCTACATACTTGTTTAGCATAAATATGATTTTGCTGAAAACTATCTTGTCTCATAAAAGAAAATGAAGGTTGGAGATTCAAATGTTGTAAAGTCCTTTTAAAAAGATATCTGTGTACAAATGACTTAGATTTTAAAGATCAGAAATGTTAGGTTGATCTTTCTGTAAGAGTCACTCTGCATAAAAGTTGTATGAAATAAGCAGAGTAGCATAAAAATGTATCTTTGCTTTATTTTTTTGTATGTCAGAGTCTGTAAAGTCCTTTCAATAAATGATGTAACAATATAAGAAAGGACTTAGTTAAAAAAGATCAAATCTGTTAGGTTGATCTTATGTTTGATCTGATCAGTCTATACGATCGTAGAACGGACACTACGATTCCTTACAAAGAAGACTCAACGTTTCTGTATAGATCGTAGAGTTAACTCTACGACTCCTTACCAGGATAACTCTACGATCATCAAAGAGAGTCAGATGTGCAAGAGGTCTACTGAATTTACAAGCATAGTTAAAGAACTGATCAAGTACAAATCGTAGAGTTTAACTCTACGATCGTTGAACGGACAGCTAAGCAAACCTGCAGTTAACGCTGAACCAGAGAAGAAATGTACTCTACGATATACACGTTCTAGCAAGATCGTAGAGTAAACGTAAAAGAGCAAGCATACGAGATCTATACGATTTGAGCAAATAATAGAAATCGTGAAGTAATACAGGACGACAAGACATTACAGAAAAGTGCTCCACACATGGAACAATCGTTGAGTAGAATTAAACAATGTGCCAACAAAGACAACAACTCAACGATTTCACTAAGAAGCACCGAAGTTCACAAACTCTACGATTTGAACAAAAGGACAAGATGGTAGAACAAAATCATAAAGCAAAGCACTGCAGACAAACTCTACGATCTGATCACAAAAGCAAGATCACAGAGTAAAAGAGAAGTACGCTCCATCTCCACCATTTACCCGACATACTTCAAATAACGAGTTGAGATGAATTCGTAGAGTCCAAATGAGCAGACAATCACTCTACGATATCAATAAACAGCAAAGAATCATAACTGCAATATAGTGTGAGAGAAAAGAGAATACTCCCCGCCCAGATTCAAGAAAGAGTAAGTGCTCTTGAGAAATAAGATGCATGTCAGAGTCACAGAAGACTTTGTGCCTAAACGACTATAAGTCAGGACCCACTGCTCAGGAAGATGGTGAATAAAGTCAGACCAATAGGACATCTCTGAATGCATCAGAACAGTTGGTTCTAAAAGTCAAGGAAGATATTTATTGATGAATCAGAAGATTAATTAACAAAGGAAATAATAATCCTTGCTGAACAACTGTGGGAGTGCAACGGCTATAAATTCAGAGAAAGTTGAGCTACAGGTTAATATATCAGAACATGTCAGAAAAGGGAAAAACACTGACACAAGCGGCAAGAAAGTCAACATCGAAGATATTAAAGATCTGCACAAAGCCAAAAGAAACCAACGGGATTTTTTTTTAACGGTAAAATATGCCCAGAGATATAAAGGCTAAAATAACTCACAGAAGAAGGTTAAGTTGTTGAATATACAAGTGAGATGATGGTAGACAACAACTGATCGTAGAGTGAAACAGAAAATGAATATGCTGAAGAACTCTACGATCCATAAGAACACTAACACTAAATTGAGAGAGATATAGAGATAAATGACTCTATTACAAGAAAAGTGTTCAGAGCTGCTAGGCACATGGTAGAGAAAAGCTTAACGCCAACTTGATACATACATGGTAGCAACTGAGTACCAAAAGGAAAGAGCATCACAGTCATCTCAGAAGCCCATCTCGAGAAGCGTTAAAACTGTCTATGATAAGAAGGAACAACTGAGTACCAAAAGGAAGAAGCTTTACAGTCATCTCAGGAGTTCATCTCGAACAAGTTATCAAGTACCACATGAGCTGAAGTGTAAAAGCCTAGCAGCACAATGGGTGATCACAAGAAGATATTGATCATATAAAGAAGTCCAGCATCATTGCCGAACTCAATATTATTCCAGGAATGATCACACCATGCTACTGAGTGTTTAGAGACAATGGGACTTAAAGTACAAACTCAGTAGCAACTCCATTATCTATCAACAAGCAGGGGGCCAAGTCTGTTGGACTTGAAGAGGGCAGTACTGTCCTTGTCATAGTGACTAAAGGAGCCAAGTCTGCTGGACTTGAAGAGGGCAGTAATGTCCTTGTTTAAGTGACTAAATTAGCCAAACCTGCTGGGTTTGAAGGGTTCTTAGTGAATCAGAGTTTCCAGGCTAATGAGCTTGAAGGGTTCTGTATGAATCATCCTTAGTGGATTTCCTACTCGTTGTAGTAGAAGAGTGGAGTAGGAGTTATTCAGTCTCCGAACCACTTTAAACTCTCTGGTGTCATTTACTTTCAGTCATTTACATTCTGTCTTATATATATATATATATATATATATATATATATATATATATATATATATATATATATATATACATATGACTGTTAATTGGTTTACTTAACAAGTGATTTTCTTTAATATAGTCTTAACTAAATGAAGCTGCTTTAAAAATCTTTAAGGGGAGTTTTTCAAACTAATATTCTGCTGTGTAAACAAATCTCAATTAAGTTGATTAATTTGTAATAAATCTTTGAACTTAATCTTAAAAGGTTTTTAAGAGATCTATTCAACCCCCCCTTCTAGATCACTTGTGTGCCTCTGGGAACTAACAGAACCTTCCAATTTTAGCACTGCCATCAAATTCTCTGACTGGAGGACTGCAATGAATCAAAAAATTGATGCATTGATGAAGAATGGAACGTGGGATTTAGTACCTTATCAACAAGGTATGACTGTTGTGGGAAATAAATGGGTGTATCGGATAAAATGGAAAGCTTATGGTAGCATTGAGCATTACAAAGCCCGTTTGGTTGCAAAAGGATTTCACCAACAATTTGGTCTTGACTATGAGGACACCTTTAGTCCAGTTATTAAACCTACTACAATCCGAGTATGAAACTCTTGGCTGATTAAGCAATTGTACACAACAATGCCTTTCTTAATGGCAACCTCACGGAAACAGTTTTCATGGTGTAACCACAGGGGTTCAAGAATTCCTCAAGGCCTAATCATGTTTCTTGTCTTCACAAATCATTATATGGCCTCAAACAAGCTCCACGTGCTTGGTACAATCCTCTCTCTACTTTCCTTATTCGATGTGGTTTTATTATGTCAAAATCGGATACTTCCCTGGTCTTATATTGCAATGGTACTACTCGATTGTATATGTTATTTTATGTGGATGATATAATCATCACTGGTACAAGTCCCACTGCTATTGCTGCTTTTATAATCCAAGCTTAGTGCCGAATTTGCTCTCAAAGATTTTGGCACCCTAAATTTTTTTCTTGGCATTGAAGTACATCACACACCGTCATGACTTTTCCTATCACAAAAGGGTTATGTTCAGGACTTACTCAAAAAGGTCGGAATGGATAATTCTAAATCGGTTTCCACACCTCTTTCCACCTCTGTTTCTTTGCATCACATTAATGGTGACTTAATGGTTGATGCTCACAAGTATAGACAATTTGCTGGTGCGATTTAGTACATCACTCTCACACGCCCGGAATTAGCATACGCTGTCAATCGCATATGTCAATTCATGCACCCCCCTGTAACTCTCATTGGAGTGCTATAAAACGTGTTCTTCGGTATCTCCAGGCCACTATTGATCTTGGTATCTGTTTCTAGAAACAACCATATCCCGTTATTATTCATGGCTACTCCGACTCCGATTGGGCTGGGGATGTTGATGACAGACGATCCACTACTGGAAATACAATTTTCATGGGACGAAATATTATTTCTTGGTCTGCCAAGAAGCAACGAACCGTGGCTCGATCTTCTACGGAAGCTGAGTACAAATCTTTGGCCGATATAGCTGCAGAAATCACTTAGCTTCAATCCTTGTTTATTGAACCTGGTATTCATCTTCATTCACCTCTTGTTCTGTGGCGTGATAACGTTGGGGCTAGCTGCCTTGCTGCAAATCCAATCTTCTATGCGCGAACAAAACATGTGGAGATTGATTTTCACTTTGTCCGGGAAAAGGTTGCTGCAGGAAAACTTCTTGTCCGTTTCATCTCCACCAAAGGTCAAATAGCTGATATACTGACCAAACCGCTGCCTGCACGTCGTTTTCAATGGTTGCGCTCCAAGTTCGATGTGACGTCCTGCTCCATTGACTTGCGGGATGTTAGACAATAAAGTTTATCCTAGTTAGTTATACTAATATACATGTTATCACCTCATATATATATATATATATATATATATATATATATATATATATATATATATATATATATCTTATCCTTCTGTTAACATTCAAATGTACATGTATATCATATGTAACAGTATATCATATGTAACTGGCATGCATGTATAAATAGGTGACATATCTCTCATTTATAATACATAACAGATAGTTAATAACATATCTTGAATCTTAAGTGATCCGGATCTATTTTTTCAAATGATACATAAATTCTCTTGAACAATGTTGCCTAGATCATGTTTTCAAAAATTTGTTGCATTGCTCCTAACTTGAAATTTGCTGCTATCTAAATCAGATATGTAATTTTGTTTTTTGAGTTTTATCTCTAGACCTAAATGGGATAAATGCTTTGTTAGGAAAAATGAAGCATGTTATTCATGTAAAAGTCAGTTTCTGCACAACATTTTAAATAGGCATCCTATATCAACCATTGTGACCGAAAGAATAGAGTTTATCATATTAACAACTATATACACTTTGCAGTAACTATATCTGTGTACACATATATGCATGTGAAATTTTTGTTAAATGAATATTTTTGTTTTATATAGTTCTTAAAATCGTATAAAATGGTTTAATGTTATTTTTGTTTAGGGCAAAGATGGACAACAGGAATCCTAGGCCAATTGACTAGAGTTTATTGTATGACCAAATAAATCACGTGTCTGTTGATGTATATAATGGTATAGATAGGGGAAACATATCATCATTCCAATTAACATAACAAGTATACGACAAATGAAACTTAACAACAGCTCAAAAAAATCTTATAGATAGATGCGGGTTTGGAATTTTTAAACATGAGGCAGTTGTACACCAAACTGATCTTGGTCTCGTGTCCGCCTTGGTGGAGAGATGACGACTGCAGACCAATACTTTTCTCCTAAATTATGGGGAAATCACAATAACCCTAAAGGATATACATTTTATTTTTGGCTTACCAGTAGTTGGCAAACCCTTAACTTGTCCACTATTTAACACCCCACTCCCTTATTTTAGGAAATGTTTTGGGCCTGAACTTGCTACTGAATATCAACAATCAAATAAAATTGGTTCTATTTCACTAGTCTGGCTTTAATTTAAGGACAATTTTCAAATTGCCTCTTCCAAAGTGAGTAAAGAAGTAGTAGGATGATACAAAAAGGCC
Organism: Hedera helix; assembly: GCA_947179155.2. Classification (NCBI taxonomy): domain Eukaryota; kingdom Viridiplantae; phylum Streptophyta; class Magnoliopsida; order Apiales; family Araliaceae; genus Hedera; species Hedera helix. The sequence goes on along the minus strand of OX359267.1, from coordinate 9,913,980 downwards.
TACATTCTTTGGTTGTGTGGGGCAATATTATTCCCTACTAGGTTCAAAAATATTGTCTACCCTAAGTATACATATTTTTTAGCCAACTTGGAAGATTTGTTACTTATTTTTGGGGTGTAACTATATTGGGGTATTTGTATAGAGCATTATATACATCCAGTAGGAAGGGGGTGAAGTATATCAATAGTTGTGTCACATTGTTACAAGTTTGGGCCTGTGAGCATTTGCTAGTAGGAAGGCCAAACTCTAGACCACAGTCGGAGTTATGGTTACCTTGGACCACAACCTGGGCATACTAATACCCACTTCTATCCTAATAGACGAGACAGTCCTCACCATCTTACATTTTATTGAGGGGATTTAGATGTGTAGCCTTCGTGGCAGGTAGTTTGTGCCCTTACATGAGGTGGGATGATAAATTGAAGGACCATAATTTTAAGGGGAGGTTGTTTGAATACGCTAGGATCTCATTGATTCACTTTGACATTGTTGAATATCAGATGCCAGACTGGGTTATGAGATAGTTTGGGTTCCTGCAAGGTATACCCTCTCAAACTGAAATTCATGATACCCTCAGAAATCCTAAGGAACATAGGTTTGATATTGACGATTGCATGACCCTTTGGCGAGACTATATCGGTCATTGGAAAAAATACATAGATCATCTTGAGGGACAACAGGTTGAGATATCAAATTATGTCAGTGTTGATGACTACATGCAGTGGTATGGGAGAATTACTCGTAGAAAAGTTCATCGACATCGAGCTGATGGGGACCCAGCCAGTTATGAGCCTGTAGACAACCAACATCATCTCGTGAATATGGTAAACAAACATCATTGTTTTAATTTTTTTGGATAAAATTCATTTTATGTATTTATTGATGTTACTTATTTTTGCTAATATGTGTGTTCATCTTACATGACAGGTTGAGAGCGCAAAGTCATTGTTTGATAAGTGCTTCACATTTTGTAAGATGCCTCCTGAGTATGTTTTGGCAAAATAGGAATGGGACGACCATTACGGCATATACAACTTTGATGTAAGGGGAAATTATGTACCTCGACAGGGAGCTATTGATGGTGAAGGATCCTATTCCCAGTATCAGGAAGAGAAGGTGACACCTTTTAACTTAGGCGTTCGGGAGAGCTACATCCCAACTGAGCAATCATATATATCGTTATACTTATTTGAGGGTGTATCTGACTTTATATGGGAGGAGGATTTGCAAGAAGAATAAGTGTAGGGGCAGTGGCATGGACAGAATGGGTGCCTAACCAAAGAACTCCAGGGGCATAAGATCACATTCATAAACGAAAAGTTGTTTGGAGACGTGGCTGTGGATGCATCAATATTTCCAATGTCACATCCTCGTCAGTGGTATACTGTACACCACAATGAGTTCATGGTCTTACGCCCTAGTGCCTAGATTTTTGAGCATGTTCTGGACAATTACATGCTTTTATTGCAGGATAAAGAGGAATACTATTGGGAATGCGGAATTAAAAGATGAGCTAAAGTTGTATTCTTGGGATCTTTCTTCATTCATCTAGGCAAGAACTGTGTGCCACCCACAGAGGCAAATCGTGTAGTTAGTTTTTGTAATCCTTACGTTTAGTCGAATATGGGTCCGCCTTTACATGAATGCGACTACATTTTCATATCGTTTTGTAGTTTGGATAATAGCCACTTTATTTTGCTCATATTCTCTGTCTTGGATTGCGTAGTCAGGGATCTTTAGGTCATTACAGTGGAAGCCCGTCACCACCTTCTCCTAGAGCTGGTCCTTATTGTACTTGAAAAAAATATTGAAATGAATTAATAGTATCCAAAAAAAATACATCGTACCTTCAGACACACACACACACACACACACATATAAATGTATGTGTGTGTGTGTGTGTGTGTGTGTGTGTCATCCTTTTAGAGGACGCATATGCTGCACATTGCACTTTGTAAGGTTGAGGATGTACATTTATTGATAAACCTAGTTTCTCCGCCATTGTAGTACTAGCAATGTTAGAACAAATATCAGCATCAATTTTTATAATGCATACCTTGTTTTCTACAAGAAACCTAGTGTAAAAGATGTTCCTTTGCTATACTTTGCCTTCTTCTCAAACTTGCACACTTGAAGTTTTTCTTTTCACCAATGACCCCTCTTGGACAGCATGATTACTAACCTCCCTTGGTTGCACTCTTTCCCTTTGCTTCATACTCGCTTCTACTTTATCTAGTCGCATACGAACCTCCTCCATAACATCATCTTTTTCCTCTCTAGGTTGCACGCACACCCTCCTAGGCTCCATAAGATGTTGAGGCTGCTCACTATGTCCATTATAAAATATGTTCTGATGACGCTCATACTCCTCTTTCCATACTTTATTCGGTGGCTGCACCAGGCTTAAATATGTTTTCCATGTATCCCCTCCATAAGTCCTTTTACTCTTGTTGCCAAACATGATTGCTACAAAACAAGGGTTAGAAAAAAAATAATATCCTTACTCACTCCCTTACGTGTTTCGCTCAAACAAAATTATCTCAGAGGTGGCTAAATTTTTTCTTCATTTGTTCTAATTTCTTCTTGAAGTTTGCAACATCCCAATGAGTACACATGGCCTCCCATGCTATATCTGAGACAATATCGGGTGGATGGTCTCGAATCGTAGTCCCGGACTGGGATACAATTGCCCCAACAGCCCTACGTCTTATCATTTGCAATAATAACACTGTTGCCAACTGGCTGAGTGATGGATTCCTCATATCTAAAATAAACCTATAAAAAATTGATAACTTATCAGAAAAAATGAATTGAATGTGTAACTAGTATTTACGTATATAGTTTAATTTATGTAAACTAACTTACACGAAAATCGCGCAGCACAGTCTCGATGAAGGAGGCACGAACAGAGCCTTAGGTGTACCTGAAAGCGAGAAGGCAAAAAGTTCATATAAGGGCGACAGTATATCACAGTCACAGCATGTTACTGCCAGGGTACGTATTTTATAAAGTTATACTTTATTTATGTTTACAGCCATGATATATATATATATATATATATATATATATATATATATATATATATATATATATATATATATATATATATATATCATGTGTATATCATGTGTACGTGGCGACCCGTGATGGTCTACTTGATGTTGTCCAGAGAGCTGTAAGTTTTTATTTATGTTATATTATTTATAATTTTTACACGCCATGCTTAAGTTTAATTATTTATTTTTAACCTGATGATATGACACTTATAAGAGATTAATCAACGAGCGTTATACTACTGACAGCCCGCGCCAGACGATAGATTAGGAATTGTGGGAGAGTGCGTCAATTGTTAAGAAGAATTATGTCAAAGGCTAAGGATAGCGAAGGCAACCAACTATCAGTGGCACAGGCAGCTCTGGTAGGCAGTCCATTCAGTTATCGTATCAGCCGATGCCACATACTGCTACTGACAATGTTCGAACCACATGTCAAGACCCTGATTTTCTTTGTACACTACAAGCTCTTCTGTAGGCTCTAAGTCTTGATAAGTTAGTAGATGTAGTGGCGATAGCAGCACGACAAGCAGGAGAAGGAGATTGAGCATGCCGAGGTAATGTTAGTGATTAGTAGTATTACATTAATCAGTCAATAGTAGTATATTGAACATGTTTTCTTCTTTTGTTACAAGAATGTAACAGTTAGATGATGTTCGATGAGCTACATTGTTCTTCTATTATTTTTTCCTTTTTATTTTATTTTGTATTACATGCATGGTAAGATATATGATATTGATGATACTAGCTAAATTGTTATTTTTGTTTTATTATATATGTATGTACCTAGATTGGATGTTGGTTTCATTTATATATAAAATGTAATTTAATTTGGCTTGAATTTGGTATTTGGTTGGAGATCTATATATATATATAGATTTGGTATCTACTATCTACGTCTGTTCCTCTATCTTTTGATCACCTTCCTTACAGTAGACCACCTTGATGTTTTCCGAAGCAGTCGTAAGTCTCTTGGATTGAGCGGTGATTCTGCAATTACAGGAATGATCACTACGGTCTGAGTCTACATATGTAAGTGGGTCTGTATCTTAGACATAATGGTAGCAGCATATAAGTAAAGCCATGGATGTGTTTATATGATTGTTATTTCATTTCACTACTTAGTACACATTCATTTCTTGATCTCTATTCCTTTTATTTTAGCAGTGGCTTCTTTTGAAGTATCACATGCAACGAGAATCCACCTTTGTGGCTCCTAAATCCCTCAACTCAGGATTTAGTATCTTGGATTTCTATCAATCCTCCTTGTGCAGAATAGAAGACCAGCCTTGTAGAATGGGTTTTTCAAAAATTATTATGAATCGTTTATTCAGATCTAATTCTTCAGTCAGCTCTAGATCTTCTTTATCTTCTATTCCAGACATAGTGAACCAAGAAGAACATAGCTATGAAAACCTTAGTCAAGAGTTGGGAAACTGGAATATCCCCAGTATTTCTCCCAAAGAAATTTATCAGTCTACCTTTTTAGATAATTTCAAGTCAGATTATAGTGTTAAAACTGTTGAAAAAATTTATGCTATTAATAAAGACCATGAAACTTGTAGTTTGCTCACTACAGAAGTCATCAACAAACAAAGAAGAAAAGGGTACAACTTTATCCATATCGGATTAATTCAAGTTGTTGTTAACCCTTTAAGTATTAAAGGAATAAATTCAAGTATCTTATTATGTCTTAGAGACGCTAGATACTTAAACTTTCATCCTAGTATCTTAGGAATAATGGAATCTAGTTTGCACAATGGATCTGTCCATTTTAATTGCTTTCCAAATTTTACATTAAGCCTAAGTGACCCGCATTTATTAAAAGCTTTAACTCTAAATATTAAAACTGCTGGTGAGATTACTCAGATGATTGAAGGATCTCAAGCTCTGGCTTTAATATACAGGATTTATTATAAAACAATGAAAACCAATTTAAATGTAAAAGCTTTAAGTAAAAGTCCTAAAGACAAAACTATTTTAATTCAAAGTAGTACCAGTGATGCTAATATTCAGGTTCCAAAGACTCTTCTTTGGAAAGATGTGACTCTTCCAAGTCAATGGATATTAGACAATGAAGTACCCCAAAAATCTGATATTAATGAAGTTATTAACTTTGATAATGTTAAGCAATACTTAGATGGAACTGTGAGGATAAGTTTTGATGATTCAAGACTCCGACGTCCACTAATTATTAAAGATATTACCAGTCACTCTTCTAACCAGAGCAGAAAAGATTCTGATCTTTTAGAAAAGACTAATTTACCTGACGTAAAATTAAAAGGTATTTTTACTGAAGGACAAACAAGTCATCCTTGTTATGACAAGTTTGAACCAGTTAACCAGCCTGAGGATGATGAATCCCAGAATTTATCTCCTACCCAGTCTGATTTTGGACCTAAACCAGTTCATCATCAACTTAGAGTTATTAAAAAAGAATTTAAAATAAATGATCAATATTTAATTAATGATTTTAATTCCAAAGAAAATAAACCTAAAAGACATCTTTTTCGTGCTAACCACAACGAACAAGAAAGAGAAAAAATAGTTAAAAAATGGAGAGGATTTGTACTAAAGAAAAAATAAATATTACATTCTATTCATGGTATGATAAATATTATGGAAAATGTAATGTTATAACTAAGCATAAGTGGACTAAAGAGGATAAATCCACTATTTCTTCTAGCCACCCTCCTCTTGAGTCAATAATTATCACAATAAAAGATGCTCATGTTACTGCTAGTCCTTTTAAGGAACCAGATGGCACTAACAAGAGAATTATTGAACAAAACAATTTTACTAACCAGTACCTTGCTTCTATAGGTAAACAGTTAGATAAAATTAAAGAAAAATTTGATGAAAAATTAAATACCCAACTAAGTAAACCTCAAAAACCTTTACTTAGTGTCCCTGAAAAGAGAATGGGATTAAGTTTACCTACCTCAGATAAAGAACTTGCTAAAACCATTGATAAACTTATTAAAAAACTTGATAAGCCCGAATCTAGTGAAACTAGAATGTTAGCTGTTATTGACCAAACCCAAAATCAAAGTCAACCAGATACATCATCTGATGATTCTAAACTTCATGAAACAATTAATCAGTTTAGTAAATTAACCTTTAAAACTCCTAATCCTACTAGTACTACAAAATATTGGTATACTAGACCAACCCCTCCAGACTTACAGTTTGAAGAAAGGAATCTAGATAATCAATTTTCTGTTTCTGCTAATAAGATTTATGAATGGAATATCGATGGTTTTAGTGAGCAACAAATCTTAAACAAGTTAAATCATATGTCTATGGTAGCAAATAGTTACTTGACTAATTTCCCTGAAATACGTCAAGCTGATATAGTTGAGTTATTGGCTACTGGATTTACCGGAACACTTAGAAGTTGGTGGGAGAATCATCTTACTGAAACTTCTAAGCATTCTATAATTCATGCTATCCAAGTGGATAATGATGGTAATCCAATAGTTAATGAAGTCTTAGGTATTGGACCCCCTGATGGTGTCAATACTCTTATTTATACTATAATTAAGCATTTTATTGGAACTCCTAGCAACATTACTGATAGGATCCATGACCAACTTAGTAACCTTACTTGTCCTACTTTAAGTGACTTTCCTTGGTACAAAGATGTGTTTATTAACAGAGTTATGATGCGTGAAGATAGCAATAAATCATTTTGGAAAGAAAAGTTCATAAATGGTTTACCTAGTTTATTTGCGCATAAAATTAGAGAAGAATTATCTAAAACCTTAGGTTTTATTGACTATGATGATTTAACCTATGGTGATATCGTTAGTCAAATCCAGAAAACTGGTTTAAAAATGTGTATTGATTTTAAACTTAGTAAACAAGCTAATAAAGATAAAAACAAAGCTAAATATGAATTGGGGACATTCTGTGAACAATATGGTTTGCCGCCTGTTGCCCCTTCTAGAAGAAAACATATTAAACATTATAAAAAAGATAATTATAAACCTAGAAGAAAACATAAAAGTTATAATAACAAAGATGATTATTATAAAAAACAGTCACCTTATAAGAAAAAGTCTTATAAAAAACCCTCTTATAACCCCAAGAAGAAAAGTTATAAAAAATTCGATAAAAGTAAAGTTATTTGCCATAATTGTGGTAAGCCTGGTCATTACAAAAATGAATGCAAAGTAAAAGAAAAACTTAAACAGTTAAAAATCACTGATGAAGATACTGAACAGATCCTAGAATTAATGAGAATAGAAAATCATTCTAGTGAGGATAACAATGATGATATATTTTCTGATTCCCCTCATGATTCTAGTAGCAGTGATAATCCAGATGTCACCCTTGGATGTGTGGATAGTTGCTGTAATAAAAAACTGAATGTTATTAATAAAGTTAATGTTCTTACTACTAATGAAGAAGAACAAAATTTGCTTATTGAATTAATAGGTAAAATTACTGACCCTAAATTAAAGAAAAGATATATTAAACAATTAAAAGATTTATTAATAAAAGATAATCCTGCTGATAAGCTTAATAAGGTAAAAGAAAAGCCTATTTTTAGTCTTAACAAGACTCTTGAAAGATTTAAGAATCCTGTTAAAGAAATTACTTTACCAGAGTTACATTCTGAAGTAAAAAATATGAAAAAAGAGATTTCTGAGTTAAAACAAGAAATTGAAAAAATTAAAATAGATAAAACTATTGCTGTTAATAGTAGTAGTGATGAAGAAGAAGCTGATATCCCTTCGGAAGATGAAGCTCATTCTTCTAATAAGGATAAAGCTGAAACTTCAAATAATCAATTTGAATTAATTGAACAAGGTAATTCTTTGAGAATTTTAAAAGATATTACTATTCAAAAATGGTATATTAATATAACCTTAGTTATCAATAAAACCTTTCTTTTGGAACTTCCTGCTCTTGTTGATACAGGTGCTGATCTTAACTGTATTCAAGAAGGATTAATTCCAACTCGGTTTTATGAAAAAATTAGTGAAAGACTTAGCTCCGCTAATGGTAGTCAAATGGAAATAAAATATAAATTGCCTAAAGTTTATATTTGTCAAGATAATGTTTGTTTTAAAACATCGTTTGTTTTAATCAGAAACATGACTGACAAAATAATTTTAGGATTACCATTTATATATTTATTGTATCCATTTACCACCACTACCAAGGGATTGTCTAGTAATCACCTTGGACAAAAGGTCACCTTTAGCTTCATAACTGAACCTAAAGAGAGAGACCTTCGGAGTATTCAAGAACAGTCAATTACTAAATATTTAAATATTTTAAATAATAAAACCCAGCACTTAAGTTATTTAAAAAATAAAATCAATTATAAAAGAGTTGAGGAATAATTAAGAAATCCTGAACTCAAAAGAAAAATAAAAGATTTTCAGGATCTTTTAGATAAAAATGTTTGTTCTAATTTACCTCATGCTTTTTGGCATAGGAAAAAATATATTGTTAGGCTACCTTATGCTAAGGAATTTAAAGAACAGTTAATTCCTACTTAGGCTAGACCTATTCAAATGAATCACGAGTTAATGGAATTCTGTAAGCAAGAGATCGATGATTTACTTACTAAAGGATTAATTCGAAAAAGTAAATCTCCTTGGTCTTGCCCTGCTTTCTATGTCAATAAAAATTCTGAGATAGAAAGAGGAGTTCCCAGACTTGTTATTACCTATAAACCTTTAAATAAGGTTCTGGAATGGATTAGGTATCCATTACCAAATAAAAAGGATTTAATTGGTAGATTAAGTCAAGCAGTTGTCTTTAGTAAATTCGACCTTAAGAGTGAATTTTGGCAAATCCAAATTCATGAGGAAGATAGATATAAGACAGCCTTTACTACTCCTTTTGGTCACTATGAATGGAATGTTATGCCATTTGGCCTTAAGAATGCTCCTAGCGAATTTCAGAATATTATGAATGATATTTTGAACCAGTTCAGTCATTTTGCAATTGTTTATATTGATGATGTTCTAATTTTTTCAAATTCTATTGAAGAACATTGGAAACACTTAAATTCATTCTTTAGAACTATTCAGACTAATGGATTAGTCCTATCCCAGTCAAAATATAGTTTGTTCCAAACTCAAGTAAAATTTCTTGGCCTTAATATCCAATATGGTCATATTTACCCCATTCATAGAGCTATCCAATTTGCTAGTAAATTCCCAGATGTCATTACTGACAAAAATCAACTTCAAAGATTTTTAGGCTCTCTAAATTATATTAGTGAGTTCTATAAAAATCTGCGAATTATTTGCAAACCTCTATTTGATCTATTAAACATTAATCCTCCTCCTTGGACAGATATTCATACTTCTGTTGTCCAAGAATTAAAAAGGCATGTTAAGACTCTTCCTTGTCTAGGAATAGCTAACCCTACAGCCTTCAAAATAGTTGAAACAGATGCCTCTGAAATTGGCTTTGGGGGTATTCTCAAGCAAAAGTTAACTCCTACTTCTTCTGAGCAAATTGTTTGTTTTTACTCTCATGCTTGGAATCTAACCCAATTAAATTATTCAACTATTAAAAAAGAAATTTTATCTTTAGTTTCATGCATTAATAAATTTCAAAGTGATTTATTAAATCAAAAGTTTTTAGTCAGAATTGATTGCAAATCTGCAAAATATGTTTTAGAAAAAGATGTTGAAAATGTTGCCTCTAAACAGATTTTGCTCGTTGGCAAGCTATTTTATCTATTTTCGATTTTGATATAGAATATATCAAAGGAAGTCAAAACTCTATCCCAGATTTTCTGACCAGAGAATTTATCCAATCAGGTACTAAATATGAGTGAAAGAGAGAAACAGAAGAAAGATCGTGGTAAAGCTCCTGTCTCCGGACAGCCTAGTAAAACTCCTGTTCCAGGACCGCCTGGTAAGGGAACTATGGTTCCAATTTCTTATCCCAGTTATACAGTTAGACCTCCTACCACCCAATTCCAGGTTTTAGGCCAAATCCCTAAACCCTATAGTTCAGCCCTTGCAAGTCAACCTAAACCATATGACCCTTTTGAATCCCAAGCCCAGTGCCAGATTCAAAAACCTAGTCAATTCAAACCTACTTCTCAGTATATACCAAATTATGAAGTTAACCTTTTCTTTGTTGAACCTTACATGGACGACAAAAATGACCCAAGTAAACTTGCCGCCCAGTTTTTCCCTCCTGGTTGGCATTTTGCACCTTCAGCCCCTTATAAAACTCTTACTTATTACAAAAATATTTTAATCAAAACTGAATCTGTCAATATTAAACCAATTTTTGATAAAAATGACAGTTCAAAAATCATTTTTCACTCTCTTTATATTAAGAAAATCATTTCGGGGGAAGATTGGGAGAATCATCGATATACCAATCGTCTTTCTGATATGAGAGTTATTGAGGAAGGTCTTGAAGGATCTTTTAGTAACTATTTCTGCTATTTTGATTACATGGATGCTTGGCATAAGATTTTTCTTCACCAAAGCTCCAATTTCAGTCACTCTTGGTTTATCCAGTTTGACCACAAATTTAAAAGTCAGATCCCGATTTGGTTCACCCTTTGGTGGTCCAGATATGGCCTTTCTACAGAAGTTATCCCTGAGTCTCTTCGTACTCAGATAAATCATTTTAGTAATAAATCTCCATACAACCCTAAAATGGAAGGTATCCCGGTACTGCTCCGTTTTACTAGTAAATACAAAATTCCTTGGATTTTGAAATGGCAGTATAACCTTCCTGCTTCATCTCAGCCTCCATCAGTTACCAGAATCTTTTTTATTAAATGGTGGGATAAATTTGACATTGATCGAATTACCCAACAAGTTCAGAAGGAGTTTCCTCCTACCCCCATTACTCTAGTCAAATTGGAAAATGTTGGTTCTTCCAGCAAATCCAAAATTAAAGGTTCCAGTTCCAGTTCCTCAGTTGCTGCTACTCTAGCAGGAGTAAAAGAATACAGTACTGCCGAGCTAAATCTTTTAGCAAAGGCAATTCAAGAAAGAGTCAACACCATCAAAGAAGAAGACTCTTCATCTTCTTCAAAGTCATCTCAAGCCTCAGTAAATCAGGACCCCTTTGGCATCATCAACCTCCAAGATGCCCAGGACCCATTTGCCTGAAGCTCTCATGATTCCTGTTCAGCTCCCGTGAGCACTAGTCATTTTCGGCCCCTGTCGACAGTCAGATTCCTTACCATATGCTGTGGACCCCAGTCATCAGTGCCCGCGCACTCATTCTAAGCATCCTATGCTTCCTGGCCCCTACCTTGCACGTCGAGTCAAAAGAATCTTGCTTTTTCTACTTTTGTAAAAGCAAATAGTAAAAGTTGTCTAAAGTTGTCTGTAATCATTCTACTTTTATTAAAGTAATTGCCAATCTGTAATAGTAAGATTCCCCAGTAATTGTACACGCGGCTCACTCCTTACTCTATAAAAGGAAGGCTTGCATTCAGAGTTAGGGGACTTCACCTTAGGAAGAAACCAGAGAAACTTCGTAAGACTCAGAGCTCCTTCTCTGACCAATCTTAAGTTTCTTTTCTGTTTCCTGAGTCCTTCTGTCTAAGTGATCAAGTTAATTGTTTATTTTCTGTTAATGTATTTCACTCCTTGTATGTAAATATTTTCTGATTCAATAAGTAATCATATTGGACTGGCATCTGTTGGCCAGGTTATTTACATCTGCATCTCTACCGCCTATATGGTCGGATTAAACTTTGATTTATAATTTTACATCTTTATATATTCAACTGTGCGGTCCCTTTCCTACTACCCCTTGCATCATGCATAATTTATTTATGATCATGAACTGTGAGTAGTTAACCCCTGTTCTGCAAGGTCAATGTCACTATCTGCACACCCATTAGTATGGTGAGTGGTGAAAGCCCGTACTTTTGGTTCCCTGTTTTTTCTCTTCTTGAATTATTTTGTTCTGGGATGTGTGTTGGGATCTTAATACAGGTGAAATAATTTTTGAAATTCCATAAAGCGATTTTTTTTTTTTAGTATCAACGACCAAATCGGTCGTTGGTGGCTTATTTATTTATTTTTTATTATTCTTTTGCAGATTAGTAACCGCTATGGTTGGTATTGGGAGATCGCTGTTATATGTGTCTGTCACTAATTTCAGTCACTAATGTTGGTCGTTGATATCCGTGATCGCTAATGTCGCTAGCTACATGTGTTTAATTGTTGACTCGGATCAGCAAGAGATTCGGTCACTAATATCGGTTGTTGATACTGTAGTCGCAGTTGTCGGTTGTTAAGGTACCATTTAGCAACCAGATTATTTGCGACGGATATTAGCGACTAGAGACCGAAATCGGTCACTGATAAGTAGTCAAAGACAGCTTTTTTTTGTTGTAGTGCATATATATATAATAGTCCATAACAAGTATTTGCTATGGAGCAAGATAGAGTAAATAACATCTATACCATTTGTCATAGGAACCAGCGACTGAGATTAAAAATTGAAACATGTCATTCGCTAGTATTCGTAGCAGATGATGGAAAATTGCAATCCTCTCATCCGCTACTAGCTATTAGTAGTGGTTGACGTTTTTGCAGTTTGAATCTGAATCGTTATTGTACTTACAATGGATTATTCTCTTATATATATATATATATATATATATATATATATATATATAGAAAATTTAACTCTTGAACATATAAAGGACAAGTCATTTCATATCCTAAGTGAAGGCCTTTATTATCTAAGAAACTAGCTTATGTAAAAAGTCCTTAGTTTAATTTCTTTCTTCAAAGAAAATTATGTAAGTTTGAAATAATAATAGGGTCTAAATTAGTATGACCCACAACAATAAAGGATTCCTGGAAATATATATGTGCATAGTTTTCTAAGAAACAACCTTTGTGGAAAAGTCTTTAGCTTTCTTTTTCCAAAGACTAAATATATAAAATTTGTAACCTACTTAATTCCCAAACTGGACAACTATATATACCAAAACTCTTATCTCTTTTTCATGTTGAAAAATCCTATAAAGCCAAAAAAAAAACAAAAGATTCTGACTACTAGAGCTTAATCAATTGTAATATCCCGGATATTTAAATGAATTAGAAATAAAATATTTAATATTTAATAAAGGTTGGAGTTTGATAACCTAGTAGTGATAGATAAATAGAGGTCCAAATTAAATTTAACGGACTAACTTAGATATGATGATATCAAAATTTTTGATACGTTAGCAAGCAAAGTGATAACTCAATAAACTTGACTAACAGCAAGTCTAATTAAATTAAGAGAATTAATTAGTGGAGTTATGTAATTATGCGACGTGGTTGCGTGTAAATTAAATATGTATTTATATGAATATATATATGCGTGCATATTTAGTAACATAATTTAATGGTTAATTAAATTGTGATAAATAGATAGATTAATATTAAATTAATCCGAATTGAATTAAAAGGTTTATTGTGGAATTAATTTTATTCATTAATCAACAATTATGCAAATTGTTGATAAATTATTTGTGAGGAATAATTATGTAATTTATATAATTATAAATTATATAAAGTAGTTGAATTAATTAAGGGAGATTAGTAATGGTATATATGTACAACATTTAATTTCATATATATGTACATATATATAAAGGGATTAAATTAATTAAGTAATTTTAAATAGTAATTTAATATATTAAATGAATATATTCTATAATTAAATAAATCATTGTAAATGATTTATGAGAGTGAGAAATTTAATTATACAATTATTTGTGTAATATTAATTAAATAATTAAATAAATTATTTAAATAAGAAATTGAGTAAATATGTTATTATTTCAATGTATTTTCGGGTAAATGGAATTATTTCCATAATTGATGAGAAATGAATTATTTAATGTAAATATATTAAATAATTTAATTTATGGCCTAAATAATATATATTAAATTATATATTGTATTTATTTTAATTTCATAATTTATTGTGAAATTGTTTTCGAGGTAAGATAATGTGTATAAATAATATATATAGATTATATATATTATTATTAGCGAACACACTCAAAAGTTTTAATATCAAAATAATTGACAAGTTGTCATTAATTAAATATTCAATTAAATTGAATATAATGAGTGAATTAAATTTTATAAATTAATTAATATGATAATTAATTAATGTAAATAATGTAAAATATTATTAATAATATTATTAGTCCATTTAGTAATTTAATACTTATGGGTTAGAATATTTAATTATTTATTCAATCTAATTATTTATTTAATCATGGATTGAATAATTAATGTGTAAAATATTAAATTAGCCCAACATGGGTCAATTAGTAGCCCAAGTGGAAAGTAATAAAATTTGACAATTTATTAGCCCAAACAATTTAATAGAAGCCCAATTGGTATTTTAAATTAAAGTCCAATGATTGGCCCACTTGAAAAATACTTAATTAAACTATTATTTATTAAAAAAGTGAGCAAGTGACAAACATTTTGGGACACTAAAGTGCATGTTGCCGGCAAGGAAGGAGAAAGAGAGTGAAAAATGTGATTTTTTTATTCTATTTCTCATTTATTTAATTAGGTTGCTTATTTTGATTTTTGGTCAATCTTTTCCCACAAAATCCTCACCAACTAAGTCATGGGCTAGCTTTCTTGTGCAAGTATCCAAGTAGGAGCATCATGAATTATAGATATAATTTTGAATCTAAGAATTTTACAAGTATACTTGAAATTGTAGACATTACATTTCATTTATTTTTTTTCCAAGTTCCAAAAGAGAGGGAGTTTGAGAGAAATAGCTTGGGAGAGTAAGTATTTTGAGAGAAAGCATGGAGAAGGTAGAGAAGGAGTTCTTGGTTCATATCTTAAAGTTGCACAACCCATTTTGGAAGAAAAATGAAGATAACCATTAAAATGAGGTAATGGTTATTTTAAATGTAGTTTATTTTTAAATTAAATAAACCAACATGTGAGTATAAATATGTTAATATAGTTAATAATGTGTAGTGGTAATATTTATGTCATGCTTGAGTTTAATATGCTTGATTTGTATTTTGGTATAATTTATATGCTAAAAACATGTATTTGGCGGTGTGTTAAATCAAGTCTCAAAATAATGACCAAAAATAATTTTTATAATATTTAGATTTAATGTTCTAATATTATAGAACATTAAATCATGAGAAAAATAAAGTTTGAATCACTCAAAATGGAGTTATACACAAAAAGTTATGATTTGTGTTAGTTTATGTGATGTAAAAATTTTTATAAAATTTTTTAATATTAAATCATGAAAAATTATATTTTCATGTTATAAATTGATATTAAGTGTTTGGTAATTTTTTTGGATTTTTATTGAGGACTTAAAGATTTCTTGAAGGTATAAATTTTATTAAGTTGTGTATTAAAATAGCACTGTTCACGTTCTGCTGGTTGGAAAAAAAATTGGAGCCGGCCGCGCAATGCGCGAGTCACTGTTCATCACCAGACGCGGAGCCAAACGACGCCGTTTGGCGTATAAAAATAAAAAAAACCCGCGCGGAAGTCAATTTCCGGAAGTTGAAAAACGGCACCGTTTTAGTGTGTTTCTTTGGTACGCGCGCAATGCGCGGTAATAAAATTTCCGGCGAAATTACCAGATTGCCCTTCCGTCCGATTTTCTGATTAATTACGAAATTGCCATCGGTCCGGTTTTTCAACTTATTTACGGAAATGCCATTCTGGATAATTTAAATTAATTTAAATGTTTAAAAATTAATTTAAAATTATAACAAAAATATTAATAATACAAAATGATATTTAGGTATTGAATATTATATTTTCCAAATATAATAAGTATTAAGGATTAATATTTAAATGTTGTAAATATTAATCTAGTTAGTTTAATATTATATTTTTCAAATATAATAAGTATTTAGGATTAATATTTAAATGTTGTAAACATTAATCTAGTTAGGTTAATATTATATTTTTTTTAAATATAATAAGTATTTAGGATTAATATTTAAATGTTGTAAATATTAATCTAGTTAGTTTAATATTATATCTTCTGAATTTATGATTAAATTAATTATTATTTAATTAATATTAAATAATAAACAAGGATGATAAATTAATTAATTATTATTTAATTACCATTAAATAATAATTAAAGACAACTAAGATTGATTATTTAATTATTTATTATTTGATTAACTTTAAATAATAAATAAATTCAGTTAGTTATTATTTATTATTAAATAATAACTAATGATATTTGAGTATTTACTATATAATTTTATTATTTATTATTTAATTAACTTTAAATAATAAATGAATCTAGTTAATTAGTTATTATTTATTATTAAATAATAACTAAAGATATTTGATTATTTTTAATGTAATATAATTATTTATTATTTGATTAATTTTAAATAATAAATAAATCTAGTAAGTTATTATTTATTATTAAATAATAACTAAAGGTAGTTAATTACTTACTATTTAATTAATGATAAATAGTAATTAAATGAAATTAGATTTAATGAAATAAAGAAAATGTCTTTTAACTCTTTTGTTTAAACAATTATAATAAATTGTTTAATAGTTTAATAAGTGTTTAACACTTGAGAAAATTATTTTCTAACTGATTAAATTATTAACCTAATATGATTGAGGGTCTATAAGGTTAATAATATTGTTTTGAGTAATGTATATCATGTGTTAGTACTTATGTGGTAGATAAGTTCATTAGTAAGCGTATAGTTGTGCAAATACGCCGTACTAATTATTAGACCAACTTTATTAATGTTAGGCCTTTCAAAGCCAGTTAGTTAAAGCTAAACATTTATTGTAGCTGAGCAGACAGGCAAGTTTCCTAAACCCTACTCAATTTATATTCGAGCAGGATATATTATTTTATTATTCAAGTTCCTAACTCGAACTCAAGATATTATGTTTCAAGCATGCTAGTGGTTTAATTCTGTATAATTATTCCACCTCTTTAAATTGTTGATTCGCACATAGTGCATGTTGCATGTGTTCATCAGGTATGAAAGACTGATCACCTTCATTACCATAAAGTTCAGTTAAATTTGTTCATGGTCATTATTGACACTCAACATTAATTGATTCAGTCATTCAATTATTGAAATTATAATTCGTACTCTTTCACAATTATTATATTGTTGAAAATCCAAAAGCTTATTCTTTCTTTCAATCATGATATATCGTTATTGTATTTAAACTTGCTGAGCAAAGTCGTTGCTCACTCTTGCTATATCATGATAACAAATTTCAGAATAATACGAATGTCCGAGGAGAGACGGAGACAGAAGCAAAAGAAAAGATTATAGTATTATGCATGATAACTAAATTGTTATATGATGTAAGTAATTTTGTAAACCTTTTTATGAATCTAAAGGTATATATGTAAGTTAAGGTTAGAAACCTTGGGAAAATGTTGTAGAATAAACAATTTATGTTTATATATTCCGCATTAGTTATAGAACATGTATGAAGATGATGTATCGTGACGTACCAAGTTTAGGGTTTGAGAAACCCGGATTTGGGGTCGTTACATCAATAGCAAAAAACATGGTAACTAAAGGTGTTAATCATGTTATTATGGTCGTTATCTTCTACTTGGTTTTGATTCTCTTAATAGTCCCTCAAGGAACAAATGCAATAAGAGGTGAGTACTAATTGATGAAGTTAACATATGCTTAATTTTTGTCATGCATATTTTCAATGTTTCTATATTAATCACTTCTTTTATGTTTATGGACACTGTAGATGGATGGGTAGGTGATTGTCACATCCCATATTTTTGACAAGATTTTTAAATAAGGATCTAGGTTAATTAAGTAAAGGTTGAAAGTTGAAACCTAGTTTGGAAGAATAGAAAGTGTAAAGAAGTGACTAAATTTAATTTTTCATTTAATCAATGTGTTAAGAATGACCTATGTGGTTTAAAATGTAAAAAGAGACTCTTGATGTAGCAAGGGTTCTATAGATTTTATGAGGATCAATCATTAATTTAGGGTACATTCGTGACTTGATAGATAATGAAATCATAATATATATATATATATATATATATATATATATATATATATATATAATTTACTACACTTGAAAGAAAATAGAACGGATTAAAAAGGCAAAGGACAAGATGTAATACCTACAATTAGGTAGTCAGGAAAGAATGGTTATAAGACACTGAGTTGTGTTAGGATGTGGTAGGTTGAATATATTTATATATATATATTTGATCTAATAATAAAAAGAAAGTTAAGACTTAGAGAAAAGTAATACAAAAGAAGAATGGGTTATTAAAAATTAATGACCAACTTGATGAATTGGCCTTAAGAGGCTAGGTTGAGAGAATAACAAGGCAATGTATAACAGAATGTGCAGAAACGGAAGAATAGTTAACCTAATATGTATATTAGGGATTAACTGAGTAATAAAAATTATGAGATTTAAATATCTGAAATTGATTAATGAATTTACATTAATTGATGGAACTAAGTCGAGTATTTGTACGACGTATAAATATAGAAGATAATATTCCCAAAAATGAGCATAATGAATGATGAATGCATGTATGATGCAAATTATCATATATGTATTAAGTAAACAAATGTAATGACCTAAAAGTCGTAAAAAGGGTAATATGAGATTATATGATAAATAAGGATAGAGTTTGATAATCTAAACAGGGTATGGTATGACACAAAATATGTGTTATATAATTCTAAAAGAAAGTTATTTTTCTTGAAAGATTAACACGAGAATCAATATACACGATTTGAGCGTTTTTTATTTTTAGCAAAGGTAGGTTTTTTGAGAAAGCATTTTTAAGAAAAATGTGAGCGTTTCTAATAGTTGAAATGACGGAAATTAGAAATGATGAAATATAAAATCGGTAAGGCTTGTAAGGAACTAGAAGCGTAATTCTAGCTAAGAAAATTGGTTTAGTTGATTTATAGCTAAATAACTAACTAAGCAAATTAAATAAAATTAAGTGAGAGAGTATGATTAGAAAGAAATTGTCTAGTTAATTGATCCAGTTAATTAAACTGGAGAAAATTCAATCCAAATAAACGGATATGAATCAATCAAAGTAGAAAAAGAAACACAATCCATGTGAGGAGAAATGAACCAAGGGGAGAAGTTTAGAACTCTTCTTAAATGGAAAGTTGCCTAAAATGGAAAGTTACCTTAGATGGAAATTTTCCATAAAAGGAAAGTCTAGAGATTTTGGTTAATGACCAAAATACCATTGACAATTGAATTAATGACCTTTGTGTCATAGGAGGTGAAATGACTAAAATGTCCTTGACAAATTAATTAATGACCTTTGTGTCCTAAAAAATGAAATGTCAAAAAATCCTTGATTAAATAGGGAAAAAGACCAAAATGCCCTTGGGTTAGTTAACTATGATTAAGTTAACTTAACCCAACTTGGATTAAGTCTCTACTTAACTTAGCAAAGCAAAAGTTCATCATTCATTTTGGTGCATGAGTTTAGAACCCTAAGATAGAGAAAAGAACAAAGAAGTCATGGAAACTTGGATGAAAAGCTTGGTTTTGTGAGATAGAAGGCTTGGATGATCATTGAGCAAGAATTAAAGTTGAAGGCCTTGTCATGGTGAAGTATCCTATGTAGGGATCATCCAATAAGGTTTAAAAGTTTTCTAAACTTAAAACTTTGATTGATGTATGTTTATGAATGTATTTATAGTTAAAAGTGTTAGTTATGGAAGATTATGTGTTGTAGGATGGAAGTTCATGGTGAAACCTTAAGTTATAAGGTTGAACATGAAGGTATTATGTGTATTTATAAGTTATATGGCATGTTAGATGCTTTAATGTATAAAAATTATGATTTTGAAAGTTAAAACAAGCTATAGTAGTAATATGTTCATATAAACATATTTTGAAAGTACATTTTTTTGGAACAATTCACATATGTGTAGTATAGGTCTATAAAGTTTGTATATGAATTCTTTAAGGAGTATTTGAAAAATAGAGTTTAAGAATTTGAAAATGACTTTTATGAAAAACTATGTTAAGTGGATGAAAATCCAACTCAAAGGTAATTTTTGGTAATTTTGAGTGTTAAGTGGTGAAACTAGGTTTGATCACTTAGTTTTATGAAGTTACACGTGTGTACATTGATTTTGTAGTCAACGGATGAAAGTTAGAATGAAAATGTGTTTCGGGCGATCGAAATCGATCGTTCGAGTTAAAATAATTTTTATGGATAAATAATGTCATTTGAAAACTTATGTTATTGTTAAAAGTTTAGACAAGTTTAATATATGTTATGAAAGCTTAATCAAGTATTGGAATGAACTTTAGAAGTGAATGGCCAAAAATCACTAGTTGACGGTAAAGTGTGAAAATGTGTTTAAACATTGTTTTACGAGTTATTACCTGGATAATTTTAAGAAGCCTAGGCGCAGTATTTTGTATTAAACACTGCGCCGTGGCGCAATGATTTGAGAATAGTTGGCTAGGGGCGTAGTCAGAGCTCGCCGGGGGCATAGTGCCCTGTACCCAGAATTTTTTTTAATGTTGTCCGAAAAGCTATGTTTTGATGTGATATGATAGAGATATGTTATGTAAACCCTATATTGATAAAAAAAAATGGTCAATAAGGTGGGTGTTGAGGTGTAATGGAACAATATAGGGTATAATGTAACATACCTAAAACTAAGTAAAAGTATGATAATATTTGTGTAAAAGGTCGGTAATGTGTTTGGATGTATTATTAACCTATGTAAGGTGTAATACATCGAAAGTAAGACGTTTAAAGACTAGCGGTCTAGTATTTATGCTTTATGTATTGAAGGAGATAAGTGATACTATATGACCATATATGCTATATAGGTTGTTTGATGGCAAACAGAGTTCAGATGAGCAAACCGACGCGAAGGATAATGTGTCGAACGTGTGATGAACGTAAAGGTTATGTATGTATACGAGTAACAGACAAGTTTTTTAGAACTTGTTGAAATGTAATAATTGTTCTATGTGAACTATTTTACATATTATGTGTATGATTTATGTGTTATCTGAAATCAACGTGAATATATTTTGAAATGTGCCCTTTGTACAACTATATGATTAACTGCTGAATGCAGTATATGAGATTTATATTTGAAATTGCACAACATGATAGATATGATGCATTGGATAAAATGAATAGTAAGAAATGTACGACGCATGTATATAAACTGCGAGCATGAAAGGTGTTAACTGTTAAACTTGCTGAGTCGTCGTGCTCATTCTTGCTTAAACTAATATTTTCAACTAAGTATGAGAAGGCCGGAGGTTCTGGTACATAAAAAGTGTAAGGAATGATGAATACGTAGAAAAGCGTGAAGAAATATATTATATTTATTTGTGTAATATGAAAAGCCAGTTAGATGAATGTAAACTTAAAAATGTATAAGTTGTTTTAAGATTAAACTCAGCCGTTAATAATGCTATGTATATTTTGTAAATCCGTTGGGATAGTTATATATGTACGTTTTGTTCAGAGAAACTTGTAATGGGATCAGATTAATGTATCATTTTAAGTCGAGTATTATTTGTATTAAAACTCGCATATATGGAATAGATATGGGTAAACAGGAGTATGTATGGATAGTTATGAATGGTGATTGTATTTACAGGTGAAGTTAAGTAAAATTATAAGTTCTATGATTTGAAATGTAATAGACTAAACCACGATTTATGTATTTATGGTTTGAGTTCTAATATATTGAATATGAAGATTACGATTTTAAGACAAGTAATAAATGTAGGTTTAAATAAACAGGTTGGTGAACTATATAATGATTTTATAATATAGTTTTAAAGGAAAAATGTTATATATTAACGGACACATCACGTGTTGCAAATTCGGGGATTTTCAGGTCGTTACAGTTGGTATCGGAGCTGATAGGTTATAGTCCTTAGGTAGGAGTACCGTAGGCTATGACTTTTGTGAGAAAGAAGGAAATGGTAAAGAAATGAACTCTAGTGGAGTTGACTAAGGAGGAAATGAATTTTGAAAATTCATGAGTAAGAAATGGTAAAACATAGCTTAAGATAAAATAATGAGAAATGGTAAAGGCTATGAGATCATAACATGATCTAGAAAAATAAACTCTTGATGAGTTATTCATAGTAAGATGTGAATAGAGAAAATTCATATCAGACTAAGGAAAAGCTAAGGAAATGTTAAGGAGATGTTAGAGTTATATGGGATGTTCATTAAGGACTCATGTTAGTGGCTGAGTTGTGCATTCCTTTGTATGGACGGAGGATTTGTGCCTGGTGTCACGACCACTTAGCTTCCTATAATGATAATCAGTAGAGATCTGGTGTCGCGGTATTAGTTATGTATAGTGAAAAGGTGAATTTTTTTGGCTATATATACCTAATACATAGGAATTGAGAAAGGTTAAGATTAGTTGCGAGTTCTTAAAACTCACCTTTATGGTAAGTTCGTGATTCGTAATTGTATGGTATATTTTTGAGCCCCTAAGTGTATGGACAGTTTTGGATTTGTTCCTGGACTACATATTAATAGGACAAGTTCCTAAACTTATATTGTTGCGGTAAGTTCCTAACTTCATAATGTGTAATAAGTTTGATGGACAATGGGGAAGGAGGGTCGTAGAGTGAGAGTATTAGTTCTCATAAGTTGGCCAGGACTTAGGAAATAAGAAAGAGAGAGATGTTAAGTAATGATTGAATGAGTAAAGACAAGAAATGAAAGGTGATTAGGATTGAATGTGCAATCCAATTTTTTAGCTATGTTAGATCATCAAATGTTTTGAAAATGTGCTTATTCTCGCACTTTGGTATATTAGAAAGGATTTGTTCAAGTTTTGAACTATAAATTTTTGAAATTCCATAATTCATGGGTCTATGCCAGTTGATTCGACTAGCCAAAAGTTATTTAAAAATATCAAAATGTATTTATGGAATCATTGTCACACGGTCAAATATAGTGTGCAATGGTAAAATGACGAAATTCTTAACGTACTGTTGTGACAGTGCGGTATTATGAAGTCTTTAAAAAAAATTCTTTTAAGTTATGGAAATGACTCATAATTTTGTGCCAAGGACAAATTTCTCAACGCACAGTAATAAAATATATAGATGTGGGAATATGAACTACTAACATATCGTTACATGATGCAATGGGATGAAGTCATTGCAAAGATGATTTTTCAAAAAGTTTTCAAGTTCGTAATGTTCGAATAGTTTAATGATGTATGTCTATGCCATTTATTTCGGCTAGACCCTTTTTGTCAAAGAAATGAGTAAATGTTTCCAAATCCAGTTAATGGATGAGAAATTATGTTTTTAAAGTCTGAGATAAACAACCCTGAAAAAGGAAAGAATGTGGTCTTTTGACCTTATGGATATTGCAGTCCTAAATTGTGATTGTTAATGTTCTAAAAGAGAAAATATGGTGGATTGATCCTCTAGAAGGCTTGCAATGGATGTTTACAGTCTGTGTGATTGTAGACAGTCTACTTGAAGGTTTACAGTGGAAAGATCTGTTGGTTCTGATTGGCGTGGTTACGTAGTTAGATCAGAGTGACTTGGTTGCCCCGATGAATAAAGAGTGACGTGGTTATGTTATTAACTCATGTTCATGGTCTTTATGACCCCTCAGTAAAAAGATGAAAAGTTTTTAAAAGAAAAAAGTTTATTCTTGGTTATTCATCCTGCTTCACAATTATTGATTAATTGTTGAAGATTTTGTAAAGATATTCTAATATTCTGGAAGAGAATGGTAGAAAGATGTGAGAATGTTATAGAAAGGAAAAAATGTAAAGGTTAGTTTGAAAACCTAGTTATGATGAATGGCATGCGTTAGGATATATATGCAGTAATTTCGAGGATAAAATTTTTAGAATAAGGGGTGAATGTCACATCCCAGATTTATGATAAATTTTTTAAGGGTCCTTTAAGGGCACATGCTAAGCGCGAAAAACACGGGTAAATTTTATTAGTTTATATTTTTGCACGGAATTCAATACATGGGGTCCACTAGTATATTATTTTTTATGCATTGAATTCAGTGCAAATACATAAATAAATATTATTATGCATTGTTTTCATCCAATTTTTAAATAAGGATCTAGGTTAATTAAGTAAAGGTTGAAAGTTAAAACATAGTTTGAAAGAACATAAAGTGTTAAAAAGTGATTAAATTTAATTTATCATTTAATCAGTGTGTTAAGAATGACCTATATGGTTTAAAATGTAAAGAGAGACTCTTGATGTAGCAAGGGTTTTATAGAGGTTATGAGGATCAGTCATTAATTTAAGGTACATTAGTGACTTGATAGATAATGAAATTATAATAAATATAATTTATTACAGTTGAAAGAAAATAGAATGGATTAAAAAGGCAAATGACATGATGTAATACCTACAAATAAGTAGTCAAGAAAGAATGGTTATAAGGTACTGTGTTATGTCAGAATGTGGTAGGTTGAATGCATATATATATATATATATATATATATATATATATATATATATATATATATATATATATATTTGATCTAATAATGAAAGAAAAGTTAAGACTTAGAGAAAAGTAAGATAAGAGAAGAATGTGTAAATTAAACTTAGGTTATAAAAATTAATGACTAACTTGATGAATTGGCCTTAAAACGCTAGGTTAAGAGAATAGTAAGGCAAGGTATGACAAAATGTGCATAAATGGTAGAACAGTGTACCTAATCTGTATAGTAGGGATTAACTGAGTAATAAGAATTATGAGATTTAAATATCTGAAATTGATTAATGAACTTACATTAATTGATAGAACTAAGATGAGTATTTATACAACGTATAAACATAGAAGATAATACTCCCAAAAATGAGTATAATGAATGATGAATGCATGTATGATGCAAATTGTTATATATGTATTAAGGAAACGAACGTGATGACCTAAAAGTCATATAAAAATGTAATATGAGATTGAATGATGAACAAGGATGGAGTTTGGTAATCCGATCAGGGTATGGTATGATACAAAATATGTATTATATAATTCTAAAAGAAAATTATTTTCTTGAAAGATTGACGCGGGAATCAATATACATGATTTGAGCATTTTTTATTTTTAGCAAATGTTCGCTTTTCGAGAAAGCATTTTTTAGGAAAAATGTGAGTGTTTCTAATAGTTGAGATGATAGGAATTGAAAATGCTGAAATGTGAAATCGGTAAGTTTCGCAAGGAATTAGAAGTGTAATTCTAGTTAAGGAAAGTGATTTAGTTGGTTTATAGCTAAATAACTAACTAAGCAAATTAAATAAAATTAAATGAAAGGGTATGATTAGAAAGATATTGTTTAGTTAATTGATCCAGTTAATTAAACTGGAGAAAGTTCAATCCAAATCAATAGATATAAATCAATCAAAGTAGAAAAAGAAAAACAATCCATGTGAGTAGAAATGGACTAATGGGAAAAGTTTAGAACTCTCCTTAAATGGAATGTTGTCTAAAATAGAAAGTTACCTTAGATGAAAATTTGCCATAAAAGGAAAGTCTAGAGATTTTGGCTAATGACCAAAATACTCTTGACAATTGAATTATTGACCTTTGTGTCCTAGGAGGTGAAATGACTAAAATATCCTTGACAAATTAATTAATGACCTTTGTGTCCTAAAGAATGAAATGTCAAAAAATCCTTGACTAAATAGGAGAAAAGACCAAAATGCCCTTGGGTTAGTTAACTATGATTAAGTTAACTTAAACCAAGTTGGGTTAAGTCTTTATTTAACCCAGCAAAGCAAGAGTTCTTCATTCATTTTGGTGCATGAGTTTAGAACCCTAAGAGAGAGAAAAGAAAAAAAAGTCATGGAAGCTTGGATGAAAAACTTGGTTTTGTGAGCTAGAAGGCTTGGATGGTCATGAAGCAATGATTAAAGTTGAAAGCTTCGTAATGGTGAAGCATCCTATGTAGGATGTAAGGAAGTGAATCATCCAATAAGGTTTAAAACAAATTTAAATTTAAAACTTTGATTTATATATGTTTATGCATGTATTTATGGTTAAAAGTGTTAGTTATGAAAGGTTATGTGTTGTAGGATGGAAATTCATGGTGAAACCTTAAGTTATAAGGTTGAACATGAAGGTGTTATGTGTATTTACATGTTATATGGCATGTTAGATACTGTAATGTACATAAATTATGATTTTGAAACCTAAAACAAGGTATGATAGTAATATATTCATATAAACATATTTTGAAAGTAAAGGAATTTGAAAAAAATTCATATATGTGTAGTATAAGTCTACAAAGTTTGTAAGTGAACTCTTTAAGGAGTATTTGAAAAATGGAGTTTAAGAATTTGAAAATGAGTTTTATGAAAAACTATGTTAAGTAGATGAAAATCTAACTCAAATGTGATTTTTGGAAATTTTAAGTATTAAGTGATGAAACTAGGTTCGCTCACTTAGTTTTATAAAGTTACACGTGTCTAAATTGATTTTGTAGTCAACAGATGAAAGTTAGAATGAAAATGTGTTTCGGGCGATCGAAATGGATCGTTTCGAGTTAAAATAATTTTTACAGATAAATAACATCATTTGAAAACCTATGTTGTTTTTAAAGGCTTAGACAAGTTTAATATATGTTATGAAAGCATAATCAAGTGTTGGAATGAACTTTAGAAGTGAATGGCCAAAAATCACTAGTTGACGGTAAAGTGTGAAAATGTGTTTAAACACTGTTTTACGGGCTATTGCCTAGATAATTTTAAAAAACCGAATGAGCCAAGTTGTATTTTTATAAAATACTATGTAGTAAGGTCTAGCTGTGGTTCAAATTTGAACTTAATTGAATGTAAGACAGAACTTAATTTGAACTTAATTGAAATGTGTACTTTGTGCAACTATGTGATTAACTGTTGAATGTAATATATGAGATTTATGTTTGAAATTGCACAGCATTATAGATATGATGTATTGCATAAAATGCATAGAAAGAAATGTATGACGCATGTATATAAACTGCGAGCATGAAAAGTGTTAATTGTTAAACTTGCTGAGCCGTGATGCTCATTCTTGCTTTAACTGAGTTCTAATGTATTGAATGTGAAGATTACAATTCCGAGACAAGTAATAAATGTAAGTTTAAATAAGCAAGTTTATGAACTGTATTATGATTTTATAATATAGTTTTTGACTTTTTCCCTTTAATGTGCTCACCACTCTTTCATTTTACCGCCCAAGTATTTTTCTTATAGGTTCTTTTTGAACTAATCAAACAATAGTCAAAGTATCTATTACAATTCAACAAGAACTTATCAAAGAATAAACACAAGTAAGCAAGCTGATCTGTGCATTGGTATAACCAAAAATAAGCAACAAAATTTATGACCCTTAATGCCTCATGGATTGAAATTGCTTGGACCTTACACGATTGAACAGGTTCAGATTTGAATTCGGGATTGTCGAGTTAGGACAAATGAATTGGCTTCGATTTTGAATAGCAAACTGTACGATTTTCTACAGAAGTATGGTTTAATAGAGGTTGCGAAAATTTACGGTTATATCTGTTGAAATCGTAATTTTATGTGGGAAGCAAACTGCAGCACATATAATTGTTGAATTCGAATTGGCTAGCGTCTGTTATGCTTTTGAATTTTCGGGAAAACATGTTAGGCTTGCGAAATTTTATGGCTCTGCTTGTTCGGAATTGATGATGATGTATTTGGATGTGAGGATGGTTGATGGCTGCGGATTTAAAGCAATGATTGACGCTGCGAATTTAGGTTAACACAAAACAATGATTTGCGGTTATATTTTGCTTTTTCATTCTTTTTTTTAATAATACGCAAAAAAAAAATAAAAAAAAATAAGATAAGTAACCCGCTAGAAACTTAGCTTTTGAAACCGACTGATAAAGTTGGTAATGATGAACTCAACGACACACTTATGTGAGGTGGTCATCGCCCGGATTGTTCTAGCAATGGTTACAGATGAAACATTAATGACAACTTGAACCCTTAGATTGAAATGGTAACTTTGGTACAATCAATGATTGATGTATGATAGAATGATACCGCAATTAATTATGGACTATTGATTGATAATTCGTGTTAAACGTCACGGATTACTTCGATAAGTTTATTAGTTCTCAAAGAACCAAAAGAGAAAAAAAAACCTCTCAACAATTTTTATAAACACAAAACTTCATAATTTACATTAGCTTTGTATCCCTATTTATACTATTATATATAAAATTTTAGAAACCCTAATTACATTCAAAATTCCCAACTCCAATAGGAAAACTAGTTACATGAATAATAAAAATAACTAAGGAAATAAAATCTTTACTAACTATTTGCCTAATTAAAAATTATCCTTGCTCTCATTTCAATTGCCGTGTTGACCTTTCTAAATACTCTGCTTATTGTCATGACTTAAAGTATTTTAGAACACCATGCTGCCGCAAATTGTGACTAGAATTCTATCGTGAATTGGAAATTGATTTTTGCCCAACTCCTTATTTCTAAAAGTGAAGAAGCCACACAAGGGAATTCCTTGTTCCATTAGGATTGCCGCTGCTGATTGAATTAGGAATCTCAGTTACCGAATTTGTAACCAACTTGGATTGTCAATGCCGCAAACTAAATTCTAATTAGAATTTAATGCATGTAATCTAGCTTCTATAATATTATGAAATATTCCAAGTTGCTTAAGATTTGCTTCATGTTCCTATAATGTGTTGGATTGAATTTGCCAAGAATTGAAGTCCAATTCTTGTTGTGCTTTAGAACTAATGATCCTGTTATAATTTGGAATATAATCTAGCCGTGTATATGATTTGTATTGCCGCCTGGGCCTGCTCCTTTTGGGCTTGCTAGCTGTTTATTTGTTACTTAATAAGCTACTGGAATTAGTTTGGTTTGGGCCTTTAATAGTTAGTCTAATAATGCATGAATCATGCCATTTATTTTAAGTTCAGCTCCATTTTTAAGTCTCCTTGAAGTAATTTTAGCCCAAAAACTTTGGGTCAATTCCTAATTAGCTCATGCACAAAAATCTCAGTCTTGTTTGATGTAGACATAATCATGATCGTATCATTCTCCACCTCTTGAAAACGATTTGTCCTCAAAGCAACACCTACATCAAAACGAATTAAGTTAGTAACAAACAAAATAACACACTCATAGTCTTTACCTGGCACATTTAACGCGAAGGCATTCACAACGATGCGAGTAAGGACTTGACAAGTTCCATCTCCTCTTGGATTAAATAAACCTTTGGAACTTATCATGTCGTACTATTAACCACTCCCAAATTCCTGGATCATGAATTACCCTATGGAACTCGTACTTTCGTATATGCAA
Organism: Hedera helix; assembly: GCA_947179155.2. Classification (NCBI taxonomy): domain Eukaryota; kingdom Viridiplantae; phylum Streptophyta; class Magnoliopsida; order Apiales; family Araliaceae; genus Hedera; species Hedera helix. The sequence goes on along the minus strand of OX359267.1, from coordinate 9,884,591 downwards.
CAATTTGTCACCCCCTAGGTCAAGCACAAAGGAAAAGAATACAACTTGTTAATTGATATAAAACCTATGAAATCGAAATACATAAGATTATATGCATAGTCTCATGGATCAAAAGTGAAAATACTTCCCTTTATGAACCCTATTTGCATGTTGACCCCTTAACCATTATTGTTGAATATGGTTATTACCTGCACCTGCTTAATAAATTCAATCTTCTCCTCTCCATCTATCTTAGTATACTAAAAATCATATTACAACCAAATTTACAGGATTAAAACTCATTTGCAAAATGATTAATATGAAAACGAGAATGCTGGAAAGGAAAATAAGAATGAACTATATGAACACAAACTAACTCAAAGTATATCAAATATTCTCCCCAGTTTATGATAAAAATGAGATATCATCGAAATAGATAACAACAAATTTATCAATGGAAGTACGTAAAACATGATTTAATAAGCTCATGAAAATACTCGACGCATTAGTTAATCTCACCGATATAACTAACCACTTATAAAAACCAGATGTTAAAACAACTTTTCATTCATCACATTCTTTCATGCTAATTTGATGATAACGAATTCTAGATAAGACATAATCATGCAATTCATTAAACATATTATCTAAGCAAAGAAAAGGAAGAAGAGAATGAGGGATAAGATGTGCTGCGTTAACGAATGACTGAATAGCCACACGACTCGCCAAAGATGACATGCCCTAGGAAGCTTAGTCTACTGCCCAGACAACAAGAAAACATAACTTCAATTACATCCATAACCCAATTCATCCTTGGGCAAATTAGAAGCATATTTCAAGAATAAATTAAATTGTACCCATTATCATGTTATTATATACGACATCATGGAGTGCCTGATTCATTTGTGAAGATTGTTGGAATGTTTAAATTCACTAAAATATAACCATATTATGAACCTCATTATTATAAGAGCCAAGGGCAAAAAATAAAGACCATGCAAAACTGATGTTAGAGAAAACAGTTTTTACTATATCGTAATAGTTGTCCAAATATGTACAGCTACATAAAGTCTCTATAGTCTTATAAGAGCCTAAGAGAGACTCTCATCTAGTTTGAATCCATTCTTCAGACGGCCATCCACGAGAAAAATCCTTCTACTAGAGTGGCAGACTCCAAATACTCATTTGATCAAAATTTGCTCGAGTTTACAGAGCTATCGAACATATCAAAAGCAAAAACAACAGCAACAACTTAACTTACCTCTTCCTAAAAAAGGTTACCAGTTGCTAATATTGAGCTAGCTTGCGCCTTCGGGTCTTCAGCGAGATAATTGGTCGATCCACATCTGTGATCTTCGGTTTCTTCACGAATATATTTCCCGTTTACTATCAATTTCCCCCCTTTTTGGGGTTTGATTCCAATTTGTTGACCTCAAAATTTCACTTTGAACCAATCAATTCACCTAATTCTTTGTGTTAATCTAGCATTCAAGTTGAATTTAGTAGTGGGTTTGGATGATTTCAAGGTTGAAGAATGTATAATCCTACAAATTACAGATTTTTTAGTTTTTAAAGATGCTCTTGGTTTAAAGCGTTTAAGTGTTGCGAATATTTAGGGGCTGTTCGGGAATGACTTTTTTTTTTTTGATTTAAAGTTAAAATTTTAGTAGATTTATAAGTAAAAGTGCTCGGCATCACTTTTACTTATAAGTCAGAAATTATAAGTAATAGTTGTGGATGTGTTCGGCTAATAATGACTTATTAGTTAAGTAAAGTATAAAGATTACTTAAATGTCATTTAATAAGAAGAACATTAAAAAAATAAAAGAGGGCATTTTTGTCATTTCATTTGGGTTAACCGACTTAAAAAATGACTTATAAGTCATTTTTTTAAGCAACAATTACTTGCTTATTTTTTTGACTTTTTTTTGAACTTATAAACAAAAAAAAAAGTTGTTCCTGAACACTTGTTTTAGCTTAACTAGTTATAAGTTGGGTTGACCAAGTTATAAGTAGTTCCCGAACAGGGCCTTAGTGTTCTCTTCCTGCCAAATTTTTAGAACTATTGAACTGGCCGGCTAGTTATATGCTCGGTCCAATTTAATTGTGGGCTTGTGGATACTGACCTGGTTAGAATTTTTTTTTGGAACGAGTCTTGGATATGCTACTAAAGTGTGAGAAGTCAACTAATCGTGTTCACGGCCGACAACTGTGTAGTCCAGCGATACTAGTTCCTCGTGTGTACTATGAGGTTAAGAGTTTAAAGTCTCCTAATTTCACCATATAATACAGATGGTCTTTTGATGATTACTCTAGGTGGAAGTGTTAGGCTGGTTTGCGAGGGAGGGGGACATTCAAATTTACCAAAAAAAATTACGAGATTCACGATCGATTTTTTGGCCAATTATAAGAAAATTGACGCCAATGGAAGAGATGATTACAAAAAATGAGATTAGTGTTCAATTGATGTAGGAAGATCTGAATTCGATGATGCTAAGTTGTCGGATGATGAGTTAGTAGATCGGCGTAAAGATAACGAGTGTTAATGTCTTTGGATAAGGTCGACTTGCTTGGGGAGTCGAACATTGTTTGAATTGGGAGTTCGGACTTTGCCTTCGGGGTTTGGCTTCGGAAGTTATATGACTTCGGGGATGACCTTCATCTTTATGTTGCTATCTTGTAAGCTTTAGAACTCCAAAATTAGAGGATTTAGTAGCCTAAAATGGTGCCCAGCCTCTTCCTCCTCCTCTCTCTCCTGGTTTCTCTTAGCTGGCCTCTCAAAGTATATCTAGGATCCAAGGTTTAAAGCACAAAAAAGCCTAGCCTCTATGAAGCAACGCAATGCAGCGCCCCGGCAATCAAGCACCGCAGTGCCTGGCAATTAATAAGCACGTGTCCGACTCTCAATTCCTGCACACCCCGGCACCTAGGCCTCGACACATCACATTCAGTTATATCCTAGTCTGACCTGGTAGGCTCCACGCCCTGGCGCCCAAATCATGTGCGCCCCGGCGTCCCCTGCTCTAAATAACTAAGTTTTGTACCATTTTGCTTCAAACCATGACTCAAGTAACCCTTATTCCATATCCTGCAAAACAAGATTAAAACACATAAAAACTATGTAAATAGTTAAAGATTTAAAAAATATTAAGGCCAAAAGTACTCAATTCATAGGTAATATAATCACTCTTCAAGCGACTGCACCTATTGAGGCAAGGCACCAGATTAGTTGACGACTACATGTACGGGTGTAAACGAATATAAAAGAAATCGAATACAGTAGTATCTATATCCGAAAAATCAATTCGCTATCCGTGCTCGTATCCGGTATTCGGCGGATTTTAAAAATGTTATCCGCGTCCGGTATTTGAATACAGATAATATCCGTTTTTATTTATTTTATTCAAATAAACAGATTATTCGAATATTCGGGTATCTAGATTCGTTTATCAGTCACCTAATATAAAATTCATTCAAATTATTTACAAAAAATAAAATAAAAATTGAATAATTACTCATAATTAATCACAATTTAAAGTTTAAACCATACATATTAATGAAAAAATATTAATTTATTTATTTTTAATAAAGAAAATAATCAATACTCTAAATTACAATTCAAATAAGTGTTCATTATTTTTGAAATCCTAATTTCAAAATGAATGCTCTACTTATTAATATTTAGATCTCCATTAATAAGTAGATGCCCATTTTATGTGTTAATTTGGAGTAATACTGTAGTGTGTATAAATATTTATAATCTATAATTATAACATTTAAATGATATTTATAATATTTATAACAATTGTTAAATGATACATTTTAAATATATTGTAACACTATAACTAGAATAAAGGAGAAAAATAATGAGTTTTAAAGTATAGTTCATTAATGAATGAATGTTAATTTATTTATTTATAATAAATGCAATAATCAATACTCTAAATTACAATTCAAATAAGTTTTCATTATTTTTGAAATCCTACATTCAAAACGAACGCTCTACTTATTAATGTTTAGATGTCAATTAATAAATAGATGTCCATTTTATGTGTTAATTTGAAGTAATACTGTAGTGTGTATGAATATTTATAATCTATAATTATAACATTTAAATGATATTTATAACACTTGTTAAATGATACATTTTAGTTATATTGTAACACTATATATATAACTAGAATAAGGGAAAAAAAATAATGAGTTTTAAAGTATAGTTCGTTAATAAATGAATGTTAATTTATTTATTTTTAATAAATACAATAATCAATGCTCTAAATTATAATTCAAATAACTTTTTATTATTTTTGAAATCCTAAATTTCAAAATGAATGTTTTACTTATTAAAGTTTAGATATCCATTAATAAGTTGATAACCATTTTATGTGTTTGGAGTAATATTGTAGTGTGTATGAATATTTATAATCTATAATTATAACATTTAAATGATATTTATAACATTTATAACACTTGTTAAATGATCCAAAAGTTATATTGTAACACTTGTTAAATGATACATTTTAGATATTTTAACTTTATAATAGTAAAAATCCATTAACTATACTTAAAATCAATTTATTTCAGTTTATTAATATTATAATAAAAGTGTTATTTTCTATTTTTTAGAAATGAAATGACATATTTTAAAAATAATTTTCGTATGATAGTGAGAACTAATTATTATATAAGGATAAAAAAATTATTTTGATTATTATATATATATATATATATATATATATATATATATATATATATATATATATATATATATATATATAATTTATTCGGATACGGATATCGGATATCCGCCTGATATATTTACGGCCGGATATTAAACGAATACGAATACGCCTATATCCGTATTCATATCCGTTTATTTGATGATACTTTTAAATCGAATACGGATATATCCATTTTTTTAGAATGCGATTAATATCCGTTTTTTTTTTAAAAAAACGAAATTGGATGTATACGAATTTTCGGTTATCATTTACAGCCCTAACTACATGGAGGAGTTCTACTAATTAATAGCCTATAACGATCTATCTGAAACTGAAGAATAGTTGGTGGTGTGGTATTTGGGGGGGATAACGATAACCCCTGCAGGATGTTCTCAGTCTTCATTTGTTATGGACCGTTTTTGAAGCATACTAACGTGCTCGTGATTTAGAGCAACAACAGAACAAGAGATCGGTGATAAGAAACAACCAAAGTAGTAGGCTGGCACACCCTCAGGAATCCCGTCTCAGATGTGGTGAACAGGAACACCAAGCGATTAAGTGTGGAAAGCCTACCAGTCAGAAGGATAAAAACATCCTACTTGAGGAAGACGTAGACGGCGAAGTATAAGAGGTTAGAGAACCTATTTATGATGATGATGTAGAGGAAGACGTGTTGTATGCAGATAGCTAGGAGACTCTGGTCATTCGCAAGAGTCTGTTGACTCCTGAAGGTGACTCATGCGATGATTGGTTAAGAACCAATATTTTCCATACGATTTGCACAATAGCAGATAAAGTTTGCAAGTTGATCATTGACAATGACAGTTATGAGAACGTAGTGTCCGAAGAGGCTGTTTAGAAGCTACAATTGAAGACGGATCGTCGTCCCAAGCCATACAAACTGTCGTGGCTAAATAAGGCAGTGTGGTAACAGTGGACAGAAAATGTTTAGTATCATTTTCAATCAGCAAGAAATACTTTGATAATGATTGGTGTAATGTAGTATCTATGGATGCATGCCATGTATTATTAAGCAAACCTTGGTAGTATGATTAAAGTGTCATTCATGATGGGCGGAAGAACACATACTCCCTTAATATTAAAGGGAAGAAGATACTAGCACCTTGTCGGGAAGAAGCCACTCCTACTCAGGTAGTCAATAATACTAACATGCTGTCTATGTCCAGGTTTCTAAATGAGGTTGAGCATAAAGGTGTGGTATATGCTTTGTTGTTTTTTGCAAATACTGCTACAGACAAGGATACAAAGTTACCAATAGATGTGCAATAATTGCTATCAGAGTTTTTTGATCTAATGCCTGATGATCTTCCTCCTGGACTATTGTCTATGAGGGACATTCAACATAAGATTGACCTTGTTCCCGGGTAGAGTTTGGCCAATCGGCCAGCATACCGACTCAGCCTTAAGAAGCCAGAAGATCTGCAGCGACATGTGGTAGAGTTGTCGGAGAAGGGTTACATTCATGAGAGTATGAGTTCTTATGCAGTACCTGCTTTGTTAGTGCAGAAGAAGGATGACTCTTGGAGTATGTGCATTGATAGCAGAATAATCAATAGGATCACAGTGAAATACATGTTTTCGATTCCCCGCTTGGATGATATGCTAGATCAGTTGTCACTACAAGAAAAACAGCTTTCAGCGACCGCGTATTCCCTCGCTAATACAGGCTAATAGCGACTTCAATCAGCGACCGCAAACGCATTCCGTCGCAAAAATTTACAGCGAGCACAAGTGGTCGCTATTACCGTCGCTAATGTGACTTTTGTCGCCAAAAATACCCAGGAATTGTGGCGCCAAAACTAGCAACCGACTATCTAATGTGGTGGCTAATGTATCAACGACCGGTAGGCTGTCGTTAATTCGCTAGCAAAAGCTACCAGGTCATTAGAAACCCAGTACTGACGCAATCGCTATTGGGCAGTCGCTATTACTCAAGCCCTAATTCAAGGCAGGTGAACGCAAGCAAATTAAACAGAAGGAAAAGGGGAAGAGAGCAGCAGCCGCGCGATGAAGAAAAAGAAGAAAAGCAAAGTCTTGCCGCCCTACCCCCGCTCATCCGCTACTACAGTTGTGCAGCCACGAGTTAATGGTAATTTTTAGGTATAAATAAATGGCTAAAGTCATTAATAATAGTAATATCTTGGAGATATTTTGGCGTCTCAAATAGCACCAACCAATTAGAATAGCGGTATTAGAATCCCAACCCAAATCAAAAATTGTAGGAATTAAAAAAATAACAGTTTGATTTGATAGGTCTTTGTCATTCAGTACAAAAATGTTTAGGGATTCAGTACTTTAACGTCTAGTTATTATACCATTCTTGGTGTCCCTATTGACTCTTACGCTCGTGATATTCGTCATGCCTATTGTAAGCTTCTTGAACAAAATTTTTGGATTTTGATCTCGTTTCATTTTTTTCCTATAGGTTCTATCTACTCCTTGCTGCTTTATATTTTTGTATGGACTAACTTCTAATTATTTATATAAGTACCTCTTATTTATGCAAAATTATATATATGAATTGCACCGTTTATCAATTCTTTGGCATCTCTAATAATTTTATATTGGGGTCTGTATAAAGATTTTTGGTAGTAAACATTGTTTTGGTTGTTTAGTTTGTTTATCCGATTTTATCTTCTTTTCATTGTGGCCTTGTGTTTGCAATGCTCATATCCATTTGGGTTGTTTGATGATGGGCCTCGATAATCAGTTTATATTCATTTACAATAATATAAAATAATATTATAAAATAAATAAAAATAATATAATATAATATAATAGCATTCAAAATAATACAAAATAATATAATATAATATAATATAGTATAATATAATAAAAAAAATACAAAATAATAAAATATAATATAATACAAAATAATATTATATCATTCAAAATAATATAAAATAATGTTATAAAAAAATAAATATAATATAATATAATATAATAAAGAAAAATAATATAAAATAATAAAATATAATATAATATCATTCAAAATAATACAAAATAAGAAACTGATATTTTCACAGGGTTTTTGATATTTTTATATGAAAAGTGTCGCTATAGGTCGATAACGATGGTTTTGATCGTCGTTATACATTCATTTTTAAGTTCAATAAACTCTCTCTCGCAAAGCCAAAAAAAAAAACATGAATATACAAATTCTTTACCGAAACCTTATCAAAACTCCACCAAATTCTCAAGGAATTGAAGCTACAAACTGACTTGGAAGGAAGTTTTGATCAAGTAATTATCAAGAGCAAGGTTTTCAGCCATCTCCAAACTGTGGGTAAAATAATTACTTTCTTTTATGATTGAGGAAATTAGTATTTCTAGTGCTAAGTTATTAAATTATTTTTAGAAATTGGTTATGGGAGTTGACTGAAATTGGGAACCATGAAGGGTTCAAGGGGTTACAAGGTAGGTGTTGGTTCTTTTCTATATGAATATATACGTGCAAGTATACACGGTCAACAAGTAATATACTAGTGAGTATCGTTCCTATAGAGAATTAAAAATAATTATTACCAATTACTAATTTTATATCAAATTATTTTTGTTTAAACAATCGCAATTAACTTGTGAAGTAAGATCTAATTAAAATTAACAACTAAATTAAACTAATGAAAATGATTAAAAATGCTTAAGATTATAATTTTTCCCAATACTTCATTTAAATCTTTTCAATCCCCTTTTAATTAATTAATTATATAGAATTGTTAATCGAGAATTCTTTATAGTATTTATACGCATCTTCCAATGATATAAATCTTTCTAAATCTGATCCTAAGGCAACAGAACTAGAGAGGAACACCTTAATTAATTATATCACTATATTCCTATGTGAAATATGTTAATTAGAATATTAAGCTCAGATTCTCTTTATGGCTACAAAAGATATATAGGTATATTATTATCTTATGTACTAATCATATAAAAACTTTCAGATTTTATGAACATATGCTATCATATTCAGATTTAAATATATACTTCATCTCCTAATTTTGTATAAATTAATCCCAACAAATTACTACAGTTAATTAGTTACATGAATGCACAAATATGATAAACAATTCATATATAATCATTATTAATTAAAAAGTAAACAAATTAATTTAAACTACGCATTGGGTTCAATTGCAATCTTAATATAAATTAGTTCATAATTAAATAATAAATTATCCACAAATAATTCAATATCTCAAAATTACAAAAATAAAAGTAAAGTAAAGAGATCAAATATGTGTTATGATATCCGTCAGTCACTTGGATCACATTCTTCAATTCTCAAGATTCGCCTTTAATTCTCGAATCCTTTTGCGTTGAATATTTGCTTCTAATTCTACTACTAACTATGTTAAATATATTACTTTATATTCTAATATATATAAATATATGTTAATGTATGTTGATGTACTATTATATTTTCTCAAAATAAGAGTCTCATGGTGTATTTATAGGAGTACAATATTAATCCTAAGCAAATATGAAAAAAAAAATTAATTTAGAATAAAAAAAATTAAAAAAACGCGAATAATCTCGTTCTGCTTAATTTCCATCCAGCCAAATAGAGCCTTTGCTCTTTTCAGTTGATCCGGTCAAACCAACCGCGCGCATGGCGCTAAGTGTTAAACTCTCTCTTAAGAAGAAACAACGTTGCATTTCTGTGTTGCTGCTTATCCTCTGTCTGCGCATTGCGCAGACACCTATTCTCTGCCCACGCCAGCGAAACGATAGCGTTTCATATCCGTTTTATGCAAAATTCTCCCACGCCAGCGAAACGATAGCGTGTCATGCTAATCTATGCTCATGGCCTTTAAACGACACCTCACAGACAACTAATTACAACCCATACGCGCAAGTTGCCCAGACATGTGCTGCGTTTATTACGAAATTTCCCTTGCTACCTGCTTTATTACCAAATTGCCATTAAGTTTTTGCAAGAATTACAGTTATGCCATTAGCTTGAATTTCTTTCCTTTTTCCTATAAAATAAAATAAAAATAATATAAAATTACCAAAAATAATAAAAACACAAAGTTAAATAAATTACCTAAAATCAATTAAAATGTTTAAAAACTAACAAATAATTAAGCCTAAAAATATATAATAAATAGATATAAAATCCAATTATCAGTAGGATTATGTATGGAGATATGTTCTTGTGCATTTAAACTAGACATGAATAATGGGCCAGCCTGAGCCTGCCAGGCCTTGAACGTTGACTAGGCCAGGCCAGGCTTTTACTATTGGTCCGCCAGGCCAGGCCAATACAGTCTTAGCTTAGCAAAATGCAGCCCACTGAGGCTTTCAGGCTAGACCAGGCCTGACCCAAGTTGCTCCGGTCCGGTCCAAACAATTTTTTTTTTAAAATTATATTGACAACTTTAGTATCCAGTCCAAATTTCTTCTTTTTAAAATAAGGATTGTTGTCAGGTGGGAGGAAGCTAGGAGCAGGCGAGCAGGGGGAGAAAACGAGCAGCTGTCAGCTTGTCAAGTCTTTTAGATTTTTGTTTAGCTCATTTTTTTTTTTTTTTGCTAAATAAGGATTGATTATTTGCTTTATTGATATACTTACAAGTTACAAATTTACAATTTTATATATATAAATATATGACCATTTAGTCATATACTGATATCCATATTTCTATTAATGCACCTAGGCTCCTAGCTGCTAGCTGCCATAATACTCTATAATATATATATATATATATATATATATATATGATGTTCAAAGTAATGGTATTTAATATTTAATTTAACTTAGGTACGTAGACCGGTAAACATGATGTCACACCACTGGTCCAATTTATTTATTTTTAAATATTATATAAATATTAATGCATTTTTATACAAATACCATATCTTTAAATATTAAAAAAACTTACAAGAAAACAAGAATAAATAAATAAAACTTTAAACTTGATTGATGAATTAATTAAAAATAATGTATTATAACTTACAAGTTACAATTTACAAATTACAATAATGAATAATTATAAGTTTGTAACTTTAAAGTATAACTTAAACAATAATCAAGAATAAGTGAGTTACAAATATTTGTCTTCAAAATTTTTAAAAATGTCTTCAAATCTTCAAAAAAATATTTATCTTTGAATCTTCATGAAATATATTTTCAAATCTTCAAACAATATATCTTCAATATTCATGGAATTGAACTTTCAGTAGTTTCTATTCCGACTTCGAGATCTTCCGAGTTATCTTGATCGTCTATTACGTCTTGTATTTTTCTTTGCGCGGCAAGATAATCTCTATAGCAAATGCATATTTCTAACGATTTCGGACTAAGCCTACTTCTTTTTTCATCTAATACACTGTCAGATAAAGAAAAACAAGATTTAGAAGCTACAGTATTATGATTTTATTTATTGCGTTATATAAATGTTAGCATAATAAAAGTCCTTAGAATAGTGATACGAATTATATAACTTCAAGTATGTGACTTGAACATGAAATTATATAATTATAATTAGTATCATTGCACTTAAATGCCCTTAGTCAAGTATCATTGTTAATAGGACAACAATGATGCATTGAGACTAGTATGTGGATTGACTGATGTCCAAATCTCATTAGTCATAAATATATGAGATATTGAGTCAATGCATAGGTACATATTAGAGAACAATGTACTGGACTGACCCATCATGAGAATTCTACGTGTAGTATTATGCAAAGTGTCATAAGAAATTCTCATAGTGACAATGATGTAATGATCATTCGACCTGAAATCACTATATTATTACACGAGAATTTATGTACTTTGATATCATCAAAAGTCACCTTTAATAGGGTGGACAATAAAGGTGATTATTGGGTACATCATGAATCGTGTGAGGAATATGAGTGATCTAGATGGAATTTAACCCTCCTATATATTAGGGGTGATATCCATAGGCCTCTTGATTGAGTAGGACTATGAAATGCATGGTCATGCTCAAATAGTGATTTATTTCATATAGTCTACTCATTGATCAAGAAAACTTAGATTAAATTTTGAAGAGTATAACACATTCCATGCCTCGAGTTTAATCTAGGATATCAAGGTTAAAAGGATTAAATTACATTGAAACATTGGTCATAAAAAGGTTGTATCGAATCATCGATCTTATTATTATTTGGGTAGCAATGATGTATTACTATATGCCGCTCACTATTTATAATTTTATGATATGATTTTAAAATTATTGCCAATATAATAATAACCTATAGGGTCACACACTTAGAATGTAATTAAAAGAGAATTAATTTAAGTTGTTAGGATTAAAATATGTCAATTTGATTGATAATATTTAAATTACGAATTTAAATTAACAGGATAATTTGTATATATATGTATATTAATTAAGTAAGACTTAATTAAAATATAATATATATAAATTCGAATTTTATTTTTCTATTTATTTTAGGTTTTGGTTAATTCCTATTAATTGCTATATATACATGATATATCAGTAGTTTTTAGCATGTAAGGAAAAACTAAAAAACCCTAGCCACTTTCAGAAAGAAGCTAGAGAGAAAAATAGTTCAGAAATCATGATCTTAGTGGCTAGTACCGCAGCTCCCTTTTTGCTGCAGATCGTGGGACGATTCACGGAGCGTTCATGTGGATACCGTAGAGACGCAGTCATTGGATTGCGTTGAAGATTCGAAGCATTCCAGAATTCTCAATCGTCTCCATCGACACCATTCAAGCATGATTAATCGATAAAACAAATCTAAACCTCTGATTAATATGTTTTCGCATGGATCATGTTTTAGGGTTTCAGATTTTTTTTATAAATTCTGTTGCGTTTATGTGTCGAAACCCCTACAAGTATATCACGGGTTATCACGGTCAAAGTAGGAAATTGTCGTTTATGTTTATTCCCAAAAGCGAGAATATTAAAATTTTCAAATTATTCGTCGGTCATAAAACTCCTAAAATCAGTACTACAATATAAACCAAGTTCATTTAAACTACTCGTGCGTGTTAAAGTTTTTGATTTCTTGGATAATATTTTTAATAAGTTGGCATATTTAGAATATGAAGGGGCATGAGCCAGTGCACGTATAGATGTACAATATACAAATTCATACATTTTATAAAATTCAGTAAATGTAGTATTAAATTTCAATTTAAGGTTATCAATATTACTAGTACCTATATTTTTTACTAAACTAATTTTACCGTCAAAATTGTCAAAATATTCAATTAGTTCTTTTTTAGCTTTATTATATAATTTAAATGTATCACATTTAGTAGTAATTCTATATACTTGTTTATATTTTGGTTGTAATCTGGATTGAATGTACTCGGTACAACGTTGATAGGCAAAAAAATTAAACGGGAGTTCCTTCTCGATCACTAGTTTGACTTGCAACTCTTTTTATAATATTTGATCATAACTTCAACTGTGGCCAGAACGATCAATTTGTGCTTGAGAGCTTTCATCGGTTAGTTTATACCTTTGCAAACACAATTACTATTGTCGCTGTAATGTGTTATTGCTTTTAATACCAAATAAGGTGTTGCATATTTTGTATTGAGCCTTTTTTTTATCACCTTCGGCAGCCCACTCTTCGATTAAATGTTCCCAAACTGGCGATGTACGTTTGTTTTGCTCACCGTAGGATGGGAAAAGAATGGACTCGAACTCGTTCCACTATCAGACATAATGATATTTGAGTCGTTTTGAATATATCTTGGCATTTGTGACCCGGATGTAGTGTTGGAGGAATCCATTATATTGTAATAAAGTTTAATAATAAAAATGAAATAATAACAATGTAATACTAAAAATGTAATAATAATATAAATTGAGAATTAAAATAATAACAATTGAAGTTTTGTGGAAATAAAAGATTGCAAATATATGGAGAAAAGAAAATGTTGATAGTTGAGATTAATTGTGAATGATTTACGGGCAGCCTTTTTGGCAATTCTCGTCTGCTTTTTATTTTTATTTTTTATCCTTGTGTATTTGTTTTAATATTTTTTTTGATCGTTGTGTACTTGCTTCGTTTCATTTTTTTTTTTTGACCGTTGTAAACTTATAATGCTTTTTTTTTTTTTTTTTTTTTTACCGTTGGTACTTGATTTAGACTTTTAGTGTTTACTTGATTGTACGTATCTTCAAGAACAACTGAACACATGACTTGACATTTGAGATCTTCAGCTAAAGATGAGGAACTTAACCATCCTGCAGATGGGTTGCATTAGAACCAAGAAATGTAAAGCTTGAACTGTCAACCGATGGTTTCAACTCTTTCGGCCACTCAGCTGTTCCATACTCCTATTGACCTGTGATTATGACTCCGTACAACTTGCCTCCTTGGATGTGTATGAAACAACCATACTTGTTTTTTTCACTTATGATTCTTGGTCCCCAAGAGTCCTGAAAATAATCTAGATGTTTAGTTGAAACCTCTTATAGATGAGTCGAAGGTATTGTGGGAGGATGGAGTACAGACTTGGGATGTTTCGACAAAAATAAATTTCAACCTTCGGGCAGTAATTATGTGGACTATCAGTGATTTTTATGCTTATGGTATATTTTTTGGATGCAGTACACATAGGAAGATGTCTTGTCTGTATTATATGGAGTATAAAAAGTCTTTCAATCTATCACATGGTCGAAAGCCTTACTGGTTTAACTGTCATCGTCGTTTATTGCCGATAGATCACCTTTTTCAAAGAAATAGAGAAAATTTTAGTAAAGGGAAAGTAGAGAATGATATGTCAGTAACATGATTATTTGGGACAGAGGTGCATAACCATGTAATGAGATTGTCGATAATCCCATTTGGTAAAAGTGTTGCCTCAGAAATAATCAATGAGTTTGGTGAATCTCACAATTGGTTTCAGAGAAGCATATTTTGGGAACTACCTTATTAGTTTACAAACTTGATTTGTCATAATCTAGATGTGATGCATATTGAGAAGAATGTATTCGATAACGTATTTAACATCGTGATGGGTGTTAAGGGAAAGACGAAGGATAATGATAAAGCACAGTTGGATATTAAAGATATTTGTAAGCTTCCTAGATTAGAGCTTTATGAATCACCTAATGGAAAGATTGTCCAAACTTGGTTGGTCGATCTACTATTACCCAAATTGCATCATTACCTCTTTTGTGTGGTTGGAAGTCCTATTACAAAATCCATTGTAATATGCTCGCACTTCCACTCTGGAATTTCTAACGGTTGCAACAACCCGCTTAGTCTTTGATCCTCTGCCTTAACTCGTTGGCATGTTAAACGCCTACTAACGAATTTAGCCACATCCCTCTTCATGTTTGGCCACAAAAAATGTAAACTCGTGTCTTTGTACATTTTGGTACTGGCTGGGTGGATTGAAAACTTAGTATTATGTGTTTATAACATAATCTCCTCTTTCAACTCTTGTACCGAAGGTACCCATATTCTCGACTCGAATCTAATGTTGTCATTCTTGTCCAATTTGAACCTATTGCTCACATTCTTAGTTATCTTATTTTTTATTTCGTTATACTCTTTATCTTTCTCTTGATTTTTTTTTAATTTTACCCAACAAGGTTGAGTGATCTTTTATTACGAATAATTTTCTCGTTGAAATTGAAGGAATTCTCACCTAAATTTCAAGTCTAGAAAATTCTTTTAACGACTCATCCTGAGTTGTTAACACCATCAATTTCTCTTGATTCTTCTTGTTTAACGCATCTGCAACTACGTTGGCTTTTCCTGAATAATATAGGATCTCAAAGTCATAATTCTTTAGCAATTTCAGCCACCGTCTATATCTCATGTTCAACTCTCATTATGTGAAAATATACTTCAAACTCTTGTAATCGGTATAAATTTCACATTTCTATCCATACAAGTAATGCCTTCATATTTTCAAAGAAAACACTACCGCTAATAGTTTCAGATCATGAGTAGGATACCTTATCTCATAATCCTTCAATTGTCGCGAAACATAAGAAATGACCTTTCCATGTTGCATCAAGACACAACCTAATCCTCTTTGTGAGACATCATTATAGACTACAAGACCTCCGCTATTATCTAGTAAATATAGTACTGACGCCTTACTTAGCATTTTCTTTAGCTCTTGAAAGCTTTCTTCACACTTATCTGTCTATACATACTTCATCGTCTTCCTTGTTAAGTTGGTTAACGGGGTTGCTATTTTTGAAAAGTTTTTGATAAATCTCCAATAATATCGTAATAAACCTAAGAAACTTCTTACTTTGGTTGGTGTTTTTGGTTGTTCCCAAATCACAATCGCTTCAATCATTGATGGATCCATCACAATTCTATTCTTGTCAATCATATAACCCAAGAACTGAACCTTTTTCTAACCAGAACTTCTATTTTGAAAATTTGGCATAGAGTTGTTCCTTCTGTAAGGTTTCTAGTACACTTCTTAAGTGTTCAGCATGTTCTTTTAGTGTTTTCGAGTATATCAAGATATCATCGTTGAACATCACTACATACTTGTCTAGACATGACGTAAAAACCTTATTCATTAGATTCATGAATGTTGGCAGTGCATTCATTAATCCAAAGGACATTACTAAGAACTCGTAATGTCTGGTTCGAAACGCTGTCTTCGGCACATATTCACTTCTAACCTTTAGTTGATGGTAACCTGACCGTAGATCAATCTTGAAGAAGTATTCGGCTCCTTTTAATTGATCAAACAAGTCATCTATCCTAGGTAATGGATACTTATTCTTTATGGTCAACTTATTCAGTTCACGATAGTCAACGCATAATCTCAAAGTCGCATCCTTCTTTTTGACAAACAACACAGGTATTCCCCATGGAGAAACACTAGGTTAATTGTACTTATTTTCCAGTAATTCTTGTAATTGAACCATAAAATCCTTCATCTCCACAGGTGTCATCCTATATGGAGCCTTTAAAACTGGTGCAGTTCTAAGTGCTAAGTCGATGACGAACTTGATCTCTCTATTAAGTGGGAGACCAGGTAAGTCATTGGGAAATACGTCCTTGAACTCCTTTACGATGGGTATTTGATATATATCTAACTATTTCTTTTAAGTATCTACGATATAGACCAAATAGCCTTGACATCTTTTCTTAAGTAATCCCTTTGCTTGCATTGCTGACAAACGTTGAGATTTTATTGGTAACTGATTCTCGTTGAAAATAACCTTTGACTTCAACGTTGTCAAAAGGTTAACGCATTTCCGCTGTCTATCAATTACCGCTTTGTGATTAGTTAATCAATCCATGCCTATAATTACATCGAATTCCTCCAATTGAATGGGAATAAGATCTACTCTCAAATAATGACATTTAATCGCTATGCAACATTTCCTAAGGATATGCTTAATATGTATTGTTTCCCTATTTGCAATTTTTATGTCCAAGGGAAAATCTAAGTTCTCACCAGGCATATTCAATTTTCTAGCAAATTCATGTGAAACAAATGAGCAAGTAACACCCGAGTCAAATAACACATAAACATTTATAGAGTTGATCGGAATGATACTTGACACTACATCTTGAGATGCAATTGCATCTCTCACTTACACGTTAAAGGTCATTGACGTTAAACGACACGGGCCTACTGGTATAGTTGTCAGGGCAGAGTTACTTGCCTTGCTCATTCCTCATTCTCCTTTCTTCGGGCACCTCTTGGCTTGATGTCATGTGGCTCCATAGTTAAAACATGTGTCTTTCTTTGGGTTTGGGTAACTGGTTGCTAAGTGTCCCTCTTGTTTACAATTATAACATGCATTCTTGCTTTTAAGACATACCCTCACATGACCTTTGCCGCATGTCTTGCAGGATTCAACTTTCTTTTTGTTATCTCCTTCTTTTTGGGTGTTTCCCCCACTAATAAATTTTCTTTTGTTGTTTTCCCCAACATTATTCCATTTACTTGACCCTCCTTCATTATTTTTTTTGTTATTTTCCTTTTAAAACTTATTATAAGCATCGATCACTACCGCCTTTAGTAATGATTACTTTTTTGAGAATTTGCGAAAAATTCTTTAGTTGAAACACAACGATCTTGTTCTGGATCCAGGGTTTCAACCCTTTTTCGAACCTTTTCGTCTTACGTTCTTCCGTAGCCGCTTGATGTGGAATGAAACGCGTGAGCTCATTAAATTTGGCTGCATATTAGGGAACAGTCATGTCCCATTGTGTTAAGTTCAAAAATTAGACTTTCATCCGATTTTGCATGCTTCGTGGGAAGAAATTCTCAAAAACAATTTTCTTGAATCTTTCCCATGCAATTATGCCCTTTTCGCCTTAGATTTGTTGGCTTCCCACCAAAAGTTCGTTTCGCCCTTCATCAAATAGGTAGCGAATTTTGTCTTTTGGTCTTGCCCAATATTAGCTATGTCAAAAGTCTTCTCAATTTCAGTAACTCAGTTTTAGGCATCGATTGGTTCAGTAGCCCTTTTAAATTCGGGAGGTCCTATATTTTAAAGTCTTTGAATGTTACGATGTGTGTTTGGGGTTCATTATTAATAGGTCTATTTTCTAAGGCACCTAGTAGCATGTCCACAAATTGATGCATAGGATTATTAGGATTATAACCCTCACTTGGTAGTTGTTCAACACTCTCACTACTATTATTAGCATGTGTTGTTGCTCTTATTTTTGGTGGTGTCATTTCTCTATAAATAAAAGAAAAACAAGTATAAATATAAAATTGCACAATGTTTTCATAAAGCAAACTTTATATATTATGGAGAATTTACATTACATTGTACATTATCTGAGTGAATAAGTCACTTTACTACTATTAACCTCCCTTATAAAACTAGTAAAGTTAAAACATACCACATAACTTATATAATAAAATGTTTTAACACTTTTTAGCCTCCTTGAAGGCTTTATTTAACATGCTAGATACAACTAATATGTTGATCTCATAACCCGATTCAATCTTTATCACGGGGAAATCTTCAACATCCTTGTGAAGATTCCAATAAGACAAGTTGCGCTCCTTCTTTTCATATTCAAGATCTTCCTGCAGTTGAAGCTTTTTTTCTTCCTTGATGGCTAGCAAAGTTTTGAGACGAGAACTTGTGTCTATCTCATCTATCCAATATTTCTCTAAGACCTTAATTCTGGCCAGGGTAGCTTGTATGTTTGATCTTGCTTCCTCAACTAGATTTGCTAACAACCCTTCTTCCTTAGCTGTTTCTTCCTCCATTTCTTGGATGATGTGCTCTATACCAAGAACTTCCTCTTATTTATTTTTGACAGTATCTAGGAGCTCCATATCATGTTGATGCTCGTCTAGGTTGTCATCATCAGATATATCAGCGAAGTTTATCCTTGGATTGTATTCATAAGGATATTCCACTATCCCTTCACTCGGATCACTTTCTATGTCGCTGATATTGTTCATGTTTTGAGCATTCATTTCCATTACGTCAACCCCGTTTAGTTCACCAACCATTCAACAAAAGAGTTTAACTTTAATTAGTATATTTCTTTCACATAAAATATTATGTTTAAAGGATTTTAAGATTTATTGATATTTATATCTTTTAATTGTCTAAAAACTCTTCACAAGTCCATTTAGTCCCATCTCCCTCCAATTATATCCTAAGGTACACGCTACCTTAGAGCTATAATTTAGAGTTATAATACCATCCCGTGAGATAGATAGGAATGAATTTTATTATATTTTTATTCCTTAATTCTTAGTTTTTATAATTATTTTGTATCTAATTATATTATTTATTTTTATTTTATGAGTTCTTACGTGTTTTATATTACTTTTAAGTGTTTTATGTTAACTTCATGTGTTTTGACATTCTTTTATAGGAATTGGAATAAGGGACAGTTGGATCGAAGTTTGGAATTGCTATATTTGGATTTTTAGCTTATAGATTTATCTAGCAGTCACTTCAGGCTCAATTTTTACCATGATTAAAGCATAATTTGTAAAAACCTAAAACATGAAAGTTATAGCTCTGTTTATCAGCGTTTCGTAACATCTTGAATCGCTTTAATCAGAGTTCGTATGAAGAAGTTATGGCAGTTCTATCAAAGAACGTCAGTGTTGAAAATGACTTGTGGCCAGCGCTGACGGGGCTGATTGACAGAAAGTTAAGCGCCGACAACGCAAGTTCAGCGCCGGCAACAATCTGGGTCACGACCAGACTAGGTTTTGACGCATTTTTGATGTTTTGAGTCCAAATTGGATTAGGTTGTCCATATATGCTAAGGATTAGTCATGTAACCTATAAATAGAGGATATTAGACACAATTCATAGTACTTTTTGGTAGAGATTACTTCTTCTTCTATTTTTCTTTGGTGATTTCATGGCTATGCATGGCTAAGTTCTTGTTTTTGGTTTAAATTAGTGGAAGCCATCAAAATTAATGCACTATGAGATCTAATTTATTTTAATTGTTCAATTTACATTTTGAGTATTGAATATTCTTCTGCTCTTAATTCTATGATTGATTTGTTTAATTGCTATGAGGCCTACTAGTTTATTACTCGTATTAATCTACTGCTAAATTAATTATCAAATCCGGAATTGTTTGGTCACTTTAATTTGTGAAGTAACTAAGATTAATAATTGGTTGCTGATTCAAAAGATTATTACATTTTAGAAATAATATTCATATAAAGTAAATACAAACGCGTGACTTGTGTTGTTTGTTTCAACGATCTCTGTAGTTCTTTAAGTTGCCACTAGGTTAAATCTTTAACGCATGTCTGAGGTTATTTAGTAGTAAAAGTTATTTAACGCTCTTCTTATTTAACGCTTGTTTCTATTTAACTATAAATAAGAAGAGATAGAAAAATTATTCGAATGAGAGTAATTATTCCACGGTGAATATTCAAAATATTAATTGATTTATGTTTGAGTCAATGATCAGTGTAAATTTATGATGGTGGATGTTAATTTAACGAAGATTCATTTTTCTAATTTATTTTATTAATTTATTTGCATATTTGATTTCTTTAATTAATATTATTTACATTTTATTTCTTTTAATTAAAAATCCCCAATTTTGGTTTACATTGCATAAAATTAAATTAATTATTTTCCATGGGATCGACTCTTACTTGTACTACTACATAAATATTTATCAAAGTAAGATTTTATTTTTGGTTGTCTGCGACAGTACACCAAATTTTGGCGCCGTTGCCAGGGAGTGATTCTAATCTATTTTTGTGTTTTTATAAACTTTATTTTTATTAAGTAATTTTTCTTAAATTTTATTTTTCTAGTTTTTTATAATTTAATTGAGTTGTGCAGGTTATGAGAGGTCATCATAGCTGGAAATCGAACTTTGAAGGAGCTGGTGGCGCCTGATTTGAATCAACAACTTTTATGCATAACTTTTCCTAATTTAGATATTAATATTCCATTTGAATTAAAGTCTGGCCTAATACATCTTTTGCCTACTTTTCATGGTTTTGCAGGTGAAGATCCTCACAAACACTTCAAATAATTTCATGTGGTATGCACGAGCATGAAACTTCCTAGAGTTACTGAACAACAAATTAATTCAAGAGCTTTTTCATTTTCTTTGAAAGATTTGGTTAAAGATTGGCTCTACTATTTACCCTCCAGAAACATCACTACATGGGGAGAAATGAAGTGATTATTTTTGGAGAAATATTTTCCAACTTTAAGGGTAGCTAACATAAGAAAAGAAATTTGTGGTGTGAGACAGAATCATGGAGAGTCCCTATACGAGTATTGGGAACGTTTTAAGAAGTTATGTGCAAGCTGTCATCACCTTCAAATTAGCGAGCAACTCCTTATTTAATATTTCTACGAAGGACTTCTGTCTACCGATAAAAGTATGATTGATGTTGCTAGTGGAAGAGTTTTGGTGGAAAAACTCCCGAAGATGCAAGGAATTTGATTGCAAACATGACGGCTAATTCCCAATAATTTGGGACTAGACTTGATTTTTCATCAAATAATGTCAATGGGATAGAAATTTCTTCACTTAAACAATAATTGGCTAGTCTAACTTCTCTTATTCGTCATATGGCTGTAGGTAATATGCTACAAGTGCAAACTTATGAAATTTGTGCGGCAATAAGACATTTAACGAATATGTGCCCCATTCTTCAAGATGAGTCATATGAACAAATGAATGTGGCAGGTGATTTTTCTGGTTAATCACAAAGGAGATATAATCCATATTCAAACACATATAACTCAAGATGGAAGGATCATCCTAATTTTAGTTATGGGAATCCCTCAATGAATCAGCTCACAAATTAAAACTTTGCAAGCTACCAATAGTACAAGCACACATATCCCAAAAAATAACAACAGGGCCAATCGTTTAATTCTGATATATCTTTAAAGGATATGTTTAAACACCTTACTGCTAACACTTTACAATTGCAACAGGAAACAAGGACAAATATTCAGGAAACAATGGTAAGTGCTCAAGAAACAAGAGCAAGTATTTAGCATTTGGAGATACAGATGGGACAAATGACAACTGCAATCAGTCGATTGGAGGCGCAAGGTTCTGGTAAATTACCCTATCAAATGGCAGTACATCCAATAGAGAATGCAAACGCAATCACTTTGAGAAGTGACAAAGACTTTGATGATCCATAAAGGAAGTGAAGTGAAACAAACATAAAAAATAAGGAAGCAGTCAATAGTAAAGAAGACAACAATGTTCTACGTGACGATGGTACCTTTAAGCGTAAATTTCTTCCTCTTTCTGACTATAAATTGGTACCCCATTTTCCTTATGCTTTAATAGAAAGCAGGAAATATGAGAGAAATTCATATTTGTATAAAACTTTCCGTAAATACGAGATAAATATTCCATTGTATTATGATATTAAACAAGTGACATGCTATGCTAGATTTCTTAAAGAATTGTGTACATAAAAGAGGAAACAAGAACTTACAAGATATAACAAGGTAAAAGTAGGAGAGAATGTGTCTACAGTAATTCAAAGAAAGCTCCCTACTAAGTGCCAAGATCTAGGAATATTTTTTTATCCCTTGTAAGATAGGCAATAATAGTTTGGAAAAGGCCATGTTAGATTTAGGAGCATCTATTAATGTCATACCATATTCTATATATGCTTCTTTGAAGCTTGGACCCTTAAATAAAACTGGTACTGTTATTCAGTAGGCTGATAGATCTAATGTTTATCCTAGAGGTGTAATTGAGGATGTTCTTGTGAAAGTTAATGATTTAGTTTTTCCTACTAATTTTTATGTTCTTGACATGGAAAATGGTGATCAAAATGCGCATATTTTGTTAGAAAGACCCTTCTTAAAGACATCCAAAACTAAAATAGATGTTCAGAGTGGCACACTTATAATGAAATTTGATGGCAAGGTTGTTAAGTTTAATATTTATGATTCCTTGAAATATCCTAATAATGATAATTCTGTTTATTCTATTGATGTCATTGATTATTTAGCACAAGAAGTTTTTGAACTAGATGGAAAAGATGAGTTGAAAACCGCACTTAGTAAGAATTTAGAGGACAAAGATGAGGAGTTAGTCTCAACAAATGTAGTACAGAAAACTGTTACGACTTTGAATGATTCTCCAAAGGCACGTAATGTTCCTTATATTGATTTACAAGTTTCTAACGAAAAATCTCTACCTTCTGTTGTGCTGTGCAGGCACTGTTGGTTTGCAAAAACATGGAATAACATAACGGAAGCAAACAAAATCATATTTTAACTTTTTACAAACCAATAACCAGGATCTTTCTTATGTGATAATTATTAATTGAGGAATGATAAAAGATTTATACCTTTGTAGAACCAATCTTCTACAGGTATAAGTTCAACTCCTTTTAATCATTCGCGTTCTTCTTCAAATTCACTGAATAGATTACACAGATCAATATTAGCTCCCTAAGTGTGAAGCCTCTAGAGGTGATCCACCAATATATTTATGAATTAAAGAAGTGAATTTTGATTTCTCGAAACTATGGGTGGCTAGCCATAATTCCCTGTCTCTCTAACTCCTTAGATGTAAAAAATTATGAAGTACTCTCTTAATTCTTGTGAAAGAGTGTGG
Organism: Hedera helix; assembly: GCA_947179155.2. Taxonomy (NCBI): domain Eukaryota; kingdom Viridiplantae; phylum Streptophyta; class Magnoliopsida; order Apiales; family Araliaceae; genus Hedera; species Hedera helix. Next base: position 9,860,847 of record OX359267.1, on the reverse strand, counting down.
AACCTCAATTCATTATAAGTCTCATCTTATTTATAGATATAGACAATCCTCCTAAACTATTTAGGATTCGGGCTTTAATTTAATTCCCAATTTAATTAGGAACTAAATTAATTAATTAGAATTCCTAAACTACTTAGGAACTTAATTATTTAATAATGAGAGTACTTCTTATTAATTAATTACTAAATCATTTAGTAACTTAAATAATTATTATAATTACAATTCTTAAACCATTTAGTAACTAAATAATAATACTAGTAATAATAATAAGACTCCTCTTATTAATTTATAATTAGTATTTCTAAAATATTAAATTATAAATATTAAGCAATTTAATTTATATTATATCACCATTGTATAAATTAAATATACTTAATTAATGGCATTCACTTCTAAAATAAATATTACTCTTTTACGGTGTGATCCTTTAGGTTTTTCATATTAAACATGTTGTAGAATAAATTAATTAGAACAATTCTAATATTATTTATATGAATTAAACTATTTAATTCATTTAATAAATTATATTTATTTCAAAATAAGGGTAAGCCTCCTTAGCAATTAATCGACATTCCAGATAATATAGATTTCAACATTTAATCAGAAAAGAACCTATTCCGTGAATAGTTACCATCCAATTCAATCATTCTACCTTACAATGTCCCAATCAAAATTTAAGACATGGTATTACTGTTAAGACTTATTTTATTTGATTATATGCATTTTGATTCTCAAATGAATAACTCTAATTAATGTAAATTAGAAATTACTTTTTAATTTCCATTCTGCCTTAGATAATGACTACTGAGTTGTCATTTATCGAATCGCATATGACATTCTCTTCTTTTACTTGAAGTGGTAGATTCTTTGTTGATCATTCACCTATCTCTATATACAACTAATTATACCCAAACATACCTTTTGATACACCTTTAAGGTTTTAACGAATATATCAAAATATAATTCATCATACATAAGATACTATGATGATCTTAAGTCCAATGATCACTTGAACTACTATCTGAAAAGGAACTCCTATTAACAGGCAGGTAAGGCTCAATTAGGTGTTCCTTGAGCGAGTCACGTTCAACGAACTTATTCTCTAATAATCACCTACATACTTACTTTAGTGTCTCTACACAAATGATTATGAGATCAATCATCCTCTTCATAAGAGCGAGCACAATATGTATTAATCTATCCGGATACACTTAATCCCCATTTTAGTGATCTCACGATTAGAAATATTTTAGTTTTGAGCTATCTTGAATTTAGATCTCATTAGCATAATCGACATTATGATTCTAAAAGCATTGCTCTAAAACTATGAGTTTATTCACATAATCAATTCAATTAATTAATCATGAATAAAGAAATGACTTGATACTATTATTAATAAATCAAATAAAATTACAAAGTATATGTTTATCACATCAAATGTGATTCGCTTAAGGGCATACTACTTTCAGGCACCCATTCTAGAATTGAAGCATCTTCTTGATCATCTAAAGTATGTGTTCCTTGGAGAAGGAAAAACACTGTCGGTGGTCATCTTAAGTAAACTTAATGCATCACAAGAAGAGAAACTAGTGTATGTTCTAAAAGAGCATAAGAAGGTCATTGGATGGATAATTGCAGATATTAAATGAATAAGCCCGTCTATATGCATGCATCGTATCCTACTTGAAGAAGGAGAAAAACCTAATCTTCAACCATAAAGACGACTAAATCTGCCTATGATGGATGCCGTAAAGACAGAAATCCAAAAACTCCTTGAAGTTGGCATGATTTACCCTATTTCGGATAGCAATTGGGTAAGCCCGGTTCAAATAGTCCCTAAAAAGAAGGGGATAACTATTGTGAAAAATCAAAATGATGAGTTAATTCCCACCCATGTTCAAAATGGGTGGTGAGTGTGTATAGACTATATAAAATTAAATGTTATAACCTGCAAGGAACACTTTCCTTTACCTTTTATTGATCAAATGCTTGAACGATTAGCTGATCATTCTTATTATTATTTTCTTGATGGTTATTCAGATTATTTGTAAATTGTAATTGCTCCAAAGGATCAGGAAAATACGACTTTTACATTCCCCTTAGGAACTTATGCATATCGCTGCTTGCCTTTTGGACTTTGCAAATGCCCCAACTACTTTTCATAAGTGTATAGTTAGCATATTTTTAGATTATATCGAGAATATCATGGAAGTTTTTATAGACGATTTCACAGTTCATGGAGATTCTTTTGATAATTGTTTGCATAACTTTACACTTATTCTTTAAAGATGCATAGAAACTAACCTTGTGTTAAATTCTAAAAAATGTCATTTTATGGTTAAACAATGTATATTTTTGAGTCATGTAGTTTTGTCTAAGGGAATTGAAGTAGATAAAGCAAAAATTAATATTATTCAATCTTTATCTTATCCCATTAGTATGGGAAAAATTCATTCTTTTCTTGGACATACAGGTTTTTATCGAAGATTCATAAGTGACTTTTCTAAAATAGCATCACCCCTATGAAAATTGCTACAAAAGGATGTGGATTTTAATTTTGATGAGGAGTGTAGAAAATAGTTTGATAAGCTGAAGGAATTATTGACATCCACTCCAGTTATTCAACCTCCAAATTGGAACTTGCCTTTCGAGATTATGTACGACGCAAGTGATTATGCAATAGGAGCAGTTTTGGGTCAAAAAATTGGGAAATCATCTCATGCCATTTATTATACTTCGAGGACTTTGAATGATGCTCAGTGAAACTATTCCACTACTAAAAAAAACTCTTAGCTGTTGTTTTAACTTTAAAAATATTGATCTTATTTGCTTGGTACTAAAGTTATTGTTTATTATGATCATGAAGTTCTTCGTTATTTGATGACAAAGAAAGAGGCAAAACCAAGATTAATAAGATGGATACTTCTCTTGAGTGAATTCGATTTGGAGATCAAGGATAAGAAAGGGATAAAAAATAGTGTTGTCGATCATTTAAGTTGTTTGATGAATGGGAAAGATGGACTAAATCTACAAGAAGCATTTCCTAATGAGAAATTATTCTCTGCGTGTATAGAATCACCTTGGTATGTAAATATTGTAAATTATTTGATTACTAATGTTTTGCCTTCTAGTTGGTCTAAACCTAGAAGAGATAAAATCAAAAGTGATGCCAAGTACTATGTGTGCGATAATCCTTAATTATGGAAGCATTGTGCAAATCAAGTGATTAGAAGGTGCATTCCTGAAAGTGAAATTTCTTCTATTCTCAATTTTGGTCATTCATATGCATGTGGAGGTCATTTTGGATCCAAGAGGACAGCTAGAAAAGTGCTTAACTATGGTTTTTATTGATCATCTCTATTTAAAGATTCAGATTCATTTTGCAAGTCATGCCATAATTGTCAAAAGAAAGGTAATATATCCCAACGTAATGAAATATTTCAAACCCCTATGCTATTTTATGAATTTTTTTATGTTTGAGATATTGATTTTATGGGACCGTTTCCTGTATCTTTTGTTTATATTTATATTTTTCGTATTGCTGATTATGTTTCGAAATGGATGGAAGCTAAAGCCACTAGGACTGATGATTCTAAATTGGTTGTAGATTTTTTTCGTACTAACATATTTTTCGAGTTTGGCATTTCAAGAGCTTTAATAAATGATAGAGGCACTCATTTTTGTAATAGAATAGTGGGAGCTTTCTTGAAGAAATATCATGTGACTCACAATGTGTCAACTGCAATCATCCGCAGACAAGTGGACAAATAGAGGTGTCAAATAGAGAAATCAAGTTCATTCTTGAAAATACAGTCAATCCTAGCATAAAAGATTAGAGTTTGCGATTGGATGATGCTTTGTGGGCATGTAGGACTGCATATAAAACACTATTGGTATGTTACCTTACAGATTGGTGTTTGAAAAACTGTGTCACTTACTTGTTGAGTTTGAACATAGAACTTATTTGGGCTATTAAGAGTTTCAATATGAATATAAGTGAAAGTGGAGAACATAGGAAGTTACAATTACAAGAATTTGAGAAAATTTATAATTATGCTTACGAGAGTGGGAGGATTTACAAGGAAAAGATGAAGTCTTTCCTGACAAGATTATCTCTACAAAGGAATTTAAAATTGGTCAAAAAGTCCTTCTCTACCAATCTCGACTCTATTTGTTTCCAGGTAAGTTGCATTCTCATTAGGTTGGACCTTTTGTTGTTACTAATGTTTTTTCTTATGGTGCAGTTGAAATTCAAAGTTTAGAAACTTCTAAAGTATTCAAAGTGAATGGTTATAGAGTCAAGAATTTCTATTAGGGTTTCAAAAAAGAGGACGTTGCACATAAGTTGAACCTTGAGGATCCGATTTATACCACTTGAAAAGGGAAGCATTAAGTCGAGCCAATGACAATAAACAAATGTGCTTCTTGGGAGGAAACCCAAGAAATTAGATTTGCATTTTGTTTTTCTCTTTATATTAATTTTTGTTATTACTTCCTTACATTTTACTTTACATTGGGGACAATGTAAATTTTACGTGTAGGGGAATGGATTTAAGATATTTTTATTTGCACTTTTAGGATTAATTTTTGAATTTTTAGGTTAATTTCTTTTATATTTTTGAATTTTGTGGGTAAATTCACTACAAACCTTCACGAGACAAAACTCGTCCACATAGGGTAACTATGGGGTTTAAAAGCTTATTGCACGTGCTAAGTGTAACTGTGATACCTACGAAAATTAGTAGTTATGACATGTTTTATTTTTATGTTAGTTGTAGTTACTTGAGTAATTAATCTTTTGAATTAAGATAAGGACGATGATAATACTCTGATTATTCACTGTTATTTAAGGGAAATTAACAAATATGCAAGGTTTATATTTTGACATTTGAGCTAGTTTTGCGATATTCACGATTCTTTTGCATTCATGAGTACATACCATCCTATTTGGCTTTTTATTATTTAGAGAACTTATTAAGTTAAATGTTTGTGATGATTACCACTGAAAATTAAAAACTTTATTTGAACATCATTTCGTGCTAAGTTTGGGTTTTTATATAAGTTTGAGGAAATATTGGATAATATATAAATTTGGAAAAATGAAGAAAAATATATGATATTGAGTCATTTGGCTTAGTCAAAATTTTGTGGCCTTTGTTACTCGAATGAATAAGTCCTTAGGGATGTCTCTAGATCTAGTGCCCTAAAGCCAACTAGTTTGGGAGTCATTGCTCGAAAGTTCGTTATATGGGTAGCATTGAAAAGCCTAATAAAATTATACATTGCACAAGTCAAGTATGCAAATTAAAGTGAGATAAAACAAAAAATACACTCATTAAGAAATAATGAATAGAAATATATGAGGGTGAAATGGAGTGTAAAACACATTCATCTGTATACACGCATATAAAGCGAGATGAAAGAAAGAAAGAAAGAAAATTATATGTACTCGCTTAAGAAAAATAAAAGTGCTTGCATGTTAAATTTGTGTGATCCTTTATTTATATGATTGTCTTACTTAGTCGATAGATATGTGAAAAATAAAGCTTTACTTTTGAAATAGAGTCATTTGTCAAATATTTGATTGTATGAGTTTATCAAGATTCTGACTAATTGGAACAGTCCTGCACACATACACACACTAAAGGATCTTGAATATTTATGAAATTGGTGATTATGTTGGGATTTTAAGTTATGTCATTTTTTGAGATTTCTTTTGAATCATGTTATATAATTTTTTAGGCCGCTGATCCAATTCGTGATCATTTGTTGTTGAGTATCTTATATGTGTTAGTTTTATAGTATATTTTAGTTTTACACGAGGACAAACAAAAGCTAAGTGTGAAGGAATTTGATATGAATGAATTTTATTATATTTTTATCCCTTAATTCTTAGTTTTAATAATTATTTTATATCTAATTATATTATTTATTTTTATTTTTTGAGTTCTTAAGTGTTTTATATTAGTTTTAAGCGTTTTATGTTAACTTCATGTGTTTTGACATTATTTTGTAGGAATTGGAATAAGGGATAGTTGGATCGAAGTTTGGAATTGCTATATTTAGATTTTTAACCTGTGGATTTACCTAGCGGTCACTTCATGTTCTATTTTGACCTTGATCCAGGTATAATTTTTCAAATCTTAAAACTTAAAAGTTGTAGATCTACTTCTCAGCTTTTCGAAACATCTTGAATTGCTTCAATCGTAGTTCGTATGAAGAAGTTATGGATCTTCTATCAAAGGATGTTAGTGCTGAAAATGACATATGGCCAGTGCCGACGACACTAGTTGGTAGAAAGTTGAGCGCCGACAGCGCTCTGGGACATGGTCAGACTTGGTTTTTGACTTCAAATTGGATCAGGTTGTCCATATATGCTAGGGATTAGTCATGTAACGTATAAATAGAGGATATTAGACACAATTGAGAGTACTTTTTGGTAGAGATTACTTCTTCTTCTATTTTTCTTTGGTGATTTCATGGCTACGCATGGCTAATTTCTTGTTCTTGGTTTAAATTAGCGGAAATCGTCAGAATTAATGCATTGTGAAATCTAATTTATTTTAATTGTTCAATTTATATTTTGAGTATTGAATATTCTTCTGCTCTTAATTCTATGATTGATTTGTTTAATTGCTAGGAGACCTACTAGTTTATTACTCGTATTAATCTACTGCTAAATTAAATATCAAATTTGAAATTATTTGGTCATTTTAATTTGTGAAGTAACTAAGATTAATAATTGGCTATTGATTCAAAAGATTATTACATCTTAGAAAGAATATTCATCTAAATTAAATACAAACGCGTGGCTTGTGTTGTTTATTTCAACGTTCTCTCTAGTTCATTGAGTTGCGACTAGGTTAAATCTTTTAGCGCATGTTTGAGGTTATTTAGTAGTAAGAGTTATTTAGATCGCTTGTTTCTACTTAACTATAAATAAGGAGAGCTAGAAAAATTATTCGAATAAGAGTAATTATTCCACGGTGAATATTCAAAATGTTAATTGATTTATATTTGAGTCGATGATCAGTATAAATTTCTGATGGTGTATGTTAATTTCACAAAGATTCATTATTCTAATTTATTTTATTAATTTATTTGCATATTTGATTTCTTTAGTTAATATTATTTAAATTATTTCTTTTAATTAAAAACCCCAAATGTTGGTTTACATTGCAAAAAATTAAATTAATCATTCTCTGTGAGATCGACTTTTACTTGCACTACTATATAAATATTTACCAAAGTAAGATTTTATTTTTGGTTACCTGCGACCGCACACCGACGCCCCCAAATCACTATACTTACTGTAGTTGATTTGGTGCTCACTATAAATGCTAAATCGTTAAGTTTATTGATGATTTCCTTATTCATAAACTTTTCAAACTGAAATTTAGAGTATCAACAATAACATGATCAATCCATATTATTGATACCCTCATTCAATCCAACAGTTTCATAAACAAAGTTCTCATCTTAATTTTCAAATATCTTTCATCATTTCATACCAAGTCCTTGTAATCGATACAAGGGACTTAGTACTTGCTTCTACTATTTTAACCTTAATATTTAGATATTCTATAACTTTACATATCCAAAATTCACAGTATTAATAATAAAGATTGCTCTTGGAACCGAATGGTGCATTCCGATAATTTTAACATCTTACCGACGCTCGTTAGTGGAACCTCTGTGCTTACAAAACTCTCAATATCATTCAATACCCCCACTTAGACATATAACTTTATCAAGATATCACTTCACATTGATATTTCCTATTTATCTGAAATTCACAATATTAATAACACACTTATACTTGGAACAGAGAAACCTTGCGATGAATTTGGTTTCTTCATCGGTGCTAGATCTATGTTCTTATAACACTCACAATGTTATTCAATATCCTCATTCAGATATATAGTACTTTATCAATATTATGATAATGTTTAACAATTCTATGTCTTACAAAAGTAAAGACATTACACAGTTGATGATAAAACATGATAATATTGATATAAGATTCGGTTACAGGATTTGCTTGTTCGTATTACAAAAGTCTTCAAGACTACAACAAAATGGACAAGTAATTCATAAAACTTAGAAACTAGTCTAAGTATTTCTTCTTTCCTTTCTTCTTAGAGCCAAAGCTCTTAAGTTTGTATGCAAATAAGAGTTTATTCATAAGGATGAGCATACAAAAGTTCAACAAGTCTAAACGCATAGCATATAAGTGAACTCACATCGATATGAATTTAAATGAATCATTGCTCAATAAAAGATGTTACAATTGTTTTAACTTACACTACTAAAAAATAGAAAATAGACAACACTTAAACAACAACGTTTTTACAAAAAACGTTGTGGTGTTTTTTGGCACAACGTTTTTTTACAAAAAGTTATAGATACTTATGAAAAAACGTTCTGTATTTATAATTGCAGTTTTTGGTTTTAAATAAATAATGTTTTCTTAAAGAAAACGTTATGTATTTAAGAAACACGGAGGATCATAACACCTGATAATGAAATGAAAAAATTTCATTACAAAGAAATGTTCCCCAATCCAAATCTCGAAACCCATCGCAGCACCCCAAATCGGAAACATCTATTTCAGAATCATTCCTTATGAAACTTCAAACCCTGTTTGATTTCACTCTAAAAAACAAAGAATCTCTCTCCCTCTTCTCTTGTTGCTCCAATATAATCGCTTCAGCATAGGATTCTGGACTGACTCATCTCTCTCTGTTGGCTTCAAAAGTGTACCTTTCTTAGATCTGAGCAACGATCTAATCGACATTGACCACATCTTTTTTTTTGTTTATTAGGGTTTGCGGTGTTCTGTTCCATAAATCTGACCTCAAATTTGTTTTAAAGAAAGAAAGTTGGAGCCTATCATCGGCTCCATTTGTTGGGCTTCATCAAAATCTTGTGGTATTACTTACTAAAACAGTGAATAACTCACGTTTTGTTGGCTTCTTGTTTGTTCCTTGTCTTTCCATTTGTGCATGATATCTTGTTGAAAACACCTTTATTATTTTAACTAACTTTGATTTCTAAACTCAGCTATTCATTTTATAGATATAGCCTTTCAAAGCTTTTGGACTCTAGTAGATGTCATTAGGTGTTGACCATTGTCAATCCGGACAATAACAATATGTACTTCATGGAAAATCTTGGTGGTATGTTAGATTATATGTGTATATATATATATATATATATATATATATATATATATATATATATATATAATTAGCATAAGATGTTCATTTGTTATTTTTGTTGATTTATCATGGCATAATTACTAATTGCGTTTAGAGAACTTTTGTACAACCAACACATAAGGAGTGCAGGTATTTTGTGATGCTCTTTATGAAGGAGATAGTTGAGGATGGTAATTTGGACTTTGTAGCCAAGGTTAGTGATTCTTTTGGCTGTTGAGCTTATTGTTCTAAAATTTTTGCTTTACAGATATTTTTCGCTTGCCACTTCTTATTTTGAGTTTATGCTTGTTCTAGACTAGTGCATTTGATTGTCTTTGTCTGTTCTTGGGCAAGAGGTCTGCTATGGTCCTATTTTAACCTGTCATTTTGCCCATGAAATTATCTGAGATGGTGTTAGAAACCTGTTTTGGTTGTCTTACTTATTATCTGAGATGGTGTTTTAAACCTATTTTTCCAGTTTTGGGTCCAAAGTTGGGGACCGTTTTGGTGAAGTTCAGTACCTGAACTTATGAGTCAGTAAAGAGACCATGAAATGTCCATAAGGGGTATTTAAAAGGTGTTCCTTAATTTAGTTAAGGTCTATGTTATGTGTGGTTCAAATTTATATCTAAAAACTAATGAAAGTAAGATTTAAAATAAAAATTAACACCTAAATAAAGAACCACCATACCTGGACCATATAGACAAGTTTCAATAGTTATAATATGGTATAAGTAAGCTACACAAGCTAAAGAAACCAAGCCTAAACTGTTTTGAGCATTAGACTTGTAAAAAATCACATTTTAAGTCCAAAAGTGAGACTGTTTTGTGTAATTTTTAATACCAGAACTTAAAGGACTATAATAAACTCATATAAAGATAGTAATGCATTCTTATAATGGTTCTCAATCATTGTCATGACCAAAGCTAGTAAGAAGACCAAGTTATAATCTATTTTTTTCTAGCCTAAAGTGAGCTTTGATAGGTCAAAATTGATTTGATGATTAAATAAAGTGTGGTGATGCAAAAAGTATCATTAACTAACTAAAATACATATGCCTAGACTATCCAAGTAGCCAAAACTGGAGAAAAATGACAAAGTGTTAAAACTGTTTTTACAAAAAGTTAGAAAACAGATCAGTTTGAGGCACTGTTTTGAGAAGCTTAAATGAAATGAATAAGAAACCTAAACCTTGATTAAAATACCTTGATGTATGTTCTATAAGCTAGGTCAAGTGGATGAGCCAATAGCTTAACCAATAAATTTATAAAAATCACCAAACAAGCTAAGAAAATCATACAAACTGCAGTTTTGGCCAAGTAAAGAAATATATAAAACAACTCATTTGGGGCCTGTATTTGGTCAAGTTCAGTACCAGAACTTATGAGTCAGTAAAGAGACCATGAAATGTCCATAAGGGATATTTAAAAGGTGTTCCTTAATTTAGTTAAGTTCTATGTTATGTGTGGTTCAAATTCATATCTAAAAACTAATGAAAGTAAGCTTTAAAATAAAAATTATCACCTAAATAAAGAACCATCATACCTGGACAATACAGGCAAGTCTCAATAGTTATAATATGGTATAAGTAAGCTACACAAGCTAAAGAAACCAAGCCTAAACTATTTTGAGCATTAGACTTGTGAAAAATCACATTTTAAGTCCAAAAGGGGGACTGTTTTGTATAATTTTTAATACCAGAACTTAAATGAGTATAATAAACTTATATAAAGATGGTAATGCATGCTTATAATGGTTCTAAATTATTGCAATGACCAAAGCTAGTAAGAAGACCAAGTTAGAATCTATTTTTTTCAAGCCTAAAGTGAGCTTTGATAGGTCAAAGTTGGTTTGATGATTAAATGAAGGGTGGTGATGCTAAAAGTATCCTTAACTAACTAAAATACACATGCCTAGACTATCCAAGTAGCCAAAACTGGAGAAAAATGCCAAAGTGTTAAAACAGTTTTTGCAAAAAGTTAGAAAACATGCCAGTTTGAGGCACTGTTTTGAGAAACTTAAATGAAATGAATAAGAAACCTAAACCTTGATTAAAATACCTTGATGTATGTTCTAGAAGTAGCGTCAAGTGGTTGAGCCAATAGCTTAACTAAGAAATATATAAACATCACCAAACAAGCTAAGAAAATCATGCACACTGCAGTTTTGGCCAAGTAAGGAAGTATGTAAAACAACCCGTTTAGGGCCTATTTTTGGTCAAGTTCAGTACCTGAACTTATGAGTCAGTAAAGAGACCATGAAATATCCGTAAGGGATATTTAAAAAGTGTTCCTTAATTTAGTTAAGGTCTATGTTATGTGTAGTTCAAATTCATATCTAAAAACTAATGAAAGTAAGCTTTAAAATAAAAATTAACACCTAAATAAAGAACCACCATACCCGGACCATATAGGCAAGTTTCAATAGTTATAATATGGTATAAGTAAGCTACACAAGCTAAAGAAACCAAGCCTAAACTATTTTGAGCATTAGACTTGTGAAAAATCACATTTTAAGTCCAAAAGGGGGACTGTTTTGTATAATTTTTAATATCAGAACTTAAAGGACTATAATAAACTTATATAAAGATGGTAATGCATGCTTATAATGGTTCCCAATCATTTCTATGACCAAAGCTAGTAAGAAGACCAAGTTATAATTTTTTTTTCAACCCTAAAGTGAGCTTTGATAGGTCAAAATTGGCTTGATGATTAAATAAAGTATGGTGATGCAAAAAGTGTCCTTAAATAACTAAAATACATAGGCCTAGACTATCCAAGTAGCCAAAATTGGAGAAAAATGAGAAAGTGTTAAAACAGTTTTTACAAAAAGTTAGAAAACAGGCCAGTTTGAGACACTGTTTTGAGAAGCTTAAATGAAATGAATAAGAAACCTAAATCTTGATTAAAATACCTTGATGTATGTTCTAGAAGCAGGGTCAAGTGATTGAGCCAATAGCTTAAGCAAGAAATTTATAAAAAGCACCAAACAAGCTAAGAAAATCATGTAAACTGCAGTTTTGGCCAAGTAAGGAAATATGTAAAACAACCCGTTTAGGACCTGTTTTTGGATTGCTTAAATTAATAGTTTTAAAGACTCAAACCAAGAATAAAATACTATGATATAAGGTCTATAATAATGCACAAATGAAAGATTCAAAAGGCTACTATAGAAATTACTAAAAATCTCCAAATGTACCTCAAAAACCATATTTTTATATTTTTGAGTTTTGTTGCAAAAGTAAAGCTTAAAATATGTTGAGACTGAAACTTGTATGTTTTGGGATATGTGAAGGCTATATGTGCTATGTGTCTATATGAAGGCTATATGTGTTATGTGTCTATGTGACCTAATTATGTTTTGGAATGTTATAATTATGAATGAACTTCTTTTTTATTATATTACTAACTCTCGATCTGTTGCTCTTGATATGCGTTATAGGTGAGTTATTATAATTTTTTCACTTGTGTGTTTATTTTTTAATGTGAATGTGCAGGTAGAGCAACTATATGTAGAGCCTCGAGTTAACGGTGAATGTACATGGTTAGATATGGATGTATTTTGGAAGAAAACTTTTTTGTACATGATTAGGTAGTAGCTTAATTTTATGGATAGTTTGGTATATTTTGTGGATATAGTAATTTGAAATTGTAAATGTATGGTATATATTATTGGGATGTATTTTGAATGGTTGATACATTTTGGTTATAAATGAGAATTTAGAGATTTTTTAGCTATATATCATGGCATTAGCTATCCTACACAACAATGCAGGTGCACCACTGTGTATGTAATTTCAAATATACACAACTTTTTTCTTCCTGTAAAATATTTTGTATTCAGCACAGCTACAACATTTTTAAAACGTTATATAAGTATGTCTAAATAATTGACACCTTAGAAACGTTGTGTAAATTTATCTTAACGTTATCTGATGTATCAAACAACAACATTTTAAGCTTGAAAACGTTGTAGAATTATAACATTTACAACGTTTTCTTGCATTCAAGAATTTATGGAAAACATAGCTACAACATTTTTTAATGAAAAAACGTTGTGTAATATATCTAACTACAACATTTTTAAAACGTTGTATAAATGTGTCAAATAGATGACGCCCTTAACCTCGACGTTTTTGAGGGGAAAATTACAACATTTTTTAGGAGTTATATATTTACTATTTTGTACTAGTGTTAGCAAAAATGAGTGCTAATTAAACCAAGAACTAATGTTCGTCAGTTTTTTGACTCCGAGACTATCAATGGATATCAATAGGTGATTAACCTAACGATATCCTATGTTATGCATAACGTACATTACACTGGACTAATCATGAAAATTGTTCACGATTTTTTTTAACTCAGATTATTTCAAATGCAGAGGTCACGCTAAGACAACATGGTTTGACTAAAGAATTATAGCAATTAATTACTTCACGAATAAATGTTCATTTTGCAAGTTATGCCGAAACAAATAGCAATAACTTTCATGTCAAAGATCTATAACACGTTGTTGCACAAAGCGCATAAATCACATAGAAAGCTTGTAAATATAAGGTTAGGGTAGAAGACTTGCCTCGTATGTCTTTAACAGTTTATGACACGCTTTCGATCCTCGAATAATCTATATGGTAGCGAGGTCGTCATAATTATTAGTTATATTTGATATCCTTTATTATTCTTCATTTTAACTATCTTTAGTTCAATTCCCTAATCAGACAGTCTGACCCAGTCTGCTTTGGTTTAAAACAGAAGCAGATAGTTGAAAACAGACAGCCTACCCCGTCTGCTTTAGTTTAAAACAGAAAACAGACAGCTGGAAGCAGCTAGCCTACCCCGTCTTCTTTCAAATCAAACAGCTAAAAGAAGACAGCTTACCCCGTCTACTTTCAAAGCAGTAGCTAGGTAGTGTGTTTCGAGGCTTGACACAGCAGCACTAAAACAACTATAACTTCCTCATAACAAAATATTTTTGGGTGATTCTTGAGTCTATTCTCATCCGAATTTCCCCTGCTACAACTTTCTTTTAGGGGAGGAACATAAATTTCAAACAGAAAGGTTCAGAAAATGGTTAACAAGGACAAAATGAAAACTTAGTTCATAATTTCTTAGTTTAACTAGGTGAACATGATGTCATAAGCATTGAAAAACTAAGCCATCTTATTTCACCATTCAATAATATCAAATAACATAATCATAAACCTACTTAGGTATAGATTCATGATTTTTCTCAAGAACATTTTTTTAAAAAAATTGAATATGGTAACAACTAGTGTTTTCATGTCTTTTACCCTATACTTGAAATAAATTGGACATTATAACTATTAGTAACTGTGATTTATTCTACTTTATATATGAATTGAATTGAGCATTATAACTACTTGTATTTCCTCAATTTAGCTATAACTATGAATTGAATATAGACATAATAACAACTAGGAATTATACCTTTTGAAGTTACAAGCTTTAACTATTTCATTGTAAGGTTTCAACACTTGAATGATATAAATCACAAGAACTCTCACTAATATTTGATTATAACTTTGTTGCTCTTAAAATAGCTTTGTAAATGGTAAGGATTTAGTGAAGGGCAAGGTCTTTATTTATAGGACTTTGCAAGAGTTGGGGTGAAATAGACATAAGTGCATAGGAGGCTCCCTAGCACTTCCCTTCCCCTTCTTCAATGTCATTAAAGCCATTAATGGCTCTTATATGGTAGATGAAAAAAATAAGGCTTGTCATTAATGCTTTTGAAAATGTGTTGGTTGATCAATGGATTTAATTCACCAATCAACCTAGCTTAGCTTAACCTAGTTGATAGTTTAAATAGATTCATTAGCAATTTTTGGTCTTAGAATAGGCCACATATCCTTTTCTAGCTAATTAATCTACTCTTAAGCAAGAAAAAACCAAATTAGCCACTCCAAGCTCAATGCTAGTATATTATTTACACCATATGTAGGTATTATAAACTTACATAATACCAATTATGCCCTTAAAATCTCTAGCAATCTAACCAAACTAGAAATGTCTAACTTGGTTAGCATTGGTTAGTTTGGCTTATAAATTAGTTTGGTTGAACTAGCTAGCTTAACTATGTTTGTTTCCTAGTTTGTTTTTCCAACTTAGTTTTATAGGTTAGTTTAGTTATCACAACTAGTTAGTTTGCCTCTTTTGTTGACTTTGACTTTTTTCAAATTTCTACCGTATAAATTTTGTATTATTCTCGTATTCTACTTATATATTTTTTATATTATACTCGTATTATTTTTGTATTTATGAATAGTGATTAGGGTTTAGGTTATAACCTTTAGGGTTATGGTTTAGGTTTTAATCTTTTTTTTTCTAATTTAGGTTTTAGCGTTAAATTGACTTCTTGATTTTAATAAGTGTTAAGGTAGAATATTTGAACCAAAAACACAAAATCAATTATATAGAAAAATTATATAACACATTATGAACATATATCATTTTTATTTATTCATGTAAAGTCATATTACAAGATTCTTAGAAGTTCAGAACATTACAAAAAGATTTGCATCAAGCCCTTCAACTTATGATGTTTTCATTGTTAGTATTTTGACAGCTTTTACTTTACGAACTGATCGTGTAGTGTGCAGTGTATTCAAAGTTTTCATAGGAACCAACTTACATTATACGATCTTGATTTGGTAATAGGATTCAATTCCTGCAATCCGATTCTGAACTTGTAATACGATTATGATGTAGCAATACAATTTTGATGTGACCATACGATTCTGAACGTATAATACGATTATGATGTAGCAATACAATTCTGATGTGGAAATATGATTTACCTTCTGCTGATCTGGCCTTGTTAAGTGTTCTTGATGCAATAATACGATTATGAACTTAGCTTCCCGGTCTGATCTTCTTTTAACACGGTCTTAAAGTCTTAAACTTTATACAACAATTTTTATCAGAAGATCAACCTAACAAATTTGATTTTTCCTAAACTAAGTCCTTATAAAATACGAATTCAATTAGGACATTACAAAAGCTAATTTTACAAATATACATTAAGCATTGATCATAATTATGTAATTATCAAATTTTATCATGCAGACACTAACAATCTCCCCATATTTAATGATGACAAAACCAATAGTTTCAGATCAAATCATCAATTTGCCAATGAAGTGTAGAAATTTAAACATGACTTAGAATACAGTGAGAAACTTTATTAGTAGATCAAAAGTATGAATTCATTGATATTGGAAAAATTAGTACAAGCTTAAGATCTTAAAATTTATATTTTCACTTATCTTCTACTGCTCTTCTTCTTGCTATAAGGATTTTTTCTTTCTTCTTCCACTTTGCGATTATACCTTTCTCTTCCTTAAGCTTCCCTTCTTCTCAACTCAGTAATCTCTTCAATGGTATCTCTTGGACCAAGATCAGACATGTTGAATTGTTGTTCTCCTGGTATGTAAACACCTTGAGACATCGGATCATCATTTAGAGTTCTTATACCAGTGATGGTCACATCTTGCCATGATGTTCTTTGTGAATAAGATTGCCCTTTTGAAGAATGTCCTTCAATGGTAGGGCTTGAGTAGTTAGAGGAGATGAATGCCTTGTTTCTTTTTCCTTTTTACTTATTTGCTCTCCCTGAATTGATGATTTCTTTTTTTACAGTCCTCTTCTACCTCTTTTCTCCCCCTTTTTGTCATCAGTCAAGAGAGAGACATCATTGGAGAGCTGCTGAACACCATTAACAAGTTCTTCCAATTGATGGTGAGAGGAGGTGATATTGGTTCTATTTTTCTGCCACCTTTTATCGTTTTCTTCTTTTTGCTGATGGACTAATGTCATTGCTTCATGTGTGGTGCTAAGAACTATATCAGTTTGTAACATTTACTTTTCCACTGCTAATTTAAATTCAAGGTGAGATGAATGTAACTGAAGAATTTTGTCATGGAAAAGCTTGATACAGTTATCATTCGATTTTTGATATTCCAAGATAACTTTCTTTTGTTCTAAAAGTTTGTCTAAGAAAATTTGATCTCGGTTATTTAGATCTTCCCTTATATCTCTTAGCATTTGGCGCATTTGTTTCATAAATTCTTTGCCTGTAATATCCCAGATATTTACAAGCTTTGTAGATAAGATTTTTAATAATCAATTAAAGGTTAAGGTTTAAAACCTAGAATTGAATAAGTAAAATATGTAGAAAATGGATAAACATTTTTTTTAAACATAATTTAATTGTTAGAAATTAAATATATATATATATATATATATATATATATATATATATATATATATATATATATATATATATATATATCTAAAGCGTGCTTGTTAGCCAAATAAGAGGATGAGTAAGCTAGTACTTAATTAAACTAATAAATTAATTAGTTTAAATATGAAGTAAGAAGGAAAGTCATGAAATATAATTAATTATGTTAATTATATTAGTTATGAGTTAAAGTTATAGAGAAACTAGAATGATTGCCTAGAATGATATTATTAAGAAGTTAATTAATTAAGTAATTAACTTAATTATTAAATTATTATATAGAATTCAAAAGTGAATTTAAAGAAAGCCCAATATTTTAATTGTTGTAAGTCTTGTTGGTAATTATAAAGAGGTTCAAATAATTAAAGGATTTAATTCCATGTAGAGTCCAAGTAATTTATTTACTACTAGTGGACTAGCCCAAAAAGATTATAGATGTTAACCCAATATGAGAATATTTGTATGAAGTGGGTAATTAAATAAGAGAGCCTAATAAAAAGTAAACTATGTAGCCCAAACCATTAAAAGTCAAATGATGGTCAATGTGTTGGGAGAAGCATTTCAAGTATTGATTGAGTGTAGAGAATTAACTAGTGTAGGGTTAATTGAATAACCCTAGCTGGTAGACAAGAGATAGCATTAACCAATCATTGGTTAATTGCTAGGTAAATAAAGGTGGTGTTGAGAATTAACTATGGATGAGTTAATTATGTAACCCAATGTGGTAGAATAATTTAATGCAAGTGTAATTTGATTATATTATAAGTCCAAATGAGGTGTTAAGCTAAGTTAAATAAATTAACCTAGTAGTTCATATAATTAATTAAACCTTGATCCAAGTAATAATTAAACTAGCCCGATGCTTGTTTTAATTAAATGGAACATAGGATATTTAATGTTAGCCCAATGTAATAATTAAAGTGAGCTCAAACCAATTAATTGAATGAGCCCAATATATTAAATTCTAGAGTCCAATGTAGAGCTCAAATGATAGTCAAAGTTGTGGTCAATATATATATATATATATATATATATATATATATGTAGAATAGGTTTTTCAAAAATTATTATGAATCGTTTATTCAGATCTAATTCTTCAGTCAGCTCTAGATCTTCGTTATCTTCTATTCCTGACATAGTGAACCAAGAAGAACATAGTTATGAGAACCTTAGTCAAGATTTGGGAAACTGGAATATCCCCAGTGTCTATCCCAAAGAAATTTACCAGTCCACCTTTTTAGATAATTTCAAGTCAGACTATAGTGTTAAAACTGTTGAAAAAATTTATGCTATTAATAAAGATCATGAAACTTGTAGTTTGCTCACTACAGAAGTCATCAACAAACAAAGAAGAAAAGGGTACAACTTTATCCATATCGGATTAATTCAAGTTGCTGTTAACCCTTTAAGTATTAAAGGAATTAATTCAAGTATTTTACTGTGTCTTAGAGATGCCAGATATTTGAATTACCACCCTAGCATCTTAGGAATAATGGAATCTAGTTTGCACAATGGACCTGTCCATTTTAATTGCTTCCCAGATTTTACATTAAGCCTAAGTGACCCTCATTTATTAAAAGCTTTAACTCTGAATATTAAAACTGCTGGCGAGATTACTCAGATGATTGAAGGATCTCAAGCTTTAGCTTTAATATACAGAATTTATTATAAAACAATGAAAACTAATTTAAATGTAAAAGCTTTAAGTAAAAGTCCAAAAGACAAAACTATTTTAATTCAAAGTAGTACTAGTGATGCTAATATTCAAGTTCCAAAGACTCTTCTTTGGAAAGATGTGACTCTTCCGAGTCAATGGATATTAGATAACGAGGTACCACAAAGACCTGTAATTAATGAGGTTATTAACTTTGATAATGTTAAGCAATATCTAGATGGTACTGTCAGAATAAGTTTTGATGATTCGAGACTTAGACGTCCACTAATTATTGAAGACATTACCAGCCAGTCTTCTACCCAGAGCAGAAAAGATTCTGATCTGTTAGGAAAGACTAATTTACCTGATGTAAAATTAAAAGGTATTTATACTGAAGGTCAAACAAGTCATCCTTGTTATGATAAGTTTGAACCAGTTAATCAACCTGAGGATGATGAATCTCAAAACTTATCTCCTACTCAGTCTGATTTCGGACCTAAACCTGTCCATCATCAACTTAGAGTTATTAAAAAAGAATTTAAAATAAATGATCAATATTTGATTAATGATTTTAATTCTAAAGAAAATAAGCCAAAAAGACATCTTTTTCGTGCTAACCACAACGAGCAAGAAAGGGAAAAAATAGTTAAAAAATGGAGAAGATTTGTAACTAAAGAAAAAATAAATATTACATTCTATTCATGGTATGATAAATATTATGGAAAATGTAATGTTATAACTAAACATAAATGGACTAAAGAAGATAAATCCACTGTGTCCTCCAGTCACCCTCCTTTAGAATCATTAATTATCACCATTAAAGATAACACTGTTATCGCTAGTCCTTTTAAAGAACCAGAAGGTAATAACAAGAGGATTATTGAACAAAACAATTTTACTAACCAGTACCTTGCTTCTATAGGTAAACAGTTAGATAAAATTGAAGAAAAATTTGATGAAAAATTAAATACCCAACTAAGTAAACCTCAGAAACCTTTACTTAGTCTCCCTGAAAAGAGAGTTGGATTGAGTTTACCTACCACAGATAAAGAACTTGCTAAAACCATTGACAAACTTATCAAAAAGCTTGATAAGCCAGAAACTAGTGAAACTAGAATGTTAGCCGTAATTGACCAAACTCAAGCTCAAACTCAATCAGATACATCATCTGATGATTCTGAACTTGGTGAAACAATTAATCAGTTTAGTAAACTAACCTTTAAAACTCCAAATCCTACTAGTACTACAAAAAATTGGTATACTAGACCAACCCCTCCAGACTTACAGTTTGAAGAAAGGAATCTAGATAATCAATTTTCTGTTTCTGCTAATAAGATTTATGAATGGAATATTGATGGTTTTAGTGAGCAACAAATTTTAAATAAATTAAATCACATGTCTATGGTTGCAAATAGTTACTTGACTAATTTTCCTGAAATACGTCAAGCTGATATTGTTGAGTTATTGGCTTCTGGATTTACCGGAACACTTAGAAGTTGGTGGGAGAATCATCTTACTGAAACTTCTAAGCATTCTATAATTCATGTTATCCAAGTGGATAATGAAGGTAATCCAATAGTTAATGAAGTCTTAGGTATTGGACCCCCTGATGGTGTCAATACTCTTATTTACACTATAATTAAGCATTTTATTGGGACTCCTAGCAACATTACTGATAGGATCCATGACCAACTTAGTAACCTTAATTGCCCTACCTTAAGTGACTTTCCTTGGTACAAGGATGTTTTTATCAATAGAGTTATGATGCGTGATGACAGTGATAAATCATTTTGGAAAGAAAAGTTCATAAATGGTTTACCTAGTCTATTTGCTCATAAAATCAGAGAAGAGTTATCTAAAGCCTTAGGTTTTATTGATTATGATAATTTAACCTATGGTGATATAGTTAGTCAAATTCAAAAAACTGGTTTAAAAATGTGTATTGATTTTAAACTTAGTAAACAAGCTAATAAAGATAAAAACAAAGCTAAATATGAATTGGGAACTTTCTGTGAACAATATGGTTTGCCGCCTGTTGCCCCCTCCAGAAGGAAACATATTAAGCACTACAGAAAAGATAATTATAAACCTAGAAGGAAACATAAAAATTATAATAAAGATGATTATTATAAAAAACAGTCACCTTATAAGAAAAAAGCTTATAAAAAACCTTCTCATAACCCTAAGAAGAAAAGTTACAAAAAATTTGATAAAAGTAAAGTAATTTGTCACAACTGTGGTAAGCCTGGTCATTATAAAAATGAATGCAAAGTAAAAGAAAAACTTAAACAGTTAAAAATCACTGAAGAAGACACTGAACAAATCCTAGAATTAATGAGAATAGAAAATCATTCTAGTGATGATAACTATGATGATACATTTTCTGATTCCTCTACTAATTCTAGTAGCAGTAATAATCCAGATGTCACCCTTGGATGTGTAGATAGTTGCTGTAATAAAAAACAACTTAATGTTATTAACAAAGTTAATGTTCTTACTACTAATGAAGAAGAACAAAATTTGCTTATTGAGCTAATAGGTAAAATTACTGACCCTAAGTTAAAGAAAAGATACACAAAGCAGTTAAGAGATTTACTAATAAAAGATAACCCTGCTGATAAGCTTAATAAGGTTAAAGAGAAGCCTGTTTTTAGCCTTAATAAAACTCTTGATAGATTCAAGAACCCTGTTAAAGAAATTACTTTACCAGAGTTACATTCTGAAGTAAAAAATATGAAAAAAGAAATCTCTTTGTTAAAACAAGAAATTGAAAACATTAAAGCCGATAGGACTATTGCTGTTAATAGCAGTAGTGATGAAGAAGAAGCTGATATCCCTTCGGAAAATGAATCTCATTCTTCTAATAAGGATAAAGCTGAAACTTCAAATAGTCAAATTGATCTAATTGAGCAAGGTAATTCTTTGAATAGATTGAAAGATATTACTATTCAGAAATGGTATATTAATATAACCTTAGTTATTAATAAAACCTTTATTCTGGAACTTCCTGCTCTGGTTGATACAGGTGCTGACCTTAACTGTATCCAAGAAGGATTAATTCCTACCAGGTTTTATGCAAAGACTAATGAAAGACTTAGCTCCACTAATGGTAGTCACATGGAAATAAAATATAAATTGCCTAAAGTTCATATTTGTCAAAATAATGTTTGTTTTAAAACATCCTTTGTTTTAATCAGAAACATGACTGACAAGATAATTTTAGGATTACCATTTATATATTTATTATATCCATTTACCACTACTACCAAGGGATTGTCTAGTGATCACCTTGGACATAAGGTCACCTTTAGCTTCTTAACTGAACCTAAAGAGAGAGACCTTCGGAGTATTCAAGAACAGTCAATTACTAAATATTTAAATATTTTAAATAATAAAACCCAGCACTTAAATTATTTAAAAAATGAAATAGATTATAAAAGAGTTGAGGAACGTTTAAGAACCCCTGAACTCAAAAAGAAAATAAAAGATTTTCAGGATCTTTTAGATAAAAATGTCTGTTCCAATTTACCTCATGCTTTCTGGCATAGGAAAAAGCATATTGTTAGGTTACCTTATGCTAAGGAATTTAAGGAACATTTAATTCCTACTAAGGCTAGACCTATACAAATGAATCATGAGTTAATGGAATTCTGTAAGCAAGAGATTAATGATTTACTTGCTAAAGGTTTAATTAGGAAAAGTAAGTCTCCCTGGTCTTGCCCTGCTTTCTATGTTAATAAAAATTCTGAGATAGAAAGGGGAGTTCCCAGACTAGTCATTAATTACAAACCTTTAAACAAAGTTTTGGAATGGATTAGGTATCCATTACCAAATAAAAGAGATTTAATTGGTAGATTAAGTCATGCAGTTGTTTTTAGTAAATTCGACCTTAAGAGTGGATTTTGGCAAATCCAGATTCATGAGGAAGATAGGTATAAGACAGCCTTTACCACACCTTTTGGTCACTATGAATGGAATGTCATGCCATTTGGCCTTAAGAATGCTCCTAGTGAATTTCAGAATATTATGAATGATATTTTGAACCAATTCAGTCATTTTGCAATTGTTTATATTGATGATGTTCTAATTTTCTCAAATTCTATTGAAGAACATTGGAAACACTTAAATTCGTTCTTTAAGACTATTCAAACTAATGGGTTAGTTTTATCCCAGTCAAAATATAGTTTGTTCCAAACTCAAGTAAAATTTCTTGGCCTTAATATCCAGTATGGTCATATTCACCCCATTCATAGAGCTATCCAATTTGCTAGTAAATTCCCAGATGTCATTTCTGACAAAAATCAACTTCAAAGATTTTTAGGCTCTCTAAATTATATTAGTGAGTTCTATAAAAATCTACGGATTATTTGTAAACCCTTGTTTGATCGCTTAAACAGTAATCCCCTTCCTTGGACAGATATTCATACTTCTGTTGTCCAAGAATTAAAAAGACATGTTAAGACTCTTCCTTGTCTAGGAATAGCTAACCCCACTGCATTCAAAATAGTTGAAACTGATGCCTCTGAAATTGGCTTTGGAGGTATTCTCAAGCAGAAGTTAACTCCTGCTTCTTCCGAGCAACTTGTTTGTTTTTACTCTCATGCTTGGAATCCGACCCAGTTAAACTATTCAACTATTAAAAAAGAAATTTTATCTCTAGTTTCATGCATTAATAAATTTCAGAGTGATTTATTAAATCAAAAGTTTTTAGTCAGAATTGACTGCAAATCTGCAAAATATGTTTTGGAAAAAGATGTTGAAAATATTGCTTCTAAACAGATTTTTGCTAGATGGCAAGCTATTTTATCTATCTTTGATTTTGATATTGAATATATTAAAGGAAGTCAAAACTCTATCCCAGATTTTCTGACTAGAGAATTCATCCAATCAGGTACCCAAAATGAGTGAGAGAGATAAACAGAAACGTGATCGAGGTAAAGCTCCTGTCTCCGGACAGCCAAGTAAAAATCCTGTTTTGGGACAATCTGGTAAGGGAACCATGGTTCCAATTCCTCATCCCAGTTATACAGTCAGACCTCCTACCACACAATTCCAGGTTTTAGGCCAAATCCCTAAACCCTATAGTTCGGCCCTTGCTAGTCAGCCTCCAGTTATTGACCCCTTTGAATCCCAAGCCCAAAGCCAGATTCAAAAACCTAGTCAATTCAAACCTACTTCCCAATATATACCAAATTACGAAGTTAACCTTTTCTTTGTCGAGCCTTACATGGACGACAAAAATGACCCTATTAACCTGGCCGCCCAGTTTTTCCCTCCTGGTTGGCATTTTGCACCACCAGCCCCTTATAAAACCCTTACTTATTATAAAAATATTTTGGTAAAATCTGATTCTGTCAATATTAAACCAATTTTTGATAAAAATGACCGTTCAAAAATTATTTTTCACTCACTTTATATTAAGAAAATTGTTTCGGGAGAGGATTGGGAGAAACATAGATATACCAATCGTCTTTCTGATATGAGAGTTATTGAAGAAGGTCTTGAAGGATCTTTTAGTAACTATTATTGCTATTTTGATTACATGGAAGCCTGGAATAAGATCTTTCTTCACCAGGGCTCCAATTTCAATCATTCCTGGTTTCTCCAGTTTGACCATAAATTCAAAAGTCAGATCCCGATTTGGTTCACCCTTTGGTGGTCCAGATATGGCCTTTCTACACAAGTTATCCCTGAGTCTCTTCGTACTCAGATAAACCATTTTAGTAACAAATCCCCATATAACCCTAAAATGGAAGGTATCCCTGTACTGCTCCGTTTTACCAGTAAATACAAAATTCCTTGGATTTTGAAATGGCAGTATAACCTTCCTGCTTCATCTCAGCCTCCATCAATTACCAGAATTTTCTTTATTAAATGGTGGGATAAATTTGACATTGATCGAATCTCACAACAAGTTCAAAAGGAGTTTCCTCCGACTCCTATTTCTCCAGTCAAATTGGAAAATGTTGGCTCGTCCAGCAAATCCAAAATTAAAGGTTCCAGTTCTAGTTCCTCTGTTGCTGCTACTCTTGCAGGAGTAAAAGAATACAGTGCTGCAGAGTTAAATCTGCTAGCCAAAGCAATTCAACAAAGAGTCAACACCATCAATGAAGAAGGTTCTTCATCTTCTTCAAAGTCATCCCAAGCTTCGGTTAACCAGGACCCCTATGGCATCTCTGACCTCCAAGATGCACAGGATCCTTTTGCCTAGCCACCGCTTCTATGGCTCCTATTCAGCTCCCGTGAGCACACAGTAATCTCCGGCCCAGGCCGACAGTCAGATTCCTTTCCACATGCTGTGGACCCCAGTCATCAGTGCCCGCGCACTCATTTTAAGCATCTTATGCTTCCTGGCCCCTGCCTTGCACGCCGAGTCAAAAGAATCCGGCTTTTGAAAAAGCAAATAGTAAAAGTTGTCTGTTTTAGTCAAAAGTGTCTACTGTTCAGCAATAGTAACGTGTCTGTAATCATTCTACTTTTGTTAAAGTGATTGACAGTCTGTAATAGTAAAGATTCTCAAATAATTGTACGCAGCTCACTCCTTACTCTATAAAAGGAAGGCTTGCATTCAGAGTTAGGGGACTTTCGCCTTAGGCAGAAACCTTTGAAAACTTAGTAAGACTCAGAGCTCCTTCTCTGACTAATCTTAAGTTTTCTCTTCTGTTTTCCTGAGTCCTTCTGTCTTGTTGTTTACTTTCCAGTTTATGTATTTCATTTCGTATATGTAAATATTTTTATGTAATCATATTAGACTGGCATCTGTTGGCCAGATTAATTACATCTGCATTTCTACCGCCTAAATGGTCGGATTATACTTATATTTATAATTTCAGTTAATTATTCAACTGTGAGGTCCCTTTCCTACTACCCCTTGCATCATGCATAAGTTATTTATGATTATGAATTGTGAGTAGTTAACCTCCTGTTTTGCAAGGCCATGGTCACTGTCTGCACACCCATTAGTATGGTGAGTGGTGAAAGCCCGTACTTTTGGTTCTCTGTATCATCTTCTTGTCCTTCCGCCCATATATATATATATATATATATATATATATATATATATATATATATATATATATATATATATATATTGGTGTATATATATGGATACTTATTTAATGATATAGAATATAAAAATAAAGCCAAATTGGTGTATTTATAGAGTAAATCCCGAATTTTAGGGCCCACATGGATGTGAAGGTTGCTTGTTGGTTGATTATGGATACAAAGTTGGTTCAACAACTCCCCACCAACCCTAGTCATTCATATGGTCATTCAAAATGTCACTCAAGTGGTCATTCAAAGCATTAGTAAGCAAGATTAGCCTCTAATTGACCAATGCTAGTTGATTAGTGGAAGTTGATGGAGATTAAGGTGGTTCTATAAATAGAATGCATCATCAATGAGTTAGATTGTTAGTCATTTTACTAGAGCAACAAGAAAGAAAAGAGAGAGCTCCCAAGAGAGAAAAAAGAGAAAACTCTTATGAAATTGGGAATCAACCAAGAAAAAGTGCTAGAGAATAGTCAATGAGGAGTCCTTAGCAAGATCATATCAAGAAGAAGAAGAGCATCCATGTCCAAGAGGTTCAAAAGTGCTCTATTTCTTCTTTAGTTCATTTTTATAGTTTATATATGATTTGAACGGTTAAAATGTATTTTTAACTGATCAAAAATTATTTTGATGCTCTATAAGTCTAAATCTATGATATATAGGTAGATTCATGATTTAATATATTTAATACAAGTATTGGTATGTGTGGTAAGCAAATAAATGGAAGAAATTCCATATTGTGTTACCGGTAAAACCCTAAGTGGTTCGATCTTAAAATTTCTTGTCAAAACATTTTCAAAAATATAATTTAAGCATGAAATATTGTAAAACAAGAAGTTAGGAAGATAACAACACTAAGTTGGTGTCATTTGGATGTGTAGAGTTTATTTTATTCAAGTTTGAACAATTAAAACCAAGGATTTGTGATTTTAGTTTTCACTTTGTCCTTGTGAGCCGTTTTTAGTCCAGTTCCGTTTGGAATTTGGATTTGTGATATAAAGAGAAATTGTAGAGGGGGAAATTATGATGAGAATGGATTCAAGAATCACTTTAAAGTATTTTAAAATAAAGAAGTTATGGCTGTCGGAGCGTTGGAAGGTCGAGCAGTCAAAAAGTTGACTTTCGGATCGACTGGCCGAGCGCACCTGCGCTCGGTGTGGGAGCAACTGCGTCTGAACAATCTGCCAAGCAGATTATGGGCGTTCCGGGTCTGGTCGGTCCGGGTCGAGTTTTTAATAAAATTTTAAGTTAAAATAAGATTAAAATGAATGTGTTTGGATACTAAACCTATATATGTAGAATTTATTAGTGAATTAATGGTAGCTAAATATTTAAAATAAAGTCTAAAGTTAACACAATTAAAAAATTAACTATTAGTATTGTTTGAAGATTATTAAAATATTATTAAATGATCAATAATATTAGTATATGATTAAAAAGTTATTAAATGATTAGTAACATTAGTACATGATGAAAATGTTATTAAATAATTAATAACATTAATAACTGATTAAAATATTATTAAATGGTTAATAATATTAATATGTGATTAAAATATTAATAAATGGTTAATAATATTAATAAGTGATTAAAATATTATTAAATGGTTAATAATATTAATAAGAGATTAAAATATTATCAAATGGTGAATAATATTTATAAATGATTAAAATATTATCAAATGGTGAATAATATTTGTAAATAATTAAAATATTATTAAATGATGAATAATATTAGTGAGAGATTAAAATATTATTAAATGGTTAATAATATTAATAAGTGGTTAAAATATTATTAAATGGTTAATAATATTAATAAGTGATTAAAATATTATTAAATGGTTAATAATATTAATATGTGATTAAAATATTATTAAATGGTTAATAATATTAATAAGTAATTAAAATATTATTAAATAGTAAATAATATTAATACATGAGTAAAATATTATTAAATAATTAATAATATTTAAACGTAGTTGTATATTATCAAATGTAGATAATATTTTGAAGTATTTGGTACATTATTAAATGTCTGAATCATTAAGTTATGTAAGATAAGAAAGTTTAATCAAATTAAACCAACGTAGATAGTCCATTTGTGATTAAATTTTAGACAACTTATTAAAAGTAAGTCGTACGAAGAACATGTAGTGAATGCGTAAGTTGGTTAAGTGTACCCGACATGTCCAACTAGGTTTGGGCTAAGGTTTTTGTCCGGAACGTAAAGTTTCATTTGTTGGACAACTAAAGAGTTAATAATTTAAAGTTAAGGTCTTAAGTTAAGACTAATTAATAGTCATTGTAACTAATGATTATGTCAATTATATATATAAATTGTAGGTTGAACGAAAGACGCAAAATAAGCGTAATGGTAGAAGCGAACCAAACAAGTTTTTCAGAACTTGTTCCCATGTGCATTAATATGCTATAATGTGATTTAAATTGATAATATGAAGTTATAATGATGATGTTTGTGGTAGATGAACAGCATGTGGTATGGCTACATGAAAATTATATACAAGATTGAAGCATGATTTGCTAAGTGCTAGTTGTTTATTGTATGTGATGTATAAGAGGTATGGAGTATGTTTAATATGGAAATCATGATGTAAGAATAAGATGCAAAGCATGTATATTATGTGAAGCATGTAATGTGTTATGTGTAGCTGTTAAACATGCTGAGCCGTCGTGCTCACTGTTGCTTAAAACCAATATTTTTAGATAGTGCAAGTTATTCGAAGTTTTGTTAAAGATGAAAAAACAGGAATGCATATTGCATTCACTGAAGGTCTAGCACGACCATTGTAGATATCAATCCGAATTGGACAGGTAAAATGATTGTGTAGTATAAAAACTGGTTGGTATGTAATAGGAGTGTTAAATACTTAAATTGATTGTAATAGAATGTTGTATCATATATGATATTGAGACATATTAGGAATATATAAAGATTGCGATTCTGGAATAGAAAGAGATGTTGTAAAAATTATAAATAAATGATTATTTATCAATTATAATATTGTTATAATTCATGAACAATAAGAAAAATGTAGTACTAGTGTTGAACCGGATCTGAGGCTAAAGTAACCCGAATTTGGGGTCGTCACATTACCCATATCTGCTGGCGCCCTTTCTACAACAATAGTTATCCTATCGAGACAGGTTTTGAGTTCTTTGGTATTATCCTCTAGGTCTTTAATGCAGCCCGCAAAGAGAAGAGCCATGAGATCAGCAACTTGAGATTTGGAGGGAATATAGCTACTAGATCAAGAATCTGATTCAGAAGTAGGGCTTGATTAGAAATTGGAGGTTGAGAGATAGCAACCAAAGCACAAGATACATCAAAATATTCGTTATTTAATAAGGAGGGTATGTCAGATGGAGGGGTTGAAGAGTTTATTAATTGTTCATTATCTTGAGAAAAGATTAGAGTTTTTTCAGGAGTTGTTATTAAATTAAAAACATTTACGGGATAGGGAGAATTTTCAAACTCATGAACAGGAGAAGTTGGTGGTGTCTTGAACAATTGACTGGTGGTGAGACTCTTCGATTGGGAAGGGCGAAGATTGGTCATTGATCGGAGGGTTTTAAGATACAATGCTCAGACTTGCATGAATAGGAGTAGTTGAGTTATCGATCGTATGGTCTTGACTCAATACGATCGGAGTTGAATTAAGAGAATAAGTATTTGATATCTCAATCGTGTCTTAAGTGAATACGATCAGGGAATCAATAGAAAAAATGAATCATATGATGATTGCTCTAATGTCGTAGAGGATATCTCTATAATCTCGTTATAGCAAAAGAAGTATGAAATCTTAGTACAAAAGAATAATTGTGGAATAAGGGTTACCTTATCATGGAATTGACAAAAGGACCCCAAAGATCATAGTAGTTTTGTAGCATATGAGATTACCCTTGCTAAGTTTTGAGTTACTAACTTCATATTTGGAAATGTTGAATAGCTCCATCTTACAAAGCTATGATCTCCCAATGTCAAGGCTTTCAATAGAGGCATTAGAGGCAGAAAATAAAGTAGATTTTCATTGTCTAGATCACATATAGTAGTCGTTCTGTCTAGATTCAGGTTAACGAAGCCTTCCAATAGCTCATCTGCACTCATGCCTACAAGACGCATTCGTCCAGCTCCAGATGCAATGAATTTATTAGGCAATCGGGAATTTAGATCCTATATTCTTTCAAGTACATTTCTAGTAACCAATCCTAATGATGTTGGTACTGCTTGAGGATGTACATGAGGAGTAGGTTGAGGCTCCCCCTCAGAGTCTAGATCTTTTGGCTTTATCATTGTTGGCTCAATACTTCTGTTGATATCTTCAGTTATAACCTTGGTGATTTTCAAGGAGTCATCAAACATGGCTACATGATCTTCTCTTTTTTTACTTCTAATCTATGTCTTCTTCTTCTTCTTCTTTTCAACCATCATTCTTAATTTTCTTTTCACCTTCTTTGACTTAGGATTTTTATCCTTTATAGTTATTTCTTCTTAAACATCTCGAGGATCGAGCTCATTTGCCTTCTCAGCCATTCCTTCATCAGTAGCTTCTTCTATATCTACGATCAGAGTTTCCTCTATGATCGGTATCTGTTTTGTAGTCAGTGTCTTCTATACAATCAACTATCCACATTACTCTTCAAGATTAACTAATTTCTTAAAAGTTCTTCTCTGTCTCTTGGTGGTTAGACTTTTCTTCTTCTTGAAAATTTGAGAAATTGGAGCAAGGTCATCTTGGGTTTCCTCATAATCTGATGGATCATTCTTTGGTATTTCTTCTTCGCTCTTCTTCTACCTTCTTTATTTTTAGGGGTTCTTGCTCTGAGGCTTGAGGAGTGGTTGATCCTTGAGAATCATCTTTTTGGATCTCAGACACCTTTCTTTTGGCTTGAGCTCTAGAGGGTTTTTGAACCTCACTGACAGTGTGTTCACTTCCTCAAGATATTTTGGATCTATACAGTTCAATTAGATTCTTCTTCTAATTTTCAAATAGTTTTGGAATAACCTTCTTGTTAACATTCAAAGCTTCACCTTCATAATCTCCAATTAATTTCTTCATCCTTTTCTTTAGGATGTGGCTCAAAATTCTTCCATTATACATTTTGGGGGCCGACTTGTTGGCTTTTCTTTTTGTATTGTCCCTCGCCCATTTGGCTATCTACTTTATCAGAATCGAGCCAAAATTGATTTCCACTTTGTTAATTATTGTAGTCATGATCTTTAATTGCAATTCACTGATTGAGTCATGTGCAGAATCTTTGCACAAAATACATTTTCCAACGATATCAACCAGAAACTCATATTCAGAGGGGAACTCCTTTTTCTTCATCCCTTTGAGTTGAGAACTCTTTTGATACTGTGTCATTATCATGCCTTCTTCACTATCAATATTATCAAAATAAGTGATACCCTTACTTACAAAACCATATGATTGTTCAGCTCTTCCACATTGATTTTTAGGGCATGTCCTTTCACTTCTGTTGTAAGAACATCGTCTTTAATAACAGCATTGACATAAAGTTCTTTAACATACTTGGTGTAGATTTTGGTGTTTGCCTCCAGAATTTCTTTAAATCCCGCTTTTTGAATGAGAGCAAGAACATCTATAAATTTCTTCTCTGATCCACTAAACTTCTCAAAACAGAGTTGATTTTCAATGATAACTTGATATCCTACCATCATAGTTTGCAAGTAAACTAAAATGAACAATAGAGTGCTTAGATTTTTTTAGAGTAAATAAGAATATGAATTATAGGGCTTGGTCGTAAGTTTCTGAATAGTAAAGTTCAAAATAAAATTTCAAAAGAACTTTTAAGAGACTTCCCTCTATTTTTCTGAGGTGGGACACATGGCAGAAGATAAATGGCCTCAGTTACAGTTGTAACGCAGTAACTTTGCCTAATAACTTCATTTCTTTGATAGTACATGTTACGCGCCTGATGAAAGTCTTTATAACTTCTCTTAACCGTATATTAACTGTCCACGGATTACTGTAGATTGCTTTATGAAGAGTTTGTTTTACGATCGTTTGTGCTTTCAATGATTTATGGTTCACCATACTATCCACAATTTTGCTTTACAACCGAGAGTTTCCTGCACTGTTAGTAGTATCTAGAACATAGAATTTAGGCTTGTAGATTTAACATGTCTAACTCATTAATCAATTTATTGAATCTAGATTTATCCAAAAGTTTAGTGAACACATCTGCAAGTTGATTTTCAGTAGGTATAAAATGTAAAGTTATGTTTCCATTTTGCACATGATCTCTTATAAAATTTGATGTCTATGTGCTTCGTTCTAGAATGTATGACAGGATTATGCGTAATTGAAATAGCACTATTATTATAACAGAATATGGGAATAGATTTGAATTCAAACCCATATTTAGCTAGTTGATTCTTCATCCATAAAATTTAAGCACAGCCGCTATCAGCAGCGATGTACTCAGCTTCTGCAGTTGAAGTGGACACAGAGTTTTACTTCTTGCTGAACCAAGAAACAAGTTTGTTTCCAATCATTTGACATGTCCCACTTGTGTTTTTCCTATGAATCTTACATCTTATAAAATCAGCATCTGAATAACTAATTAGATCAAATGGAGACTCCATGGGATATCATAATCCCAAATAAAGAGTACCCTTGATATATCTAAAAATCATTTTGACAATAATTAAATGAGATTCCTTATGATTGGTTTAAAATCTAGCGTAAATTCCTGTAAAGAATAATATATCTGGCCTACTGTCAGTTAAGTATAGGAGAGATCCAATTATACCTCTGTATTGAGTGGCATCAATACTTTTACCTTGTTCATCCTTTTCAAGTTTAGTTGCAGAAGTCATAGGAGTTTTCATGGGAGTAGATGATTTAAAGTCATACTTCTTAAGTAAATCCTTGATGTACTTGGCTTGATTTATGAAGATTCCTTCCTCAGTTTGTTTAACTTGAAGTCCAAGGAAGAAGTTCAATTCTCCCATCATACTCATCTCAAATTTAATCTGAATCAATTAGCAAATCGTTGACACAATTTTTCATCAGTAGAATAAAAAATAATATCATCTACATGGATATGAACTAATAAGGTTTTATCTTTATGCTTTTTAAGGAATATAGTTGTGTCTACCCTGCCTCTAGTGAATCTATTTTCAATTAAAAATGTGGTAAATGTTTTATACCATGCTCTAGGTGCTTGTTTTAATCCATACGGTGTTTTATCCAATTTATAAACATGATTTGATAGAGTTGGAATGACAAAACCTGGGGGTTGTTCCACAAAGACTTTTTTTTGTAATTCTCCATTCAAGAATTCATTTTAAAGACTTTGAAGTTCATGTGAACTGCATAGGCTATAAATATTCTGATTGCCTCCAATCTTATAATTGGTGCAAAGGTCTCATCATAATCAATTACTTCTTCTTGTGAATATCCTTTAGCAACCAAGCTAGCCTTATTTCTTATTATTATTCCTAATTCATCTATCTTATTTTTGAATACCCACTTAGTGTCAATGACTGGATGATTGTCAAGTCTTGGAACTAATCTCCACACTTTATTCCTTTCAAACTGATTCAGTTCTGCTTGTATGGCTTCAATCCAGCTTGAATCTTCAAGTGCTTCCTCAATCTTCTTTGGTTCCATTTGAGATAAAAAGATGAGATAGAGACATATGTTTTGAGTGGCTGATCTTGTGCTAACTATAGAATTTGGATCACCAATGATTAGATCTTGAGTGTGATCCCTTGCCCATCTTCTTCCTATAGGAATGTCAGTCCTTGTGCCTTCTTGTCTGAGTTCTTCAAGATTAGGTTCTTAATCAGCAGCTTCATCAGTCTA
Source organism: Hedera helix (assembly GCA_947179155.2). Taxonomy (NCBI): domain Eukaryota; kingdom Viridiplantae; phylum Streptophyta; class Magnoliopsida; order Apiales; family Araliaceae; genus Hedera; species Hedera helix. Next base: position 9,826,825 of record OX359267.1, on the reverse strand, counting down.
TAAGATTTCTACTTCAGGTGTTGCAGCTTTTACGATTTCCATGTGTGGCATCACGATCGAGGGTGGTTGTACGAATTCATCATTTACGATCGTGTGACTTTCCTGATGAACGATTAAAGGATCAGATTCTACGATCTCATCACGTTGAGCAGCTCCAACTGGTTCACTTTGTCCATTTTCATCAAAAGTGACATGAATTGAGACTTCAACAGTTAATGAATTCTTTTCAAATACTCTATAAGCCTTATTTTTCATAGAGTATCCAAGAAAGATTCCTTCATCAGCTTTCAGTTGAAACTTTGCTAGATATTTTTTGCCGTTGTAAAGAATGTAGTAAGTACAACCTAATGCACGAAAGTAATTGATGTTTGGCTTTCTACCTTTCCATAGCTTGTAAGGTGTCTTCTTGTGTAAAGGATGGATCAAGGATCTATTTTGTGTATAGCAAGCAGTGTTAATTGCTTCAGCCCAAAAGTACTCAAGAAGATGTGTTGCTACAAGAAGTGTTCTTCCTACTTCAATTAATGCTTTATTTCTTCTTTCTGCTACTCCATTCTGCTGTGGAGTTTTTGGGGCTAAAAAGTTGTGCTTGATTCCATTATCTTCACAGAACTAGTTCATCTCAAAATAATTAAATTCTCGACCATGATCACTTCTTATTGACTTGATTTTCTCGCCCTTCTCATTCATGATCAGCTTAAAGTGATTGATAAGATGTGAACTGGTTTCATCTTTTGAGTATAGAAAGAAAGTCCAAGTGAATCGGGTGTAATCATCTACTACCACTAGTGCATACTTCTTTCTTCCAAGACTTGTTGTTAGAACTAGTCCAAACAAATCCATATGCAGCAACTATAAAGGCTTTACATTTAAGTTTGCCTCTTTGCTTTTAAACGAACTTATGGTCTGTTTCCCAAGTTGACAAGCCTTGCATGGTCTTCCTTTGTCAAATTCTAGTTTAGGCAATCCTTTGACTAGATCTTTGGAAGCCAATTTTGATATGTTTTTGAAGTTCAAATGAGAAAACCTTTTATGCCACAACCAGTTGACATCTTTTGAAGCTTTAACAAAGAAATAGACTGTTGCTGAGGAGTTGAGCTTTGAGAGATTGATTACATAGACATTTCCTTCTCTTGATCTAGTTAACTTCAAGGAATTTATTTCCAAGTCTCGAACCTCACATTGATTGTTGAGAAATAAGGTTTGGTGACCATTATCATAGAGTTGGCTTATACTTAGTAGATTGTGCTTTAATCCTTCAACATATGTTACTTTGCTGAAAGAAACAACACCATTTCCAACTGATCCATAACCTTTAGTCTTTCTAAAATTATTATCCCCAAATATTACTACTAGTCTATCTTTAACTTTGAAATCAGATAGTAAAGTTTTGTTGCTAGTCATGTGCCTTGAGCATCTACTATCTAGATACCATATTAATTAAGTGAACCTCAAACCCTGTAAGAATAATCATTATTCATTTTGGTAACCATACTTGTTTGGGTCCAGCTTTGTTAGTTTCCTTAGGAATCCAATTTTCTTGATTTTGGGTTAATGATGTACAGAAAAAAAAATGCATTTATGTGCCCAATTTGATGACACTTATAACATTTAAGATGTTGCATGTAAGAGTGTGTGTGTGTGTGTGTGTGAATATCTTCTCATTTGAAACACATGTGGGCTATACCTTTTCCTAGGTCGAACTTTGCTCTATTTCTATACTACTTTATGATTTTAAGATTTCATAGAGTAAAAATCAATTCTACGATTTGGAACTAGTTAGTTCATATAGTTAGTCTTACTTAACCTTACGATCCTTCGAGGTACAAATATAGACTTTATTTTAATCTACTAATTTACAAATCCTAGTCCAGTATGTGATCTGTCATTCTTCTGAACAACATTTTGATCTGTAGAAAATGAACAACTTATATTGGTAGGTTCAACTGCATCTGTGGATATTACAAACACAATTTGTTTTTATTGAGAGAAGAGACTTTGTTAGTTTCTAAATAATTTTCCACATTCAGAGGTGAGGTTAAGACCTCAAACCCTAACCCAAATCTATCAGAGATCACTTTCTGACTAGTGATCAGACTATCCATAGAAGTAGATATATTCCATATAAAGATTATTCTTTCTAATTCTTGTATCTTGAACACTAAAGTAGACTCTCTCTGTACATTGGTCTCAGTTATCTGTCTCAATTTATCATTCTCTACTTCAAGTTTGGACAAAGAGACAGTGCTTCATAGAGTTACTTCTAACTCTTATTGCACTTCCTCTTTTTTCTTTTGAAGGGGAGAATAATCTTCTGATAGAACTCTGAACCACTTCATGTATTGATCCAAATCAGATGTTATATAATGCAATACAGTGCTTAGATCATAAATATCAATATTAGAATAGTTGAAATCAAATACCTCATTTATGTTTATCTTTCTACGATCATTAGACCTACTAAAGCTTTCGTCTATAGCCATCAAGCATAGATTAGCTACTTAAGGTTCTTCATCATCACTTGATTCTGTACTGTTGTCATGTTCAGAATCACTCAATGAACCCTCTGCAACAAATCCTTTGCCCTTTTTATGTTGCTTCTTGTAGCTGTTGAATTTTATCTTTGATGAAGCTTCTTCTTATCTTTCTTTAATTCTTCCTTTAGAGGCTTGTTGCATTCAGCAACGAAATGACCTGGTTTCTTACAATTATAATAGAGATATTTTTCTTGATCTCTGTTGTTGTTTCCTTTGTTGCTGTGATTCCACCTATACCTTCTGTTGTAGTTATTTCTCATAAACATCCTTAATCTTTTTGCCAGGAGCGTAACATCCTCATCATCACTTTCTTCATCTTCCTCATCATATTCCACTTCAACTATGGCTTTAGATGAAGCTTTAGTGGCCTTAAGAGTTGCACCAATTTCTTCTAATTTTCAATCCCTTCTATTATATGCTTGATTACTATTTTATCTGGATCTTCAGGAGTTTGAGCTAGCTTGGTAGGTACATAAGGACCATTTATAACAGTACTGAATAATTCATCATCAATTGCATCCATATAAGCCTGTATCCGAACTTTTTAGTTAACAAACTTATCTCTATTAAGAATTAGTGGCTTATTTCCACCTCCACGCTCAGAACTAGTTTTATAAATTGTCATAGATCTACTCAAGCTATTTAGCTACGTATCTAAGAGAACCAACAACTCTGATAATGGTTATTGTATCCCGAGACACAGAAAAGATCTAGAAGGGGGGTTGAATAAGTCTTTTCAAAAAATTTTGCTTTTATTTTGAGTAAAAATTAATTGATGATTTGTAAATCAAACTCAATTAAGCGCAGCGAAATGTATTTTAAAATCTCCCTTTTTGATATAAGGTTTTGATCAAACAGAGTTCTAAGATTTGAAACTTGAAAATGTAAAGCTCACTCTATCATAAGTAAATATAATACAGATAGTAAATGACGGAAAATAAATGAGAGTCTGCAATTTTTAAGTGGTTCAGAGACGCAATAACTCCTACTCAACGAGTAGGAAATCCAATAAGGATATTGATCACTAAGATCAGCTACAACTGAACCGCATAGGTTTCTTCGAGTCACTTAGTCTCGGAACACCTAGACACTTAGCCCCTTCAAGTCACTTAGTCTCGGAACACTTGGACACTCTGTCCATTTTAGTCACTTAGTCTCGAAACAATGTCACAAAGATAATACACAGTAGTTGATTTGAAGTTGTGAGTTGTTGTTAAGTTGGCAATACGATTCTTTTCTCAAGTACTTAACAGCTTGAATGAGATGTTCAGCTTTTCGTAGAGTAGGTTTTGAGCGTTGCAAAACTTTAAATTTTTCGATCAGTATCTCATTTCTTATTTTTCTTGGATTTTGCTCTTCTTTTTATAGTCTTCTTAAAATCTTCCCATCATAAGATAGTCGTTGTTCATTTATTTCATTGATTCTTGAGATATCTGTAATGAGTATTTTGGTGTTTAGGCAAACCGTCTTTCTGTTATGTCAGCTTCTCAAATTTCTAAATATAGTAATCCTTTGACCGGCCTTTCAATGTCAACTAGCTAGTAGACACAATCATTTATGAACTTTAGATTTTAGCTTTGACTTGGAAAGATTTGCATCGAGCCTTTCAACTCATGATGTTTCCATTGTCAATATTCTGATAGCTTTTACTCTACGAACTGAACTGATCGTGTAGTATGTAGTGGATTCAGAGTTTCCATATGAACCAGATTATACTATACGATCTTGATTAACCAATATGATTCAATTCTTGCAATGCGATTATGATGTAGCAATATGATTCTGATATGAAAATATGATTTAGCTGCTGCTGATCTAGTCTTGCTATACGTTCTTGATGCAGCAATACGATTATGAACTTAGCTTCCTTATTTGATCTTCTTTTAACACGATCTTCAAGTCTTAAACTCTATACAATAATTTTTCTCAGAAGATCTACCTAACAAATTTGATCTTTTCTAAACTAAGTCCGTGTTATGTCCTTGTATAACACGAATTCAATAAGGACTTTACAAAAGCTATTTTAACAAATATACATTAAGCATTGATCATTATTATGTCATCGTCAAATTTAACCCTATAGACACTAACACAGAACATTTCTTGAATTAAATCGGATCAATTTGTATTCATTCCTTTTCAATAAAGTATTTCACAATTATCAAAGAATAATTGAAGTTCAAATAATTAAGCATATTATTGCGCAAGGTGTAGAAAGAATTTACAAAAGTTAAAAAGAAAACTTGTCTGATTATCTTTTACATTCTAAAGTTAAATCCTCGTAGAGCCTACATAATTTATGAGGTCAACATATAATTTTATCAATCGCGATATGACTTTGTATAATATCATTCTGAACTTTAATTAATGTCCCTAAATGGATTTCTATAATTTTTATAACGTCTAACAATATATAATATTACAAAATGGTAGATCGTACAAAAATTAAAATTTTATTTTATTTGGTCTGGCACGGCGGCGCTACCTATAATGTTAAACCCAGCGAGGCAGTGCCGTTCATGCAAATTGCTTATCCGGAGTCCGACGCGGCAACGCTGTTTGGGCAAAAAAATTCCTCTTTTGCAATCTTAACCTAACATGATTCTATGGTGTCTTGAGCATTAATCAAGTAATCTAACATGCTTTAATAACATTATAATACATAAATTAAAACCTAATCATAGCATATTAACATGAATATTAATTTAAAAAATTATAAATAAATCATTTAAAAGCATAATTGTATATACCTCTCAGAGTGTTTGCTTTACGATGCTAAATTCGGGATAACTTCCTTTCTCTCACTATAAATTAAATTACTCTCTTTATATATATTGATAATGATACTCGGAGAATTTGTTGAAAGTGAAAGGTGGTGATGGTGACTATTTATAGGGTAAGTGAACCTAGGGTATAAGAGTCTTTCATTCATTTTAGCCATCATCGCCAAGGTGACTCGTGGACAAGTGATGCCTCTAGGTAATTTAGCCATAAGGCTATATAATATTAAGGTTACCACCTGCTCCACTAGAATTAAGCCAACAAATTAAGCAAACAAACTAAACTTGTACACTTTCCCCCTACCAAGGTATGAGTAATGGTGTAATTAATTCCATTGGTGTGAGTTACTATACAACAGAAGTTAATAAACTGTTAGAATTTAAAAAAAATAAAACACAATCACACAGAATATTAGACAAAAAATAAAAAACAAGAATATGCGATATACTCAGGTTCAATAATTTGGTTAGTCGTGTTTGTCTGATGTATTCATTAGATGTCTTACATGTTCTACAATGATTCACACACTAAACAATTATTTTTATAGTAACTAGAAAACCCTAACTGTTATAAAATAAACTCAAACCCAATATATTAGTAAACAAAATACTGTACTACTAATAAATTCTCAAACCCAATTATACCATTGCGTTTGGCTTCCAAGAGGCGTTGTTACCTTGCAACCCCCGCCAGCTCACCGGCCAACTGGGCAGCTGCTCGCTCACCGGTGAGCGAGACTCCCGACTACCCTGTCGTAGTGACCATTAGTTGAACCTGCAGAAGTATGAGTCGATCCTAACATAAACGTAAAAGGAACATACACACACACACGCGCGCGCGTGTAATTTTCTATGTTCGGATCTCTTTTTTTAGCAAGTGTCAAGTATTTAAATGCATTAATTACATAGGTTGAGTCATTGTTATATACTAGTATCTCCTTTTCATTATATAAGTCATTTAAAATATAATCACATATATTAAAAAATCTCATTAATACTAATATTAGATAATTAATATTAATTTAAAGTTTTATTACCACATATGCACTAATTAATTATTTTTTTCTCCTCTCTCTCTCTCTGAATTACTCTGGGTAAAATAAAAAATGATTAAATTTTTTTTTCCTAAATATATATAAATGTATTATATTTTAAAAAGAAAATAAAACTTCTAAAATAATTTATATAATAAAAATGAGGGAGTATAATGTTTATATATATATATATATATATATATATATATATATATATATGCATTAAGCAAGACATCAATATAGATATACACAACATGCTTTATGTGGTGACTCACAATATTCTCAGAACCGGTTCGTTCATTGAACCGAAAAATATATCGGGTGGATGGGTCACTAGTTCAACCAGTGGTCGAATCGTTATTAAACCAGTGACGTCATAAATATATATATATTATTAATAATTAATAAAATTTTAAAACATCTAATTTTTTTGTAAGCTAAAATATAGTGAAATTATGTTATATTATTGGTAAAAATATTTTTGAAAAAAAAAATACTTCAAAATCGGTTCAACCGGGCCAACTATCGATTTTACCAGTTACCGGTGGTCAACCAGGTCAACCGGTTATTGATCAAATCTGGTTAACCGATTCAAACCGGATCGAAAAGGGAATTGGTTCCCAGTTCAACCGCCGATTCCAAACTAGTTTTTATAACATTGGTGACTCGTTACGATGAGTTATGGGTAATTAATTAAGCAAAAGAAACCATATAGATTTGGCAAGTTGGCTCAAGGTTGGTCCCCCAATCGAATAATATAATTCTTGGGAGATCGGTCCTAATGATCGATTTTAGCGATCGGTATAATTTTTTTTCTTTCTTTTGACTCCTAAAATATTGTATCTTAAAAATATTAAAAAATTTTGATTTTTATGTAATAATCAAGATAAAATTAATTTAAATGTTATTAAAATAATTAAAATTCTTTAATTTTTTTTAAATATATAATTAATAATTCTGAATAAAATAATTATTAATTTACATGAATTTTATTGTCTTTTTGATTGATGTATCATCACTCAATTAATAAAGACCTTTTAGTGCTATGCCTCAATAGTCAATCCCAAACAAATTGATTCAACCCAAATGAATCGCCAACTGGGGCATTGCATTTGTCAAACTCGTACAGACACTTCTGACCCATGATTTTACAGTTAAAATGCGTCATCGCAAACGTATACGAAGGAAAGGAGTAATTTACGGTTTGCATCCTAAATTTTTTTTTAATCAAAAATTAATTTATATTTTTAAATATTTTTTTATTAATTTATTTTTAAAATTAATCTTAGAACATTATTTATACATTCTGATCATTTTTTGGGCCAATTTTTTAAATCAGGGACGCTGACGTCATTAAAAACATGGGCAAAAAAATTAATTTATTTATCATCATTTCTATAATTACTAATCCAAAGACTTAATAATGTTAAAAAAATAAATTAAACTTCATCTTCATTAACTCAAGATTTTTGGGCTTTCTGGGTCTCACACATTTCTGGTTTTGAGTTTTCGAATGATGGGTTCGGGTGAGGTTTGATGAGGTTTTTTAATGGTGGGCAAAACTCAAGAGAACTGGGCGTTTCGAATGATGTATTCAACTGACGTCAAAGGTACTGTTTTGAAGGAGACTTCTAGTTTTCATTTGGATTTCGTTATTTTTGGGACTAATTCGTTGTGTGCATTTGCGTTGAATTTGGCTGTGTTGTTCTGTGCTTCCTTTGCCTTGGTCGATCAGTTGTTGAGAATTTAGGACGTACGACAGAGTTCAATTCTGGAGATGGTAAGCAAAATAAGCACGCAAAATAACACGAAGCATGGCGGCAACGTGGAATCATCACGTGTTCAAATGGGTTCATCTTTAACTTCAAACCCGAGCAAGAATGTACAAAAATATATGGATCAACATGAATCCTTGAAGCCTGAAGTAAAGAAGCAGTAGCAGGTTTGTTTTAATGGGTGAGGTATTTTACCCTCGCTTGAAACTTTCCGGTAAAAATTTGGCCAAAAAAAGAGTCTTATGTTGCAAATAATTTACTGAAATTAAATATAGAATGTATTTAATCGAAAAAATGTTTAAAAGTGCAAACCGATTTTTGAAAAAATATTTAGAGTGCAAATTATAAATTAGTAAAAAAAAATTGGCTTCCCAGGTGAAGTAGTACTACTACACTTACGGTTGAGTAAAAAAATGATAAAATTAAATTATCAAATTGAATTTTTTTAACCGAATTATTTGATTATTCAGTTATTTTGATTAATTCAGTTATAACCGTTTAATTAATTGATATTTGAGTTCGATTACGATTTAAAATTATACTATTTGCTATGAAGCAAGATAAATTAAATAACATTCATACAATTTCTCATAGAAATCAGCAACTAAAATTAAAAATTAAAACATATCATCCGTTAATAATAATAATAATAGATACTGTCGCTACTAATAACGGATGGCGGTATATTCACTATTAATAACAAAATACGATGGAAATTTATAATCCTAAGCGAAGGCCTTTATTATCTAAGAAACTAGCTTGTGGAAAAAGTCCTTGGCATAATTTCTTTCTTCAAAGAAAATTAAGTAAGTTTGAAAATAATAATAGCGTCTAAATTAGTATAACCCACAGCATTGAAGGATTCCATGAAATATATAGGTGCGTAGTTTTCTAGGAAACAGCCGTTGTGGAAAAGTTTTCAGCTTTCTTTTTCCAAAGACGAAGTACATAAAATTTGCAGCCAACTTATTTAATTCCCAAACAACTGGACAGCTATATATACCCAAAACTCTCGTATATCTTTCATGTTGAAAAATCCTGAAAAGCCAAAACAAACAAAAGATTCCGACTGCCAGAGCTTAATCAATAGCAAAAGTCATGGCAACTAGAGGTGTTAATTCTGTTATTATGGTCGTTATCTTCTACTTGGTTTTGATTCTCTTGATAGTCCCTCACGGAACAAATGCAAGAGGTGAGTAATAATTGATGAAGTTAACACGTGCTTCATTTTTTTCATGCATATTTTCGATGTTTCTATATTGATCACTTCTCTCATGTTTACAGTCGAACGTCGATGGGACCCACCCCCAACCGGGCCAGGAGGGCCTTCTGGAGGATGTCTTGCGGCTGATTCCTATTGTCCTTGAAAAAATGTTGAAATCAATTAATAATATCCAAAAATAAAATATTCTGTATTTTCGCATATTATATATATATATATATATCGTCCTTTTAGAGGACATAGATGCTACACCCTGCATGTTGAGATTGTTGGATTTTTATTCTTTGTACGTGCAGTCCGAGTGTAATGATAATTATATTTGAAATTTATCATGATAACTGACGTATGTGGTTTATGTTTGGAATGTTACACGTCTTATATACTTATCTAGAGTTACATATTTTTTAATCTTTTATGTCTATGGTACATCAGAGTATGTATCTTTTTAATCTTATTACTTATATTCTGAAGTGAAATTTGATAATTACACGACACGTCAACGGTTTAAATACATGTATAGTTAGATTTATGATACATGATTCATGTTAAATTGCGATTCATATATAGAGCGACTCTAGAAATGTCATTGGAGTCATGTATATAATTTTTTATGTGACTCATCAACTATGTAATTAAAATCACAAATTTAATTTTATAAATTTTTGGTTCAACTCTATTCTTTCCTATTTAAGTTAATATAATTAATAGCAAAATTGTAACAATTAACTACAATCCAAATATCTTACGAATTCAAAATGAACCCCATCTAGTCAAGAAAAGGGAAGATGTTTTTCTTTAAATGAACTTTTAAAATGAGTTTTTTATATTATTATTTTACCTAACTCACTGCGAGTTTTTTTTTACAAATTATGAAAGATAATATATCTTAACAAATAAAATATAGAATATTTTTATTATTACGAATTTGTTAAGATATTAATATATCAAAAATATCTTTTACCATGTCACGCGATTTAATTATAATTTTATAATCATAAATTTTATTATTAAATTAATGTTCTAACTAAATTAAATTCATTAAAATTTAAAAAATTATTGTGAAAGTATCTGGGGCATGACGGAAGGCAGCCGAATTTGTTTGGACATCCAAGAACAAGCTTATGTGTATTGGAACACTGAGGGCTAAAAAAAATGTATGATACGCATTAATATCCTACAAATTACAGATTTTTTAGTTTTTAAAGATGCTCTTGGTTTGAAGCGTTCAAGTATTCTCTTCCTGCCTAATTTTTAGAGCTGCAACAAATTGAACTGGCCGGCAGGTTATATGCCCGGTCAAATTTAACTGTGGGCTTGTAGCTACTGAGCCCTAAATCATATGTAATTGGGCAGGGACTGTAGTATATTGAACCGGTTTATTGACGAATTTCAGAAGAGCAATTATAAGAAAAGTGACCCTTATTGGGGATACAATTACAAAAAATGAGATCATTGTACAATACAAAGAAAAAATATTTTAGAGTTTGAATAAAGGAGAAAAGATAAGTATTTAATACTTATCTAATGTATATTATGCTGATAATTTGATGAATATATCGACTTTTTTTTCATTTGTATTTTCTTTAATATTGACTTCACCAAAATCCTTTTTTGATCTTCATGTCTTGACATATATACAAACCAAAATTAAAGCAATAGTATGTACATATACATATAATCAAATAGCCTTAACTGTATTGTAACACATAAAAAATTACTTTTTATAAAACTAAAATGAAAGGGAATGTTAAACATGCGGGTTAAAGGCTTTCTTCACGTACCAAAGTAAAGTAATAAGAAAAAAATTACTTTCGCCAAAGTCAACCATGTATCCCAGGTTTAATTGATTTTGATTGACAAATTCGCTTCCCAAGTGAAGTAGTACTAGTACACCGTCCACTTCATTCAAAGTGCCAAGATACTATCTAAAACAAAGACTTCATTATATCTAAAACATTTTTCTGTATGCATTCTGCATTCTACTCTACCGGAAAGTACAAGGGATTTTGTGGGCAATCAAAAGAGGACGAAGAGACAGAGATGGATTCAAAAGCTGCAGGTGAAGTTAATTATGAGATTCTGATAGTTGGTGGTGGCAGTGACGAAGTCAAGATTTTTAAGAAGTTTCATTAATATTAATGTTAAGTAATTAATGTTGGTTTGAAATTTCATTAGTACACATACACTAATTAATTACTCATTCTCCTCTCCTCTATTACTCCATCTTTAAAGGTAAAGTAGAAAATGATTAGATTTTTTCTCCTAGATATATTTAAAACGTCTTATTATTTTATAAAATAAAATAAAAACTTCCAAAACGATTATACAATGAAAAGGAGGAGGTATCTATAAAGAGCTGTCATAAAATAGATATTTAATACAATTAAACAACTACTTTCTTCTTAAAACTAAGCTATTAATTATTATTCTGAATTAGTTCGTGTGGAGATTTTTTTAATGACAGATAATATGGGATGAAGGGAGTAACATACGACATAGTTTCTAGGTTCTTAGGGATGAACATGGAGACTCTTCTTACTATTCTTGTGTCTAAACATGTAATAAAATACATTCTAAATATTCTCAAATTTTACAAATGAGACTCTTTTATGGAATTAATGAGTAGTGAGTCATCTTGTTAGTGTTAATTAAGCTTATTAAGGAAACAATTGGGTATTTATTTGCAGGAAAGGCATCAAATGAGTAGTTTTTGAAAGATCAGAGAGTTTGCGAGCGGCTGGGGCAGCTATTGGCATTATGCCGAACGGTTGGCGTGCACTAGATCAACTTGGTGTTGCCTCAATTCTTAGACAAACTGCTTTTCCTATACTTGGGTATGTGTATTTATGTGACCCATTAGCTCATTTTTTAAAAAAAAAAATTATATGGGCATGTAGTTTACTTTCAGAAACAAATAATAAAGGGATAATTTTTAATTTTATATTTAAGTAAGTGGGTTTAGTATATAGAGAAATGGAACAAAATTACAAGATACAAGGGCATACAACATGAACAAGATAATCTTAAATGCCTAATTTGGAAAATGCAACTTGTGGTAGTGATGAAGAAAGAAGGGGAATTTTTTTGAAGAAACAGCTTAACCACCTGTGTAAATTTAAGATGTTTTTAGGGAGCTCAATAAGCAACATGTATTAGCCTATAAAAATTAATGATTAGAAATTCTCAAGTTAATGTTTTTGTTAGTTTTATTCTAAAATATTAAATAACAGTTATTGGATGCACTCAGAATAGTACAAAGGAATACCTAGCTAGTAGAATTTTTTTTTAAATTTTCATAGTCATAAGCCATAACTCATTTCAAGTTGGGATTACTAGGGAACTCTTATTACATCATGTCCCACGTACTATCATTCTAAATTATGGCATGAGAACTAAATGACGTGTGCATTCTATCATAATTAGCGTTTCTCGTATCCGATTTCACTTTTCGCACCTAGTTAACTAGCGTTATGCTGTTAGGCGAAGCAATGGAGTGTTCCGGGTAACGTTGTTTTAAGTTCTAGTAGGGGATGGAACAATTCTTTTTGACAAGTAGTGGATGAGATATATAATGATGGTTGGAGCTGATATAAATCTACTTTCAAATGTTAAATACTGTTAAGGTGTAATTTACATAAAATCACCCTGTTATAATATGTCTGATTAAGAAAGAATAGTCTTCTACTCTGTGATATAGTCTTAATATTGGCAAGTCAGAATGGCGTATTCTAACTTATTAGCGAGTGATCCTTGTAATGCAAATAATTTATATACTTATACCCTATACTTAAACTTCATAAAATTGTACTTGATAACGTGCATCTAATGCTTCTTTTAGTCTGGTTGTTGTACATAGGTCGCAATATATGGCCTGACAAGAATAAGCAGCGAGAAATGCCATTCATGTAAGTTCATTTATGATGCAATTCGATATTGTCAAAGTATGCTGCACATTGTTGGGTTCATTCTTTAACAACATACACATTTAATCAATTGTTGACTTGACATTAGGGGCGGAGCCACGCTTGGGTTGGGGTGGGCTATAGCCCGGGTGAAGCCTTTATCTTGCTGCATATTCTCTCTCAGGAACTATACCTCTTGAGTTTGGTTATAGCTCTTCACTCTTAGATATTGATTTGGGCAACAATTTGCTAAATGGGTTTATTCCTACATCGATCTGGAACCTTTGTGACCTGCTGGTTTCGCTTCGACTTCATGGTAATTTTCTTTCTGGGTCTATTCATGAACCTGCGTTGCCTAATGTTACTTGCAGTTTGATTTTGGGCATAATATGTTGTTGGTAATATTCCTGAATTTTTAGCTGGTTTTTGTGGTCTTAAAGAGCTTGATCTTGGGAGTGATATGTTTTCTGGATCAATTCCTGAGAGTATTGCTAGATTAAGGTTAGAAAAGTTGAATCTTTCACACAACAATTTTATTGGGATTTTGCCTAATTTTGGGCGATCAAAGTTTAGTGTGGAGGTTTTTGAAGGAAACAATTCTGGGCTCTGTGAAGCCCCTTTGAGGGGTTGTAATGGAAGCTCTGGATTGAGTTCTGGTGCAGTTGCTGGAATTGTGATTGGTTTGATGGCTGGGGTTATGGTTTTGGCCTCATTGTTAATTGGGTATATGTATATGCAAAGGAAGAAGAGTAAGAATGGGGATGAAGAGGAGGATGATGAAATGCAGGAGGAAGAAGAAGAGGATGAAAATCGTAGCCCAGGACAGAAAAAAATCCTAGCTCCGCCCTTGCTTGACATGGTGTTGGTGGTTTATGAAGGGCTTGGGTTCAAGTCTTTCTTCTTGCATTTCCTCCCCTTTTATGTTGGATTTGGATTCGTGGCAGTTGGCTTTGGACCATTCATTTGAGTAGTCTTATAGGAATTAGTTGCATTGATATAGGTAGAGAGTTGCATTTCCGTGACTATATTATATAAATATCATACAATTGCAACTTTTTAGCTATATAAATGCAACTCACTCTCATATAACTGCCCAATAATATACTCTCCAAAACCAACTGTTTGGTATCAGGATCCCTTTATGTTAGTGCAATGTGAATTATATTTGGTTTGTTTCTCCACGTGCAAGCGGGGTTACACTTGCACACGAGGGAGAATGCTTTAGTGACTTATGGTCTGAGAGAAAGCGGTGAATAACATGGTGTCAAAGCTTAAATTTCACACAATCTCGTGTTTATGTCTTCCTGCTTTAATTTGATTTTCCTTCTTCTGAGTTCACTGCGCATTATAGTGCGCAGTGATTAGCATCACTATCTGCAGCTAGGTATGTTAAAGCATGATATATATTACTTTCATCTCTGATAACTTAAGATATTAGAGTAGTTGGCAACTTGACATAATACCTAAACTAGGTACGTATGCATATGTTAGGATTGTCTAATACTTATGCGATTTCGACTAATGACCACTTCAACTAAACTAATAACAAGGACTAAATCAGATAAAAAGACTTAACATTATAATTTTTTTCAATACTTCATCTAAATCTCTTCACTTTCTTTTTAATTATAAGGTTAAGATGAATTGTTAACCAGGAATTCTTAATTATTTATAAGTCTCTTCAGTAGCTGTATCTATACTTGTCTTAGTAGCACTAAACAACCCGTTGTAGAATGTCTGCACTTCCAGGCACTTGGGAATGCATGATGTGGGCATCTTCGTAGTAAATCCTTAAAACCCTCCCACGCTTCATACAAACACTTGGAATTCTACTACATGAAAGAAGTTGTGTCATTTCTCATCTTCGTGATTTTTGTTGGTAGGAAGAATTTTGCCAAGAACTTTTGAGCCAAGTCCGCCCATATGGTGATAAAACCCGGTGGTAGTGAGTGTGGCCAACTCTTCGTCTTGTCTCGAAGTATGAATGGAAACAAGCGAAATCTAATCGCATCATCGGTGACTCAATTGTATTTGAAAGTGTCGCATATCTCCAAGAAGCTCACCAAATGATCGCTTGGGTCATCGTTAGGCAAACCCCCCAAACTGCACTGAATTCTATATCATTTAAATCGTGTCCGACTTGATCTCAAAGTTGTTGGCATGAATAACAGGCCTATGTATGCTTGATTGAATTTTCATGACTTGCGGCATAGCATAATCTCGCAACAATTTCTGATTCTTGTCTGCCATAGTACCTTAATTATTAAGCTCTTGATAGTACTTCATTAGTCTCCTAAAAGTTCTTTCAATTTCTTCTTCGCGGGGAAGTGGTTCCTGTCCTTTAGATCGCGTTAGCATGCACAATCAAGAGTACCTGGAAAATGAAGTAAAATAAATAAAGAAAAAGAAAACATTTAAAGTAAGAGAATTTTGACTGTATTTAATATTGGTAAATTTATTAAATTAATTTCCCGGCAACGGCACTAAAACTTTTTTCGCCTAATTTATTATTAGGAAATATACGTAAGTATTCGCGATCAACTAGCAATATAATGACAAATAAAGTATCATTTCTACAAATAATTAATTAATAATATTTTACCAATTACTAACATTTAACCAAATTAATTTTATTTAAACAATTGAATTAACTATAAAATAAAAGCTAATTAAAATACTAATTCAACCAAACTAATAACAATGATTAAATTAGATTAAAAAAAAAACTTACGATTATAATTTTCTGCAATACTTCATCTAAATCTCTTTAGTTTCTTTTTAATTACAAGGTCACGATAACTTGTTAATAATAAATTCTTAATTATTTATAAGTCTCTTCCGATAGTATATAAAAATATCCATTTCAATTAAATTATAATATTCCTATGCAATTTAAATTAGAACAAATTCATTAAGCTTAGATTCCCACAAGGTTACACATGATATATAAGTATATTTTTATCCTATACACAAATTATGCATTCAATCTTAAGAAGAATAATCATAATCATAGGTCATTATATTCTGATCTAAACCTATAATTCATCTCCCATTTTCATATACATTGTCATGCTAATTGCTTAGCCATTAGTAATTAAACATTAAAGCACAAAATATAATGAACCAATTCATATGATGTCAATCAAAAATAAAGAAATTCAATTTAAACTACACATCGGATTCAATTACGATATTAATATAAAAATTAGCTCATAATTGAAAAAGAAATCATAATCAATAAATAATCTATCACGTTCAAATTACAAAAATTAAAGGAAAAGGAAAGAGATAAAAAAAAATTTATATATGCACGATCTTTACTTTAGCCTTCAATTCTTGCAATCCTCCGCTTGATTCCCCTTTAGATATGAAATTATTCCTTCAACCTATATTCTACTCCTAACTACTTCTAATTACTATTATCTTATTATGTGTTTATAGGTTACAAGACCAATCCCTATCACATGAGGAAAAACATTCTAATTAGGAATCAAAAAGCAGCAAAAACACATCCCAACTTGGTGAGAATGTTAACCGGCGCTGCGATACCTCTTTTCCTTCTTTTCCAAGCGTTGTAGTGCTTTCCCTTTAGTTGGCTCAAAATCACTCAGGCGTTGCGGCTCCCTATATTACATTACAGACAGCGCTGCAATGCCCGTCATCAGAAAACTCAGAAACCTTTAGGCGTTGCGGTGCCAGTTTTGTTCTTCCTTTGGGCACTGCGGCGCCGTGTGCAGATCATGGTTGCTCGTTCCTTGCTTGCACGTGCTTCCTTCTTGTAATCAATGTCCAATTCCTAATTTCTATGCTAATACTTATAATATCCTACAAAACACAATAAAACATATTAAAATAATAAAAACCCATATCCTACTAAACTAAATAAAAACACATAAAAATCAAATAACAAACTTGAAGATTCACAAATAATCAAGTTAAAAGATAATAAATTAATATTTATAAAACCCCCTTATCAAATACTCCTAAACCTAAACATTTGTTTGCTTTCAAGCAAAACAAAAATAAACTACAAAGTAAGACTCAAATAATCAGCTAACTCTAGCCGCTCGAACAATGAAACAATATGAATTCAACATTGACCTCATAGATTATCACATGATAACTCAAGGAAAAATTCAAAACCATGCAATATTCAAAACAACATATTTATTAGTCTTACTTCACTATTAACCTTTCGTGTGTGTGTGTGAATTCAAATGTATCAAACTAGCGAAAACTCAGATAAGTTTATGTAGTAACATACTCTATAAAAGATAATTAACTATAAAATAATTACAGTACAAAACTCTATATTCTTACTCTTCACACATCTTTTCGCTAACATAGACAAAACATAACCTAGAAGATCAAAATGTTTTTTTTAATCATGTTAAGCACACTAGGATAATTATAATTCACTACTTTTCCAATTCATTAATCCATTTGTCCCCTTTTTTTAGTAGGTGGGTGCATTTTATGCTCCTAAATTTAACTGTGGGCTTGTAACTATTGAGCCCTAAATCATGTGTGTACCACAAGGTTAGGACTTCAAAGTCTCGTAAGTCGTAATTGCAAAGTAGAATATAGATTTTTGGGCCGGGGGTGGGCCAAAAGTAATATAGTCGAATTTTTTAATATTATTTTTGCCAAAGTCAATCATGTATCACAGATTCAGTTGATTTCGATTGACAAATTTTAGAAGAGCAGTTATAAGAAAAATGTGACCGTTATTGAGGAGACGATTACAAAAAATGAGATTAGTGCTTTAATATAAAAAAAAAAATTATTAAAGGAGAAAAGATAAGTATTTAATACTTATCCAATGTTTATTATGATGATGATTTGATGCATATATCGACTTTTTTTTCATTAATATTTTCTTTAATATTGACTTCATCAAAATCTTTTTTTTCCCTTCATGTCTTGGCATATATACAAACTAGAATTAAAACAATACTTCATTCGTCCATTTTTAAATGTCGTTTTAGAAGTGGACACACATATTAAGAAAAATAATTAATACTATATTTTTTAGCTAAAAATAACATTAAATGTCAATATTATTCTTGTATTGGAACAAGAGAGTGTTACTTATTGGATAGAAAATAGTGAGAGGACTAAAGTTATATTTAATACTTGGGGTAATATTGGAAACTAAGCAATTAATTCTTACTTGAAATTCTCAAACGACAAATATTAAGGGATAAAAACACTTCTCTAAAACAACATTTAAAAACATATAATCAAATAACCTTAATTGTATTGTAACATATATAAAAATTCACTTTTTATACAACTAAAATGAAAGGGAATGTTAAACATGCGGGTTAAAGTCCTTCTCGTCCCAAAGTACATTAATAAGAAAAATGACAAACATAAAAAAAAATTAGACGCGATTAAGGTGAAGTTAATTTCACTGTAAGTTGATTTAGAGACTAATAAAGTGTTGACACGCAGACAGATAAAATATATCTCAACCTGTGCGTCAACACTCTATTGGTCCCTGAACCAACTTTACCCTAGCCGGATCTAAAAAAACTAGTTTAGAAACACACCAACTAAACACGCGTAAATTGTGCTTGAACTTGCATTTATTTACAAGATATACCCTTATGTTTAGTAGGCATGTTTTTTTCCGAATAATTAATTTTATACGAACTGTTTGTAATTTAGAATTTTTACATAATCTAACAACTTTGTATCTTAAAAAAATTAAGTGGTTTTGGCTTTTATGTAATAATCAAGATAAAATAATTTAAATATTATTAAATAAATTATACTCTTTAATTTTCCCTTAAAATATATAGTTAACAAATCTGATTGAAATAATTATTAATTTATATGAATTTTATTCTCTTTTGACTGGTGTACCATCACTCAATTTAATAAAGACTGTTTGGTAAGGTAAGAGGGTAACTTAAATTTGAAATATCCCAACAAAAATAGATATCAAATTTTATAACTTGTACCCAATTTCACTTTGTGCACCTAGTTGATCAACGTCGTGCTGTTAGGCGTAGCGGTGAGTGTTCTTGGTAACGTTGTTTTAAGTTCTAGTAGGGGATGGTACAATTCTTTTTGATAAGTAGTGGAGGAGACATATCGTGCTGGCTGGAGCTAATAGAAATCTACTTTCAAATGTTAAATACTGTTAAGGTGTAATTTACATAAAATCGCCCTATTATGCCCGATTAAGAAAGAATAGTCTTTTACTATGTGTTATAGTCTTAACATTGGTAAGTCACAGTGGCGTATTCCAACTTATTAACAGATGATCCTTATAATGAAAATAATTTAAATACTTATACCTTATACTTAAACTTTATAAAATTGTACTTGATAACGTGCATCTAATGCTTCTTTTACTTCGGTTGTTGTACAGAGGTTGCACGATATATGGCTTGACAAGAATAAGCAGTGAGAAATGCCATTCATGTAAGTTCATTTACGATTCAATTTGATATTGTCAAAGTATGTTGCACATTGTTGGGTTCATTATTTAACAGCATACTCTTTTAAGCAATTGGTGACTTGACATGGTGTTGGTGGTGTATGAAGGGCTTAACGCCTAATTTTGTTTGCTGCAGAAATCACCAAAATACGAGCTACTTGTACCTGAAAATCAACAAGGTTACACCAAAGAACTCGACGGCCTGGCCATCTGGGTATACTTCAGCGTGAGAATAAGTACAAGCCAAATAGCGTAACAATAGAGAACTCAAATTGTTGAAAAATAATTGATATTTAATGTAAATTCAATGTGTACCGTGAGTCCATGCATGTAGCTGTATTTGTACTCTTTCCATTAACTGTGTTATCCGAAGCCAACTAGGATATGAAATCCATAATCATTATCCAATTGTAAATGTAATGCTGACTGGTCAATCCTTATCACTATGCACATCCAGAATCATTGTTTAATTTAGAATCCTTATTTGTCATGGATTTGAACCTTCCTAATCCACCAGCCCATCCCAAATGAACACTTGAATGGGTCCACGCATACATTGGGCCCACCATAGCATGTAAAAATAACCTGATCCATACTCCTATCTAAAAATATATTTGGGCCCTCACCAATACCGGGGTCCAATAAATTATTTCCTAGCATTGCCCCACACTCTCATATTATAAGAATTTCAATAGGAGGGTAACATAAAAAATTATTAAATAAAAAAGATTATTATACCTTCCAACTGCAAATTATAACTGCCATATACCCATATGGACCTAACCCAAAATGCCATTTATAAGCCTAACGCTCAATATTAAAACCATTAATTTCAAATCAAAATTTCATTTAATCCCTTATTTCTTCAGAAACCTTCTCCCTCCCGCTTTCCCTTTCTCATGCAAAATTGTCTAGATTCTTTCTGTAAATTTGAACTGTTGCAACCTCCGACAACCTTCCTATGACCATAGCCAGAAAAATCGACATGGAAGTCTATGCCAAATACTCCTATGCTAAAGAATTCCATCACGCCAACCTACCATCCAATGTTTCCAATCACACTATTTTTGAAATTTGAGAGGAATTCTAGATCCCAGTAGAATATTCCCTCAGAGCGCCCGACCCAAAAGAAAAAATGAACAGGCATCCATCCAGCAGTTGGTTTAGGATGCCACATTATGCTCTAAAAAATGGAGTTCGCCTACCCCTTCACCCTTTTATCTTAAAGTTTCTGGTATTTGTTGGCATCGACTTTGCCCAATTGGTATCGAACTCCTATATTCACCTCATATGCTACATTGCCTATTGCCACTCCCAAAAGATCACCCCTTGTATAGATTTCTTTTTTTCCATCTTCACCCTTACCAAAACAAAATAACATGGTTTTCGAGCCCTCAACGGCCTCCCTGGCTGACAAGCATGGATGCAACCTCCCTCTAGCAACAAAGGATGGTACAACAACTAGATCTTTGCCTCAGGACCGAACACCCACTTGCTTCCATCCTGGGATGAACTGGAAAAAGAGAAGCTCGCCTATGACAATTTGTCCAAAGCCAGGAAGAAAGAATTTTAAGCTTTCTACAGGAAAATGCCAATCGAATTCTAGATTCTCGACCTACTAACCAACCAACATGGACACTTCAATCACGGCTGTAAGTCCCTGAACCCCCTACTAAATCAATCCCAACTTCATTATCAATGTCTGCTCCTAATCTCTTCTCCCCCTCTTCTATTTTCTTTTATTTTGATTTTTCAATAGTAATCATATACAAACCCCGACCCCATACTTCAGTTTTAGACACAAAAAATCAACCTCAAACTTTCGAAGCTCCCAACTTCGAAAACATATTATCTGAACCTCCCAAAACAAAAATCGACCCTATTCAAACAAACAGCGAACCCCCTAGACCTACCATCGAAGCCACCCTTCATCTCCTGACAAAAATGCTTTTGAACTAACCAATGCTGAAAAACAACAACTCCGCAAAAGAAAACGCTGAAAAGTAACTATGGCTACTGATGCCCCAACATACCTCCAACCTATCTCCTCGGTACCACCACCCCCACCTTCACCTCCTCTAAATCTCTTGACATACCTTTCAGAGACGCCTCTCCAGCTCCCCCTCCCCAACCAACACAACCTCGATCACCCACCCCCCATAGAAAAATACTCTAAAACCCCAACAGTACAATAAATTCCCTCAACACCTCCAACCCAAAAAACCGTTAAAGCTTCCTATTATAATCCAAACCTCTCAAAATTAACCTTTTGACTAATAAACCCCGAAGAGACCCTTCTGACTGAACTTTTCAATTTCTTCCATCTACTATTAGACAACTCCTGTTACAGCTCTCCAAAATTTAACAACCTTATGGCATCAACATCACTTCATTTGGGTCGGGTAAGAACTCTTTTTCATGCTTATTTGATTCATTACCCCTTCAAATTTCCTTTTACTCTACTAATGCATCCTTTCAACAGGCCTTAGGAGCCTTCAGCAGACTCCGACTGTTCAAACACAAAGACAAAGAACAAGTCACCACCATTAAGAAATTGTAGTCTGATCTTCACAATATCAAAAAAGAGAACACCACACTCCATGTAGAGTTGGAAGTAAACGAAACTTCGTGCAAGCACTCCAAACTCAGCTTGCCAAGGCCGAACACTAGAATGAACAAAACTTAAAGAAGCTTGAAAACCTCGCCGAAGAACGAACAAAACTGCTCAAAGAAAGGACAAGTCATGTCAACAAGATTGAAGAACTCAAACAACAAAATCGTTTCCTCTCCGATCAAATTAATGATAAAAATAAAGCCCTCCAAGTCTTTGACATAGCCAACAAGCTCCTAGAAGAAGAAAACCTAACCCTCAAAACTCAAGCCTAGACCAACGTCGAAGACAACCTGAAACGCCCCCAATTCAGGGTCTCCTTATCCTTAGATTAGTGCACACGATCCGACCTGAATCTAACTGCACATCATCATTCAGTAATAAAAATGATAAATTTTGTGAATTTAAAAAACTTATTATAATGTTATTTAATATCAAAATAAATATTACAACTTAGTTAAATAAAACTTTTAAAATCTTCAGTTCCAAAATCGCAACCTTTATAATTCGTCCTTATTTCTTTATGTAGAATCATACATTCTATTATTCATTTTTAATACATTAATTGTGAATATGAAAATTCAACTATATCATTTAAGTATTTCTTTTATACCTTTATTTGTAACTCAGATAGTTTAAATTTAATAAATTGTTTTACCAACTCAGTATAATACAATCATAATATAACCATCTTTCATATAATATCCTAACAATTTAATGAACATCTCAAATTCACACTTTGAAAATTTATACAACTTAGTTTATTACAATCGATCACTCCGACTTGGTACATAGTACTAAAAGAACAATCAACGGTCGTTTATTACAAAGTTTCAGTTCATTGTTGTTACATATGTCTGGCTCCTCGATCTATAACTGAAAAATTAATTGCAAGAATGAGCAAATAACACCTTTCATGCTTCACGTAATGTACATGGCATACATGGTAACTATGTGTAATGTGTCTAATACTTATGCATCTATATATGCATTATAAATTTCATGTTGTGAAATTACTACATGCATGTCATTTTTCATACAATGCATTTAATCATTTAATATTTAATGCATGTTTAACACGTATCACATCTATTGCATTCATATTGATCAACAATTTTCTCAGTTATTGCACATTAATCAATTCACATATTTTATATAGTAACAAGTAGCAATCGTTTCAAAATGAGTTTCACATAACAAACAAATCTGAAAAACTTGCATATAATCATGAACAAGTTTACACATAACAATTAAATATGGAAAACTTGTCTTTCGTTGTTAACGATACCACGTATAGTTGTTTATACGTATTGCATAACCTTACCTATCACTGTAAACCTATGTAATATAAACCAAATCATCACATATAGATAAACACATAATACGTTTAAACTTTCCATTTAAAAATTAATATACAATATATATATTAGTTTTCAAATCTTTAATCGAATTTCCAGTTCAGATTCATCATAATATACATAGGTTAGTTTATGCATATATATATATATATATATATATATATATATATGCATTAAGACCCTACTGTTTAAAATAGAAAAATATTTATTTTTCAAAAACTTTGGAGCGGCACGGTCGTGCCATAGACAAGCCGGGGATTGGCACAACAGCGCCACTGTAATGACCAAAAAATTTGTGTAATATTTTATTTAAATGAAATCATGTGAATTAAATTTTTATTTAATTATTAGATGAGAATATACATTATTATAAATGTATACTTAATTTGAGAATGAAAAGGAAAGCCAACATGCAATTAATTGGAAATGAGGTGTAATTAAATTATTTAAGTAATTACATGAATGATGAATTAAATTTGAGTTATTAAAGTAATAACTTAAATATGAGTCTTTAAAGGCTAGATTTATATACTAATTGATAATAAGATAAATTAATATATTTTAGTAATATTGTGTAATTATCTTTGAGATCCAAAATAATTAATGAATTAATATTTTGGGAATTTAATTGATGT
The DNA here is from genome assembly GCA_947179155.2 of Hedera helix. Classification (NCBI taxonomy): domain Eukaryota; kingdom Viridiplantae; phylum Streptophyta; class Magnoliopsida; order Apiales; family Araliaceae; genus Hedera; species Hedera helix. Next base: position 9,802,520 of record OX359267.1, on the reverse strand, counting down.
TTATGTATCGGGGTTATTAGTTAAATCAAGCCCAAAATTTTGACCAATGTACGTTATTTAGCAGCCCAAATAGTTTATTAAGCCAAACCTAATGCAAATGATTGAAGTTAGCCCAGCTTTATTTTAATTAAGTGGAATATTTCTTAGCCCAAACCAAGCAACCCTGTATGGCATCAGTAGTGCATATTTGAACTTCATATGGGGACGCGAGGATTCGGGAGAATCAAGGGAGATAAGGGGGAGTGATTCTCGACAGGAATTGAGGAGGAGATTACAGTCAACCGCTCTCCTGGAGCAGTTCAATAGCCATCTTTGGGAAGAGGGAGAAGTGATGTAGTAAAGGCTACCTAGAGGTCAAGTAGAGTGGTAGCCAGAGGAATTTTTAGCTGATGGGCAAAGGGAGTATATCTCCTTACAGGTTCAACTTTTAACCGATGGGCAAAGGGAGTATATCTCCCTAAGAGCATCTCCAACAATGGCTAAAAATTAAATCCTAGACTAAATATAGTCTAGGATTTATCTCAGAGCTCCAGCAGTCAGACTATATATAGTCTGTGACTATATTTGATGGAAGAGAAAGACTAAATCAAGGAATGGGATAGTCCATGGACTATAATTTTAATAATATTTAAATGGGATGGTGGAAGATGATTGGAGTTTTTTTGAATTCATTGATTATTTTAATTTTTTTATATTATAGTCCACATGATAGTCCATCTGCTGGAATGATTGAAGACTAAAGGACATTTGATGATGTCATATGGACTAAATATAGTCTATGAAATAGTCCATCTATTGGAGATGCTCTAAGGGCTCAACCATTTAATCTCTTACACACTTGGCTAAGGAAGAAAACTAAAGAGCCATATAGAGATAAAGGGAGAATCGGTAGAACAGAAAAGAAGAAGAGGAGTTCATGTAATTTTATTAAACGTCAATCATCCACAGATTAATCCAAGCTCAAAGGTATAATAATTATTCTACATTATTCTTTTTTACATTATTCTTGTATGTGATTGTTGGGGTGTGATGAATGTTGGTTGTGGGAGAATTTTTTTTTGAATGATTGGGATTAGGAGGGATCTATGATGACATAAGGTCGGATGAGGGCATGAGTTAATTGATCTATGTGTTCTATGTGAGGATTTAGCTATGCATAGTTGGTGCTTGATAAAATGCCTATATGAGCATATCTTTGTCTACACTAATTCTAATGTATGGTTATATGTAAGTTTCCTTGCTAAACCCATATATCTAATGTATGGTTATATGTTAGTTTCCTTGCTAAACCCATATATGTGTAGATGAATGGTTAAGATTTTTGTAATATTAATCATATCAAGGCTAGAATGTTGAACCTTTGACATGATTTAAGACTAGCTATGTGTTAATGGTAAACCATATCGGGTCCAGTAGCACAAGAAGGATATTATAGTGTGTTTATATTCATTTCATGCCAAGTATACTAGATCAAGGAAATCAAAGATTTTATCAAACGAAAACCTTAGTTTATGTTATGTTGATTTTTTAAAAGAAAATTATTGTATTAGATGTTAGGTGTTTTGATGATCCATCAGTCATAAAATGTCCAGGGATGGGTTTTATGAAGTTTTAAGTGGAACGAATTTAAAAGAAACAAAGAAGAATGAAATTATAAAAAAATTGGAACCAAGCCTGTTCCGGTGAGCTTTAGGTATTGAACAGGCAACTTTATGTCTTTGTTTTGATGGCCAAACGAAATGATTTTAGTCATGTTAATGATGGAATAAATAATATGCAATGAGGTCTGGGATCTGTCCAAATTTGGGAGTAATCAGACCTATAGAAACTAAGTTATGATTTTTTAAAGTTGCTAAGAAAATAGAAAAACAGAACTTTTGAAATCTGGTACGAGGGCCCCGACCCTCTTTTATGAAGGAAAAGAGCGCGGTCAGCCCTGTTGGTTTTTGCTAACAAGGGTTCCGGCCCTGTTTTTAGTAAAGGAAAGAGGGCCCTGTTTCTAGTCAGCAAAATGTTTGACTTTGACTCGGGTCAAACCGGGTTGGATCGTGATGAGTCGGGTTTCCAAAATAAAATATATTGTTTTAAGGGTACGATTATGATATGTATTATAATATTGAATGTCCAACATGGTGGTTTAATACCTATACTGAGAATGAAGATAGATGAAACCAAATGAGATATATGTCATTATGTTAATGAAACAACTAATGTTGTATACGGTGAACGATATAGATTTGATCAACTAATATGATTAAATGTTAAACGTTACGTACTATATGAATTGTAATTAGTATAGTTGAATTAGAACGAATTAAGTGAAACGTATGATGTGTTATGTGCTTATATGAAATAAGGTAAAATTAGACGACAAGTGTATTATGACTAGGTTGTATGACATTTAAGACTTTCAAGTGTGGTGATTTACGATTGCAACTGATTAACAGACTGATATTATGATATGTAGGCCAGATTAGTAACGAGGTAGAACAGTTAAGTTTAATCAACATATCAGGCAAGTTCTTTAACTCTAACTCGTTTCATTATGCGAAAATCATATTTATTGGGCGAGTTTTCTGTTACTTGTACACTTTATTATTCTATGCAAGTAATTTGATGTATGTTCATTGTACGTATGATATGATACACACTTATATGCACATTGCCAGTTTAATCAATTATTGAAAATTGTTAAGCCTAAAGTTTTTACACTTGAGTTAAGTTATTAAATATGAGTCTATGCCCTTTGATCCGGCTAGATCGATGTGGTCAGAAATTACTAAATTCAAATAAATTCATTGAAGTTAATCCAAACAATATTGTTGTGGTGCCGAATCATAAGGTGAGTCTGAGTTAAACACAACCCTAACATAGAAATTTTTTATTGGTTAATCCGATGTATAAAACTAAACGATATGCATATGCGAAAAGTACAAGAGGCTGATCACCTTAAGTACTTATTGAGAATATTTTTCATTCTTGTAAATGTTAAATATTCCGTAGAATTATTAGTCATATCTCACAATTATTCATGGTTCTTTATAACCACTCATCATGTTAAACTCAGTTATTTATTGTTATTGATGAGAATGTTATTATTCATCTACTTCATAATTATTGTTCAATTGTTGTAGGCATTGAGAAGTTTATCTTTTATTTATTGATAACAAATTGTTATTATTCGTTTTAAACTTGCTGAGCAAATTAGTTATTCACCCTTACTTATATTAACAATTGCAGCTAAACTCGAGACTTCAGAAGGAAGTAAGAAAGATAAAGGAAAGGGCAAAACTCAAGAGTAGATTTTGTTTATGTCCATTAATTACTGTATATTGTAATCTTTTGGATATTATGTTATGTATTAAGGTTAGACAAACCTGAGATCATGTAAGAATGACTAAGTTAATGCAATATATCTATTTTCGCTTATCTCTGGGTAATTAGATGTTATGTTTATAATGGATCTTGAGCACCGAACCCAAGGTTACAAGTACCTGAATTTGAGGGCATCACAATCACTTCGGCAAAAATGTTCTCCGTGTTTGCTTCAGCCTAATGAATAACTTACTTCCTATAAGTCTAAATGACTTATATCTTGGACCATGCAATGAAGTACATATTTCAACAAGGTTTGATCTTTACAAACTTCATTTAATCATAGTTTCAAATGCTTGAATATACTCAGCTCCTACTTATTTTGATTCAAAACTAGTTTGTAAGAAATATTTGAAAAACCATTTTTGACTTATTTTAAAACATCCATACCACTTGAGTTAATTTATAACTCATGTATGATCGTCAAAAGTTTATAATTACCAATCAATTGTCATATTTTGGAAAACAACGAGGCATTTAATCAAACAGTTAGCATGTATGGTTTTAAAACTCAGTTTTCATGATGTTATACACGTAACACCTAACCTCCAAACCTCAAGTCCAACCTTATACCAACTGAACCCACCATGGTTCCATGATCAGATTCCCACAACAAATCAATTAGCAAATAAAACTAGCTAATTCTATGAACTAAATAGAATAAGAGTGTATACCCCTTTCTTTAATTGAAGCTTTAAATTGATGAAGCTTGAATCTCCTTGATTGCAATCTGTTTTGAACCTCTTATTGTTGATCTAACAACAATCTTCCTTTGATTTCTAGTTTAGAAATCACAATCCCTTCTCAACTTGATATGGAAATAAAGAACTCTCTTTGAATGCTTGTGTATTGTGTTGTTAGCTTAGGAACTTAGGAAGTAAAACTGAAATGAACGGATACTAACTTGCTGGAAAAAGTCCATTAACAATGTCAATATCAATATAAGCAAAATAGGTAGCCTTCCACTCAATAGTCTTAGGCTAGGTGTCACTCAACAATGTTTAATAAGCCTTGTCAATTGTCACGCTATTCTACCTAAACAAATCAGCTTGCAAGCGTTATTCTAGCAAAACTTCAGCATACATGTAATGTTAATATACATATATAGTACATTACTTATATATATATATATATATATATATATATATATATATATATATATTAGTACATGTATTTTTAATGTATGTATTATAAATAAAACTCAGTTTAGTAATTTATACATTTACAATTATTATGTATAAAAATTATTCCAAAAATTATAGAATTTAATCCATAATTTAATTTCACACTTTTTGTGTAACGAACCAACAATTAAAACAACCAATATTCAACTTATTAATTATTTTAATTTTCTCATTTAATTTGTACATTTAATTTCGTACAACTAAATTAATTCCTTTCTTTCATAAATTGTTTTAAACAGATTATTTTAAATATTACATACCTTAATTTAATACATGAATCGTAAATTTATTATTAATTTAATTTACTAATTCAACATCCAATATTTATTTAATAAACATTGATTCCTCATTCCATATTTTTAAATTCACATTCATTTGATATAATATTAAATATTATACAATTATATGTTACATTTAATTATAGTAACATAATTATCATCATTTAACTAAATAAAAGAAATTAACTTTCTTTATTCGATTAACCAATATAGTACTCCACAATTTAATTTAAACCTTAAATATATTAATTTATTTAATATATTTACACACTAAATTAGTTAAATCAAACTAATTAATTTAATAGATAAAATAACTATTAAATCTCTTTATTCCAATATATATTTCACACCTATATATACATATCTAATTTACCAAAAAAATCACATAAATATAACACATATATTTATATGTATTCAACCTGTTTCGTTTTATAAGAATTTTATTTATTGAATTCTAATTTAAATATTATTTAAAATATATCAAAATTCCGGGTTGTCACACAACCAGCACGCCATAATATAAGAATACAGAAAATCCAAAGTGTTATATCCCAGAGGCATAGAAAAGATCTAGAAGAGGGGGTTGAATAGGTCTTTTCTAAATTTCATTGATTTGTTTAAGTAAAAAGTTAATTGTTAATTTATAAATCAAAGTCAATTAAGCACAACGGAATGTATTTCAAAATCCCCTTTTAGATGTAGCAAGTAGTTCTAATGTTTGGAGCTTGAAAGTAATAATGAATAATCACATCCACAAATAATTATAAAGCAAAAAGTAAATGACAGAAGGTAAATAAGAGACTATAAGTTTTAAGTGGTTTAGAGACGTAATAACTCATACTCCACTTTTCTACTCCACGAGTAAAAAATTCACTAAGGATATTGATCGCTATGATCAACTATAATTGAACCACTTAGGCTCCTTCGAGTCACTCAGTCTTGGCACACTTGGACACTAAGTCCCTTCGCGTCACTTAGTTTCGGTACTTTGGTCACTAAGAGCTGATTCACTAAGAACCACCACACTTCACTTAGAATCAGGCGAGTACTAAGTCTCGTCTTTTTGCTTCTGTTGTTGATGATGAAGTTGTGAGTTGCTGCTAAGTTGGCAATACAATTCCTTCCTCAAGTACTTAGCAGCTTGAATGAGATGTTTAGCTTTCTCGTAGAGTAAGTTTTAAGCGTTACAAATTTTTAATTTTTGATCAGTATCTCATTGTCTTTTTTTTTTTGAATTTTGCTCTTCTTTTTATAGATTTCTTAAAATCTTCTCGTTGCAAACTAGTCGTTGCTCATTTATTTCCTTGATTCTTAAGATCTCTGTCATGAGTGCTTTGGTGTTTAGGCAAAACGTCTTTCAGTCGTGTCAGCTTATCAGATTTTCAAATATGGTAATTCTTTGACTAGCTTTTCTGCGTCAACTAGTCGATAGGCATAGGCATTTTTGAGCTTCAGATATTATGTCTAACTTTGAAAGACTTTGCATCAAGCCCTTAAACCTTGATGTTTTCTTTTTCATTATTTTGACAACGTTTACTCTACGATCGATTTTTACGAATCATCTTTTAATACTATTCTGAACTTGCAATGCGATTCTGATCTTTGCAATACGATTTTTATGTAGAAATACCGTACTTATCTTTTCAATATGATTCTGGACTTGGTGCGATTCTGATGTAGTAATATGATTTTGATCTTTGTAATACGATTCTGAGGTAGCAATACGATTTTGGACTTGGTGCGATTCTTGTAATGACCAAGAAATTCACTGTAATTTTTTTTTTTGGAATAAATTTATGCACACTTATTTTGTGCAATTATGTGGTGTATATATATATATATATATATATATATATATACACACACACACACACATCGGTTTAAATTAAGAATGTTATGTGATGATCGCAAATAATGCGTTACGTTAATTTGTACCTAATGAATTGAATTAATTGATTTAATTAGGAAACAAAAGTAATGACCATGTGATTTAATTAATTAATTTATTTACATGGATTATGATTTAATTAACCAACTCAAATATTGAACTTGATTTGGGTGTCTTATGATACTAATTAATTAATTAAATTGATTAATTAAGATTATGGTGAAATGTCCAATAATTAATTTGACCCAAGTTAGTAAATTAACGGGATTGAAGTATCATTAGATGTGTGAGCCCAAACTTGATGTTGGAGCATCCCAACCTTATTGCTCCACTTATAAACCCATGTTTTAATTAACTAAACCCAAACCTTGACCCAATGAAGAGGAGAATTCAGCAGCCCAAGTGCTTGATTTATTATAAACATATAAGTTATCTAAGGTGACACTCATTTTGGGAAAAATCAGCAGGACAAGACGTGCACGTGAACAATCATTTCTTCAGTATATTTGTAGCACCCAAGAGAGCAGTTGTGCATGGCAATTTGCCTGCCCAAGGTGCCATTTTTGGCAGCCAAAAAGGGCTATGGGCAGAGCAGTTTGGTTGCTCGAGGTTCCAGCTGTGATAAGGGGGTATAAAGCTGATGATAGAGCCTATAGATAGCTTGCAATAGCTGATAGAAGGAGAAGAGTGCTCAGTTATGTGTATTAATCAACCCATTCCTCACAACCTTTGTTCTATTATCTTTCTAAGTGTGAGTACAATAGCTAAGAGAGTTTTTTTAAGAGAAAGAATGAGACCTCACGAAAATTCAAAGGAGAAGAAAGAAACCCAACAACTTGCTTCAAATTTAATATGCACTTAAGGTTAACAGTGATCATATCTTATCACTCCTAGACTTCTTATATTGCTAGATATTGTGTGATTTTTGTGTTTTGGGAGTTGATTTGTTGCTGTGAATTTGGGGGTCATGAAGGACCCGGTTGATATAAGGTGTATACTATGGCTGGAGTTTTTAATATGTGATCATATGTATGAATTGCTAGAAAAATAGTGCATGCATGATAAGTGTTTGACCAAAGTTCTCAAATAAATATACTTAAAGAGTTTTGCTACTTGAAAGGTTATCTTCAAACCAAAGAAAGTTCCCAATGTGTTTTAAGCATCATATTTGAATCTATGAAGTATAAGCATGCGCTCTCATGAGTGGATTATTGAAGTATTGAGGATAATTCATGCCAAGGAGGTGTGTGTGCTTATAAGTTTAACTAGGAGTTAATGAATGTATGATAGATGTTTGATGAAAGTTCTTACTGCAACAAGTTTCAATGTTTTACCATTCAAATGCATACTTTCCAAAACCAAAAGGAGTCACATATGTATAAGTTAGGAAATGCTTGAATCATAAGTGTTTGTCTTGAAATGAAACATGATTTTGTAAAAGAACCCAAGGTTGTTTCTTTGCAAAATGAAATTTTGAACTAAGAAACCATTGCATGCCATAATTTTGAAAATAGGTGTGTCTGAAATGAATGATGTCTAAGATTTGCTTGTATGCTTTAATTTATCAAAATTCAGAAAATCTACAAAAATTGAAAATTTGGGATGAGCGCACTTGTGCCCGGGAGGAGCACAGCTGCGTCCAAGCCTTCTGTTGGGATTTTTAACTGGAGTGCACCTACGGTGAACCCAGTGCATCTGCGCTTGGGTCTAGCGCAGCTGCACTCGACCCTGCTATTTTTAAAATGTGTGATTTTTCATTGTTTTGTTATGTGATCATCATGCATGCGTATATGTGATCTAGTTAACCTACATGATTTGAAAGTAGTATGCCCTCAAGCTAATCACATTTGATGTTATATGCATATACTTTGTAATCTTATTTGTTTATTAATAAAAGTATCAAGGCATTTCTTTATTCATGATTAATTAGCTAAATTAATTAAATGGATAAACTCATAGTTTTCGAGCAATGCTTTTAGAACCACGATGTGGATCATGCTAATGAGATCTAAATTTAAGATAGCTCAAAACTAAAATTGTTCTCAATCATTGGATCACTAAAAAGGGGATTAGTAGATCTGGATAGATTGGTACATACCATGCTTGCTCTTATGAAGATGATGATTGATCTTATAATCATTTTTGTAGAGACACTAAAGCAAGCATGTATGTGCTTATTAGAGAATAAGTTTATTGAATTTGACCCGCTCAAGGAACACCAAATGGAGTTTTACTTGTCTGTCAATAGGAGTTCCTTATGTGATAGTCGTACAAGTGATCATTGGACTTGAGATTATCATAGTATCTTGTGAGTTATACTTTAACATATTCCTTAAGGCTTGTTGGTATATCAAAGGATATGCTTGAGTATAATAAGGTACACATGGAGATAGGTGAATGATCAACAAAGGATCTACCACTTCTATTAAAGGGAGAGAATGTCTTATGCGATTCAATAAGTGATAACTCGGAAATCCCTAACCAAGGTTGAATGGAATTAGAAAGGAGTTTCTAAATTATTTCTAATTTACATTAACTAGAGTTGTGTATTTGTGAATTGAAATGCATATGATCAAATAAATAAGACTTGACAGAAATTCCGTGTCTTATATTTGATTGAGACATTGTATGGTAGAATGATTGAATTGTATGGTAACTATTCGTTGAAATGTTCTTTTATGATCAAATGTTGAAATCTATATTATCTGAAATGTCGATTAATCGCTAAGGGAGCTTACCCTTATTGTGGAATAAATATTTATTCTGAATTAAAGAGTTAATTCGTAATAAATGAATTAGAATTGTTCTAATTTATTTATTATACAACCGGTTTAATATGGAGAACCTAAAGGATCACACCGTAAAAGAGTATTATTTATTTTAGAAGTGAATGACATAATCGCAATAATAAATTAAGTATATTTAATTTATGCTATGGTGATAGAATAAATTAAAGAGCTTAATATTTATAATTTAATATTTTAGAAATACTAATTATAAATTAATATAATTCCTACATGGTTTATGAATTATAATTATAATACTTAATTAAGTTACTAAATGGTTTATTAATTAATAAATAAGAAGTACTCTCATTATTAAATAATTAAGTTCCTAAATGGTTTAGGAATTCTAATTAATTAATTAATTTAGTTCCTAAATGAATTGGGAATTAAATTAAAATCCTAATCCTAAATAGTTTAGGAGGGCTGACTGTATTTACAAATAAAAAGAGTCTTATCATAGATCAAGGTTACACACTCTTTCACAAGGATAGAGAAAGTACTTCATAATTCTCTATATCTAAGGAGTTAGAGAGAGAGAGAGAGAATTAGGGCTAGCCATCCATGATTTGGAGAAACCAAAATTCACTTCTTTAATTCATAGATCTCTTGGTGGATCACCTCTAGAGGCTTCACACTTGGGGAGCTAACATTGATCCGTGAAATCTAATCGATGAATTTAAAATAGAACGCGAAGGATTAAAGGGAGTTGAATTTATACCCATGGAAGCTTGGTTCTACAAATGTATAAATCTTTTATCCTTCCTCAATTAATATTAGTCGCATAAGAAAGATCCTGGTTATTGGTTTGTAGAAAAAATTTAAAATTTGATTTTGCTTGCTTCTGTTGCGCTTATATAATTTGATTATATGTATGCCATATTTTTGCAAACCAACATGATTGTTATAACATGTAAACCGAACCTCAGATGAAAGGAAAAGATATAATGAACCTAATTTGAATGACGGTTAAAACAAAATATCATGACTTGAGCTAAGATGCATAGACCTATGTCATGAATGCTTAACCTATATGATACGTGTTATGTGTAAGGATGCAAGCAATATAAACTAGTACGCTTAATAGTAAGTTAAAAGATAAAAGCTATATATTATGTGGTTTGTAACCGAAATAGGTATGCTTAATAGTAAGGTTATGTGCTAAGTGTGAATCGAACTAGTGCACTAGAACTAGCACGTATCTAAGATAAATGATCAGATTGACGTTTACGATCTAAAACTAATGAGTGGGCCGACATTGTTAACTATGTAGGCAATAAACGTAATGAAGTGTTAACGTTAAGCGTAAACGACAACCGAGACAAGTTTCCTTTATTTATGCACACTTTATTATTTCGTGTAAACATTTTGAATTTAAGTATCACTATTCGAACTCGTTATTCAAGGTTCAAATAGCTATTATGCCATGATCGCACTTATGTGCACTTCAAACGTCATTTAATTATTGAACTGACTTTAAGTCTTAAAGTTCTTATGCATAAACTGTTATGAAATATGAGTCTAAGTCATTGTTCGGCTAGACCAATAATGACATAATAATTTGAATTCTATAATTCTTAATGCTAAACCAAACCATATTGTACTGGTGTGGTATCTGTTAAAGCTGAGGTGAGCAATCCTTATAGTAGGGGCTTAAAATTACAATTTTGGATATTATTCCTGTATGACGTGGTTATGTCGCTAGATGTTTTATGTTGTGCATAATGTATTCGTACGATGGGCTGATCCCCCAAAGTTCACATCTTTGGTTATTATCAGTTGCTATATAGATTGTTAATGGTCTTAATGTAACGCCCCCAAAATCCCCGCGCTTTCGATGCGGCGGACCTTGTGCGTTAATTTCATACATCTATCGACTTAACCAATGATCCCATAATCATATTGGTTGAAATAGTCTTATTTTAGACTATACATTAACAATTTCTCTTAACATTGTCCCTGGATCTTAACTTGATCTCAGTCTCATAAGTATACAAGTATCAACTTGTATTTCATCCGTATAAATGGATAAAACCATATATATAACGGTTTAATTTTAACCTTAGGATTTAAATATTCTATATACGTCCACTTGTAACGGTCTCATTCGTACTACAAGTATCAATATACAAAGATATCTCTTCATATCAATAATCCTACTTATATGGTATTCAAAATAGTAATAACGAGTTATACCTGGGTCCGAGGAACCTTAACGATGGATTTGACCAGTCAACATCGCTTAGTTCTATCTCAGATGTACAGCACTCACAAGTTATTTACCGATCCTCATCCAGATAAATAGATCATTATCAATACTATGTTAAATTTTAACAATTCTAGGTTATATCAAAATAAAGACATAACAACATTCTGATGATAATTATTTATATCATTCATTCAATATTCGGTTACATGTTTGTTTGTTCGTATTACAACAGTCATTATGACATATACAAATACAATCAATTTACATGAAAACCTAATCTATGCTGCATCTTTAAGTTCATGATCTTCTTAACGTTCATCTTTAATCTGCAAATAAGGTTTTATTCGCAAGAATGAGCACGACGGCTCATCAAGTCTAACATACAGCACATACGCAGTTTATGATTTCATATAAACTTTAACATGCATTGACTGAACATAATTCTCCATTTAATATCACATATAACTCGCGTTCCAACAATTTATATCACATTGACACACAAAGTGTATAAATCATGTTCGTAAATCGTAAACATAAAACATAACAGTTAGAAGGCTTGTAAACATCAGTTAAAGACTTCACATATCATCTATTGCATAATAACATGACATTACACATCTCATTTAACATTTTAACAATACTACACAAGTAGCACATAGCAAGAGTTAGAAGACTTGCCTTAAAACCGTGTTAGGGTTTTCCCGGGAAATCGTTAAACGCCTTTTATTATTGCAAGCTTTAACTATTTCTTTGTAATCGATTCTTGACTCACAAGAACTCTCTCTATATTTGCTCTTTAGCTTTCAAAAATGGTAAAGAACTAATGAACTTAAGCCTTCTATTTATAGGACTTTCAAAGTTAGGGTATTTTGGTCATTAGGACCAAGCTTCTTGAACAAGCTTAACAAAGCTTCTCCAACACACTTCTTTTAGCTTCCAAAGCAAGCTTGGTGAGCTCTTTCTTCCGACTTCTGTATATCGGATAAATCGCGTGCGATTAATTTAAAATATTTCGCATTAGTAATTTAAGTTTTAATTAGTTATACATATTTTATTCATAAAATACATCATACAATATTAATATGATGTCTCGTCTGACCCTCAAAGTTTTTCTTGAATTAATCTCGGATAACCTTCCGTGTATTTTTCTCAAATACACCTACCGGGCGACGCGATTGATAAATTTCTTTCATTCTAGACACTAATTATGATTGAATAATATAATTAGGTATTAATCTGATAAACTTGATTATTCAAATTTAATGTTAACCTATCTCATGATCCGTTTGATGAAAACAATACGGATGAATTAGCAGTTAATTATATAACAGTCTGATTCCAACTAATTTGGTTAACTTCTACTGATTTAAAAATTTGATATTACTGAGTTTTGTTCCGAATGAACACTTTTCTGTAAAGTGAAAAGTCCAAAAGACTTGGCACGTTTTTCGGTGAATAGTGTTTTTGACGACCATTTCTCAGAAAATGGTTAGAAGACCAAAAAGTCAAAAATAATATTTATTTTTGTCTTTTCCCTATTTCGTCTTATTCCCGACACACTTTTCGAGAAAATCTTTTATTGCTTATTACGCACCGGTGTTGCATACAAACACTGTATCCATCAACGGTTTGATCAAAAACGGAAAGCGTTTTCGTTTGAAGAGCGATTTACGTTTTATTTATGGAAAAATATAAGTGGCTCCCTGGTATCTATTCCCCGTATAAATGCTATATCGTGAAATAGAAAAAGTCCAAACGTTGAAAAGAACGTTCAAAAAGACGACAAACGTTTTCTCGTAAATCGTGTCTTTTTCGTCTTTTTCCCAAGAAAATTTTATTGATTCCCTGGCATCTAAACCTCATATTATCACTATGTCGTGAAATACAAGAAGTCCTATAGATGAAAGAAACGATCAAACGAATGAAAAACGTTTCTTCGTGAATAGTGCTTTTTACACGTTTTTCGAGAAAAACTTTTACTGACTATTACGTGTTTTTAAAGCGTGGGAAGGTTGAATCTTGAAACAGAATGTCAATTTAACCTTCACATTTTGCTCAAGGGCCTAGGTTATTTTCTAGGGTTTAGACCCTAGGGTTAGGGTTTAGGTTTTAACTCTTTTTCCAATTTAGGTTTTTGCCCTAATTGACTTCTGATTTTTAATAAGTGTTAAGGTTAACTACTTGAACCAAAACACAAAATCCTACACATAGATATTTCATACAGCACATTTAAAAGCTCAATTCAAGCTTTACTAATCACATAACACATAGTTTAGGTTAAGAAATTTAACCTCTTAGTTGTATACGATCGTAGTTTCGAGTCGTATATATTCTTTCAGATAACTCAAGGTAAGCTTGAGAAATCCTTCTTTAGGTTTTGAATTGACAACATTGCTTAGATCTTGTTAGATCATTTTTTGAAATATTTGGGATATTACATTCAACCCAACTTACAGGAATTTCGTCCTCGAAATTAACTTTACAATTACATTAGTCATTTAATATCGTATTTATAAGTGCTATAAATATTCAGGATATTACATTATCTCCTTCTTATAAGAATTTCGTCCTCGAAATTATAATATAATCATCTTCTTCAATATGAATTTTCTAAATTCATCTTTTACTCACATTAAACCTCCAATACTTTGATTAGGTCTGAACAATGTTCACTTATCTCTACACATTTCCTTTCATAACTCTAGGTTTTAAACCTCTTTTCATACTTTACATTCAGTCTCATTCTTCTTTTATCTTGGATTCTTCTCACTTATACATCGGTCAATCAAGACCTTTACCTTATTCAAAAACTATGAATACTATATAACCCATAATTTTTAAATCATCATCCGGACTGGAAAACCATATCTTGTGTAGCAATCAATTAAGATTGAGAACACTTCATACTTTGTGTAGCAATCAATTAAGATTGAGAACACCATACATTGTGTAACAATCAATTAAGATCGAGAACACACATACGTTGTACTTTAGGTGATCAGCCTGTCGTACCATATAAGACGCGGTTTATTGCGTCTATCGAATTCCTACGTCCGTTCTTTTTTTTTCATAACCAAAGGTGTCTAGCCGAAACAATTGGCATTGACTCGTATATAAACCATTCAAACTTTTTGAAAAGCAATTTTATGACTGTATACCGCACCTTGCAAAGTGCGTTGATGACTCATCATGTATCATCTTCACACCAGGTTAAATGGGGTGTTGATGAATAAATCATTTTTATTCTTCGCATTAAATCCGTCTAGCCAAAACAATTAGCATAGACATATGAATAACATAGCTAGTGAAGAACTAACAAAATTTTCCAGTTCAACTAGTGAACCACTCTTTTCAAAGGCACACAAGTGCGAATATAACCATGAAGATCTAGCATAGCTAGAAGATTTTTGAAATACCCTCAATCCTCTATCTTTTCCATTATTCTCTAACCATAACACAAGTTTTGCAAATATATAGTAATATAGTAAACTGATTGGTTGTATTAAACCAAGTACAAACAAATATATTAGTTCCCCTTCTCATCAACACAGAATTGAAATGTCTCAGTGCACATTGATACTGCCAATATCGCACTTATAGACAAATCATAGCCGCATCTCACAAGTCGGTTCGACTAACATATCATAGCCCAAGTCTATAACAAGGGTTCGTTCGCTCAGTAACTAACATACAAATATTTTTAAAACTATAGTTGTGACGTAACAACTACTAACTAATCAATATACATATGAGAAAAGAATCACCTTCTCAAAATATATACAATGAAAAGTTGACACAAGATTTTAATTTACTTATCAATATAGCAAACTGAGTTATTCCTCCACCCAAGAACTAATGAATCAGTTCCCCGTCTCATCAACACTATCCTCAAATGATTTCATTCAGTGTGTAACCCGCTTTGAGAACACTGACCATGAATCATTCATACCAACAGTGTAGTTAGATCGGTTCTCTGAAGCATATTAAACTCTTTCCCATACAAGAGAGTTGTCCTACTCAGTTTTACTAATATGAGTTTTCAATTGAAATCCCTAATCGTTCTATAACTATCTTAGTCACTTTCTTCTCTTAATTCATTCCTTCATCATTTACATACATTATGAGTTTACTCATCTCCTTTCTTAGGTATAATTACACAACATACCAAACACACCATTTCATTTTTATGAAACAGTTTCACACAAAAACCAATAAGATTATTTTATCTTATTGTTTGCTTTGAGAACTCTTTATGAGTCTATTTAACTTCAGATATTCTCGTAAAGAGTTTATCTTTATTCATTATATTTCTTTCACATAATAATTTTTATGTATTAAGATTTAATAAGATTTATGCATATCTTTTAATTATTTACAGACCCTTCACAAGTCCATTTCTTCTTAATCCATCAGATTATACTCCAAGGTACTTGTTACCTCGAAACTATAATCCACTGCTCTGATACCAACTGTAACGCCCCCAAAATCCCCGCGCTTTCGATGCGGCGGACCTTGTGCGTTAATTTCATACATCTATCGACTTAACCAATGATCCCATAATCATATTGGTTGAAATAGTCTTATTTTAGACTATACATTAACAATTTCTCTTAACATTGTCCCTGGATCTTAACTTGATCTCAGTCTCATAAGTATACAAGTATCAACTTGTATTTCATCCGTATAAATGGATAAAACCATATATATAACGGTTTAATTTTAACCTTAGGATTTAAATATTCTATATACGTCCACTTGTAACGGTCTCATTCGTACTACAAGTATCAATATACAAAGATATCTCTTCATATCAATAATCCTACTTATATGGTATTCAGAATAGTAATAACGAGTTATACCTGGGTCCGAGGAACCTTAACGATGGATTTGACCAGTCAACATCGCTTAGTTCTGTCTCAGATGTACAGCACTCACAAGTTATTTACCGATCCTCATCCAGATAAATAGATCATTATCAATACTATGTTAAATTTTAACAATTCTAGGTTATATCAAAATAAAGACATAACAACATTCTGATGATAATTATTTATATCATTCATTCAATATTCGGTTACATGTTTGTTTGTTCGTATTACAACAGTCATTATGACATATACAAATACAATCAATTTACATGAAAACCTAATCTATGCTGCATCTTTAAGTTCATGATCTTCTTAACGTTCATCTTTAATCTGCAAATAAGGTTTTATTCGCAAGAATGAGCACGACGGCTCAGCAAGTCTAACATACAGCACATACGCAGTTTATGATTTCATATAAACTTTAACATGCATTGACTGAACATAATTCTCCATTTAATATCACATATAACTCGCGTTCCAACAATTTATATCACATTGACACACAAAGTGTATAAATCATGTTCGTAAATCGTAAACATAAAACATAACAGTTAGAAGGCTTGTAAACATCAGTTAAAGACTTCACATATCATCTATTGCATAATAACATGACATTACACATCTCATTTAACATTTTAACAATACTACACAAGTAGCACATAGCAAGAGTTAGAAGACTTGCCTTAAAACCGTGTTAGGGTTTTCCCGGGAAATCGTTAAACGCCTTTTATTATTGCAAGCTTTAACTATTTCTTTGCAATCGATTCTTGACTCACAAGAACTCTCTCTATATTTGCTCTTTAGCTTTCAAAAATGGTAAAGAACTAATGAACTTAAGCCTTCTATTTATAGGACTTTCAAAGTTAGGGTATTTTGGTCATTAGGACCAAGCTTATTGAACAAGCTTAACAAAGCTTCTCCAACACACTTCTTTTAGCTTCCAAAGCAAGCTTGGTGAGCTCTTTCTTCCGACTTCTGTATATCGGATAAATCGCGTGCGATTAATTTAAAATATTTCGCATTAGTAATTTAAGTTTTAATTAGTTATACATATTTTATTCATAAAATACATCATACAATATTAATATGATGTCTCGTCTGACCCTCAAAGTTTTTCTTGAATTAATCTCGGATAACCTTCCGTGTATTTTTCTCAAATACACCTACCGGGCGACGCGATTGATAAATTTCTTTCATTCTAGACACTAATTATGATTGAATAATATAATTAGGTATTAATCTGATAAACTTGATTATTCAAATTTAATGTTAACCTATCTCATGATCCGTTTGATGAAAACAATACGGATGAATTAGCAGTTAATTATATAACAGTCTGATTCCAACTAATTTGGTTAACTTCTACTGATTTAAAAATTTGATATTACTGAGTTTTGTTCCGAATGAACACTTTTCTGTAAAGTGAAAAGTCCAAAAGACTTGGCACGTTTTTCGGTGAATAGTGTTTTTGACGACCATTTCTCAGAAAATGGTTAGAAGACCAAAAAGTCAAAAATAATATTTATTTTTGTCTTTTCCCTATTTCGTCTTATTCCCGACACACTTTTCGAGAAAATCTTTTATTGCTTATTACGCACCGGTGTTGCATACAAACACTGTATCCATCAACGGTTTGATCAAAAACGGAAAGCGTTTTCGTTTGAAGAGCGATTTACGTTTTATTTATGGAAAAATATAAGTGGCTCCCTGGTATCTATTCCCCGTATAAATGCTATATCGTGAAATAGAAAAAGTCCAAACGTTGAAAAGAACGTTCAAAAAGACGACAAACGTTTTCTCGTAAATCGTGTCTTTTTCGTCTTTTTCCCAAAAAATTTTTATTGATTCACTGGCATCTAAACCTCATATTATCACTATGTCGTGAAATACAAGAAGTCCTACAGATGAAAGAAACGATCAAACGAATGAAAAACGTTTCTTCGTGAATAGTGCTTTTTACACGTTTTTCGAGAAAAACTTTTACTGACTATTATGTGTTTTTAAAGCGTGGGAAGGTTGAATCTTGAAACAGAATGTCAATTTAACCTTCACATTTTGCTCAAGGGCCTAGGTTATTTTCTAGGGTTTAGACCCTAGGGTTAGGGTTTAGGTTTTAACTCTTTTTCCAATTTAGGTTTTTGCCTTAATTGACTTCTGATTTTTAATAAGTGTTAAGGTTAACTACTTGAACCAAAACACAAAATCCTACACATAGATATTTCATACAGCACATTTAAAAGCTCAATTCAAGCTTTACTAATCACATAACACATAGTTTAGGTTAAGAAATTTAACCTCTTAGTTGTATACGATCGTAGTTTCGAGTCGTATATATTCTTTCAGATAACTCAAGGTAAGCTGGAGAAATCCTTCTTTAGGTTTTGAATTGACAACATTGCTTAGATCTTGTTAGATCATTTTTTGAAATATTTGGGATATTACACTTAACGATATCATTCTTATAATTATTGGTTATTGTTATCCTTTATATAAATGTCAATAGTCTTAACGAAGTTGAAGGTCACTTGACCATCAGCATGGAAATTCTTAAATCTTGAATTATAAAGTAAATGCATATGCATATTTTATTCTCAATTGAGGTTCAATTGTCAAAGTTATCAGAAACGTTATAGTTATTCCTGATTATAATGTCATAAACCATTTTATATACTTATTGAGCTATTTGTTGCTCACATTTGCTTAAAACTGAACCTTTCAACTAAACCCAAGATCTCGAAAGGTTCTAACAAGGACAAGGGTAAAGGAAAAGCTAAGAAGTAGCATTAGCATTGTTCCGCTTAATTTAATTATGTTGTTAATACTTTTTTTTTATTATTATGTCATCTTTTGTAATAAAGGTTAGTTTGTCTGGGATATTATGTTTTTATAAGATGAACAATGTATTTAACATTGTATTTAATGATTGAATGGGTAGATAGATGTGTGTTGGATGTCGTATCGTGAGCACCGAACCTGGGGTTTAGAGAACTCAGATTTGGGGGCATCACAATTTTGATGTAGGCTCTATGTTTTGATGTTCTTTAAGTTTTAGATTTCTATACAACACTCTTTCTCATATGATCAACCTAACAAATTTGATCTTTTCTAAGCTAAGTCCTTGTGCAATCATGAATTCAATAAGGACTTTACAAATGCTATCTTTACACATATACATTTAGCATTGACATATCATTTCAGTATTAAGTCATCGTCAAATTTAATCATGCATATACTAATAATCTCCCCCTATTTTATGATGACAAAACTAATAGTTTTAGATTAAATCATCAATTTGCTAATGCAGTGAAAAAACTTAAACATGACATAAAATAAAGTGAGAGACTGTATTGGTAGATCAAAAGCATGAATTCATTTATATTGAAAAGTCAGTACAAGCTTAAGATCTTAAAATTTTCATAAAAAGTTATCTCCTACTGCTTCTTTTCTTGCTAGGAAGATTTATTCTCTATTTCTTCACTCTACGATTATAAATTTCTCTGCCTTAAGCATCCCTTCTTCTTAACTAAGTAATTTCCTCAATGGCATCCCTTGGGCCAAGATCAGACATATTGAATTATTTTTCTCCTGGTATGTAAACACCTTGAGACATTCTGTTGATAAGCATTGAATCCTCATTTGGAGGTCTTATACCAGAGAAGGCCATATTTTGTCATCATTCTCTTTGAACAGAGGATTGTCCTCTTGAGGATTCTATTAGTAGAGTATATGCAGTTGGAGGAGATGAGTGCCTATTTCCTCTTTGCTCCTCCTGAATTGATGATTTCCATTTCTGCTAAACATCACCACCTTTTCTTCTTCCTCGATTACTCTCCCCCTTTTTGTAAGCAATCAAGAGGGAGACATCCTTTAAAAGTTGTTGAACACCAGTAACTAGTTCCTGCAACTGATGGCTAAAGGAGTTGATATCTATCCTGATCTTCTGCCACCGTTTATCTGCTTCTTCTTTTTGTTGGTGAACTAATACCATTGCATCATTAATGGTGCTGACGACTGAGTTTGTTATTTAGTAGTTTTTTTAGAAAACTATTTACTTATATTCTCAAAAAATTCACTACACATAACAAAAAATAATGTCACTATTAGGCTTTTTAAAAGACACTTCCAAAATAGGAGAATAGTTCTGAGGTACCACTTTGAGTAGATTGATCATTCTTACCAGCAAAAAGGTCAATATTTTAGATGCTTATACAACTTCAAATTAATATTGTTCTTGATTTTTTAGATACTTATTGAAATGTTTAATGTATTAGATAATATATGTTCAAATATTATATATGTAATATACATATCCATACACAAACTTATGATATTTTTATCATATTTTTATTAATTTATTTAGTTTATTCCATGAAATGATCTCATGATAAAATTAATAAACGAATATGACAGAAACTAAGAATGTGAATATAATTAATTATGTTCCCTCCGTTTCATGTAAAACAACAAGTTATTAAAAAAAAAAAGTTTGAAATTTAAGAAATAAATTGATTTATATTAGACTTATGATCATTTGGATTAAATTCATATAACTCATATTTAAAACAAATAATGTGATTTTGGTTTCTAATAAAATCATTATTATATTTTGTAATCCAAAATAAAACTAAATTCATTTTTTTGCTGGGCTAGTCACATCTAGCATGTGAAGTTCATGTTTGTAACGCGAGCATGAGAAAACAAAAGTAATTTAGAATATAAAAAAAAAACCTTAATTACAACTTGTGAGATAATACATTTTAGATATTTTACATTTTACAATTGTGAAAATGAATAAATTAAAGGCCTAAGTTGACTAAATTGTATGTAGCTAATAATTTTTTTTTTTTTGTGAATATATAAAAGAATAATAATATATATTAATTTGATAAATTGTCAATTTGACCAAAATAGACAAAGTTAGGGAGGATTTTTTATCTTGAGACAGATTAAGTATAAATTATTCATATACAATAAATTATCTTATTCATATTTTCAATAAATTCTTCCAAACTGCGAACTTTGATATTTAAAGTTATTTGTTAGGATATAATTTATTGGATCCCGGATTTGGTGTGGGTTAAAGATCATTTTATATTTGGTGTTGGGTTGGATTATTCTCCACACTATGATGGGCCCGAATTAGGATTGGCTCATTCAAGTGTTTCCTTTATGGCGGTTTAGGTTATTTAGGGAGGTTAAAATCCTCATTGATTAAGCATTCTAAATTAGATTGTGATTCCGGATCTTAAAGGTGATAAGGATTGATCGGTCAACATCATGACTATAATTGGATTCCATCAAGGGATTACCTCTCCTAAATAATTACAGGGACTCAAGGTGGTTGATGAAAAAGTATAAATAACGCTACAAATAAGGAACCAGGTTACACAATTTTTTTATATCAAATATCAATATTAATTCCATCATTATTTTTGTTCTCCATTGTTACGCTTTTTGGCATGTACTTATTCTCACACCAGAGCATCTTCGGACGGCCCAAGCCGTCCCCTGATCCCGTAGGGTGTCTAACATTTGTTCTTGAGTGCATAAAACTCTGTATTTGGTGGTTTCAACGGGTAAACAAAATCACGCATCAACATTGGTGCTAAAAAGAGGGGTCTTTTGATATTTGATCCATAAATCACCAATTTAGTTTAATTCGGAGTTTGTTATTATGGCAGAAAGGGGAAATCTCAGTAGTGACCAATAGGGATCATCTACAGAATCAATTTAAAGGCATGTTTTCATCTCAGTGAAGGATCAAATTGGGCCAAAAAATTCGAGGCGCAAACCCGTGCAAACTCATTCAACGCTTGCCCGAAGGCGATTTTTTAGACCATCAGTTTTACTGGATTCTGACCTGCGAAGGGTGGAACCGGATTTTACGAAGATTGAGTCCGGAAGAATTAGTACACCTGGAAGAAAGATCAACACATCGTGATGAAAAAGAGAGAATCAAACTTTATATGATCAGGGAAGCAGAGGCTGAGCTGGAGGCCTTGAGAAGTCGACACCAAGAGTGGGACGCCTATTTATCTGAGCTAAGGAAATAAGAGGATCTACCAACTACCATTGAAGGAGGAGTGCAAGAGCTGACCCCATAAAGTCAGCCTTGAACTGGGCGAGAAAGAACTAGACAGACCGACTCACATGACTGGAACCAACCTCAGGGTTATATAAGGTGACCTGGTTGGCTAGACCAACATCACACTGAAGATATAAGGCGGCCCAGCCTATTGAGTCGGTATTACCAGAGACGAACTAGATCTCCAGTTGAAAGAAAGAGCCATGACGATATAAGGACATAACCCGTTCGAGAATAACAACAAATTGTTCCTTACATACCTATTCCCGATCCCATTATGCAGAGGATAGCGGACTTGGAAATGAGGCTGGCAGCAGTAGAAGCGAGACCAAAAGTAGTAATAGAGATGGTTCCGCCCCCACCTCTGGATCCGAGATCTCCTTTCTCTCCTATCATCTACCAAGAAAAAGCCAACCCAAAGAAGAAGTTGCCACCTCTGGAGATTTATGACAGCACGGGCGAGCCGTATGATCATATAAGTTCCTATGAGCGAGTGATGAAGTACTACAATAATTTAGAGGTTGGGATGTGTCAGATCTTTGTGACGACACTTAAAAAAGGAGTAAACTAATGGATGATGTTGTTGCCCCCAAACAACATCAATTCGTGGAAGGAACTATGCTAGAAATTTCATGAACAGTTTGGGAGCAATAAGAGGAGAAACAAATTAACTGTGTCCTTGATATAGATCAAGCATAAGTCGGGTGAATCGTTAAGTCAATATGTGCAGAGGTTCCGAGATGCAGTAGGTACGATCACTAACCAGAACATGATACAGACATTGAGATTCTTTACTACGGAAATGGACATGGCCAAGAATAAAAAGATGATGAAAGATGTGATATTTAACCCTCTAAAGGACCTTTTAGACGAATATGAACAAGCTAAAAAGTTTATTACGATCGAGGAGGCTATGGATAGCCTGTAACCAAGTAGTAAAGGGAATGATCGACCTAATGGCAATAATAAAAACAGAGATAATAAGGCAAATATTTTCGATCAGATTGGGCCAAAGGTAAGACAATCGACTGCAAAGAAATCATCCTTCCACCCATGGGCGGATAACAAGGTGTACACCCCTCTAAACATAGATCGGGTAAAAATATTAGAGGCAATAAGGAATGCTCCGACGATCGAGCCTAGACTGTTGGGATCGAGGCAGTCTAGAACAAACTTATATTGTCAGTATCATTGGCAGGTCAGGCATGTAACAGAAACACTGGGTTGAAAGACATGATCGAGAGACGAGTTCAGAGCGGATAATTGATCCAGTACGTAGCTGGTCGGGAAGTGCCTACCCCGAACCAGACACAAATTGATGCACAGGGGGCCAAACCAGTGGTGCATCCTCGATGTGTTGTAGATGTTATCACGGGAGGATCGATTCCTAAGCAGTTAGGAAAGAAGAGACAATCAACTTCAGACATCGTGTTGGCCTTTTCTGGGCAGGCAATTAAGCCAGAAAGGCCTTTCTCGAACACAGTGATCTCATTCTTAGATGAATATTACCCAACAGAAGTAGTGGAGCCCCATGAAGGTGTACTGGTCATCACCGCATAAGTTGGTCCCGTAGACATGAGATGGATCATGATCGACAACGAGTCTTCGGTTGATGTGCTATATAGCCATGCGTATCAACAGATGGATTTGCAAGGAGTAAAGTTGGAGGTCGGGAATGAGTCACCTTTGTATGGGTTCGGTAATGAGCCTATGCCAGTAATTGGGACGGTGGAGTTACCAGTTGTTTTCGGGACGGTCCCTCAACAAAGGCAGGTTATGCTGAAGTTTTTTATTGTTCAAGTTGATTCGGCTTACAATGTCATACTGGGAAGGATGACTCTATCTGCATTACATGTTGTCACATCCATTTCCTACTTCAAGATCAAATTCCTTACATCCAATGGGGCCGGTGAGGTGAACAGGGACTTAAACATTATGAAGAAGTGTTATCGTACAACATTTACTATGTCTGCAATCAGAGTCAGTAAGCATAAATATACCGTGGTGGTAGATGTTGAGCCATTCACAGAAAGGGTTATAAAGCCGTTGGCGATGCCAGTTGAAAAAGTTAAAGATGTAGAATTGATCATTGGCAACTCAGTAAAGATAGTTTGGGTGGGTGCTAGGTTACAAGATAGCGTCAAAAAAGGGTTGATGGAGTGATTGAGGACATATGCAAAAATCTTTGCATGGACACCTAATAATATGTCCGACATAGCTAAAGACGTGGCTATCTACAGGCTATCTGTCGATCCAAATAAGAAGCCAGTACACCAGAAACGTAGGATATTTACCCTGAGCAACAAAATATCATTGATGACGAGGTGGAAAAACTCTTGGATGCAGGGATCATTAAAGAAATAGAGTACCTAGAGTGGTTGACGAACGTAGTCTTGGTTAGAAAATAGAATGGGAAGTGGAAGGTCTACGTCAACTACACCGACCTTAACAAGGATTATCCGAAGGACTTCTTTCCACTTCTTCATACCAACCAGTTCATTGATGCAACATCAGGGAATGTTGTGCTTAGCTTTCTGGATGCGTTTTTAGCATATAATCAGATTTTGATGGCCGAGGATGATATCCCGAAAACCTCTTTTATCACGCATTAGGCGATCTATGCTTATAACAGAATGACGTTCTGGTTCATCAATGCAAGGGCTACATACTAGAGGATGATAATTTATGCCCTCTGCAAGCAGATTGAAAGGAATATGGAGATATATTTAGATGATATGATCGTTAAAAGTGCCAGGGTACATGACCACCTACAAAATTTACAAGAGTGTTTCTAGATGGTCAGACATTATAACATGAGGCTCAATCTGACTAACTGTACGTTCGGCCTTAGATCGGGGAAGTTCCTTAGATATCTGGTGAGTAAAAGGGGGATCGAGGCCAACCCGGAGAAGATCAAAGTTATATTGGATATGAACCCCCATAAAATTTCAAAGACGTACAAAGGTTAACAGAGCGCGTGGCAGCATTACGACACTTTATGGCGAGGTCGACAAAAAGGTGTCTTCCCTTCTTCGATATATTAAAGGGTAAGAAGAATGAGAAGAAGCTCCAGTTAAATTTTGAATGCGAAGATACGTTTTAGAGGATTAAGAGGTATTTATATTTGACCCAGCTATTACAGATGCCGATCCTCAAGGAACCTCTCTATTTATATCTGGCAGTCAATTATTTGGCGGTTGGAGTAGTGTTATTTCGGTAAGAAGAGGGAGTTCAGCTGCCGGTCTATTATGTCAGTCATGCTTTTAGGAACTTAGAAACTTGGTATCCTAATCTTGAGAAATGTGTGTATGCTTTGGTGGTGGTAAGCAAGAAGTTTCGTCATTATTTTCAAGGTAGGGTTGTTATCTTTACCGATCAACCATTGAAAAAGGTGCTACATAGGAAAGATGCTTCAATAAGGATGGTGGCTTGGGGCGTTGAACTTAGCCAGTTTGTTATGGATTATCGGTCTCGAACTGCCATCAAAGGGCAGGCTTTGGCGAATTTTATCGTCGAATGCACTTTTCTTGTCGAAAGTTTGGAAAGAGGATCGGAGGTTGTTAGTGTCATTATTGGGGGCAACCGGTTTCTCCGACGGCTTGGACTTTATATGTTGATGGGGGTTATCTACTGCTTATGTAAGTGGGGCTGAGGTTATATTAACCAGTCCCGAGGGTTTTAAAGTATAACAGGCGATCAAGTTTTAATTTCGGGCTACCAATAACGAGGTGGAGTATGAGGCAGTTTTAGAGAGCTTAAAGTTGGCTTGGAGTTTAGAAGTTTGGAACATTCTAATCTTTAGTGACTTTCAATTGGTGGTGAAACAGATCCAAGGTGAGTATGAGGCTCGGGGGGCAAGAATGACAAAGTATTTGTCTAAGGTCAAAACACTGTTGTAAAAGTTTGATTCCCATTCCTTTCAAGGTATCGAGTGATATGGGAATGTTGTGGGTGATGCATTGCCTAGGTTGGCAGCAACTCAAGCAGAAAGCTTTGGGGGTTTGGTATATCTAGAAGTTTTGACCGAACCTAGTATTTCGAGAAAAGAGATGTTCTTAATTGAAAGGAGTAACAGTTAATCGACCCATTACTTGGACTATTTAGTTGATGGAAAGTTTCCTTCAGATAAGTTGATGGCTAAGAAGATCAAGTATCAGTCAACATATTTTTGTTTGATCGATAGGGATTTAAATCAGCGAGCCTAGTCTTCGCCTTTGTTGAAGTGTATGATTCCATCAGAGGAGTCCTATGCACTTTGAGAGGTTCACGAAAGGATTTTTGGAGATCACATAAGGGTAAAGGCATTGGCATACAAGTTGATCAAGTGGGGATATTACTGGCCAACAATGTTCTAGGAAGTCAAGGGTTACGTGCAAAAGTGCCCAAAGTATCAGTTTAACAGTTCGATTCCACAGCAGCCCCCAGAGGAGTTATCATCGGTGATATCCCCCATCCCCTTTATTGTTTGGGGAATAGACCTGTTGGGGCCAATACAGAAAGCGAAGGAACAACTTCAGTATATTGTGGTGGTGATAGATTATATGACTAAGTGGGTAGAGGCTAAACCTTTTCGTCACATAACTAAGGAGGATTGTTTAAAATTTCTAAAGGAGTCAATTGTGTTTCGATTTTGCAATCCGATGATGTTGGTCTCGAATAATGGTCTGTAGTTTGTAGGGGCAAAGTTCGAACAGTCTTATCAGACTTGGGGATTCAGTATCAGAGGACTTCGGTGGTACATCCGTAATCCAATGGCCAGGTTGAGGTGACTAGTCGGACGTTGTTTAATGGCATTAAGAGGTGATTAAATGATACGAAAGGAAGATGGCCAGAGGAATTATAGAGTGTTCTATGGGCTTATCAGACAACGCCATGAACGACTACTAGAGATTCATCTTTCAGGTTGGCGTATAAAATTGATGCGTTAATGCTAGTAGAGATCGGGTCTACCTCATTTAGAGTGTCCAATTTTAAAGAATTGTATAATGAAGAAGGGCTTCGCCTTAACTTAGACCTGTTAGATGAAGCTTGGGATGCTGCAGTCTTGAGGTTAGCAACATATCAGCAGAGGAAGGCTAGGTATTACAATCGAAGGGTTCGGTTGAGGAGGTTCGAAGTTGGGAATTTGGTGCTTCGAGAGGTAGAGGCTTCGACTCTATAAAATATAGGCAAGTTGATGCCAAATTGGGAAGGCCCTTATGAAGTCATAAAAGTGTTAAAGGCCCTACCTATCGGCTTCGGGTATGGATAGGACCGAGCTAAAAAATACTTGGGATGCTAGTCGATTGAGGAAGTATTATCAATAATTGATTGGTTATCTTTATTTTAATTATTCTATGAGGTCAGAAGAATTTTATTCATTTGTACTATTTAAGAAAACATTAATAAAATAAGGCATAATTTTATTGATTTGATCTACTTATGTACAACATGTTTTGTTACATTGAAAAAAAATAGGGAAAGAAAACATATACTTTATATTATGCAAGTTAATTGTTTGGTCGGTCGTTATCTTCTAGGTTGCCGTTGGGATCATCGATGATGTCATCGTTGGAGAAGCCAAGGGGTTTGGGGTCAATACAGGTGGCTTAGATCTTCGTGAAGGCTGCATGGTATCCCTTACCAAATTCCCCAGATGTCTCATCAGCAAGATCTGGGGAGGTTCGGTATTCGGCAATGATTTTTTCTCGTTGTTTTTTGAGGGGGGTGTTTTCTTCTTTGAGTTTGGCGGCGTAATTTTGGCATTCTTTGTGTTCGGTGAAACCCTTTCTGTTGATTTCTTAGAGTTTGGAGATGTTATCTTATTTGGTTTGAAGGTCTTAATGGAGTTGGTGGATTTGATTTTAAAGTTCTTCATTCTGTTTGGGGAGATTGTGGTTTATTGTTGGTGTTGTGCGTATAGTTCTCTATTAGTGGCTTCGAATTATTTTAAAGAGCTAGTTCCAAGGCTGTAGGATTCTTACAGTTTTTGAAGGCTGGAGGTGAGTTTGTCATGTTTTTCTCCAAGAGCTTTGTTTTGGCCTTATAGCTCTCAAACTTCTTTTATTTGGAGGTTCTCTATGCGAATGTGCTCGCTTTGTTCCAGTTGACGTTCTTACTGGAGGTCCTAAATTTGGTGTTCAGTATTGACTAATTATTGTTGGAGTTGAAGGTTTCTTTTATTAGCCTCGGTAAGTTGTTGTTTGAGTTCTACGTTTTGTTCATTGATTGTGTCGAAATGTGCTTGTAGCTGGGTTTTCTCTTGTTCGAAAGTTTGGAGTTTGCCTTTTACTTTGGTGAATACTGTATTGGAGTTCGACACACCTTTTTCGTGTGTGAGGATGTGGCTGAAGGCGGTCAGGCTCTATAAAAATGTGTGTGCTTAGTAGTATATAGATTGCAATACATGTTAAAGGAAAAATTTTATATGTATTTACTTATCCTGCATGTAAGACGACTGTGAGTATCGGCTCTTTGTAGGTGCAGTCCTTGAAGAAGTGATCGTCGGTGGGAATGATAAAGTTGTCGAAACAGGAATAGGGAAATTTATTGTGAGCGTCAGGGAAGAAAGAACTGGAAATATTTGGTCTGAAGGTGGAAGTGGAGGCGGATACGGCAGTTGGAGTTGAGGAAGCAGGTATTGGCTGAGTGGTTGTAGTAGGTGGTTGGTTGGGTTGTGTAAGAAATGGTTAGGTTGATTGAGGGACTTCGTTTGTGGTGGGGGTTTCTTGTGGTTGTCTAGTAGGTGTCGGTTATGTTTGAGGAATGGTTGGTACTTCGATTATTGGGGTAGTAGGCTATTGTTCTATGGTTGGTTGTATTGTAGGAGTTGGTTGTAAGGAAGTGATTGTCGGTGGAATGGTGGCCTTAGCGTGAGCCTTCATAAGTCTTTGGTGTTTCTTTTTCATTATATCTAGTTTTTCAGTTTCAGTTAAATTAGAAATGTCTCTCTTTTTCGGTCTTGAGGCTTCTGAAAATGGTTGTTGGGATTCGGGAATTTTGGAGGGAAGTTCGGTGTGTGGCTGAGGGGGGTGCTGTTTTGTTGGGTGGCTTCAGTAGTAGTTCGAGAAGCTATTGAAGTGGTTTTTAAGGGTTCGAATGTAGTGGAGGCCATGTCAACATGTTCATGAAATTGTTATTCCTTGGTAGGGAAGGTGGTCGAGGTAGTGGGTGAAGGTGTCAAGGGGATGGTCGCTTTGTGTTTGTGAGCTCTTTGTTTTCTATTTTTCTTTTTAAGGGGTTCTACTGAGGATTCAGAGGCATGAGGAAAAGTGGTGGTGTGAAGGGGAGATGTCGGTTCAATAATGGGGACGGATCAAACGAGTTATGTCATTATAAGCTCTTCTGATGGGTGATCGGTGCGGTTGATTATGTAGTGTTCGGGGATTCGTGTATGTTGTAATCGGGAATAAAGATTGGTGGGCTTGATGGAGGGAGGAAGAAGGGCCTCGATGCTCGGTTTAGTCATTACTACTACATAAAAGAAGAATGATAAGACGTTATAGAGAGAATAATGTAAATGAAAGACGACAATAAAGTCAAGTTCAGAGACTTACATCCGTGATCGTATAACAATTGTTCGTTGCAGAGAAGGCTAAAGGGCCATGGTATTGTTGGGATTTTCTCACAAAAGTCGTGGAATTCTTTTTAGCATTTGAGGGTGAGGCGTTCATATTTGAGGTTTAGTTTTAGAAGTTCTCCCCACGAAGGAAATAGGTTGATATCAATGTCGTGGATGTAGAACTAACTTGGGTGCCAGCCTTTGTTGGTTGTTAGGGTTTGCATCCAAACTCGGCGTCCGAAGATCTTATTCAGGCATTGGAAGTCTGCTTTTTTAGTCTTGGTCAGAGTGAAAATGGAGAAGAAGAAATTGATGGAGGGTGTAATTTTCTATTTAAAGTAGAAGGCTATGATGCAGACGAGGTGAATATAGGAGTTTTGGAGAAGTTGGGACAGGCTGATGCCGGTAAGAATGAAGAATGTGTTGATGAAGTCATGAAGGAAAAATCTGAGGCCATGCCCGAGAGCTTGGGTATGAACGGCTAAATATTTCATGTCAACACGGTGGTACATTCTGTTGGTGAGGAATGGTCCTTGAAGGTCGTACTGCTCTTGAATTTGAAAATCATTCCAGATTCCTGGTGGCTTATTTGGTGTAATGTTGGAGATAGTGTTGTAAGTTTTGGTGGTATTATAACGTTCCCGATTAGTAGGCCTCAGTAAGGATGTGGCTTGATGGGTCTTCATTGATGGGGTTTACCGATCCTTCAAATAGAAGAGAGGAAGATGATTTTTGGGCCATTGCACAGTAAGGTGGTAAGGTTTGATGGGAAAATGGAGTTTCACCAGAGGGGGAGGATAGATTGTTGGGGGTTTGATTTGTGCAAAGCAGAAAATCAAGGGGTAAAATTTTTAGAAAGTAAAATGAAAAATGTGGAGAGGCGGTATATTTTAATGGGGAGTAATAAATGCTGCGATAATTTAGCGCGGCTGTAATTAATGAGCGCGTGTGATTGCTGATGTGTGACATCTGATTATTTAGGGGTAGTGTGCAATATATTTGACAACGTGCAGAGT
The DNA here is from genome assembly GCA_947179155.2 of Hedera helix. Taxonomy (NCBI): domain Eukaryota; kingdom Viridiplantae; phylum Streptophyta; class Magnoliopsida; order Apiales; family Araliaceae; genus Hedera; species Hedera helix. Next base: position 9,771,294 of record OX359267.1, on the reverse strand, counting down.
ATTTGGTGGTTGTAATGATTGTAGTGATTGGTGATTAAGTTACTGGGTAGTTAAAATTTGTATGGTCACTCTCCTATTTTAAATTCTTTAAAATATGATAGTGGGAGAAATGTTGGGATATAATTTATTGGACCCCATATTTTGTGTGGGATAAGGATTATTTTATATTTGGAGTTGGGTTGGATTATTCTCCACACTATGATGGGCCCGGATTAGGGTTGGCCCATTCAAGTGTTTTCTTTGTGGCGATTTGGGTTATTTAGGGAGGTTAAAATCCTCATTGATTAAGGATTCTAAATTAGATTCTGATCCTAGATCTTAGGGGTGATAATGATTGACCGGCCAACATCATAATTATAATTGAATTTTATTAAGGTATTCCTTCTCCTAATTAAGTACGGGGACTCGAGGCGATTGATGGAAAAGTATAAATAAGGCTAAAAACAAGTGACCAGGTTACACAATTCTCTTTTTCAAATATCAATATTAATTCCAGCATTATATTGGTTCTCCATTGTTACGCTTTGGCATGTACTTATTATCATACCGGAGTATCCCCTGATGGTCCAAGCCGTCACCTAATCCGTGGGGTGTTTAACAGTTGTTCTTGAGTGCAAGAAACTCACTATTTGGTGGCTTCAACGGGTGATCAAAATAATGCGCCAACATTATTCATATACAATAAATTATCTTATTCATATTTTCAATAAATTATTCCAAACTATGAACTTTGACATTTAAAGTTATTAATATACAAATTTTAAATACGAATCCGAATATCAAATATTGGATACCGGATATCCACTATTTATCGGATATATTTACGGTCAAATATTAAAAGAATACGGATACTACTATATCGATATTCGTATCCGTTTATTTACGGATACCTTAAAAAAGAATATAGATATATCCGCTTAATTTCGAATATGAATAATAACCGCTTTATTTTGATTACAGATACAAACGAATATGAATTTTTCAATTACCTTTTTCAACCTTAGAGAATATAATATAAGTATTGATTTTACCCATAGTGGGCCCCATGTAAGTATGCTAATAATCGTTCCATCTTAATTCTAAACTTCGTAGACCCCACTTTAGTATACTATTGAGGGTAAACTAACTTTTAGACTTGTTTAATATTTAATTTGTGTACTTTTAGATATCCTTTTATGGACAAAAATTTTTTGTATTTCAAGACATCCTTTTGAGGATGGATGGACTATAGAATTAAAACACAAAATCGGTTTTGATTTGGTTCTAAATTAACTTTCTTAAGAATTATTTTGTTAACCAAAATTAAATTTATTAACACTTGAAATTTTAACATATCACACGATCAAGTAATATTAGTTTTAAATGTGAATTCCTTAATAAATTAGTTTCCTAACTAAATTAAAATTTATTAGAACTTAAACTCTTATTTAACTACGTTGCTTAATTGTATTAATATTAGTAGTAAATTTTATTGAATATTATATTAAAAAATCATTTTAAAATGGTGTCACAATTTAATTAAAATTCATTACAATTTGAATTTCAAAACTTTATTCATATTAGTATTTCACGAAAATTATATATTTAAATTGCTAACAAATTAAATTGTTCTATATAATTTCATTATTTTCCAATAAAAATTTAATAATAATAATAACTATCTTCTTCGAGTCTTAGTAGATATACACTCACTACTACAAAAAAGTAAAAAGATAACACTTAAAAAACGTTGTAATTTTCTTCCAGAAACGTCGAGGTTAAGGGTGTCATCTATTTGACCCATTTTATACAACGTTTTTAAAACGTTGTAGTTGGCTCATAATACAACGTTTTTTACTTAAAAACGTTGTAGATTGTCTTTAAATAAATGCTAAGATACTTGAAAACGTTGTAGATGGTATCATTCCACAACATTTAGACTAATTTATACAACGTTTATAAGATGTCATCTATTGTAGTACGTTTAGACAACATTTTTAAAATGTTGTAGTGTAACATAAAAATGTTGTAATATATCTTTGTTAATACATTACACAACGTTTAGACTCATTTATATAACGTTTTAAAGGTGTCATCTATTTAACACATTTCTGGTTAAAAATGTTGTAGTTTGTTACATCATACAACATTTAAACAAATTTATACAAGTTTTATAAAGTGTCATCTATTTGGTAACATTTAAACAACGTTTTCAGACAGTTGTAGTTTAACTGAAAAACAGTTGTAATTCACCCATATTTGAAAATACATACACAGTTTCTCATTAATACAATGATATATAGCTAAAAAAACTCTAAATTCTCATTTAAAACCAAAATGTATCAACCATTCTCAGTTTCAAAATACATCCAATAATACCATACGTTTACAGTTTCAAATTACTACATCCACAAAATATACCAAACTAACTGTGGTGCACTACTACCTAATCATTTGCAAAAAAGCCTTCTCCCAAAATACATTTATCTAAATTAACCTATATATCCACCGTTAACTCTCAAAATACATTCATTTAAACATGTACATCCACTATTAACTCGAGGCTTACATGTAGCTGCTCACATAAGCTGCCCACTCACCCCGTACTTCGTTAATTTGTTCTTGTGTGTACGTTAATCCATTTGCCTTATCCCACTGAAATAAAATAACAAAAAGTTTAGTCTCCCACTGTAGACTAACTGGCCAAGTTTAGTACAAATTAGAATGTTAGCAAACCACAGCAGACCCACAATCAACCCAAAACTACAAAACAGAACAACTAAATTGCATCTTCAAGCCAAACTCAGCCATCATCATGGTCTGAACAACTAAAGAAGACAAAACAGAACTGCTTGGCCAGATTTGACCAGCTGGATAAACCACAAATATGGGTGAGCCAAGAAGCAACTACAGAGCATAAGAGTTATCTAGCTTCATAGATGTAAGCCAGAAAGTAACTACGAAGTAATGAGTTACCTAGCCATCTATGGATGTGTGTAAGCAAGCAACATTAATTGTAAAAGAGTTAAGAACTCTTGTCTGCTTTTCAACCAAGGTCTGCAGTTCCCTCACTTCGGTTCTTCATCCGAAATACCGAAGGGAATTACTGCAGAGGCATAAGAGCCAAAGCTATTACTAAGCATGATTCCTTTTTAAATACAAAATAGAGTCTTTGAAGTTTCAACTAATTCAGAACAGAAAAGCAAAGTAAAGCTAGGATGGCAGAACTCTCACTTGCTTATGTCTTTGTAACGAACTGCAAGAAACTGCCCCTCAGATCTATAACAAATTTGTACGGGAAATATGTAACAAATTTTCCCACACCACCACAATTCAATAACAACCAAGTATCTTACAAGACTTATGTATCTCAAATTCCATTGCTGTTATTATTGTAAGATTTGGGATGCAAATATAATCTAGAGTGAACAGCAGAATATTTTATTCTTGTTTTCTTTTTCTACAAAATATATTTCATTGACCATATGAGGAGGTCAAAATATATTTTATCTGAAGTCAAACAAGAAGTCCCCTGATTCAAGGTTGTCACAAATTCAAAGTGGTTTTACAAATAGAAATCTGGTAGAACTTTTTGCCATCTTTCTTATTAATGCTCATTGTATCTGTATAAATCATCGTCTCCTCCTTTGTTGTATACGTAACATGGATTTACTAGTTCCACCGAATTTTGTCAATTTTTGGTAAAATGATTGTGAGGTTTACTTGCAATGTGCTTTATTTTCTGATTCACGAAGCTTAATTACCTCTTCTTCAACTGGGCATCTATCAGGTTGCCTTACTATGTAAATCTGATCTCCAGCCTGATCATACATGTCCTGATTCCGATGCCATGTCCACAGAGCGTGCGTCTCATTCTTCACCTGCAGATTGTATATTGGTCATTTGTTTTGCAGTTATAATCTAAAAGCAACTCATTTTAAATGGAGAAAGTTTCATTAAATGACTAAATCAGGCGGCATCACATTCTAAAATTTTGGTTAGCAGGACTCGACTAGATTATATGCACATAATACTCTTGGATATATAAATTTATGCATGTCTTCGCGCATAAATTTACCAGAATTTATGGGGGGGAGGTATGGAAAAAAGGTCATATGTTCAGCAGAACTCCCAACATTGGGAGTTATTTTTACATACATTCGGAATTTGTGATCCCTATTATATGCAAATTACTGGTTTCAATCTAGCATTATTGTTTTACAATGTTTATAATAGATAATGACTCCATATATAGATGAGAAGTGCTGTCTGTGAGAAACAGAGAGATGTAAGTACCTCCAGAATTCCATGGTCAAAGCTACTTTCTCTATATGCACTAAATTCAGGCTGCCGGTCCCAACAGAATTTACCAGCAGCTGGACCTGATGTAAAGTTGTACGCGCAGAATCCACCCATAAATTCATCTGGGGTTGTAGAAGGTTCTGGACAGTTACCAGGCTCATCAGCATGCGTGATTGCCATCTTCTCTCTGTTACCACCATCACCTACTGTCATATAAACAGGACCACAGGGATCCAAGGTGTAGTTATATACTCTGTTTGACCTTTCATATGCATGAATCTGTAAGGGAAAAAAACATGAAGCAAAATGGTCACTACAATAGGCATTAAGATTTTATTTGTTCCAGATTCAGCAGTTACAGATTTGCAGCTCTTAGATAACAGTTTATGGTGAAGCCTTTAGTATTAGTTTTAATTATATGACGGAATATCACAAACTGATAAATATAATCGAAAACCATACCCCCCAACCCCAAGAGATATCTAGTACGTTTATAAAGCACAGAATATTCCCTTATATGTTGCAGCTTTTACATGAAGCTTCTGAACTCATAGCTATCTGCATGAATGTCGGTGTAATAAACTTTTTGAGTAAAACCTACTCAATAAACAAGCATGTCATGTTCTTCTAGGACAGGCATGGAAAGCAATGTCTAATATAATAGGCATTATGCAGATTCATATAAGTTAACATGAAGGAACAGCCCAAAAGCTGCCAGCCAGCACGTCCTCTTAAATGATCTATCCAAACAAATAGATTATGTGCTAAGTGTTGGTGGTACTTAGCGGAAGAGACCAAATTAACCGTTAGAATATGCTCTCAATCTCAAATATTAATGGTCTTGGCCGTGAGAAAGAAAATAGCTACTTCATTAAACAAAGAAGCTTACATAGCATCAGAATACTACAATGATCAACTGAGATGATGTATAATCAGCAAAAAGTACTTTGAGCCTATCTTGTCAGGCAAATGCATGTGGCAGGTAAAACAAATTGTGACATAATAGGATCATAGAGAAATTTTAACCTTTAAGTTAGATCATCATAAACATCTCATTAGAACATAACAGAATAATTTTTAATGAGTTATTTTAATTTTGAGATTAGAAATTTCTCCAATTAATTTTCAAAATTACATTTTTTTTTCCAAAACAAAACAATATCAGGATAGCAGTACTTTATATTCATATTCAAAGTTTCTCACAACCAAGCTACCTTTGCTAAGGTATTACATGTCCACGCAAGCTCCTCTTTCTGGTCAAACTGATCATTTAGACCGATATAATTCATCAGAAGAATTACAAGGCTTGAAGGTGGTTTCATGAGGGTGGTTTCATGAGTAACACCTCCGAAGCCACAGTAACCTCTGGGAAAGGTCCTGAAGGCAACTAATTATTCAATAAACTATATAAAACTGTTAGTTTTTGAATTATTCAATAAACTGTTAGTTTTTGAATAAACTATATGTAGTCAAAATATAATAGGTTTGACAACAAGAAATAAAATGTTTCTCAGGATTTCCACCTTTACGCGCAATAAAAGAGCACATTCCAAGGTTACATCTATAAAGAAAAGAAATTTGCACAGAATTCCTATATGTTTGCTGACAAGGTTACATCTATCAAGATATTTTGACTCCTCACAGATCCGCATATTCATATACTTCCCATTGTTCTGAATTCTACTTCAGTAAAGCCAAAATATCTTGTTCCAGACACAAGACGTATATTCCTCACATTTTATTGACAAAAACCTGGAGCTTTGAGTTAAGTAATCCTTCAGATTCAGCGTAATATATTCTTCACGTTTGAAACCAAATGTCTTCACTTTATTCCTCACGTTTGAAACCAGAAGTGAAGTTGATTATCAATACCTCAAGAATCTTTCCCCTACAACAGCCTGCCATTCAAGGTCGAATTTTCAGTTTCTACTAAAAAGGAAAACAAAGTAATAAAGCTCAAACAGAGAATCATACTTCTCTTTCAAACTAATGTAGAGTCCCCTGGGAACGCCTACAAATGCTCCCATATTTCTGGCAAGCCTCACCAACAGTCGGAATATAGACAATAGGGAGAAGTTCCTCCATATTAGCAACAGGAAGCTTGTAGAACAGCCTCTCATTCCTCTCCTGGAAATCCAAAAAAAGGAGAAAGATTTGAGATAATATGCAAATAGTAATGATTGTAGAGACAATGTGGGTTTAAGGGGTACCTGTAGTTCCATCATAGCCGTGTATGTATGAAGTGGAACATCATAGCTACAAGGTTTTGCATCAATTTCTTCTCCTGACGATTGAAATACCAAACGCTCAAAAATAATCAAACCTTTTCACAAGTTTACCAAAATTGCATGATAAAATTTTAAAACTGATCATTTTTTTTTCCTATCATGGGCAAAATTAGAAACAGATTTAATCACACTACTGTCACAAGGCAAGCTGATGCAAAGAATATTGAATCAAATTAAACATTATCTGCAAAATTGATTACTCCTGAAATTTCATGCATTACCAAGTTTGAGTTTCAGCTCAGAACTTTGCGAATCAAACACGGATCATCCCACATCCAAGTTGAGTTAAATTAATCTCATAGCAAACCCAGCTATTTTGAAACCAAACCCACAAATCCAAAACTCTTCATAATGAATGCAAAACCCAATTCATAAACATATTTCATGAAATATAGCCATAGTAAAATTTTCTGTGAGCAATTAAAATTGTAATTAAATACTAAATCAGGTCAACAGAAAAATAATCAGGGTCCAGAGATCTTCATATTCAAGTTTCAGCATGGTGATGAGGATAAACACAACAAAGAAATCACTTAAATCATTGACAATCTTTGTAATTATTCAACAAGAACCCATTTTGATCTCAACCCAGTAAGAATCTCACATCAGAAATCCATATACTATTTTCTATTTGTTGTTTGTATTGAGCTACAACTTTGTCCCTCCTGATTTTCATGGTTGGAGTCATTAAACCACCATCAATCTGCAATCAAAAGCGCATAGATAAAGAACAGACACAGTTAGATATGGTTGATTAAAACTACAATTTATACATCTATATGCCTGTTTACAAGAATATAAATAAAGCATATATGGACTCTAAAGAATATGATAAATGTTGTACCTGAGGAGTGTTATACTCAATGAAGCAGTAACCTAAGGTTTTCTGAGTGGAAGGATCAACGGGCATCCAAAGCCCATCCTCTTTAATCACACCAATTTGGTTGTAAATCTTACGTACCACTCCTTCCAATTTCTCAAATTTCTCTTTTGGAACAACCCGTAAGTTATCCACAACAATTATGTTACCAAATCCGCCCTCGAATTCCAACGAATCCTCTTCATAAAGATCCTCATCGTCACTTCAATCAAAAATAAAATAGAAACTTCAATACACAAACGATTTATTTACAGCAAACTAGGATTCTGTTTCTGTAAAATAAAGATAAAAAAAGGTCATTTTTTATGCCAAAATCTTCACCTGGAGGAAGGTGAATTGAGTCCCAATCGACGCTGGAGAGATCGATTCCGAGGCGTCCTGCTGTGGCTCGGATGTCCTCCATGGAAATTGTATCAGCCATGATTGCAGAGAGGAGAGAGTTAGAGACCAGATGTTGCTGGTCTCAGTAGAGAGAAAGAAAAAGAGCGTTTTGATGCTGCTAGCTTCACAGAGCTCTTGGCTCGCTAATGTGTGTGTTAGGGTTTTCAGAGAGAAAGAGAGAGAAGACACGTCTGACTATTGGGTGTCTTAGATGGTGGAGACGTATAGAGAGAGAAGCAGACGTTGGAAGAGGATGATAGTTATCATAGATGACTTTTGAGCGAGCATATCTGGATTGAGCGAGAAGGGGAGAGAGCTAAGTTAAAAATAAATGAGGTAGATGAATTCGATCGGAAATGAGAGAGAGTTACTTCACTTGTGAGAATGACTGACCTCCATGTTTTAATTTTAAGTTTTCACTTCCGCGCTATTTTTTCAAGCTCCGTGTTTTTTAAATAGATAACGTTTTCCTTAAAAAACGTTATAAATTTCAAACAAAATATTGCCCCTTATAAATACATAACGTTTTTGCATATGTATTTATAACGTTTTTTGAAAAAACGTTGTAAGAAAAAACACCACAACGTTTTTTACAAAAACGTTGTTGTTTAAGTGTTATCTTTTTACTATTTTGTAGTAGTGACTACATGATTTACTACATTGAATTGATTATCTAAATATTTGAGTGAATAAACCTAAACTATATCTAATATCCCAAAAATTTTAAATAATGGAATAAAAGTTTTAAATGAGAAGTGCGCAATGAAAGAAATGTCATTGTGAAATATAAACTTTAAATAATTGCGCAAAATTGAAGTTTTAATGTAATTGAAGGAAATATCATTGCGCAAAATTTTTAAATTGAAGGAAATGTCATTGCGCAAATTTTTTAAATAATTGAAGTTTTAATGTAAACTGAAATGTCATTGTGAAATATAAGAAATTCAAGAAGGAAATAAGGAAAGGAAGAGAACGTATGAAAACGTAAATGTAAATAAAGAAGCTATATAAGTCAAAAGTTAAGTTTGAGATCGGGAAGAAATTTTAAGAAACAGACTGTACCGTTGCATCTGGAAAGTCAATTTGGTAAGCAAGTACTGTAAATACGATATTTTGTCTGTGAGGACCCGAATTTTCGAGATTTCCTTAATAAAAATTTAATCAGAATTTAATTAACAAAATTATCAAAGTTGTTTAAACTATTTATTATTTTATGTGATTTAAGGTATGTGATAAGATTTAATTAGTAAAGTAAATCTGTACAGAAATGGTGATAAATGGTGTGGAATTAACCTAATTAAAAAGTAAATAAATTGTTTAAAAATAATTTATGAAGAATAAGAGAAATCTCATGAAATTGTATAATTAAATTCTTATATTTATAATTTTATTGATTATGGAGAAAAAGGGATTAATAATTAAATTAATCCAAAATTTATGAAAAGCTAATGAGGAAGTTAGTGAAATTATAATTATTAATTTTAGATTTAATCAGTAATTAAGTAGGAAGTTTAGAAATTAATTAATTAAGAAGAAAAGTAATTATATAAATTATATAATAATAAATTATATAATTTATCTAAGGAAATTAAAGTAAAGTATGAAGAAAATAATAATTATATAAGAATAATTATATAATTTATATAAGAGGATTAAATTGAATAAGGATGGAAGAAATTTTTTATAAATTGTATTTTGGGTAAAATGGAAATTATATAAGGAGAAAATAATTATATAAATTATATAATAATAAATTATATAATTTATATAAAGAAAGCTAGTGTAAATAGTAAGGAAAAATAAATATATAAATTATATAAAAATGATTATATAATTTATATAAGGTACATTAATTAAGAAAGAAAATATAAGTGTACAAATGGTACAACATTTTATTATATGGTGATATTTAAAGTGTGTTAAATAGTAAAGAAATGAAAAATAAATGAGAAGAAGGAAGGTTTTAATTTATTAAAAATTATGTTTATGTATAAAGGAATTGTCTTCATTATTAGTGGAAATAATATTTGAAAAACGTAAACATGTTGATGTAACATGTTGTCCAAGTAATGAAGTGAAAAAGTATAAAAAATAATTTTTATAGGTTATAAGAATTATTTTATGAATTTTGGAGGCATAAATTACCTCATATAATTACATGCATGTCATTATGCGTGTACAAAATTTGTCAAGTCAAATACCTGAAAAAAGGTGTTAATATTTTTTATAAATCAATTTATGATTTTTAGTGAATTCAAATAAATATTTTATATACATTATATAAAATATTTATTACACGATATAACTACGTAATGTATTAAAATAAATTTTGCATGCTTGGGTTAGAACGTTCGAGAGAGATTTAAGCCGGTTGGTAAGTCGATGGGAATTTTTTTATCCAAGATGGCCAATTAGCTTGTGGGAGTATATATAAAGGAAATCAAGAAAAGAAAAAGAAATAAAAAGAAAACATAACACAAACAAACTCTCTCTTTCTATGTATTTTCCATCACCACCACCATGCCATCCGAAGTCACCACCACCTCCAACCGGTAACCACCATAGCCATCAAGGAAAGAAGTTATTTGGTGCCATCAAGAGGAAGAAGTACAAGCCAAGAAAGGTATAAATCATTTTTTTTTTGAATTATTTTAGTATTATGAGGATAAAATATTTTTGTGGAAAATTAGTAAATAAATAGAATAATTATTTAAAAAAATAAATTTGGAGGTATATATATATGGATTATATAATTTTTGAAGTGTTAATGTTGTTGGAAAAATGATCGAAAATGATGTAAAATGGGTTATTTGGCTACTGTCGCTGGGAAAGAAGGAAGAAGAAAAGGGCAATGCGCGGGACATTTTTTTTTTTTTTTTTCCGAAAACAGGATATAAACGACGTCGTTTTAGGGGCGTAAGGTTTGGCCGACCGCGCAATGCGCGACTTACCCTACGATGTCGCTAAATGACGCCGTTTAAGTGAAACCGGAAGAAAGAATGCCGCACCATGCGCGACAGAGTTTTGGGTGAAAATTACGATTATGCCCTTAATCTTTTCTTTATTACCGAGCGTGTCCTTGGCTCGGCAAAATTACGATTTTGACCCTGAGCTTTTTCAGAAATTCCAAATGTGTCCTTAACGATGCGAAAATTACGAAAATAGCCTTGAACTTTTTTGAAAATGACCAGCGTGTCCCTAAAGTCGTACAAATTACAAAAATACCCCCAAAATATAGTTTTTAATTAAATAAATGTATAAAAAAAATTTTAAAATTATAAAAAATTTCTAAAAATATAGAAATGATATTTGGGCATTAAATTTAATACTTTTATATAAATATTAAATATTAGAGATTAATATTTAAATACTTTAAATATTAATCTAGTAAGTTTAAAATTTAGAAATGATTAAATGAAAATTCAGACAACCGAATACGCTAAATTTTATCCTATAAGCTGGGTTGTCCGCATTGAATTTGTTTTATATTAAGATAAATTAATATATTAAGGAACGAGGTTAATATAATTAACCATATTATTTGATAATTGGCCCGGAGATGATATTAATTTATTAAATTAATATCATAAGAGGATAAATAATTATTAATTAATTATCTTATGGTTTTAGGTTGTTCGAGAAAGGGTTTTGAGCCACCAATTAATAATTGGACGTCAAGGCAAGATATTCAGTACTTTTATGTTAAATGTTTGTCTGTTATGATATGTAATTCTTGTTTCAAATGCATATAAATTATGTGTTATGTGATCTGTGGATAATATGACAACAGTGTGTACTTTGTGCTATAATATGAATGTATGTGATATATAATGCTTAAGTAGAAGCACAACACATGATGTATGACACACACAACGCATGTTATGCTATGTACTACGTGAAGCATGAAAGGTGTAAACTGTTGAACTTGTTGAGCCGTTGTGCTCATTACTTGGATAATATACATTTTTGCAGGTAAAGATATAAATTTCAAGAATATCGGATTATGTTAGAGATGGATCAACTTAGAAGGTTGTAAATAAAATTGTTATATTCAATGTGGTAAATTGCAAAGTTTATATTGATGTTTCGTATGTACATATATGTTGGATCCGGATAGGACGAATAGAGTTAAATTGTGTACTGTGATTACTCAAGGTAGTTGTTACCTTAGAAACTATTATATGTCTAATTATGAATTACGAAACAAAGAAAATTGTATGGATATGAACAATATTAAATTGTGAATGTTGAGCTTTATGACACTGGTAATAAAAAGTAAAGGTTGCGATCCAAGGACTAGGATCAGGATATTAAGTTCTTAAATATCCAAATACTTTAATATAATGATTGAGAAAAAAAATTATACCGATAAATTTGGTAATTGATGATTGTCATGTCAATTAATGGGTTAAATAAGGTGATTACAGATTTATTAACGAACCAAAATTTGGTCGTTAAGGAAATAATGTTTAATAAATATGAAATTAAGGTAATAAGGATGGTCGAATTTCGGGGTCGTTACATTGTCAGAGTTAACTTTTTAGTCAAAGTCAACAGTTGTCTTTTACGAGAAAAAGTCTAACTTGGAGTTCGGAGATAAATTTGAAAAAACGAACGTCGACATGACGTTGGGGATGTCGAATTTAGTATGAATCGACTGTAAACATAAAAATTTGACTTTTCGGGTTAAAAAATCAAAAGAGAAAAAAATCAACACATTTTTGGACATTTCCAAAGCATGCACGGCTAGGCTCTTAAAAAAAACTCAAAGCTTATCAACTAAGCCTTTGACCAAAAGATTTTTAAAGCAAACTTATTAATTATGGTTATAAAAAGCAACCAAAAAGCAAGTATTTTACCCCTTACAAATATCTTGATGGGGCCACAGGAAAGAGAGTGAGAGGAGTGAGGTTGCCAAGAAGAAAAAGGAAGAAGAAGAACCGAGGAAAGAAAGAAGTTCAAGCATGAAGGTATTTTCATAACCCTTGTATAATTCTTGATTTTCATACATTGATGCTAGGTTTTATGGATGGTGTGTGAAGATGACATTTTTATGCTTGTTTGTGATGGATTAAACTTGTAAAAATAAAAATCAATCAAGAAAAAACAAGAAATTAAATAAAGAGAAAAGAAAACAAGAAATTTGGAAAAGTTCGTAACACACCCTGTTTTTTTAAAGTCTACTTCTCGGGATATATAAGGAGTTAAGATATGATCTTTATATCTAGAAATAGCTTAAGAAGTTAGCTATGAACATAAATAAGAATCACTTAAAAATTCCTATTAGATTATTTATGAAAAAAATTCAATGCAGGTTGGTTCGGAGAAAAATGCACTGCCAAAATTTGCTTGTACGAATTTTATGTGCTTGTGTGTTTGGGATTTGGTCATGACATAAAAAACAAAGTTGTAGATATAGAAGTTACCTACGTACAAACATAAAAATCACTCCAAAATTCCTTGTAAATTATTTATTATGATTTTTCTAGCGAGACAGGGTAAGGCTGAAAAACTAGAATAAGGCAAATTTTGTCCATGTTTTTTTGAGACTTGTGTAGAGATGTAGATATAGAATTTGAGCATCGTGTCAAAAGCAAAGTTGTATCCCCATACGTTATCTAAATAGCCCAATAAGTTTTACCAAATTCTATTCAGTAGATTAATTGTTATCATTTTTCTAGGAAAGCAGGGTAAAGCTGAAACTCAAAAAAGTCAAATTTTGATTGTGTTTTTGTAAAATCCATATTAAATCTTGTTTTTTGAATTTGAAGATAGTATAAAAAGGAAATTTATATACATTGAAGTTATCTAGTAAATCCCATGAGTTTGAACAATTTTTATGGAGTAGATTATTTTTGGTGAATTAATTGGTGAAGGCTGGCTAGATTTTGTAATATTCTGACCTAGCTAAGAAAACTTGAAATTTGTTATGATTGAAGAAAGGGATAAAACTAGGGCCTAAATTGTGTTAAAGTAGACTGTATAGGATTTAATTTGACTCGGGAATGAACAAAAACGGATAACTAACGGAGGAGTTACAAATAAAAACAAAAACAGTGTTTATTAACGATTAAAATAGTTATAAAACTCGTATTATAATCGAGTTATAACTCGGTTTAATATAAAATTTTGGATAATGATATATTTTGATGTTTAATAATATATTTTGACTAGAATAATATATTGTTCAAGATTTTAAGAATTTTTTTATTTAATTCTGAATTATAAGATTATTGGAGAAGTTAACAAGAATGTTAAAATATGATTACGAGAAGTAGATTAATAAAAGTGAATGCTTTTATGAGGAAATTAATTTATTATTGAAAAATATTTTATAATGTTGTAGATGACTCAGAATTGGGAACGAGAGAAAGAAATATTGAATGTGGATGATATATGACAGATGAATACAGGCAAGTTCTTTAACTTGTATTAAGTTTTTATTATCGCAAGTCATTTATTTTGTGCATGTTCTTTGTTTGAACACGTTCTATTAATGTTTAAATTATGCAAATTTATGTAAAAATATATGCGAGTTCTTGAACTCATATTATTATGGTAGGTTCTTGAACTCATATTAGTACAGTAGGTTCTCGAACCCATAACATTATGGTAGGTTCCTGATGAGTTTTTAAACTCATATTACTATGCCGAGTTTCGGAACTCATATTATTATGGCAAGTTTCTAAACTCATAATTTATGAAAAGTTCATTGAACGAAGCATTATTTCTAAATTTGCACGTTCTTGATATTCCTAAATTTATTTAAACTAAAGAGTATATCTATTGCTTCTGCTATTCTACTGTGAAATTAGTTCAAACTGAGGATGAACAACCCTATAATATATTGGAACAATTATGGAGAGTTTTTCAATCTATGTGACTGTTAAACATTTATGGAGAGTTTTTTTAGTCTATATGAGTGTTAAACATTTTTGGGCCATATAGTGCCGACTTAACACTTTTAGCATTTGATATGGTGTAAAGAGTTCATGGTCCTTACGACCCCTTAGTAATGATTCAAAGATAAAGACTCTGATGTTGAATTTTTTTTATATTTCATATGTGAAAAAAATAATTGATAAGCTATTCATTTGCTCAAAATATATTTATTCATTGAGCAGTTTATTCTGACAAGTCACAATAAGGTAATATGTTACAGGCCACAGAAGTACTACTAGGCTTGTAACGACCCCGAAATTCGACTAACTTTATTACCTTATATTTCATATTTGTTATTCATTATTTCCTTAACGTCCAAACTTCGGTCCGTTAATAATCTTTAATAACCTTATTTGATCCCATAATTGATTTTATAAATCATCAATTACCAAATTTTTCGATATAAAATATTCTTTTTCTCGATTCAATCGTTGTATTAAAATATTTGGATATTTAAAATACTTACATCTCGAACCTAGTCCCTGGATCGCAACTTTTACTTTTTCTTCCTGTTACCAATATCTTAAATCTCATCATTCAAAATTTAATATCATTTCATATCCGTACAACTATTCCTTGATTCAAAATTTTTGATTAGATATATAATAATAATATCTATCATATTAATCATTTCGAACAATCACAGTTCATAATTTAATTATATTCATCCTATCCGGATCCAACATATATGTACATACAAGATATCAATATAAACTTAGCAACTGCATTCACATTAAATTATGTTATTGAAATATAACAATAACATTCACAACCTTCTGTGATAATCCATCTCTATATCATCTGATATTTTTGAAATTTATTCTTTTCCTGCAAAAATGTATATTAAGCAAGTAATGAGCACAACGGCTCAGCAAGTTCAACAGTTCATGCTTCACGTAGCACATACCTTAACATGATTGGTGTGTGTTATATATCACGTGCTTGTGCTTCTACTATAGCAATATATCTCATGTTGCACAAAGTACACATAGTTGTCATGTTATCCACGTATCACATAACACATAATTCCTATGCATTTGACAAGTTTTAACATATTATAACAGTTAAACATTTAACATAAAAGTACTGAAGAACTTGCCTGTATGTCAAATTATTAAATTGGTAGTTCATACCCTTTACTCGATCAACCTATGATCATAAAATAATCAAATAATAATTATTTATCCTGTTATGATATTAATTTAATTAATTAATATCATCTCTGGACCAATTATTACATAATACGGTTAATTATATTAACCTCGTCCTTTAAAATATTAACATAACTTAATATTTAATGCCTTCACTACGGACAACCCGGCTCATCGGATAAAATTTAATATATTTGGTTGTCCGAAAATTTTATTTAACCATTTTCTAAATTATAACCTTATTAGATTAATATTTAAACATTTAAATATTAATCCCCAATATTTAATATTTTTACAAAAATATTAAACTTAATGCCCAAACATCATTTCTATATTTTTAGTATTTTTCTATAATTTTCTATGATTTTTAAACAATTTTTAAACATTTATTTCAATTAAAAATCACTTCTGAGGGCATTTTGGTAATTTTTGCGCCCTTAAGGACACAACCGGAATTTTTCGAAAAGTCCAGAGGCATTTTTGTAATTTTTGTGGTCAAAGGATACGGTCGGTATTTCTGAAAAAGCCCAGGGGCACGCTGGTAATTTCCAGTGTTGCCATCGGTCGCGCATTGCGCGCGGCCCGTCGCTTCCGACGCCAAAACGGCGTTGTTTCCTGCCGTTTCTAGAAGCCTCCGCGCATTGCGCGGCTACTTCTTTTGCACGCCCCAAAACGGCGTCGTTTCAAGCCGCGTCCGGAAAAAAAATGGCTGTTGCGCTATGCACGACAGCCTTTTCTTTTCTTCTTCCTTTCCTTCCATGAACAGTACGCCACCCAAGCAAAATAATATCACTTTGATCCAATTTGTCACAACAAAACCATTCCAAAAATTACATAATTCATATATATACATCCTACAATTATTGGGAATAATTATTCTAATTATTTTCTATTTTTCCATAAACTTTATTTAACATCATAAATACCAAAAATAATCAAATAATTTAATTTTTACACCTTTCTTAAGCCAAAAACTTCCTCTTGATGCACCATAATTTCCTCATCTCATGGTGGTCATGGAGTTTTCCCGGTGGTGGCAAGGTGGTGGCTTCGAGTGGAATAAGGAAGAAAAATAGCGAGAGTTTTTGCTTGTTTTGTGTTTTCTTTTCTTTTTCCTTTTCTTGCTTTCCTTTATATATATATAAATATATCAAGCTAGTTAAAGAAGCCAACTTGGATAAAAAAAAATTACCCACCGACTTACTTGTGAAACTTCCGGACTTTTCCAAAAATAACATGCAAATTTATTTTTTTCATACATTACGTAATTATTTCGTGTAATAAATATTTTATATAATGTATATAAAATATTTATTTTAATTCACCAAAAATCATAATATGATTTATAAATAATATTTAGACCTTTTTTGGGTACTTTACTTGACAAATTTTGTACAAGCATAATGACATGCATGTAGTTATCTGAGATAATTTATACCTCCAAAAATCATAAAATAATTCATATAACATATAAAAATTATTTTTCGTAATTTTTCACTTCGTTACTTGGACATCATGTTACACTAATATGTTCACGTTTCCGAAATATTATTCCTCATAAAAATCATAATAATTCCATCATACGTAAATATAATTTTTAATAAATTAAAACCTTCTTTTTTCCTCATTTATTATTCGTTTCTTTACTATTTATCACTAACTTCTTTATATATAAATTATATAATTTAATATTATATAATTTATATATTTACATTCTCCTTTCTTAAATAATTCTTAAATTCCTCCATAATTATCCATTAATTGTATAACCAAAATTATACATTTATTCACTCTTTCATTATTTTAATCCTCTTATATAAATTATATAATAATTCTTATATAATTATTCTCCCATTAATATTTTTCTTTAATTTTCTTATATAAATTATATACTTTATTAGTATATAATTTATAAAATTACTTCCTCCTCTTAAATAATCTTTAAACCTTCACCATATTTATTGATTAATTAAATAATCAATATTTATAATTTCTCTAACTTCCACATTCACTTTTTATCTAATTTTGGATTAATTTAATTAATAATCCCTTAATTTCCATAATTAATGAAATTTATAATTTTTAATTAAACATGCACATTTATATATATATATATATACACACACACACACACACATCTAATTCATATTTCTCACATTTCCACATAAATCATAAATTTTGTACTTTCACAATAATTTAATTGTATAATTTATTGTATTTTTACATAAAATTTCTCTTATTCTTCATAAATTGTTTCCAAATAATTTATTTACTTTTTCATTTATTTTAAATCCACACAATTCATCACCATCTTGGTACATATTTAATTTACTAATTAAATTCCTTCACACACTTTAAATTACTTACATCATAAATAATTTAAACAATTTTGATAATTTTATCAATTAAATTCTCATTTAATATTATTAAAGAAATCCTGGAAATTCGGATCCTCACAAGGCTAATCACCTGCAGTACGATTTGAAAGAACTCTAGGTCGTTATGATATTTCAAGTAATAAAAGTTGATAAATCTCTTAATTTAAAAATAATAATAGTATTGATTCATATCTATTTCTTGGAAAATTCCATTTTAGTTTCATACTTGTTGAGCATATTTGATGCTCACCCTTGCAATAATAAATTATTACAAGAAGAAAGAAAAGATAAACCAAAAGGGTCGAGAGCTAGAAAGTAAGAGAAAGAGAAATTCAGTCAAAGTTACAGGTTGGTACCAATGATGAAGTAAAGTGTAACGCATAAGTTGCGATCCGAGGATGAGGTAAGTGATTATAGTATTTGTAATAGACTAATAAGCCATTAAAAATATTGGTAGATATTATGAAAGTTATATATCATGATGAACTAGATCCGTGTAGCAAGTACGAAGATTTGGGGGTATTACACTAAGCATATCAATTAATTACTCTAGTAAATTTTTTATAATTTAATAATCATCTTCTCAAAATCTTAACCAATTATATCTCTTAATTGCTATGTGGAATAATTATTGTGAATGGTTTTTAAAATTCTGGATTACCTGACATGTGTGTAATGATTAGTCGCATCGGAGTATAGTTGTGACTGGGCCTGCAAACGAACTGAACCGTTCGTGAACAGGTTCAGTTCAAGTTCGGTTCGATAAGGTTCAATTTAATTAAGTTATCGAGGTAAGTTCGCATATGGTATCGCATTTGATTGCATAATCGAATATGTTTGTGAACTATATGGTTCAATTCAACTTTGTTCATGAACAATTCAAGTTTGATTCAATTCAATTGGTCCACAAGTGGTTCATGAGATGCTCGAGTTCGAATTATATTTCTTCAATGCATGTAATGAGTTGATTCAAATGTTCATGAACTTGATCAAGTTCAAATATGTTCATGAGTTGTTAGCGAATGAGTTTGTATTCGTGAACATTTAGATAATTGCGAACATGATGTTATTCGACTATATTCGCGAACTGTTTACTAACAGCTATCGTTCCGAATGTGCACATGTATGTTGGTTCGATCATGTTATATGAACATGTTCGACTAATAGTGTTCGAGTTCATCAAAGTTTGGATTGAATCGAATCTTTTGTAGACCCATTTGTGACTCTTTTTACCTTTGACTCATCTTCTTTTTGACTTTCCTATTAGAGTCGCGTTGGTTCCATTTCTTCATTCTGATTGATTGCCCCTAGACTTATGATTTAAATCATAGGTCCACCTAAAATTATTAATCCTAACATCTACATATGTCGGGGAAACACTTATTTTAGAATAAGTGGATGTCTTTATCTTCTTTTAAGGGATTTAAAGCTTCCATTTATTTGTAACTTTGTTAACCTAGTAAGTATATGATTGAGTACTTAATGAAGTTAACTGAGTTAGTATGCAATGTATGAATGCAATCTAGTCTAATCTACCATGAGGATTATACAAAGGGTTAATACCACTTTAGACCCTCCTAGTTTCACCTATTTTATATGTGAGGATCCGAATTTTCAGGATTTCCTTAATAATATTAAATGAGAATTTAATTGATAAATTATCAAGGTTGTTTAAATTAATTATTATTTTATGTGATTTAAGGTATGTGATAAGATTTAATTAGTAAATTAAATCTGTACAGAGATCATGACGAATTGTGTTAATTTAAAATAATTGGAAACTAAATAAATTGTTTAAAAACAATTTATGAAGAATAAGAGAAATTTCTTGTAAAGGCAATAAAATTATTATGGAAATGCAGAAATTATAAATTAATTGAGGTTATGTGGTAATGTGAAATATATGAAAGTAGATATGTATATATATACATTTGTATATAAATATAAATGTATATGTTTAAGTAATAATTATAAATGTTATTAATTATGGAAATTAAGGGATTAATAAGTAAATTAATCCAATTTTAAATGAAAAGCGAATGAGGAAGTTAATAAAATTGTAATTATTGATTTTAGATTTAATTAAGAATTATGGTGGAGATTTAGAGATTGATTGAGAAGAAATGTAATTATATAATTTATATAAGAAAATTAAAGTGATGTATAAAGGAAATTATAATTATATAAATTATATAAGGATAATTATATAATTATATAATAGTATTAAAATAATGAGAGAGTTAATGAATGTATAATTATTGATTATATAATTAATTAATAATTATGGAGGAATTTAAGAAATTATTTAAAAGGAGAATGTAATTATATAAATTATATAATATTAAATGATATAATTTATATATAAAGAAATTAATATGAAATGTAAAGAAATGAAATTAAATGAGGAAAAATGAATGTTTTTAAGTTATTAAAAATTATGTTTATGTATAATGAAATTATTATGACTTTTATGAAGAATAATATTTCGGAAACGTGAACATGTTAATGTAACATGATGTCCAAGTAATGAAGTGGAAAATTATGAAAAATAATTTTCATATGTTATATGAATTATTTTATGATATTTGGAGGTATAAATTACCTCATTTAATTACATGCATGTCATTATGCGTGTACAAAATTTGTCAAATAAAATACCAAAAAAGGTATTAATATTACTCATAAATCATGTTATGATTTTTAGTGAATTAAAATAAATATTTTATATATATTATATAAAATATTTATTACACGTAATAATTACGTAATGTATTTAATTAATTGATTTGCATGCAAATTTGGAAATTATCCGAAATTGGAACGTTCGAGAGAGGCTTAAGTCGGTGGAAATTTTTATATTGGCCAAGTTGGTGGGGATTATAAAAGCCAACAAAGGTAAGTAAAAGAAAGGAGGAGAAATAATAATAATAATAATAATAATAATACTCTTCCCCTCTCTTTTCCTCCTCTCCCATCCGAACACTATCACCGCCGTCCATGACCACCGTGACCTCCATAGCCACCACTAGAGATGTGGAACAAGCATCATGGAAGCTTTATTTGGCTTGAGGAAGGTTGATCGAGTAAAGGGTATGAACTACCAATTTAATAGTAGAATTTTCAGGCAAGTTCTTCAGTCATTTAATGTTAAATGTTGTATGTTATGATATGTTAATATTTGTTTAATAAATTATGTGTTATGTGATCTGTGGCTAATATGACAACTATGTGTACTTTGTGCAATGATGTGAGATATATTGCTATAGTAGAAGCACAAGCACATGATGTATGACACACACCGAGCATGTTAAGGTATGTGCTACGTGACGCTTTAACTGTTGAACTTGCTGAGCCGTTGTGCTCATTACTTGCTTAAAATAAATTTTTGCAGGTTAAGAAATGAATTTCAGAAATATCGGATTATATTAGAGATGGATCAATCTAGAAGATTGTAAATGAAATGGTTATATTCAAAATGGTAAATTGCAAAGTTTGTTTGATGTTTCGTATATTCATATACGTTGGACCTGTATAGAATAAATAGAGTTAAATTGTGAACCGTGAATGTTTAAGATAGCTGTTACATTAGAAATTATTATATGTTTGATTTTGAATGACGCAACAAGGAATAATTGTATGAATGTAAATAACATTAGATTTTGAATATGAGCATGATGTTATTGGTAGTAGAAAGAAATAGTTAAGGTTGCGATCCAGGGACTAGGATCCAGATGTAAAGATTTTAATAGCCAAATATTTTAATACAATGATTGAATTGAGAAAAAGAAAAATTTATACCGAAAATTTGGTAATTGATGATTTTGAAATTAAATAATGGATCAATTTAGGTGATGAAAGATTTATTAACGGACCGAAATTTGGACGTTATAAAGATAATGTATAATGAATACAAAGTTTAAGGGAATAAAGGTGGTCGAATTTCGGGGTCGTTACATTATAATTGGGTCCCTAAAGTATAAATTCTCTCGATATAGAACCCAAAGTACATTTAAGACTTCATTACCGCTAGTGAAGTTTGTTTATATTATGTTTATTGTAATTTTGTTTTAAAATGCTAGTGGCCATATTAAATATGATTATGGTACACTTTGATGCTAAAAACTTGGATGTGTTCTTATTTGTATATCTTGTTTTATGTGTAAATAAAAGTTGTTGCTTCTGATGATGTTATTAAGTATTAGTATTGATAATGCTGTTAAGTGTTAGTATTGTTGCTTCAATGATGATATACTATATGTTTGTTTGGTTAATAATGTTTACAACATTTGCAACAATATTGTTCAGTAAATTTTGATCTCTAAATGCATCGCACCATTTTTGTTATATTGCGTTTGAGGCCCAATGCTGCATTTGTGGGTTAAATAAGTTGCGTTTGAAATAAGCTATTTTTAGACGAATAAAATTTTCACTTCTATATTTTTACATTCAGACGCTTCAGATGTTATGTAAAAAATATGCAGTATATGACTATGTTAATGTGTTGTTGGTCGTGATGTTATTAGGAAATAGTTAAATGCACAGATGCCCTTAATATTCTGCAGAATCAAGAAAGAAATAAATGAAGAAAACTCTATTAATTGCAAGATCATGAGAACACGAATAAGAAGAAGAAGAATAAGAAGAACCATGTAGATTGTTACAAGTAGAATTGAAATGAGGGTGATACACTTGATTGCCATCATCTACGTTTTCTTCTTCATTGTCATCATCTTCGTTCTAGTCTTCTTCACTGTCCTCATTGTCGTCTTCTTCTTCTTCATCTTCAAAGTCTTCTGCTTCATCTTCTCTAGCTTCGACATTTTTTGAATGTGGCCACATCCAAAAATAAAAAGCCTAGGAATACAATTACATGATTTCTGCTTATGTTTGTTTCTGACATTGATTGAAGCATGGCATGATTTCTTGCGAGGTAAGTGGCACTGTGGCAGAATCGGTTCCCTTTTAGGGTTCTTTTGCAAGTTGCATATAAGGTGTTTGTCAAAATGATTAATAAAAACCTTTGTAAACCAGAAACAAACTTGTAGTACCAAGGTGTATTTAATGTTTTTAGTATTGTTCCAATTTGAATGGACCTATATAGAAACTTAAAATCATAATATTTGTTATTATAACCCTGAATTTCGTGGAACGATTTTTTTTCACTGTTACACATTCTCACGACCCTGTAAAATGACAAGCAAAGTGAAAAATGTTGGTTTATATTCTTAGTGATTTTAATGATGACATTATGATTGTGTTCAAATGACTAGGTTTGATTTTCTTGGATTAATTTGACACACGTATTGATATAGGCTGTTGTTCAAGATGGCCAAATTTGGATATAAGTCCATTAGAAATTACCTTTAGGATTGCATGACAGTTTTTCTAGCCTAAAGGTTTTAAATTCAAGACAAGTTTTATTGCTGGAAAAATCTATTTTGAAATGGAGTCTATTAAGGAATCTGTTTAGCTGTGCAATATGTTTAGAGTTGAGAACCTTATCATAAAAACTCCTTCTTTCCTTTAATTAAGCTTTTCAGTCTTGTTTGGAAACCATATCTTTGAATAGTTGATTTGAAGTATATATTATATCCTTGTAATCCTCTAATTATGTTTGACTGAAAAATTGTATCTTTGACATGCTAAAATTTGCGAATATTTTATAGTCGTTGGTCATATCAAAGCTATTGATATTACAATCTTTTTCAATCAAAGACTGAGCTTTTCATGCTAACAATATTCATATAGCTGTTGGTCTTGGTTCTATATATTCACATCCTGCTCAGCTAAAAAAGGAAGAACTTTTAAAGAGGTAATTCATCTTACATAGAGGTACTTACATTTGAGATCTTACTAAGTCTTGTTCCAGTAATTAATTATATTGTTCTTAAATTCTTTGGGGTTAGGAATTCATTGTAGTCATAGCCTTTGTATTAAAGTCTGAACACAAGCATAGTTTGACTTATGTAATCCAATGGTGGCAAGTTCTGTACAAAGGAAGCTTTAAAGGTCTCAATGGTGAGAAAAGTTGCAGAAGTGCAAGGGGGCAGTGGTGTCCAACACATAACTGGGCTTCTTTGTACAAGGAGTTCTCTTGTAATCATTTGAGTATTAATTCTAATAAAAAGAGTCTTCAATAGCAATTAGTATTGGATATGAATTAGGCCACTAGATTAGAGGATAGGGGCAAAACCACGTAAAAATCTTGGTGTGATTTTTTTCTGTCATCTTTCTTATTCTGCATTTTATATTTCTGCATATTTGGTTTCTATTCCTCACTTAAAAATACACGAATCCAGACATATAAGCAAAAAGGGTATCCCGTCTGATAGTAATTGAAGAAGAACTTAAACTAAAGCAGACACCAAAGCATATAGGCATACCTGTCTAATTTAGACCTGTAGCAGAAAAACTTAAAAAATTTGTCATTATCGATCGCTTTTAGTCTAGACACCTAGTCAACCCCCCCCCCCCTCCCCCCTTTAGGTGTGTATATATACAGAATTTCATTTGGTATCAGAGCAAGGCTCTACTAATATTGATCTTTGTAGATCGTAGGGAAAGACCCTGTGGCACACCTCAACTTTTGAGAAGGGCAGTCCACAAGCAAGTCGTCTCTGTTGCTCGAGAGCGAAAACTTCAACTTCTGGAAATTTAGAATGAAAATCTATCTCAACAGGGACCTATGGGAATTGTGGGTAGTTGAAAATGGACCCATCATCCCAAGGCATGACGATGGCAAACCCAAGACTTTCATGGAAATGGATGCAAATGAATCTTATATGGTATCTTATCACTCCCAAGCCATAGATATGCTGTTGAGTGGTATGGTTCAAGTTGAAATCGACAAGGTCTCTGTATGTGATACAGCAAAAGAAATTTGGGATACAATCATCATGAGTAATGAGGAAACTACTAAGGTGAAGGAAGTTAAGCTAAACATGTTGATGCAAGAATATGAACTTTTCAAGTTAGAAAAGAATGAAACAATTAAAGAAGCTCAAGCAAGGTTCCTCACTCTAATGAACTCACTAAGCATGCTGGTCAAAAAATTGATCAAAATAAATAGAAAGTTATTAAGAGTTATTCCCAAACGGTTCACACAAAAAGTCACAATTCTTCAAGACTCATCAACTATCAGCACCATGGAAACTCTGACATTATATTTGGAGAGCTTGAAGAATTTAAAAATCAGCTGAAAATAGATGATGAAGAAGATAAGGCACCAAAGAAGAAGACTTTGGCCCTATAAACTGAAAGTTACATGGAAGGTGATGACGAAGACTCTGATGAAGAAATAGCAATGATGACTCAAAAATTAAGAAAACTAATTAGGAAGAAGAACAAATCAAAGTTCCAAGAAAAAATTTCAACAATAAAAAGGATTACAAGCAAAAACTACAAGAGGAAACTTGTTTTAAATGTGGAAGGCCTAGTCACTTTAAGAGAAACTGTTTTTAACTCAAAATGAAGATCAAAGAAAACATCTCAAAAAGGGAAAGCATTAATGACATGGAGTGATGATGAATCCGATCATAAAGCTGATCAAGATGATGAAACTACTCAACTATGATTCACTAGATTAAACAACCAAGAATCATCCGAGGTAAACACTGAACTTGGTGATATTAATATTTCTAATTATCTTGTTTTAAAGAATGAAAATCTTTGTATTAAAGAGAAAAATTCTTATTTAAAAATTGGATAAATAATTTAACGAAAGAAGTAGAAACATTGATTGAAGAAAAATAAGAAATAGTTAAAGATTGTACACCAAGTGAAGTGTCCAAGTTAAATGCTAAAATTGACTACGTAGATAACTATAATAAAATTTTGTATAATCGTGCAAATAAATTACATGAAGAAAACAATAGTCTTAAAAAGGAAAATGATAATTTAAAAGAAAGTCTAAAAATGATGGATGCATGTATTGATGCAGTTAATGATGGAAAAATAGTAAACAAGCAAAATAACAATGAGAAAGAAATAATTTTATTAAAAAAGGATATTGCAAAATTTGTTCAAGGAGAAGAAAAGTTGAATATAATGTTGGGTGCTCAAAGGTCAAGTTTAAATAAATAAGGAATTGGGTATAATCCTGTTAAGAACATAAAAATCACTACTAATAAAATTAGAATAATAAATAATAAACTAAGAAACAAGCCTCTTTATTGCTCACCTTTTCATTTCTTGCAAAAAATATGGTTTAGAAGGACATTTTGATACAAGCTGTAATAAAATAAAAATAAAAATAAAACAAG
This sequence comes from Hedera helix, assembly GCA_947179155.2. Classification (NCBI taxonomy): domain Eukaryota; kingdom Viridiplantae; phylum Streptophyta; class Magnoliopsida; order Apiales; family Araliaceae; genus Hedera; species Hedera helix. Next base: position 9,744,732 of record OX359267.1, on the reverse strand, counting down.
TTTGGGCAAAAAAAAGTGAATTAATTGCTACTAACAAAAACGGACCCAAACAGATTTGGGCTCCAAAAAGATTAGCTACTTCTTTGTTTTGTAGGTATGTGTAAAGGTTAAAGTTCCATCAAATAAATGGGTACTAGATAGTGGGTGCTCTAGACACATGACTGGTGATAAAACAAAATTCACCTCACTTGTTGCAAAGAAAGGAAGAACAGTTACCTTTGGAGATGACACCACATGCCAAATTATTGGTAAAGGTAAAGTTGAAAGTGGTAAGGTCTTTATTGATAATGTTTAGCATGTTAAAGGGTTAAAATATAATTTAATTAGTGTAAGTCAACTTATGAATAGTGGTCATAAAGTAATTTTTGATAAAGATAAACGTGATATTATTCATGTTTCACGTAATGTTCCTTTAGTGGCTAATAGGGAATGTAATATTTATACAATCAATTTTGAATATGAAATTAAAGATATTTGTTTAGCTGCTGTTCAAGATTAAACTAATATATGGCATAGAAGGTTAGGGCATGTGCAGATGGAGTTAATTAACAAGTTAGTTGCAAAGGACCTTGTCAAAGGTCTACCAAAGCTGAAATATGAAAAGAGATGTATTTGCAATGTATGGCAGTTAGGTAAACAAGTAAGAAATTCTTTTATAAGCAAAAACAAGGTATCTACATCCTTACCTCTTCAATTATTGCATCTTGATTTATTTGGACCCGAGAGATATGTAAGCTTAGGAAATAATCATTATGCATTTGTTATTGTTGATGATTTTTCAAGACTTACGTGGATTTTATTTTTAAAAACTAAAGATCAAGCTTTTGTAGAATTTGAAAAGCTCGTAAAGAATCTTGAAACAAAACACAGCCTTAAGCTAATTGGTATAAAGAGTGACCATAGTGGTGAGTTTGGAAAGGATTTTATACCATATTGTAGTGAGAAATGTGTTACACATGAGTTTTTCGTACCAAGATCACCACAACAAAATGGAGTGGTGGAACGTAAAAATCGTACTCTCCAAGAAATCGTGAGAACACTTCTTCAAGAAAGTAAACTGCATAAGAAATTATGGACAGAGGCTGTAAATATTGCATGTTACATCTTAAATAGAATATTAATTAGACCCATCTTATTGAAAACACCATATGAATTACTAAACAAGAGAATACCTAATATAAGTTATTTTAAAGTATTTGGTGCTAAATGTTTCGTTCTAAATACTCATGGTAATCTTGGTAAATTTGATGTTAATTCAATTGAAGCTATTTTTCTTGGATATTTAACGCATAGTAAGGCGTATAGGATTTATAATCTTGAAAAATTAAAAGTTGAAGAATATGTCCATATAATTTTTGATGAACTTAACCATGATCTTCCAAAAGAATATGAAGATTTTGCAGGAAAAAGCGATCTGAATCGTGGAAATCAGACAGCTGAATTCAGACAGTCTAACCCGTCTACATCAGAAGGAAAAATAAATAAACTTGGAAAGTAAACAGATAAAATCAAACAACCTGACTCGTCTGCTTTAGAAGAAAACTCAAATATACAAACACCTAAATCCAGACAGCTAGTGTCGTATGCTTTAAAAGACAAATCACACGAACATTCAGAGGCAGAAGTTGACATACTTGAACCGGAAGAGCAAATGACCACTGCAAGACTTCCTAGGTCGTCTAGAATTGTGAAAAATCATCCTCCTAATCTAATCATTAGAGATCCTAACACTTGGATGAACACAAGGAAGAAAGGACAAAATTATTGTGCATTTTTAGCTTTTCTTTCACATATAGAAATAAAAAATGTCAATGAAGCAATTCAAGATGAGAATTGGTCTATTGACATATATAAAGAATTAAATCAATTTGAAAGATGTCATGTATGGGAACTTGTTAAACGTCCTAAAATGTATCTATAATTGGTACAAAATGGGTGTTCAAAAATAAACTTGATGAAAATGGCATAATAATTAGAAACAAAGCTAGGTTGGTAGCATGGATATAACCAACATGAAGGAATAAATTTTGAAGAAACCTTTGCCCCAATTGCAAGGTTATTAGTAATTAGGATTTTGTTGGCAAATGCTTGCTATAGGAAGTTTAAATTATATCAAATGGATGTGAAAATTGCCTTCTTAAATGGTTATTTAAATGAAGCTAGAAGTATATGTTAAGCAACCACCCGATTTTGAACATGAAAAATATCCTAATTATGTGTACAAGTTAAAGAAAGTATTATATGGGCTAAAACAAGCTCCAAGAACCTGGTATGATAGGCCAGCAAATTTATTTTAGATAATGGTTTTAATCGAGGTAAAATTGACTCCACTCATTTCATCAAGAGAAAAAATAAATATTTACTAATTGTTCAAATTTACGTTGATGACATTATTTTTTGTGCTACTAATATCTCTTTGTACGAGTGGTTCTCAAAATGCATGCATAGTGAATTTAACATGAGCTTAATGGGTGAGCTAAATTACTTCTTGGGGCTGCAAATTAAACAATCTGAGAAAGGAATCCATATTCACCAATCAAAATATATATAAGAGCTATTAAAGAGATTTGGTTTTTAAAATACCAAATCAAATGCAACTCCAATTAGCACTACCATCAAGTTAACCACAGATTATGTACAGTGTTTGATTGTTGGTTTATATTCGTAGTGATTTTAATGATGACAATATGATTATGTTCAAATGAATAGGTTTGATTTTTTTGGACTAATTTGATAAGTGTATTGATATAGACTGTTGTTTATTATGGCCAAATTTGGATATAAGTCCATTAGAAATTACCTATAGGATTGCATGAAAGTTTTTCTATCCTAAAGGTTTTAAATTTAAGACAAGTTTTATTGCTGAAAAAATCTTTCCAAGAATTAAAATGAATGATATGCAATCTATTTTGAATTGGAGTTTATTAAGGAATCTGTTTAGCTGTGCAATCTGTTTAGAGTTAGAAATCTTATCATAAAAACTCATTCTTTCCTTTAATTAAGCTTTTCAGTCTTTTTTGGAAACTATATCTTTGAATAGCTGATTTGAAGTATATATTATATCCTTGTACACCTTTAATTAAGTCTGATTGGAAAATCGTATATTTGACTTGCTGAAATTTGGGAAATTTTTATAGTCGTTGGTCATATCAAAGTTGTTCATATTACAATCTTTTCAATCAAAGACTAAGCTTTTCATGCTAACAATATTCATATAGTTGTTGGTCTTAGTTCTATATATTCACATCCTGCTCGGCTAAAGAAGGAAGAACTCTTAAAGCTGCAATTCAACTTATCTAGAGATACTTACATTTGAGAGTTTACTATGTCTTGTTCCAGTAATTAATTATATTGTTCTTAAATTCTTTAGGGTTGGGAATTCATTGTAGTCATAGTCTTTGTATTAAATTCTGAATACATTCGTAGTTTGACTTGTGTAATACAGTGGTGGCAAGCTCTGTACGAAGGAAGCTTCAAAGGTCTCAATGGTAAAAAAAGTTGGAGAGGTGCAAGGGGGCAGTGGTTTCCAACACATAGCTGGGCTTCTTTGTACAGGGAATTCTCTTGTAATCATTTGAATATTAATTTTAATAAAAAGAGTCTCCATTACTAATTGGTATTGGACGTAGATTAGGCCACTAGATTAGATGATAAGGGTGAACCATGTAAAAATCTTGGCGTGATTTTTATTCTATCATCTTTCTTATTCTTCATTTTATACTTCTGCATATTTTGTTTCTGTTCTTCACTTGAAGATACACTAATCCAGACATATCAGCAGGCAGGGTATCACGTCTGATAGTAATTGAAAAAGAACTTAAACTAAAGTAGACACCAAAGCAAACAGGCATACCTGTCTGATTTAAACCTGTAGCTGAAAAACCTATTTCTTTTTTTTTGTCATTATCGATCACTTTTAGTCTAGACACCTATTCAACCCCCCCCCCCACCCCCACCCCCCTCTACGTGTGCATATATACAGAATTTCATCTATAGCTTTTGGTGTAGTGGAAAGCGCTTGATCTTTCATTTGGTATCAGAGCATGGTCACAGGTTAGAGCCGCTCCAGAATCAATTTAGGAGCGAATAATCGCTCAGGGAGTAACCTCTCGACCCGTTGGCACTAGGTGCAGCCCCTCATATTCGTCTGCTGCTTAACGTGGGGCTCTGTACCGCCATATGCTAAGGAAATAAAGTTGTGCCATTATTAAAAGTTATAACTTTTGGTGCAGTGGTAAATATTTGATCCTTCAAAAATAATCCTATGTTGAACCAAAGTAAAAGCAAATAAATTTCTAAATCGACTTTTAAATTTGACATAATAAAAAAAATCATTTCTTTTGGATTGTGTAGCGAGTCTATTTTTGGAAGGTTAAAATGGTAAAATACTGTTACTAAGGCATTTCGAAAAAACTGATTATCAAGCAACATTTCTTCATTAAGATACAATTCTATTATGATCCTCTACATTATTCAGATGTCTAAATTGTTCAGATCTTAACAAAGAATTTTGTCAAACATAACCTAAGTTACATATGGTATAAGAAGGGAAGTTAGGTAAGCAATGAGTATCTTTTGGCAAATAATATAAGAGTCTTGCTACATATTACAATAAAAATATATCAATGTCGTTGCAACTAGACATAATGACATAGTGTAAAAATAATATAAATATATGAATAAATGATTAATGTGTTGACTCGTAATGAAATTCATCAAACTTTCGTTAAAATATATTTATTTATTTTTTGATAACATAATTCCTTTCTTTCTTTTCTCTACTTTTTCTCTATAAACCTTAATTACCCTATACATTTGTTATCAAAACTATATCTAAAATCATACTTTCTCTGTTTCATAAAAATAATTTCATTTGATTTTGTTCTTAGTTAATTTATGAATTTCTAAAATTTAATTTATTATGTGAATTATTCAAAGTTATAAATTCCATACTTCTCATTATGGTGAACGGGTTGAAATTTAGTTAGATGATGACCACAAACTAGAGATACCAACCATGCATTAAACTTTCCATGGTAGCCGCACATTATAAACATACAATTCAACAAATCTCCATATACATGGCTAATTATTAATTTGCCTGCAAAACCCATATACATGTTTAATTGCTTGTGACATTATGAATGGGCCATAAAACTAACTGTTCAATTTCACTAAAATTGATAGCCAATTACTATGTCTATGTTGGGATATAATTATTTAGAGCGGTGTCAGTCCACAATTATTCACAGCCTGGTGCAGGTACTGGCCTATTTTTTACACACTACAATGAGCCTAATATAGGGGCAGACCCATTACAGTGTCCTTTGACGATTTAATATGTTAAGACAATCAAAATTCAAACTGACTTATGATTTCTTATAAGACTATATTCTCAGTATTGGATGGAGAAGGATTGACCTGGTTATGTATTACAGTCACAACGTAACTCTAGTTAAGACTTTTAGTCAAATTGATCTCGGGCGCGTGGTAGTAGGGCTGCTAAGAAAAGTATAAATACAGCTATAACTAGAGTCCATCAACACTTTACATAACATCACATATCAATACGTTTTTATTATTCCAACAATTTGCATCCCTCCATTGTTTACGTTTTTGGCTTGTACTTATTCTCACACCGGAGCTATCCCTTGACAGCTAAAGTCGTCAAGTTTTTTGGTGTGACCACTGTCTGTTCACTATGCATGTTGTTCATTGTTTGGTGATTTCAACTGGTGTACAAAATCCTACGTTAACATTGGTGCTAAAAGGAAGGTCGATTGATATTTGGTTAAAATCACCAGTTCAATTCTGAATTATTGTTATGGCGAATAAGGGAGATTCAATTCAGGACCAAGAGAGGTCCTCTACAGTACCAGCACCGCGTCAACCAAGGGGATCGGTGAAAGACAGACTTGGTCTCATTAATCCAAAGTCTAAGACTATCATGACGTAATATGCTCCAGTTAGGCGATGGTTGTTCACTCCATCCAACACACTCGACCAGGATCTATAGAGGCGCAGGGCAGACCATTACTATCCTTCTTGGTAGGATCGGGACAGGGGATCTAGTAGATAGAATCAGTGTGAATTGATCAAAAAACAAAAGATTAAAGAAGCTGAAGATGCACTTAAGGTCCTACGGCTCTGACAGTAAGAGTAGAGTGCACATATGTCCGAACTTAAGAGCTACTGTTGTAGGAATTGATGGGAGGAAGAAATTTCCAAGAAGAAAGGCGAAACGGAGTGGGAATATCAAGGTTGTCTTTCCATCGGAGAAATGCCTCTACTTTTTGTCCTTGCCTAGATTTTGAAGGAGAATTTACAAGAGCAGAAACACGAGAAAAATAAGTACAAACTAAAATGACTTGTATGAGTGAAAGCAAGAATGAAGATAACTGAATGGAGCGCAAATTTTCTTTTGAAGAGGCTTAATCAAGAGCTAAAAAGGAAAATGTGTTAATGATGAAATATATGATCTGCATTGAAGTATTTATAGATGAAATCAAGCACTGTGAGAGCTCTCTGTTACATAAGAGTACAGTTAGTAGTTTGGTGGCATGGAAGACCTTGGAAAGAAGTCCTCGTTATCTCAAAATTTTACATTTAAGCTTGTATGTTTATTTTACTTACTCCGTACCAAACTTAGTGATACATTTCTAAAATGAGGACTTTTTAGGATAATTTATATTTTAAAATTTACCCTTAATATTAGTTAAAAATTTAATAATGGTGGCGTGATGGTAAAAACGATAATAGAAAAGTAATGACAAATTTGGAATATTATGCTGCTTTATAGTGTTAAAACTGTAATGCATCTCTTCTTTTTAAAATAGACAAAAACGGAACATGCATCTCTAATTTTAAAATCGAGGACATAATTTTTCTAGACATTATTTTGAATGAAACAAAGTTGCATTGGTCATGGAGAAGCACATACATAGAAGTAAGGAAAAGGAAAGCGAGTAGGAGAGACCAAAAAAGGAGAAAGAAATTTTATTAAGGAGGACTCACTAGAAGAAAGGAGTCCACCACTAGGACTGAAGTCCTCCCAAATATCTGGATTACTTTATTTTATCTTTCCTGTAACACTCCGACCCGGTTACATGTTCGAAGTGTCACACGCCGCAAGCCCGAAGGCTTGCAAGACAACAATATCAATAGCGCAGCCCAAACGAAAACATAATAATGAAACTCTCTTGAAACCAAATAATTTTTCATTATCAAAATTACACTAAGGTTCAATAATTAAATACTGAAAACATAACTTTGGAGACCCAGCTCCATTAAACAAAAGTCTTATCATAATTCTAAAATATTCATAAACTTCTTAAACTAAATATCTTCTGGTCATCCACAAAAGTATCAACTATGCTCGGCTCTAAACAATGTTTCCTGTAAAAATTAATATAAGAGTGAGCGGTAAAGCTTAGCAAGTAACAATCTTTACTATTTAGGTGGATCAAGTACAGTTTTCAAAACTTTTTCAAAATAACTTTTTGTTCAATAACGATAGTAAACATACTTGTTGAAAATAATCTTTTCTTGTTCGATAATAATAGTCGATATATACATTCAAAACCAAAATCAATAATTATAAAACACAATTCGAAAACGATTTCAATATATTCAATAAACGATTTCGATATGTTCAATATATTCGATGCATCTTTTAATCCACAGCTCTTGCAACTAAGGTTACAGCAGCCCTGTAATACGGCCCTTATGTTCAATAATGTCAATGATACGCCCCCTACTAAGGTATCTTATCATGCACGCGGCCCGAAAAGTACCCCGCAACGGGTATCTGAAGGTGTGTGCCTTAGTAGATCCTAAATTATTTCGAAACTAGCGTAAACACTAACGGATTCAATACATAGTCGGACTGAGGTTTCTAAAATCAATTTCTTAATATTTTTGATATTCAAAACTATACTTATTTCACAGTTTAAAATCACGTAATCTCATTTTCTAAATCAAAATTCTATTTTAATACTTGATCCGGGTTTTTAACAAAATACAAGTGTAACATTTTCATTCAAATGGAAGCCTTAAATAAAGTATAACAATTTTTGAAACACTACATTTAGGCATCCGAATAATTTCTAAAGCATACATAATTATAAACGATAATTTCAAAATATTAAATAGTTCAAAAAGTCACTTACACTATACAGTTTGAAAATACTAAACAGTTCGGAGAGTCACTTACCTCGATATTGCTGAACACAAAATTAATAGTCGAACGATTCCTAAATATAAATTTAAAACAAATAAATGTCATTAGGACAATTCTATTATTTAACAGCTTTCTTATTTTATTTTATTTTCAAAATAACTATAAGTATATTTACAAAAATATTCTTTCAATATTTAATCAATTTTCAAACAAATATTACTATTATGCCAAAGCAATAATCTAAATTGCAATAATAATTAAAACTAATAATGTTAATCTAAAACTATTAACTAATAATCTAAATACAAAATAATAATTAAAACTAATAATACTAATCCAAAACTAGTAACTACTAATCTAAAAACCAAAAAAATAATTAAAACTACAAAAATAATAACAATATAAAAATACTAATTACTAACTAGATATACCAAATACTAACAAACTAGGTACAATATTTAAAACTATATAAAACAAATAATAACAATACATAAAATTAATAAGAAACATACCCGAAACTATGAGGTTCGCAGTCCGCCCACGTTCTCGACACCGAAAATTTTAATTAATGAGGTCCTTACTAAAGAGGTCCTCACACAAAAAGTTTCTCACAAAATAGGAGGTACTTAATATTTTGTAAAATAAAACATATGTTAGTGTGCCATATATAGGCTATGGGAAGGGGAACTTTTTAGTGGGTGGGCGATGTGGGACTAAAAGGAAAAAAAAGGAACCGGGTATTACATTTCCTCTCTTTCTTTTGTGTTCAATATTGCAGAGTATTTAGTTCTTTCCCTTTATGATGTTTGAAGATAACCATATAGAATTCATCTCCTTTCTTAAAAGAAAAGGTGAAAGGAAAGACTGATTGAGATAAAGAGTAAAGAGTAAAGGATTTATACAATTTTAATTAAGTAAATTAAGTGATTTGAATTTGTTTTGCCTTCAATTTTCACATTCCATCCCCCTTAGAATTGGCATAGAACTTTAAAAAAAAAAGTGGGAATTGAATAATTCCTTGTTCAACTGTTAGCCATTTGGAACTCGCAATGAGCAAGGGAAAGGAAAGGAAAAGAAAACGATAAGTAATTTATTAAAAAAATCTTCTTAATGAATGCAAGTGCAACAATTAATAATTTAAAAAAAAAATACAAATGTAATGTGAAAATCAGTGGTAGTGATCATAAATCAAAAACGAATGTCGAGCATGTGAACAATATCCAAGAAGTTTCATAATATTTCGGTGCCTTATCTCAGTCAATGCCCTTACCTCATTAATGAAACCTCTACGATCAACAATTTCAGATGATGAGTGAAGCCGCTTTACAACTACAATATTGCCTGATTGTAGCTTTGCTTTGTACACATTTCCAAATCTTCCCTTTCCAATGCAATATGCATCATCAAATTCCTTTGTTGAATTTATGATTTTATTGTACATTGCTCTCCCATCAAAACTTGATATAGTAAACAAATCTTCATTTTCTCTATCCTGCTTTCTGACTTTTTTGTTTCTCTTTATTTTTTTTAGAAATGATGAGAAGCCCCATAAATGCACAAAGAAGTAGAGCTGCTCCCACAATAGGGAGTACTATAATAAGAATGAGTTTGTGGCTCTTCTTCTCGGTTAAAGGACTTTTGCAAGGTTACAAGCCGGTAATGTTGCCACACAGACCATTATTCCCTTGTAAAGTTTCAAAGGAAGCATTCAAAAAGGCGATGCTATTTGGGATCGGACCTTGCAACCTATTATAGGATATGTCAATGTACGATAAGCCATGCATATGATCAAAAGCCTTTGGAATGGAACCAAAGAATTAATTGTGGGAAATATTTAGCATCTCCAAACTTTCCAAACTGTCGATATGTGATGGTATCGTCCCTGTCAGCAAATTATGGCTAAGATCGAGCAACGATAGATGAACTAACTTGATCATTTGAATGGGAATTTCTTGGCTGAAATTGTTGCTGCTCAAGTTTAAATAAAACAGCTGCAGGCAGTACCCTAAATTTCCTGGAATCGACCCATTCAATCTGTTTGTGGACAGATCAAGATACAGAAGATCAGCAAAGGATCCGAGTTCTTCAGGAATAGTGCCAAAGAGTTGGTTATCATTCAAACGGAGTTCCAAAAGATTAGTCAACTTCCCAAATTCCTTCGGAATCTGTCCAACTAAACGATTTGAAGAAAGATCAAGTTTATATAGTTGAGTCATGTTTCCAAACTCAGGTGGTATGGCACCAGTGATGTTATTCCTCGAAATTTGCAGGTTCGTCAACTTCTTGCCCTTTGTCCAATTTTCAGAGAGCTCCCCATAAAACTTGTTATTATTGAGGTTCATGAAAGCTAAATCTGGATAGTTGCCAAAAGCTTCAGATATATTCCCAGTAAGCTGGTTCCCATCGAGGCGAACTCTCTGTAAGCTTAAGCAATTTCTCAAGCTTTTGGGGATTGAGTCGATGAGCTTGTTGTCGTTTACAGTGAAGTTCTGAAGTTTTCCTTTGAGGTAAATCTTTTCTGGCAAGTACCTAGAGAATTGATTCTCTTCCATTTCCATAACAATCAGTTTCAAATTTCCAATTTCTTCTGGTATGGGACCAGAAAGTTGATTGTAGCCGATAAATAAAATTTCCTGTTGGCGTGAGCTGTAGATTAGAAGACAAATGAGAGGGATTGTAGGGAAAGTGTAAATACGATTCCTTCTATTAAGGGCCAAAGGATCCCAGCTATAATCCTAGCCTTGATTTGTGTTAATCACCAAAAATAAAGAGTTAAATAACTCTATATATACTTGTAATATTGCTGTGAATAGATAAGAAAAACTGAATATGATTTTCTGTCATGGTATCAGAGCCAAAACCAATTCCTGGTACAAACACAAATCCTAGCTCCATAGTTGCTCACTTATTACACACCTCTCAAAGATGGGAGACCCAAATAGCCAGATGGAATACTCGAATACTCTACTTGATCCAAAAACGATTCTTTCTTACCTCTTTACAACCAAAATGGCCGAAGCCCTGTCCAAGGCTCAAACACCTACCAATTTTCCAGAACTTGCTGCTGTCCTAATCGGAATTAAGTTAGATGGTTCCAACTTTGCTCTTTGGTCCCAGGTGGTGGAGATGTATATCTCCGGGAAGGATAAACTGGGTTACATCAATGGAGAATTACCCCCTCCATCTCCGACTGATATATCTTACCGAAAGTAGCGAACGGACAATGCAATTGTCAAAGGCTGGTTGATTAACTCCATGGACCCTACTCTAATCAACAACTTCATTCGATTTCCTACTACTAAACAGGTATGGGATGCAGTTGTTACAACTTATTTTGACGGGGGAGATACTTCGCAGGTGTATGAACTCAGACGGCGTGTCTCTCGTCTCCGGCACGGTGGTGGATCATTGGAAAAATACTATACTGATTTAGAAGGATTATAGCGTGAGATTGACTTCCGCCGACCGAATCCAATGGAGTGCCCAGCCGATATACAAAGATACAATAATATGCTTCTTGAGGACCGAGTTTATGCTTTCTTGGATGGTCTGGACGATAAACTCGACAACATCCAGAGTGATGTAGTGCAGGTGCATCCTTTCCCTTCCGTGGAACAAGCCTATGCCCATGTTCAAAGAGAAGCTCTCCGCCAGGTGGTGATGAATACGGTGGAGCCTGAAGTCCCTATTGGAGCTGTGCTTGCCTCTCGGGGTCTCAAACTTGGTCAAGGGTCTAGCCGAACCAGTTCGGGTTCCTAAAGGAATTCTAGGTCTTCTTCCAATATTGTTAAATGTTCTCACTGTGGGAACTCTAAGCATACCCGAGAAAATTGTTTTCAACTACATGGGTATCCTGATTGGTGGCCTGAATTTCAAGAAAAAAGGAAAAAAGAAGGATCCCAGGCTAATGGTGGCATAGGAAAAGCTGTTGTGGTTAAGGCTGACTCGTGCCTTTCTCTCGTTCCCTCCAATGACCTGCCTCATGTGACTGGCCCTCCTCCAGACTCAAGTATTTCTTATCGTGCCTTGTTTAGTCATGGTAATGAACTGAATAGTGCTGTATGGCTTCTTGATTCTAGGGCCACAGACCATATGACCTTTGATCTTGCGAATTTTACCTATCACTCACCCCCCCTGATGCACCAGTATTGCTAATGCAAACGGACTTATTTCCCCTGTCACAGGGTTTGGTTCAGTAACTTTATCACCTTCATTACAGTTGACGAATACTCTACTTGTTCCTTCCTTGTCTCACAAACTCTTATCTGTGAGCCAAGTTACTAGAGATTTAAATTGTATGGTCTTAATGTATCCTAATTCTTGTTTTCTTTAGGATATTCTCACGAAGGAGATAATTGGGCGTGGTACTAGGAAGGGGGGATTATACTACATGGAAGACTTCAGTCTGGGTCGAGCACACCAGGTGTCCTCTCAGGAGTCCAAAATTCAACAGATATGGTTGTGGCATCGTCGGTTAGGTCATCCCTCATTTGGGTATTTACAACATTTATTTCCTGATCTATTCTCGAATATGGATTTGTCAATTTGTCATTGTGATGCTTGTATTTTAGCAAAAAGTCATCGTGTCAATTATCCATTACGCTTGAATAAAAGTGATATTCCATTTGCTTTAATTCACTTTGATGTATGGGGTCCCTCTCCTTTACCTACTTTCTCTAGAGTGCGTTGGTTTGTGTTGTTTATTGACGATTGCACTAGGATGACCTGGCTTTATTTGATGAAAATTAAGGATGGAGTATTTAGTATCTTTCAGTCCTTTCATGCTATGGTTCGGACACAGTTTGCCTCTTCAATTCGAGTCCTTCGCTCAGACAATGGTGGGGAATATGTAAATCATAAGTTCGCAACTTGCTTCTAGAAACATGGTCTCATTCACGAGACATCATGTCCTCAATTTTTTGTTTTATCGGGAAGTCGCGGTAAGTCGAGTTGTGAGACAATTCATTTATTACCTGTGGCGATACGATAAAACCTAAAATGAATTTTTAAATATTTTGAAACGTTTAAATGAGGGTCTATGCCATTTGTATCGGCTAGACATTGTTGATTTTAACTTGAAGTGATGAGCTTCACAAATTTTATTGCACATGTGTGCTCTTGGAGAGGTTAAAGTTCCGATTGATATTCGAACTATTGTTGAAAAGTCTAAGCTAATTGATTCGGCTAGACAAAGGTTGAGTTATATTTTTCAAGTATTTCTTGGGAGTTATGTTGGGAATTCAACTTTTTAAATAAAGGTAATAAATGTTATGCGTATACATGGGGTACATAAGGTTGATCTCCATAAGTGGGAGTACCCGGTTTAAATGTTATGCATATACATAGAGTACGGAAAGTTGATCACCTTAAGTGGTGAGTACTCGGGTTAAATGTTTACAATTTTGTGATTTTTTTTAAATACCCCTAAGGTGTTGAGTAAAATTTCTAATGACACCAGACAAAGGGGATTGTTTATTTTAAAGGGGTTATTTTACTTCCTGGTTATTCAAATTCATTCACAGTTATTGATCAATTGTGAAGACTCCTGGAGCTGTTCCAATGTTCTGGACATCTAGCGGGTAAAGGGGTAAGTATGTTGTAATTTCGAGGACGAAATTCTTAGAAGAAGGGGTGAATGTAATGACCCAGAAATTTATAAGACTGATTAGTATGGTCTTAGGAGATTGATGTGATTTAAGGCTACGTTAATCCTTGGGATGAGGATGTAGTGGATAGTAGATTTGAGAAAATTTTAAGCTTTCGAGGATTCGAGCAAAATTTGAGGTTAAGACATAAAGATAACCTTGGTAAAGTGATGGCCGATCACTGGAAAGGAATTGGAGTCCTACCACGAATAGTCTATGACAGTGTTTATAAAACAATAAGTAAAACAATGCCTATGTTAAAATAATCGATAAGATTGATCGGCGGGGCAAATGTTGTAAGGATGTAGTGCTAATTCCAAGGATGGAATCATTTGTAAAGATTAAGTTAGAAACTTAATCTGAGGAGAATAATTGTTAGGAGTTTAAAACCTAGAATTGGTTGAAGGGGTATATGATAAGGTATACACTAAGTTACGTATCTATATAGTATATAGGTGCATAAAACACAATGAGGAAGAATTACCCTCATATTTGTTGAGTTACCTTATATTGAAATTTCGGGGACGAAATTATTATAAGGGGGAAAGAATGTAGCGACCCGAAATATTTTAATACGAAGAAATGGAATTATTGGTTGTAATTGTAAATTTCTAGGGGATTAAATTAAATCATTATATGATGGCTTGGTTTATTTAATTATGTGTTGAAGTAATTAAAGGAATTTAAGGAAGGTTCAATTAATGGGTAAATTAAATTAATGGACCAACCTAGGTTGTATAGTATCAAAGTCTGATAGGGTAAATGAGCTATGTGATTATTTAATTAAATAGCTAGCAAGTTAAGATAGATATGTAAATTAATTAATATGGTTATTAATTAATGAGATTTTGTAAACATTAATAATGTTGTATTTATTTCCATTTGGAAAGTTATTGATAGTGGGGTATTAATATTTTATATTTTCACTAGAAATTTAATTTGGGCAACCCAAAGCTTAGTTGCAATGTAAGTAACAATTGGGCCACCCATTTGTTTAATTAACAAAACAAATAGCAGCCCAGCCCAAGAGTAATAACATAACCCGGTGGAAAAGTAAGAGTGTCACTCCTTTAGGGATAAAACCTCAGAAAAAGCAGAGCACGCGCAGTTTGTGCAAAGCTCAAGGAATCAGTGCTGCGAAAAGAAGGAACAAGTCAGGCATAGGGGAGGCTATAGGGTCCAACTCCTCAGAGTTGTTTAAGGCTGAGAGAGTGTTGTATAACCTCAGTCATTCCCTCATTTCCCCTTCGCGTTCATTTAGGCTAAGAGAGATATGGAGCTTGAGAAGTAAATGCAAACTTCAGAGGAGTTCATGTTGTTCGGAGAAGGCAGAATCTGAATGTAAATCATCTGTCAAAGATTGAAGGTATTATCCGGTTATTTTGATTTAACTAGTTTTATGTTATGTTGGATTAAGGAAGTAGAATATGCTAGAGTTGCGTATGAGGTGTTTAAATGACAGTAATGTAAACTTGGTAGTCAAATGTTGTTGAAACTGGTTAATGATTGAATCAGAACTAGAATAATGGTTTCGATTATTTTACCCAATCAACATTAAGAGTCTGAACCACAGTTGGTCTGTACTCGGTGTTCATGTTCATAAAACTTTAGAATGGACTGGTGTATTGACTTATTATTGGTTTAGATGTGGTTTTCGGTTGGGAGAAATCTGTGTTAAGGACCAAGAATGGTCCAGACGATACAAGGTTGGAGTAGGTATGGAAGAGTCTTTGTTTACTTTAGATAATCAGTTTTTGAAGTTATTCCCATATGCTCACCAAGTGTTTGATTAACAGTCTAAGAGAATCAAGGTGGTTAAACCTTCTGTCTAATGATCTGTTTTCAAAATCAGAACCTCTTTAAGTAATATGTTAGACGTTTTGTTAGTCTAAAGAATAAACCAGAAAGGTTAAAATGAGTTCTGGTATGTTGTATGAAGTTATTGTAAATCTGAGAATTTTCCTTAGTTTGCAGTGAAAATCGTAGAGTGAACTGGTAGTAGAGTGCTGCTGGTAGTAGAGTGAACTGGTAGTAGAGTATTGCTGGTAGTAGAGTGAAAATCGTAGAGTGGCCTCAATCGGAAATCGTAGAGCCCACTATAATATTGAGAAAGAACTAAGCCGTGAGCTTAGGTGTAAATCATAGAGTGACTTCGTTTAGTTACTCGGTAGATCGTAGAGTAAGCTCGCACAAGGGATCGTCGAGCAGTCTAAACCAGACTTGTGAATCGTCGAGTGGTTCCCACTCACAAATCGTAGAGTGACCCTAGTCACTGAAAATCGTAGAGTGACCCTAGTCACTGAAAATCGTAGAGTGACCCTAGTCACTGAAAATCGTAGAGTGGCCCTAGTCACTGGAAATCGTAGAGTCCACTCGAGATAATAGAGTGCTTTGTACTCGCCGAGTCGTAAAACAGTCTGGACCAGTCTTGGAAGATCGTTGAGTGACCCCCACTCGACGATCGTAGAGCTGCCAGCCCAGACAGTGTATTCAGGCCCTGAACCTCGGTTCAGTCACCGGTTTCAGGAAATGTTTTATTAATTAAAATATTATTAACAGATTAATAATATTAGACAATGAGTAATTAATATCAAATGATTAATGATAACGATAAAGGTTTCATTGTAATTGAAACAAGGCATTTAATTAATTATTGTGCAATAATAATTAAAGTGAGTTATATTCAATAATGAATAAGGATGGGTAAGTAATTAATTATTATTTAAGAGGTATTAAATAATAATTAAAGAATGATAAATATAAAAAGGTAATTACTTATTTTTTTAAACAAATAAGGGTGATTAATTAGTTAATTACTATTTAAAGGATATTAAATTAAATAATAATTAAAGCGGGATGAAGTTAATAAAGTGATCATTTGTTATAATAAATGAGGTTATGTAATTAAGAAATTATTACTAGAATGATAATGTTATGGCATTAGGGAATGTCGGATATACAAAGTTAAGTATAGAAGGTTTACGGTGTTTATGTGAAACATCGTGATGAATCCACAATGGATTAAACTAATGAATCAACCCTAGTGAATAAATGGGACGATAAAAAGAAGTAGACATCCTAAGAATAGGATTAAATATTGAGTCAAACTTTGACTAATATAATGCACCGTTGATCTCTCATGTTGTATAGGTGGTGCAAGGAATGCGAAAGGTTAGCGTAAACTGGTGTTGCAATCCAGGCAAGTCTTTCAGTGATATTTGTTATCCCTGCAAGTTGTTCAGTGTTATGTTTGATATGCATAAACTATTAAATGTGCACTCATGTTATGTGCTAACTGATTGTAAATATGTCTGTGTACAGTCATATGTTGTTAATAGCTGATATATAATTTATGCCATGATTTGAAATGTGTTATATGAGTTATATAACCTAGATATATTGACATGCATGGTAAGCATGATTTAAATGCAAAGCATGATAAGCATAATGCCTATATAAATGCAAAGCATGGAGCATAAAGCATGAATTAAATGTAACCTACGTGTTATGTGTTAGCTGTTGGACTTGCTGAGCCGTCGTGCTCATTTTTGCTATTATAAACATTTTCAGCGAAGGGCGAAGAGTTCAAAGATCCCGATAATCGCAAAGAAGATGTGCAAAGTTATTTTATTAATAAAGGTTGTCACTAGAACTATTTAAAGTTAAAGTTGCATTTTTGTGGGAATAATTACCATTTGGTATCATCCCGGATGTAAAGCCTTGTAATAGTATTGGAAAGGCAGTTGTAGTTAATACGAGTGTTAATGTTTTGTAAACTCGTGTAATTAAAAGTAGTGAGTAAATAGTCATGTCGACTTATTGTTAGGATGCGAGTTTTGTTGCTCACAATTGGTTGTAATACACTAGGTCGTGGAATAAATGATCTGAGTTGTAGGATTCATGTAAAGATTGCGATTCTGAGACAAGGTTAAGTAAATGTCTTAAATTTTAAATTTACCAAGTTTTAACAACATGATTTTATTTAAATGTTGTGGTTCTAGGAGAAGGTCGTTCGTGTAACGACTCAAACTCAGGATTGAGGTTATTTCTGACGGACCAGATCCGGGGTTATTGGAGACGGATTTTGGGGCTGTCACAGTTATACGGTCTACATCTACTGAAAAGTCTACATCAAATGAAGAACCCCTCTTGCCTACAGTATCCATGGACCTATCTCCTGAGAATATTCTTGAGGTAAGCCATACTATTACACCTTCCTATACAGATAATATAGAGTCCTCCAGTGGATATATCATACCTTTCAGGCACAATCATGGTAAACCACCAAATAGATACTCACCAGATATGGAGGAAAGAAGAACAAGGTATCCAATTACCAACTATGTGTCTACGGAAAAAGCTACTTGAACCTCTCAAGACTTTCTCCAAAGACCTATCCATATGCCAGATTCCAACTACGGTTCAGGAAACACAAGCCGATCCTAAATGGACATAGGCTATAAAAGAAGAAATGGGAGCATTATTAAAGAATCAAACATGGGTGTTGGCTCCACTTCCAAAGAGGAAGAAAACCGTTGGATGCAGGTGGGTGTTCTCTGTGAAGCACAAGGCAGATGGATCCATAGAAAGATACAAGGCAAGGCTGGTGGCGAAAGGATACACTCAGACGTATGAAGTTAATTATCAAGAAACTTTTTCACCTGTAGCAAAATTAAATACAGTTAGGATTCTGCTGTCTCTTGCTGCTAACTTGGACTGGACATTACATTAGTTGGATGTAAAGAACGCATTCCTTCACGGAGATCTCGAAGAGGAAGTTTACATGGATATACCTCCAGGATATACAACCTCCTCAAAAATTGAGGTTGTGTGCAAATTGCAATGAGCATTATATGGATTAAAGCAGTCACCTCGAGCATGGTTTGACCGATTCAGACTGGCAATGAAGAAATATGGGTTCCGTCAGAGTAACTCAGACCATACACTATTCTTGAAACATTAACAAGGCAAGGTAATAGCGTTAATTGTCTATGTTGATGATATGATTATTACAGGAAACGACAAGGAGGAAATTGCCAAACTTCAAGAGCAATTGGCTATTGAGTTTGAGATGAAAAACCTAGGAGGTTTGAAATATTTTCTAGGAATAGAAGTCGCTAGATCAAGACGAGGTATATTTCTTTCCCAAAGAAAATATATCTTAGATCTATTATGTGAAGTTGGAATGTAAGCCAACAAACACTCCAATTATTCAGAATCATAAACTTGAAGAACACCCAAACCAAGTTCCAACAGACGAAGGTCGATACCAAAGATTGGTTGGCAAGCTTATTTATCTCTCACATACTCGTCCAGATATTGCCTATGCAGTAAGTGTTGTAAGTCAATTCATGCATCGGCCTAGTAAAAACCATATGGAAGCGGTAATTCGGATCTTACGATACTTAAAATCACCCCCAGGAAAGGGACTGTTCTCAAAAAATAATCATCTCAGGATTAATGGCTATACAGATGCAGACTGGGCAGGAAATGCTACAGATAGACGATCTACCTCAGGATACTTTACATTTGTTGGAGGAAATTTGGTCACTTGGAGAAGTAAAAAACAAAAAGTAGTGGCATTATCAAGTGCCACAGCAGAATTCCGTGGGATGGCAAAAGGACTATGCGAACTTTTGTGGCTAAAAAGACTTATGTCTGAAAAAGGTTTCGCTCCTACCTCTGAGATGGATCTGTTCTGTGATAACAAATCTGCCATTGCTATTGCACATAATCCCATACAACATGATCGGACCAAACATGTGGAGGTTGACAGACACTTTATTAAGGAGAATTTAGAAGCAAAAATAATTTAGTTTCCATTCGTGAAGTCCGAAGACCAACTAGCAGACATTCTGACAAAGGCAGTGTCAAGCAAAAATTTCTACAACTCACTAGACAAGTTGCACGTTGAAGATGCGTTCACTTGAGGGGGAGTGTTGGTGTGAGCTGTAGATTAGAAGACAAATGAGAGGGATTGTAGGGAAAGTGTAAATACGATTCCTTATATTAAGGGCCAAAGGATCCCAGCCATAATCCTAGCCTTGATTTGTGTTAATCACCAAAAATAGAAAGTTAAATAACTCTATATATACTTGTAATATTGCTGTGAATAGATAAGAAAAAATGAATATGATTTTCTGTCATTTCCAAGGTGCTTACATTGCCAAGTGAAGCAGGAACTGAACCACTGAGTTTATTTACACTCAAATCTAGTTCATTAAGAAACTGCAAGTTTCCTAGTTCACTAGGTATTGGGCCTGAAAGATTATTACTGTACAGATGTAAAAGATTTAGCGAGGTCAGGTCACCCAAGGATGCAGGGATTGAGCCAGAAAGAGTGTTTGTGTGAAGGCTTGGACTTTGAAGCGATTTCAGCGCTCCTATTTCAGGTGGTATGGAACTACAAAGTTGATTTTGGTTCAGGTGCAAACGAGTTAAATTACTCAACTTTCCAAAAGTAGATGGAATGGGACCGGTTAGAAGGTTCCTGTCCATTTCAAGCTCAACTAGATTGGAGAGATTTCCAAATTCAAGAGGAATAGAACCAGAGAGAGTATTGCTATAGAGATAAAGATATGCCAAGCTGCTCAGACTGCCAAAAGAAGCAGGAAGTGGACCTTCAAGATCATTGCTGCACAGTGCAAGCCTGAAAAGAGAATTTAACTGGCCTATCTCTTTTGGAATTGAGCCATTCAACTGATTTTCAGCCAGGTGGAGTGCTCAAGCTTTTTTAACAGCCCGATTTCTGGTGGGATTTTCCCAGAAAACCGATTGGATGACAAATCAAGATAGGTGAGTTTTGAAAGAAAACCAATTAGTGGTGGGATAATGCCGTAAAACTCATTGATGTAAAAATCAATATGTGCAAGATTTGGGGGCAACGAGAAGGGGAAGTGATATAACGTACCGCTCACATTTGACATGGTGAGGTTTAGGCCATATACGCTTCCATTTTATTATTAGGAAGAAGAGTCCATGTAGATAGTATAGAATTGTTTGCATTTTGAAAGGTTGTTTTCCAGTTGAGGAGAGAAGTAGCTTCTTCAGTAGAAGCAAAGGTAAAAGCAGCATAGTTTGGAACGCATATCAAAATGAAGAAAGTGAAGGATAGAAGACAGACAGGATTTCTTATGGAAAGTGAGCCCATGGTTTTGTTTTTGGTAAGTGAGCCCATGGTTTACTTATTTATAGACATTATCTTAATAATGTATAGATCTTATTTTAAGAAGTTATATTTTTTGAATACAAATCACACAAGTCTAAACGTTATATTCAAGTAACCAAAAAAAAAAATTGTGTTGCATTTAAAAGATACCGACTTTTATTGTGAATAGAAAAATAAATTAATTATCCATATATGTGTATTAATTTATATATTGTCATTATGTCTTCTCGTGATAAGAATTTACATGTTTTGTTGCAATTTAGGAGTTTTCAAGTTGGACAATTGCTAGTGTGCCTGAAGGTCAATTCCCACTAGTAGGCATTATACCTCCACAAGGCTTGGGGTCATCATGTGAACTTTGAAGTTTCATACTACTGGAAGTCTACCTTTTAGGGGATTTTGGGAAGTGGCAGCAATCTTTTTTTCTCATTGAACTCAAGTTTTCACCACTCTCTAAATTCAATGTTCTGAAAATTCCTGCTACTTCTCTCTTGAAAAGCGCTAAAATCATAACAAGTGTTTTAACTTGTCATTTTTTAATTATTTGACTTGTCAATCAATTACTTTATTGTTTGACTACTATTAGTAAATTATTACTATCTTAAGATGATTGTTGCGTTTCGTGCAAGTCATCTTAGGTGATTACCTTAGATTCTTAATAATATTTGATAATATTACTATTAATAAATTGTGTCAAGACTCGTAAGTACTCATATTATTATATTCTTAATAATTATATATACCCGGTAAAGTGTCAATATTTATTTGATGTGGATACTTGAATGATCAAAAAATAGGTATAATCTTAGATTAAGATTATCATGTAATGGTCATCTTAAGATCTCTTTTCAAAAAAAAATAGCAGTCGTATTTTAATAATTTAGATAATAAATGTTCTTATTTATCACAAAATAAAAAAAAAAATGTACCAAATAAATACTCGTATGTATTACACACACTCCCTCTTTCTAATTAATTTCTTTTACACTCAAAATGCTTAATAAATATCCCAAAATTTTGAAAGATTACATCTATTCAACATGATTTAAAATTGGTCTCATTTTGATGTTAGGATTTTTACTATGTTAACCTTGATATATTTGTTTGGAAACACGATTTAGCCCATAAGTGACATTATTAACGTATGGAGGGTGGTTTTAATTTCTTTGTCCTTATTGTTATTATTGTTATGTTTAATTTTCTAGATTTTAGTTTATCGGCAGATTGTTTGATTTAATTAAATAATTGCTTTTCTCCTGCTTTGTTGTTTATTCTTACTATTATCTGTGGCACACATTATATGTGTGTAAATATAAAAAAGTATAATTGCATAATTTAGTGAGTGAGAGAAATTAGAAAGTGGTGATAGTGGAAGTGGAGAGAAAGAAAATAGAATTATAAACATTAGGGTTAAAAAAAATAGAAAAAAATAAGAATTGTTCGTGTACTTGTATTAATTCACGGATTAGGTTATTATGCCTACTTGCAATAAAAATCGACCACGTATTTATTGCAATATAGAGAATTAATGACTTTTCAATTAAGTAAGACAACTGCTTTTATTCTCATGGTGTTAAAGTCAAATTCCTTGACTTAATTTTCCCTGAAAGGAAAGGCTTTATATAACTTTTAAGACCGGATTGTGGTGCTAGTGTCTTTGAAGGTTTCCCACGACTAAGCATTTGTACCTCCACAAGACTTTGCACAAGAATTTATTATCGTATTATAATAAATTCAAAAGTAAGATTAAATATATTCAACATTATTGAAACTGGTTTCATTTTATGTGTTAAAACTTTAAATGTTTCTTTGGAAGCATGATTTAGACCATGAGGGACATATTATTAATGTATGGAGGGCGATTTTAATTTACTTGTTGTTGTTAATATTATTTTAAAATTTTTAGTTTACTCACATATTGTTTGATTTAATTAAATAACTTATTTTGTTATGCAAAGCATGAAGTCTTGCTTTGTTATTTATTATTATAACTTTAATTAATTATTGTGCTTAATTTAATATATTTAATAAAAGTATTATTTTTAAAATTATTATATGTAGACACTTCAATTTTGCACGCATTCTCGATTTTTTGTAACAGGAGGGCAACAATATAAATTCATGACAAGTTAAGGATGGCTTATAAAGGTAAAGAGAATTACTTGGAGAGCACGCACATACCTTGAGGTACCAAAATACTAAAAAGGAGGATCCATTAAGGCGTCACCTATGTTTGCAAGGAGATGGTTTTTTTTTTCTCCCTCCTAATAGGTCTGAATGAGGTTAATTTTGGTAACATTGTGAAGGTCTCGAAAAGAGCTTTTCGCTTTGAAGTGACACGTCTCCTAATTCTTCCTGAATTGCAAGATATGACCATTTAAGCGCACAAGACGAAGACCAACAGGTGGGCGAGCCCCATTTAGGTGCCAACATAGTGGCACTTGGGCGGCACCATGGTGGCACTTGGCTACTATAGCAATATCAAGCCATTTTTCTTCGTTTTTTGAAAAGGAAGGGAAGAAGGAGAAAAATGAAAGAAAAAAATGGAGAAATAGAGAGAAAAATCCCGCAAAAATAATTCAATAGCTTTATATTCACTATTTTTATTCAAAATCATTCAAATATATGTTCAAAGGTTCTCTTGGAAGCTTGAAGAAGAGAAAAATGCCATTACATTTGAAGAAATCTTAATCTCACGATCCATTATATTTCATCTCATTCTGTAATGACCAAAGAAAAATGTAATTTTATTTTAATGAAAAAGAAATTATTTATGGGCATATATGTATGTGAATTTAATTAATCTGAATTAAGCATGTGTCGAGAATGAATTAAGTGGGACTTGTTGAAATTAATAAATGATTATGTTAAAGATTAAGTAATGAGCCTTGTGTGGCAAAGCGATAATTTAAAATTAGTGAGAAAGGTTAAATAGTTAACTATGTGATTAATGGACTAGCTAAGGTGTTATGGCCAAGCATGCCTTAATGAAGGTTTAATTAATTTTAATATGGTTATTAAATGTATGGTAATGGCCCAATATATATTATTAGGGAATTTAAGTCCAAGTTGGATTGAAGATAAGCCCAAGTGATAAATACTTGGAAGCTTATTGAATAAGTCCAATGAGAATATACGTTATGTGGCCCAATTCTTTAATTGTTGTAGAGTTATTAAAATGCTTGTAGAGAATTTTAATAGCCCAAGGATAAAGTCCAAGATTTAATTAAGACAAGCCCCTATTTATAGTCCAATATAAGGTCCAATTAATAAAAAGTTGGATGATATATATATATATATATATATATATATATATATATATATATATACACACACACACACACACACACACTAATGTGTTATCACCAAGTGCACTTTGGTTCTTCTTTGCTAAATTAATCTATGTTGTAAACCATTAACCTCCGCCATCTAAGTATTGTTTATCTTGGTATTAGAGCCATACTGTTGATCTTCGGGTCTATTTAGTCAATTCATTTTTCTGTTAATTCAAAACTTTTGACCTTAGGCTCCAAACTGAGTAACCTTTCTTATAAAAAGACACCTAGTTCGACATAAGTCTTGTAGAGCCTTGGTAAGTCTCCAGGTGGAAGCAGTTTAGGCTAAAGGAATCTTAGAACTTAGGTATTCGTTTACATAAGGTAAGTAGGGTCGTTTAAGTGGAATAATCTAAGACAAAAATTTATTTTTCAGATAAAATGAGTAGACTTTTTAGGTCTAGCTCTTCAGTTAGTTTAAGGTCAGTAGCCTTGTCTTCTATCCCTGATATAGTTAATCAAGAAGAAGATAGTTATGATAATTTAAGTCAAGACTTTGGTAATTGGAATATACCTAATATTTCACCTAAAGAAATTTACAACTCAACCTTTTCTGATAATTTCAAGTTAGATTATAATGTTAAAACTGTTGAAAATGTTTATGCAATTAATAAAAAACATGAAAACTATTCCTTATTAACAAGTGAAGTAATTAAAAAACATAGACTTAAAGGATATAATTTTATCCACATAGATCTTATTCAGGTTGCAGTCAAACCTTTAAGCATTAAAGGAATTAATTTAAGCATATTTTTGTGTCTTCGTGATGCAGGGTATTTAAACTATGTACCAAGTATTTTAGGCATAATGAAATCTAATTTGCATAATAGACCTGACCATTTTAACTGCTTTCCAGATTTCACATTAAGTCTAAGTGATCCACATTTGTTAAAAGCTTTAACTTTAAATATTAAAACTCCTGTAGAAATAACCCAAATGATTAAGGGTTCTCAAGCACTGTCTTTAATATTTAGAATTTATTATAAAACAATAAAGACTAATTTAAATGTAAAAGCCTTAAGTAAAAGTCCTAAAGACAAAACCGTTTTAATACAAAGTAGTACTAGTGATGCTAATATTCAAGTCCCAAAGACTATTCTTTGGAGAGAGATAAATCTCCCTAGACAGTGGATATTAGAAAATGAAATACCACAGAAACTAGTTAATAGTAACATAATGAATTTAGAAAATGTTATACAATACTTAGATAGAACTGTCAGAATAAGCTTTGATGATTCAAGGCTTAGAAGACATTTAATAATTGAAGATATTGGTAACGCTATAGCATCTTCTAGAAAAGATTTAGAGTTATTAAGAAAAACTACACTTCAAAATATTAAGTTAAAAGAAATTATTAGTGAAGGTCAAGCTAGTCAACCCTGTTATAATAATGAATCAGTTAGTCAAGATGAAGATTATAAACAACAGTTATCTCCTTCCCAGTCAGATTTTTAAACAAAACTCATTCACCACCAACTTAGAGTTATACAAAGACTTTAAAATTAAATGGAAAAAATTAACTAATGACTTTAATTCAAAGAAAAATAAAAGTAAAAGACATCAATTTCGTGCAAACCATAGTGAAATTTATAGGGAAAAAAAATATTTTAAAAGAAGAGGTAAATATTACTTTTTATACCTGGTGTGAAAAGTATTATGGTAAATGTAATGTAATTACTAAAAGTCAATGGGTAAAAGAAGATAAGTCAATAACTTTTTTCTAGTCATCCACCTTTAGAAACAATTATTTTACCAGTTAAAAATGTGACGCCCCCAAATTCAGGTACTTGTACCTCGAACTTGGTGTTCACGTATCCGTACATCTATACACCTCTAAACAATATAATATATTAATGCGAAATGAAATAAACATATATTGTTTATAGAAATGTTCACTACATGTCCCAAGGTTCGTAACCTTAATAAAATACATCACGAATTTAAATATATAAATGATGGTTCGTGTTACATGTCATCAGAGATAAACAAAAATATATTCATAGGCAATAAATCCCAAAGCATATAGGGTTTCAGCTTTCCTTTTATTTTTCCAACTTTGGTGAGTACTTATATATATATACCTATATATATATAATGGGTCACTAAAATTCCAACTTAGATCATCCATTTGGGCTCCCATATCATACTAGATTGGGCTTAGAAAAATAATTAAATTGGACTCCCATTTGGGCTCTTTAATTAACTAGTGGGCTAATTAATTTAATTAACCTTACAAAAATTATAATTCCTTAGTCAAATAATTAATTAGACTTGAAAAATATTCAATTTAGTTAGTCCATTAATTATTTAATTAATTTGAACTCTTAATTGGAATTTTAAATATTTTTCCCCCTCCCCATTAATTAGTGAACATACTAATTAATTTACTCAATATATTACACAAACTATATTCAATTTAATTGAATATTTAATTAATTTCCCAATTATCGATTTCTCGATATTAATTAACTTTAGGTTAGTCCACTAATTAATTTTAGTTTATTAGTGGGTCACCTTTAATTTAATTTCTACTGCGTGTCGCGTATTTATGTGAATTTAATAATCGCGCGTCGGTTTAAATTTATTCGCAAACATACGAAACACACAAATAAATAATTACCGATTTTATTTATAATGGCGTTAAAATTATCGGTCCTTACATTCTCCCCCCCCCCCCCCCCCTATAAGAATTTCGTCCTCGGAATTACAAACATAAGGTTATTTAAAAAGATGTGGGTAGTTCTCTTTTATCTTTTCTTCAAGTTCCCACGTAGCCTCATCGACTGCGTGATTCTTCCATAGCACTTTGACGGAATGAATGACTTTATTCCTCAGCGTCTGCTTTTTCCTATCGAGTATCTGGACAGGAACTTCTTCGTACGTTAAGTCTTTCTCTACCTGAATCGGTTCATAGGATATCACGTGCTTGTAGTCGGGTTTATAGGGTCGCAGCACTGAAACATGAAACACGTTGTGGATGTGCTCCAGTTCAGGGGGTAAATCTACCTCGTACGCTACTTCACCTACCCTTTGGAGGATTTCGAATGGTCCTATAAACCTGGGACTTAATTTTCTCTTCTTTCCGAATCTGATTTTCCCCTTCCAAGGAGATACCTTTAAAAATAAAAATACAAAGCTGTCAACATCAAAATCTCTCTTCTGACGATGCATGTCAGCATACTTTTTCTGACGGTCCTGAGCTGCAACTAGACGATTTCTTATTACCTTAACCACCTCTACGGTTTGCTACACCAATTCAAGCCCCAACAGTCTCCGTTCGCCAACTTCATCCCAACACAGTGGTTTTCAACATTTTCTTCCATATAATGCTTCATATGGCGGCATGCCAATACTAGTATGGTAACTGTTGTTGTATGCGAACTCCACCAAAGGGAGATGATCATCCCAACTGCCGTTCAAGTCCATGACAACTGCTCTCAACATATCTTCTAGTGTCTGGATCGTCCTCTCACTCTGTCTATCTGTTTGCGGGTGATACGCAGTACTCAATCTCAGCTACGTCCCCAATCTTTCTTGTAACCTTCTCCAAAATCTCGACGTGAAACGCGGATCCCTATCGAACACAATAGACACTGGCACACCATGTCGTGATATTATTTCTTTTACATATAACTTTGTTAACTGCTTCAGAGTGTATCTTATTTTTATTGGCAGAACATGTGTAGACTTTGTCAGATGGTCGACGATCACCCAGATCGCATTGTATCCCTTGTGAGTGGTTGGAAGACCCACCACAAAGTCCATCGTGATGTGCTCCCACTTCCATTCTGAAATTTCTAATGGTTATAGCAGTCCACCCGGCTTTTGATGTTCAACTTTAATCCTCTGACAAGTCAAATATCGGCTGACACACTTAGCCACCTCCTTTTTCATATTCGGCCACCAAAAATGTCGACGTAAATCCTGGTACATCTTTGTACGCCCCGGGTGTACCGAATACCTTGTACTATGAGCTTCTTGCAAAATTTCCTCCCTTATTTCCGGAATCGGTGGTACCCAAATTCTTTCCTCAAATCGTAGCAATCCGGTGCTGTCGACTCTGTACTTCAAATGTTCCCCTTCGGAAAGTCTCTCTCTGATATTGACACATTCTTCATCCTGCTTTTGAGCCTCCTTTACTTTGTCTAGCAAGGTTGGGCTCGCCTCTATTGCAAATAACATCTCATCGATCTCCTTAGGATATCTAACCTCCAACTCTAACCTCTCCATTTCTTTAATCAGTTCCTCTTGAGCTGTCAACATCATTAATTTCTCTCTTCCTTTCCTGCTTAGAGCATCTGCTACCACATTCGCCTTACCAGGATGGTATAGAATCTCACAATTGTAATCTTTGATTAACTTCAACCATCGTCGTTGCCTCATGTTTAGCTCCTTCTGAGTGAAGATATACTTCAGACTTTTGTGGTCTGTGTATATCTCGCACTTCTCACCATAAAGGTAGTGCTTCCAAATCTTCAAGGCAAATACCACCACTGCTAACTCCAAATCATGGGTCGGATACCCCTTCTCGTAGTCCTTTAACTGCCTTGATGCATACGCAATAACTCTTCCGTGTTGCGTCAACACATAGCCCAGCCCCTTGTGTGACACATCACTATACATGACAAACCCCCCTGTATCGTCTGGTAAGGCCAACACATGTGCTTCACTTAACCTCTTTTTTAGTTCCAAGAAACTCACTTCACACTTTTCTGTCCATACAAATTTTACCGTCTTCCTCGTCAAATTGGTTAGCAGAGTCGCTATCTTCGAAAAGTCCTGGATGAACCTCTTGTAGTACCCTGCTAACCCCAGAAACTCCTGATTTTTGTTGGTGTCTTCGACTGTTCCCAATTTATAACTGCTTCCACCTTTGCTGGATCTACTGAAACTCCATCTTTGTCGATTACGTGCCCCAAAAACTGCACTCTCTGCAACCAAAATTCACACTTTGAGAACTTCGCATATAACTTCTCCTTCCTGAGTGTCTCCAACACTATCCTTAGATGTTTCTTGTGTTCCTCCTCCGTCTTTGAATATACCAGTATATCATCAATGAACACGACAACGAATTTGTCCAAGCACTGCTTGAACACCCGGTTCATCATATCCATAAATGTTGTTGGTGCATTCATTAATCCAAACAACGTTACCAGAAATTCAAAGTGTCCGTATCTGGTTTTGAAGGTCGTCTTAGGTATGTCTTCTTTCCTCACCTTCAGTTGGTGATAACCCGTCCTCAAATCTATCTTCAAAAAGTACCTTGCTCCCTTAAGTTGATCAAATAAATCATCAATTCTGGGTAGCGGGTATCTATTCTTAATTGTTACCTTGTTCAACTCTCGATAGTCAATACAAAATCTTAGGGATCCATCCTTTTTCTACACAAATAATACTGCTGCTCCCCATGGAGAAACGCTCGGCTGAATGTATCCCTTATTTAATAACTCCTGCAGTTGTAACATTAACTCCTTCAATTCCACCGGTGTCATTCTGTACAGTGCCTTCGAGATCAGTACTGTTCCTGGCGCCAAATCGATCACGAACTCTACATCTCTATTTGGTGGCATACTCGGTAATTCATCTGGAAAGACGTCTGGGAATTCCTGTACGACAAGTATTTGACCCATCTCACCCTCTACTCTACGAGTGTCTACCACATGAGCCAGATATCCCGTACATCCTCTCCTTAACAATCTACTTGCCTGCATCATTGTCAGACAACGAGACTGTCTCGACGATTTACTCCCATAAAACACTACATTTGACTTACTCGGAGTCTTCAGGCTTAAACTTTTCTTTTGGCAGTTAATCACCGCTCCGTGATATGATAGTCAATCCATTCCAAGAATGACATCAAACTCTCCTGATTGAATCGGGATTAAATTCACTCCAAGATTACAACCCCCCAATTCAACCCAGCAATTCCTATGAACGTATTTTACGGGAATGATTTCTTTGTTGGCTACTTCTACATTTAAAAGATTCTCTAGTCTTTCTCGGGGCAGTTCTAACCTTTTAGCAAAGTCTTCAGATATAAAGGAATATGTAGCGTCCGAATCAAATACTACATAGGTATTAATATTATTGATCGGAATAATACCTGACACCACGTCTTTGGAGTCCACGACATCTTGAGCTGTCAGGTTGAACGTGCGTGCTGTTGGTCTGTTCGGTTGAAAGGCTGGACCTCCAATAATCAATTTGTTGTTGTTTCCTATCTTGTTGGCGCTTGTTGCATCGCTTTTCCTCTTCAGACAGTCCTTAATATGATGATCTGGCAATCCGCATGAAAAACAACCGCTTCTCTTCCCCTTCGGACAATTTAGAGCAATGTGCCCGGCTTGACCACAGTTATAGCAGACCCCTCTGCCCTTCATACACTCCCCCGAATGGTTCTTACCACACTTCTCACAACGGTTACCTTTCTTTATCGGTCCTCCAGCCTTGTTACCTCTAGACGATTGGCTGTCCACCCACTTCCTCTTGTTCGGATTAGTGTTAATTCCACTACCTCCTTCCCTTGTTCCTTCATGATTTTTCTTCTTCTTATCCTAGTTAAATCTTACCAGAGCATCATTTCCGTTCTCGACAATGATTGCTCTTTCCAGAAGTGTTGCAAAATTATCAAGTCTTAAAACAGCTACCCTGCTGTATACCCATGACTTCAAACCCTGCTCGAACCTTTTTGCCTTCCTAGCTTCAGTGTCCACCTGGTGTGGAGCAAATTGAGTCAGCTCGTTGAATTTAGAAGCATATTTGGCTACCGACATGTTACCCTATTTTAGATCCAAGAATTTTATCTCCATTTGATTTTGCATGCTGTCTGGAAAATAGTTTTCCAGAAACAGCTCCTTAAAACGAGCCCATGGCACAACCCCTTCTCTTGCTCTGGTTTTGGTGGCCTCCCACCAATAGTTGGCCTTGCCCTTCATCATGAATGTGGCAAAAGACGTCTTCTGCTCTTCAGCCACTCGAGTAACCTCGAATACTTTCTCTATCTCTTCAACCCACGTCTGGGCCTTAATCGGATCAGTGATTCCACGGAACTCCGGTGCTCCCACAAGCTTGAAATCCTTAAAGTTAGCTAAATGACCAACTAGTTGATCCACCGCTGGCTAAGGTATAGCTTGCATTGCTTCTACCAGCATGTTGGCAAAAGCTCGCATCGGGTCTGCCTGACCTCCTGCATTATTGACTGACTCTTCAACCCTTTGGTTGTGAGGAACTCTTTTTGGCGGCATTGTCTGCTATTATCAAGGCCTTATGTTAACATCTTATAACTTTGTTTCCCACATAATTTTTAAGTTATGAAAAAAATTAATAGTAAATTTGAACACAGGTAACACATAAGAAATAACTGCATTTATATCATATACCACTGTTTTAATACATCATAAACCAACATGTGGTATACCTCTATAAACGCTAACCGATATCTATCCCTGCATTACAAGAAGGGATTTAAATTATTCTACCCCTATAATAAAACAAGGAGGGGTTTACACATCTATTCCCAAATGATAACACAAAATGATGGGATATATAACCACTAACTGCCCCTATTATGAACAAAAGTTGGGACTCAACTGCATCTATATATAATACTCCTTAAGGCAATAAAGAGGTCATTGGTCCATCCTACGGGCAGCGTCCTCGTGCTCTTGGCGAGCAATCCTATCCACAATTCGGTCGCTCACCACCTATCTATTCATATCCTCTTCTCGAGGAAACCTCCTGATCCTGCTCCTCAGCCTGCCAAAGGTTGTGTCGAGAGCAAAGCCTGCTTCATCCACTCGGGCTATACTAACTTGGACCTGCTCCTCCAGTTCATCAACTCTAGTGGCTGCTGTCACCCAAAAATCATGAAACAAGTCTCTCGCATGACACGCTAGCCCTAACTCGACAGTCACTGCTTGCAGCTGAACTCGGACTGCATCCCTCTCCGCTCTATATCGGTCAGCTCTGACCTCTGCCTGTACCAACTGGTCCCCCATCTGAATCAAGTGCTGACCGTCCACAATCCTCTCCTTGGCAAGCTCCCTCATGTGCCTGGATGTCTCCATCCACTGGTTTAATAGGCGAATCTTATCCGCGATCTCTAAGTCAAACTCAAATGTCATCTCGGTCAGCTGTGTCTGTAACTCCTCCCTGTCTCTTTGGAGTCCCTCAACCCTGGCCTCAAATAACTCCAACTGCTGTCTCAACTCCCTGACCTCCTCCACTCTCTGGTAGGCCACATCTCAGTACTGATCTTCCATCGTCTGATGGGTCTGGTTCTGCTCTTCTAAGTCAGCAATTCGGCTCGCCTGTTGAGCCTTCTCCTCCAACAACTCTAAGATACGGTCGGCGTAAAGATGCATCATCCCTTGGAAATCGGTATGATACTCCGGTGATGCATGATCGGCCTCCTCAATGGGCACTGGCTCCTGCTATCCCTCATCGGGATCAGAATCTGCAATATGGCCTCCCTCTGAGTCACCATCAACATCATCACCATGACCATCATCTGTACCATAGTTATCAGTATCATAATCCTCTTCACTGTCATCACTCATCCGCATAACTCCACCTCTGACTGGGTCTGCCATCTCAACTCTGTCTCCCTCTAACTCAGAGTCTGCTTGTCCCTCTATGGGCTCAACCACTCGGAGCTGCTCAGTAACAACCTGGATATCCTGAAACTCCCTCTGGTCTGCCTCAGGTGATGCCTCTCTATCGAATGGGGGCATCTCGAGACCGAGTACAACGGTATATCCGTCTGTCACCGAGTCCATAAGAATCTCTTGTGGCTCATCCTCTCTCGATCGATTGGACTCGCCCACCTATGGTATCCTACAGTCAACACAAAATAAACATGTTAGTACAACAATAAAATATATTCATTGATAAAATGAAATGATATTTTATCATGTACAACTCGGCTCGATGGATTTCCTCAATCCACCTCCAAAATAATCAAACCAATGAATTTCTTTGATCCATCTCCTAGCACACTCGAAATGAGTTTAATACTAAGGTTATATCCTAGGTTTCGTAAAATCCTATAGTGTATAACCTATAGCTCTGATACCAACCTGTGACGCCCCCAAATTTAGGTACTTATACCTCGAACTTGGTGTTCACGAATCCGTACATCCATACACCTTTAAACAATATAATATACTAATGCGGAATGAAATAAACATATATTTTTTATAGAAAGGTTCACTACATGTCCCAAGGTTCGTAACCTTAATAAAATATATAAAAGATGGTTCGTGTTACATGTCATCAGAGATAAACAAAAATATATTCTTAGGCAATAAATCCCAAAGCATCTAGGGTTTCAACTTTCCTTTTATTTTTCTAACTTTGGTGAGTACTTATATATATATATATATATATATATATATATATATATATATATATATATATATATATATATATAACGGGTCACTAAAATTCCAACTTAGATCATCCATTTGGGCTCCCATATCATACTAGATTGGGCTTAGAAAAATAATTAAATTGGACTCCCATTTGGGCTTTTTAATCAATTAGTGGGTTAATTAATTTAATTAACCTTACAAAAATTATAATTCCTTAGTTAAATAATTAATTAGACTTGAAAAATATTCAATTTAGTTAGTCCGTTAATTATTTAATTAATTTGAACTCTTAATTGGAATTTTAAATATTTTCCCCCCTCCCCATTAATTAGTGAACATATTAATTAATTTACTCAATATATTACACAAACTATATTCAATTTAATTGAATATTTAATTAATTTCCCAATTATCGATTTCTCGATATTAATTAACTCTAGGTTAGTCCACTAATTAATTTTAGTTTATTAGTGGGTCACCTTTAATTTAATTTCTACCGTGTGTCGCGTATTTATGTGAATTTAATAATCGCGCGTCGGTTTAAATTTATTCGCAAACATACGAAACACACAAATAAATAATTATCGATTTTATTTATAATGGGGTTAAAATTCTCGGTCCTTACAAAAAACACATCTGTTGTTGCAAGTCCTTTTAAAATTCCTGATGGTATTAGTGATGATAACAAATATAATTGAACAAAATAATTTTACTAATCAGTACTTGGCAACACTAGGTAAACAGTTAGATAAAATTGAATAAAAATTTAAAG
The DNA here is from genome assembly GCA_947179155.2 of Hedera helix. Lineage (NCBI taxonomy): Eukaryota > Viridiplantae > Streptophyta > Magnoliopsida > Apiales > Araliaceae > Hedera > Hedera helix. Next base: position 9,710,262 of record OX359267.1, on the reverse strand, counting down.
ATAAAACTCTCAGTTAGGATCACAATGATAAAATTAAAAAAACTCTTGTTAAACCTACCTCAAAATATGCAAGGTCTGGGATTACCCAGTACTGATAAAGAGTTAGTTAAAACATTAGATAAATTATTTAAAAAATTAGATAAACCTGAACCTAGTGACACCAAGACTTTAACTGTCATTGAAAAATATGATAGTCAAAGAGAAATTTCTAATAGTAGTGAGTCAGATACTAACAACTCTGCTATTCTAGAAATTAAGAATAAATTTAGAAAATTAACTTTTAAAAATCAAACTATTACTAGTCAAACAAAAAATTGGTATTCTAAACCAACCCCTCCAGACTTATAGTTTGAAGAAAGGAATTTAGATAATCAATTTTCTGTTTCAGCTAATAAAATTTATGAATGGAACATAGATGACCTTAGTGAACAAGAGTTATTAAATAAATTAAATCACATGTCCATAGTAGCTAATAGTTATTTAACTACTTTTCACTATTTAGGACAGTCTGAGATTGTTGAACTATTGGCTAGTGGATTTACTGGTATTCTTAGATCTTGGTGGAAAAAATATCTTACTGAAGAATCCAGATATTGTATTATTAATGCAGTTCAATGTGATAATGAATGTAACCCTATACTTGATGAAACCCTTGATTTAGGTCCTCCTGATGGAGTTAATACCTTAATTTATACAATAATAAAATATTTTATTGGAACTCTTAGTAATATAACTGATATTATCCATGATCAGCTAAGTAATCTCACGTGTCCTACTTTAAGTGACTTTAGATGGTATAAAGATATTTTTACTTCTAAAGTTATGATACGTGATGATAGTAATAAACCTTTCTGGAAAAAAAAATTTGTAAATAAATTACCTAATTTATTTGCACATAAAATTCGAGAAGAATTAAGCAAAAATCTAGGATTTATTGATTACGATAATTTAACCTATGGTGACATTATTAGTCAAATTCAAAAAATATGTCTTAAAATGTGTATTGACTTTAAAATTAGTAAACAAGCTCGAAAAGATAAACACAAAGCCAAATACGAGTTAGGATCTTTTTGTGAACAATATGGTTTGCCCCCTATTGATCCTTCCAGAAAAAGAAGTCACTTTAAAAATGATAAAAAAACATAAATTCAAAAAATATAAAAAATATAGTAATAAAGAAAGTTATTATAAAAGGTCACCCAAAAATACAAGTTATAAAAAAAACTTATAAAAAGAAAAGTTATAAAAAAATTGATAAGAGCAAAGTGATTTGTCATAATTGTGGTAAACCAGGTCATTATAAAAATGAATGTAGAGTTAAAGAAAAATTAAAACAATTAAAAATATCTGAAGAATATAGTAATCAAATAATTGAGCTAATGAAAATAGAGAATGATTCTAGTAGTAATGAATATGAAAATATTTATTCTCAGTCTTCTAGTAACTTCGACAACACTTTCACTTCAGAAAGTGAATTTAGTCAAAACCCTAAAGTAACCTTAGGATGTACTGATACTTGTTGTAATAAAACTCTAAATGTTTTAAGTAGACATGAAGAAGAACAAAGTCTATTAATTGATTTAATTAGTAAAATATATGATCCTCAGTTAAAAATATAATATACTAAACAATTAAAAGATTTTTTTAATAAAGATACTCCAACTAACAAAATAAATAAATTAAAAGTAAAAACCTATTTTTAGTATTAATAAAACTTTAGAAAGATTTAAAAATTCAATAAAAGAGATAACTTTACCTAAATTAAATCAAAAAGTTAATAACTTAAAACGAGAAAATTTTAAATTAAAATCATAAATCCCTGAATTAAGAAATGAAATTAATAAGCTTAAAGAAAAAAAATGCATTGTTAATTAATAACTCCTCGAATAGTGAGGATATAGAAGAAGCTGAAACTTCTAAAGTTAATAACTCGGATAGTGATAATGAAACCCTTAGTTAACAAGGATTGTCTCTAAACATATTAAAATCACTTACCATTCAGAAATGGTATATTAAAGTCACTATAATTATTAACAAAACATTCACTTTAGAAATCACAGCCTTAGTTGATACTGGGCTGACCTAAATTGTATTTAAGAAGGTCTAATCCTAACTAGGTACTATGTAAAAACTACTAAAAGAATGACTTCAGCTAATGGAAGTAAAATGGATATAAATTATAAATTACCTAAAGCTCATATCTGTCAAAATAATGTTTGTTTTGAAACATCTTTTTTTTTTTAATAAGAAACATGACAGATAAGATTATTTTAGGATTACCATTTATATATTTATTATACCCGTTTACTACTAATACAAATGGTTTAACTAGTAAACACTTAGGTCAAGAGGTAACATTCCCATTTATTAATAAACCTAAGAGTAAAGATTTGAGGATTATTCAAGATGAGTCAATTTCTAAAAGTTTAAATATCTTAAATACTAAGACAAGTCATTTAAAATACCTAAAAGATGAAATTAGATATAAAAGGATTGAAGAACATTTACAAAATAATAATCTTCAGAAGAAAATAAAAAAATTTCATGACTTATTAACTAAGAATGTTTGTTCTGATTTACCGCATGTTTTCTGACATAGAAAGAGGCATATTGTTAGGCTCCCTTATGCTAAGGAATTTAATGAACATTTAATTCCTACTAAGGCTAGACCTACACAAGTGCATCATGAACAAATGAGTTATTGTAAAAATGAAATCAATGATCTATTGAGAAAATGATTAATTGGAAAGAGTAAATCCCCTTAGTCATGTACAGCTTTTTATATAAATAAAAATGCTGAAATTGAGAGAGGAACCCCTCACTTAGTTATTAATTATAAAACTTTAAATAAAGTCCTTGAATGGATTATGTATCCATTACCAAACAAAAATGATTTAATTAATAGACTTAGTCAAGCAGTTGTTTTTAGTAAATTTGACTTTAAGAGTGGATTTTGGCAAATCTAGATCCATGAGGTGGATATGTATAAGATAACCTTTACTACCCCTTTCGGTCATTATGACTGGAATGTCATGTCTTTTGGTTTAAAAATGCCCCTAAGTGAATTCCAGGATATTATGAATGATATTCTAAATCATTTTAGTCACTTTGTCATTGTTTACATTGATGATGTTCTTATTTTTTCAAACTCTATTGAAGAATATTAGAAACATCTCAATTCATTTTTTAGAACTGTTAAAACCAATGGATTAGTTCTTTCTCAGTCAAAATGTTTTCTTTTTCAAACTTGAGTTCACTTCCTTGGTCATGCTATTCAATATGGTCAAATTCTTCCTGTTGCTAGAGCTATTCAATTTGCTAGTAAAACTCCTAATAAAATCTTAGATAAAAATTAGCTTCAAAGATTTTTAGGTTCCCTTAATTACATAGGAGTATTTTACAAGAACTTGAGAAGAGTCTGTAAGCCATTATTTGAACGACTTCAAAGTAATTTCCTTCCTTAGACTGATATTCATACTTCAATTGTCCAGGAAGTAAAGAAGCATGTTAAGACACTTCCTTGTCTTGGCATATCAAATCCTGAAGCATTTAAAATTATTGAAACTAATGCCTCTGAAATTGGATTAGAAGGTATACTCAAACAAAAGTTAACCCCAAAATCTCCAGAAAAGATTGTTTCTTTCTATTCTCGTGCATGGGATAATACACAAATAAATTATTCTACTATTAAAAAGAAAATTTTATCTTTAGTTTTATATATCAATAAATTTCAAAGTGATTTACTAAATCAAAAGGTTTTAATAAGAATAGATTACAAATCTATAAAATATGTTTTAGACAAAAATGTTGAAAATATTGCTTCTAAACAAATTTTTGCTAGATGTCAAGGTTTATTAAGTATTTTTGACTTTAATATTGAATATAATAAAGGTAGTCAAAATTCTGTTCCTGATTTTCTTACTCGAGAGTTTCTTCAAACAGGTTCACCAAAATGAGTGAGAAAGGAGGCAGTAGTAGTCGTGGAAGAGGTAACTCCTCCACTGTTAGTCAGTTAAGTAAACTTAAGGGACCTATGGTTCCTCACCCAATAAACCTAATCCCTTATGTGGATTTAGTTAATAGGTACCAAGTCTTGGGCCAAATCCTTAGGTCATTCAATTCAGTCCTAGTCAGTAAACCCAAACAAATTGACCCTTTCGGGCCTTTTGACATATGTAAACTAGAACCTTAAAAGTCAAAAACAGAGTACACACCCAATTTTGAGCCAAATCTATTTTTTGTTGAGCCCAAAAAATGACCCAGTAAAACTTGCTTCTCAGTACTTTCCCTTGGGTTGACACTTCATCCGACTTCCCCATACAAGTCATTAATTTATTACAAAGACATTTTGCTCCAAACCAAGTCAATAGTAATCAAACCCATTTATAATAGGAATGATGAGTCCAAAGTCCTCTATCACTCCCTATACATAAAACAATTACTGTCCATGACAGATTGGGAAAAACACCCTTCTGATCTTAGGTTGCTCAATAATCATAATAATAATTTTTGTTATTTTGATTATATGGAAGCTTGGAATAAAATCTTCTTGTACCAAAACCAGTCATTTAGTCATTCGTGGTTTATTTAGTTTGATCATAAATTTAAAAGCCAGATTCCGCTATGGTTCACAATTTGGTGGTCTAAATATGGACCAACATTTGTTATTCTTCCTGAACCACTCCAAGACCAATTAAACCATTTCAGTACAAAGGCTCTATTTAATCCAAAATTTGATGGAATCCCAGTTATGCTGCAATTTTGTAGTAAATATAAAATCCCTTGGATTTTAAAATGACAATATAACTTAAAATCCTCAGCTGAGTCAACTATTCACACTTCTAGATAGTCCCAAGCTACAATTACTCACCGTAGTCAAATCAATTATGTTTCTCGAATTTTCTTTATTAAATGGTGGGATAAATTTGATGTTAATAGAATTGTGGGTCAAATTCAAAAAGAATTCCCTCCAATTCCAGTTGTCCCAGTCAAAATCCCCAATGTCATTCAATCAAAAGATAAAGAGCCTAGTTCTAGCCCTTCATCCTCCTTCAATATTAATTTAGTAAAAGAGTATTCTCAGTCAGAGTTAAAATTATTACTCTCAGCCATTAACAATAGAGTCAGTGAACTTCACAAGAGAAATTTCTGATGAAAACTCCTCAGTATGTAGTCACAATTCAGTTACTAGTGACCCTTACGGAAGCCTGTCACTTTAAGATGCTCAGGACTTATACGCATTATGAGTCCTTATCTGTCAAACAAATTTCCACCGAAAGCAGCCAAAAGCAAAAAGCAGATGTTCTCAGTCACTCAGTCTGCAAATGCAAGAGCCACTATCCATAAAAAGATGTTGTCTCCTGCCTATTCAACGCGTGATTCTACAGTAAAGATGCAGTTCTCACTCAATAAAGCAAAAGTAGATGTAGTTCCCACTGAGTAAAGCAAAAGTAGATGCTGTCCCCACAGACATTCAGCTAGCCGAAAGCAGCCAAAAGTAAAAAGTAGATGATCTCAGTCACTCAGTCAGCAAATGCAAGGGCCACTATCCATAATTATTAATGAAATAAATTTTTGTGTGAATTAATGGTACACTTATTTGATTGAATGTACATATTAATGTATTTGTGTATTTATTCATTTATTAAGTGTATCAAGGTAAGCGAAATAATTTATGAATGAATTAATTGAAGGAGAGTTCAAGTAATAAAATTAAGGTAACTTAGTTCAATCTAGTAGTCCTAATTATGGGAATAAGACAAGTCTAATTGAATTATGTGTTTTACTTAATGGATTTATTAATTAAAGTCCAAAGAAATTAATTTGGTAGCCCAAACAATTAATGAATAGGTAGTCCATGTAATGTATACTCATATGTATTTAATGATAGTCCAATTAGTTGCATTGATATAAGTCAACTAGTAGCCCAATGGATTAATTAAATTGAGTCCAAACAAAACTAATTGAATGAGTCCAATTAATTTAATTTCTTAGGTCTAAAATGGAGCCCAATTCCATGGCCAAGGTTAGTATATATATATACATACTAGTAATTGTCCGTGCGTGAAGGCACGACATAACGAAAAATTAATTTAAAATTCAAAAAATAAAAATATTATTATTAAGGAAATAATAAAATATAAAATTATTATTATTATTATTATTATTATTATTATTATTATTATTATTATTATTATTATTATTATTATTATTGTTGTTGTTGTTGTTGTTATTATTATTATTATTATTATTATTATTGTTATTATTGTTATTATTATTATTATTATTATTATTATTATTATTATTATTATTATTATTATTATTATTATTATTATTATTATTATTATTATTATTATTGTTGTTGTTATTATTGTTATTATTGTTATTATTGTTATTATTATTATTATTATTATTATTATTATTATTATTATTATTGTTGTTGTTGTTGTTGTTGTTGTTGTTGTTGTTGTTATAAAAATAAATCAAAATTGCATGGTAATTGGAAGGAGTATCGCCGGTAGCTAGGGTGCTACATTAGGGTGGAGTGTTAGCTTTGTTGTTGCTTGAAAATCCTTGCAAAGGACTAGTTGTTCACCAACCTTACTATCCCTAGTCCTTTATGTAAGAGAAAATTCTTAGATTTTAGCATGGATGTTGCTTAAAAGATAAGATGAGTTGGGGATTATGTAGAGTTATATATTATGTATGTATAAGTTTTTGGATGATGAGATTGTCTATAAGTAAAAGAGTGGTAAAGCTTGTAGCTTTGGTAAGTCATTTGTTATTTTTACTAAGTTCAAGAGTGAGAGAGTTATTGTGAGAGTAAAAAAATAAAACACTTTAAGTGTTAGAGATATTGTAAGAAAGATCATCTAGAGGTTGGATCTAGTAGTCAAGGTGGAACATTCAAGTTTTGTTTCATACTTTGGTAGGAGAAGAAGAAGAGCATCTAAGTCTATAAGGTTTAAAAGTTTTCTACACCTTATTCTTTCATTTTTATGGTTAATATTTTTATTAGATGTCTTTGTCATGGTTCGTTGTGGGAGAAATTTATGTGTTGTGAAAACCATGAAGGGTTTCGAAGGTATAATGATGGAAGTTGATAGAGTTATATGTAATCTATGCGTGTATATGTGTGATTATGCATGTTATGTAATTTTGATGGTTAAAAAGGTATTTTTAATGGTTCAAAATATATTTTTAGGCTCTACAATAGTAGGTCTATGATATATATATATATATATATATATATATATATATATATATATATATATATGTGTGTGTGTGTGTGTGTGTGTGTGTGTGTGTGTGTGTGTGTGTGATTAAATATGTTTAATATGTGTATTAACATGTTAGGTATTTGAAAAGAAGCAAGAAAATTGCATATGTATGTTTACTGGTAAAAACTCTAGTTGGATAGTTAAATTGATGAGTTGTGAAAGTTGTTTATGTGATTTTTATGACTCGTATGCTAGATCTATGAGTCTTTAAGATAATCCAACTTGAATATTTAAAAAAGCACAATTTCTAACTGATCCATAATCCTTGGTCTTTCCAGAATTATTATCCCCAAATATTACTGTTGGTCCATCTTTAACTTTGAAATCAGATAGTAGAGCTTTGTTGTTAGTCATATGCCTTGAGTATCTACTGTCTAGATACTATATTGATTCAATGGACCTCGAATCCTGTAAGAATAATCATTATTTATTTTGGTATTCATACTTGTTTGGGTCCAGCTTTGTTAGTTTCCTTGGGAATCCAAATTTTCTTGATTTTGGGTTAATGATGTACAAAACAAAATGCATTTATGTGCCCAATTTCATGATACTTATAACATTTAAGATGTTGCATGTAAGTGCGCATGTGGATATCTTCTCAGTTGAAATACATGTGGGCTATACCTTTTCCTTGGTCGAACTTTACTACTCTATTTCTATATTACTCTATGATTTTGAGATTTCGTAGAGTAAAAATCAATTCTATGACTTGGAACTGGTTAGTTCATATAGTTAGTCTTACCTAACCTTACGATCTTTCGAGGTACAAACATAGACTTTGTTTTAATCTACTAATTTATAAATCCTAGACCAGTATGTGATATGTTATTCTTCTGAACAACAATTTGATCTGCAGAGAATGAACAACTTATATTAGTAGGTTCAACTGCATCTATGGATTTTACAAACACAATTTTTTTATTGAAAGAAAAGACTTTGTTAGTTTCCAAACAATTTTCCACATTCAGAGGTGAAGTTAGACCTCAAACCCTAACCTAGATCTATCAGAGATCACTTTCTAACTAGTGATCATACTTTTCTTAGATGACGTATATATTCCATATAGAGATTGTTCTTTCTAATTCTTGTATCTTGGAGACTAAAGTAGACTCTCTTTTTGCATTGGTGTTAGTTATCTGTATTAATTTATCATTCTCGACTTCAAGTTTAGATAGAGAGGCAGTGCTTTGTAGAGTTACTTTCAACTCTGATTGCACTTCCTCTTTTTCTTTTTAAATGAGAGAATAATCTTCTGATAGAACTCTGAACCACTTCATGTATTGATGCAAATCATATGCTATATAATGAAATGCAGTTCTTAGATCATCAATATCAACATTAGGAGAGTTGAAATCAAATACCTTATTTATGTTTATCTTTCTACGATCATCAGATCTGCTGAAGCTTTCGTCTATAGCCATTAAGCATAGATTAACAACTTGAGGTTCATCATCATCACTTGATTCTATATTGTTGTTATGTTCAGAATCACTCCATGAACCCTCTGTAACAAATCCTTTGCCCTTTTTGTTAGGGGTGCACAAGAAATTGAAAAAAATCAAAAAATTGATCGGACCAAACTGAACCGTTAAAAATTCAAACCAAAAAGCACAAAACCAACAAATCGAACATTGTATAATCGAAAAAACGAGACTAGTTCGGCCGGTTTCAATTTGGCTTCTCAAAAAACCGAAACCGACCGAACCAACAGGACAATTTAAAATTATAATATAATTTATATACTTTTCTAATAAATATTTATTTTAGTTATAAAATTTAAGATTTAATAAATTTAATTTAGTTATGACAATTAGTTACACAATTACATTATATGTATAATGATATACACACTTGATTTTAAATTAAATTTGAATACAATATTTTAAACTAAACTCGTATGCTTAAGTTTTAATAACCAACTATTCTCTTATGTTTAAGTATTAATAACCAACTAAACCGATAACCGAATAAACCGATAACCGAATAAACCGATAACCGATTACGAAGTAAAAATTTGAACGGTTTTGGTTTTTAATTTTTTATAACCTACTTAAATGGTTTGGTTATTTTTTTACTGACTAAATCGACCAAACCGGCCGTTGTGCACCCCTACTTTTTATGTCACTTCTTGTAGCTGTTGAATTCTGTCTTTGAATGAAACTTCTTCTTATCTTTCTTTAACTCTTCACTTAGAGGCTTATTGCATTCGGCAATGAAATAACCTGGTTTCTTACAATTATAATAGAGATATTTTTCTTGATCTTTGTTGTTATTTCCTTTGTTGCTGTGATTCCACCTATGCCTTCTGTTGTAGTTATTTCTCATAAACCTCCTTAATCTTTTTGCCAGGAGAGCAACATCCTCGTCATCACTTTCTTCATCTTCCTCATCAGATTCCACTTCAACTATAGCTTTAGATGAAGCTTCAGTGGCCTTAAGAGCTGCACCAATTTCTTCTAATTTTCAATCCATTATATCCTATGTTTGACTGCCATTTTAACTAGATCTTCAGGAGTTGGAGCTAGCTTGGCATAAAGGCCATTTATAACAGTACCGAATAAATCATCATCAATTGCATCCATGTAAGCCTACATCTGAACTTTTCAATTAGCAAACTTATCTCTATTAAGAATTGGTGGCTTATTTCCACCTCCAAGTTCAAAACTAGTTTTCTAAAGTGTCATAAATCTACTTAAGCTATTAACCTATGTATCCAAGAGAACCAACAACTCTGATAATGTTTGTTGTATCCCAGAGGCACATAAAAGATCTAGAAGGGGGGGGGGGGTTGAAAGATCTAAAAGATCTAAGAAAACCACTAACTCTGATAATATTGATTGTTTTATGGTTTTATTTTGAATAAAAATTAATTAATGATTTGTAAATCAAACCCAATTAAGCACAGCGGAACGTATTTTAAAATCCCCCTTTTTGATATAAGGTTTTGATCAAATAGAGTTTTGAGATTTGAAACTTGAAAATGTAAAGCTCACTTTATTACAAGTAAATATAATGCAGATGGTAAATGACGGAAAGTAAATGAGAGACAACAATTTTTAAGTGGTTCAGAGACGTAATAACTCCTACTCCACTATTTTATTCCACGAGTAAAAAATCCACTAAGGATATTGATCACTAAGATCAGCTACAACAGAACCACTTAGGTTCCTTCGAGTCACTTAGTCTTGGAACACCTAGACACTTAGTTCATTCGAGTCACTTAGTCTCAGAACACTTGGACACTTAATCCCTTTGAGTCACTTAGTCTCAGAACAATGTCACTAAGACAATACACAGTAGTTGATTTGAAGCTATAAGTTGTTAAATTGGCAATACGATTCTTTTTTCAAGTACTTAGCAGCTTGAATGAGATATTCAGTTTTTTCGTAAAGTAAGTTTTGAGCGTTGTAGAACTTTAATTTTTTTAATCAGTATCTAATCTATCATTTTTCTTGGATTCTGCTCTTTTTTTATATAGTCTTCTTAAAATCTTCCCATTGTAAGATAGTTGTTGTTCATTTATTTCCTTGATTCTTGAGATATCTGTAATGACCATTCTGGTGTTTAGGCAAAACTTCTTTCTGTTATGTCAGCTTATCAGATTTCTAAATATAATAATCATTTGACTGGCCTTTCAACGTCAACTAGCCAATGACACAAGCATTTATGAACTTTAAATTTAGCTTTGACTTGGAAAGATTTGCATCGAGCCCTTCAACTCATGATATTTCCATTGTCAGTATTTTGACAACTTTCACTCTAGGAACTGAACTGATCGTGTAGTATGTAGTGTATTCAGAATTTCCATATGAACTAGCTTATACTATACGATCTTGATTTAGCAATATGATTCAATTCTTGTAATGCAATTCTGATATAGCAATACGATTCTGATATGAAAATATGATTTAGTTTCTGCTAATTGGGCCTTGCTAAGCGTTCTTGATGCAGCAATACGATTCTGAACTTAGCTTCCTGATCTGATCTTCTTTTAACACGATTTTCAAGTCTTAAACGCTATAAAATAATTTTTCTCAGAAGATCAACCTAACAAATATGATCTTTTCAAAAGTAACTTTTTGTACAACACGAATTCAATAAGGACTTTACAAAAGCTATTTTAACAAATATACATTAAGCATTAATCATCATTATGTCATCATCAAATTTAATCATGCAGACACTAACACAGAGCATTTATTGAATTAAACCAGATCAATTTGTATTAATTCCTTTTCAATAAAGTATTTCACAATTATCAAAGAATAATGAAATTTAAAATAATTAAGCATATTATTGCGCAAGATGCAGAAAGAATATGCAAAAGTTTAAAAGAAAACTTGTCTGGTTATCTTTTGTAGTCTAAAGTTAAATCCTTGTAGAGCCTACATAATTTATAAGGTCAACATATAATTTTATCAGTCGCAATATGACTTTGTATAATATCATTCTGAACTTTAATTAATGTCCCTAAGTGGGTTTCTATAATTTTTATAACGTATAACAATATCTGATATGACAAAAAGGTAGATCGTCCAAAATTTACAAAAATTAAAATTTTATTTTATTTGGTCCGAAGCGGCGACGCTACCTATAAGGCTAAACCTGATGCGGCATCGCCGTTCATGCAAATTGCTTATCTGGAGTCCGACGTGACAACGCTATTTGGGCAAAAAAATTTCCTCTTTTGCAATCTTAACCTAACATGATTCTATGGTGTCTTGAGCATTAATATCAAGTAATCTAGCATGCTTTAATAAAATTGAAATACATAAATTAAAACCTAATCATAGCATACTAACATGAATATTAATTTAAAAAATTATAAATATATAATTTAAAAGCATAATTTTATATACTCTCAGAGTGTTTGCTTTACGATGCTAAATTTGGGATAACTTCCTGTAACGACCCCGAAATTCGACCAACCTTATTACCTTAAATTTCATGTTTATTAAACATTATTTCCTTAACGTCCAAATTTCGGTTCGTTAATAAATCTTTAATCACTTCATGTAATCCATTAATTGACTCTACAGTCATCAATTACCATATTTTTCGGTATAAATTTTGTTTTCTTCTTTTCTATCATTGTATGAAAATATTTGAATATTTAAAAACTTATCGTCTCGATCCTAGTCCCTAGATCGCAACCTTTACTTTTTCTTTCTGTTACAAGTACCATTAAGCTCAACCTTCAAAATTTAATATTGTTTATACCCATATAAATATCATTTGTTTCATAATTCATAATTAAACATATAATATTCTCTATCGTAACAACTACCTTGAACAATCACAGTTCACATTATAACTCTATTTGTCCTATCCAGATCCAATTATATGTACATACATCACATCAATGTAAACTTCACCAATTGAAATATGATATTAAAACTATAGCAATTACGTTTACAACCTTCTAGTATAATCCATCTTTAGCACAATCCAATATTCCTAAAACTTATTTCTTTACCTGCAAAAGTTTATATTATGCAAGTAATGAGCACAACAGCTCAACAAGTTCAACAGTTTATACCTTTCATGCTTCATGTATCACATAATATAACATGCTTTGTGTGTGCCATACATTATGTGTTGTGCTTCTACTAAAGCAATATATTTCATATATATTCATATCATTGCACAAAGTACACATTGTTGTCATATTATCCACAGATCACATAACACATAATTTATATGCATTTAAACAAGAATTAACATATCATAACAGATAAACAGTTAACATCAAAGTACTGAAGAACTTGCCTAAATTTTTGGAATTAATAAATACCCAATCTATAATTCTTCTCGTACAACCTATGATCATAAAATAATCAATTAATAATTATTTATCCTCTCATGATATTAATTTAATTAATTAATATCATCTCAGGACCAATTATCAAATAATATGGTTAATTATATTAACCTCGTCCCGTAATATATTAATTTAACTTAATATAAAACATGTTCAATGCGGACAACCCGGCTTATTGGATAAAATTTAGCATTTTCGGTTGTCCGGATTTTCATTTAATCATTTTTCTAAATTGTAACCTTACTAGATTAATATTTAAAGTATTTAAATATTAATTCCCAATATTTAATATTTATACAAAAATATTAAATTTAATGCCCAAATATCATTTCTATATTTTTAGTATTTTTCTATAATTTCTAAACAATTTTTAAACATTTATTTAATTAAAAACTATTTTCTGGGGGCATTTTGGTAATTTTCGCAACTTTAGGGACATATTCGGCATTAACAGAGAAGGTCAGGGGCATAACCGTAATTTACTGTGGCCAAGGGCACGCCCGACATTTCTGAAAAAGGCCAGGGGCACGCTGGTAATTTCCAGCATTATCGGCCGTGGCGCATTGCGCGCGGCTTATCTTTCACCAGCCAAAACGACGTCGTTTGACCCCTTCTTCCAGGAAGTTGGCTGCCGCACATGGCGCGACCCTAATTCCTTATCCCAAAACGACGTCGTTTCAACTCGGCGTCTGAAAAATATATATATGGCCCCTCGCAATGCGCGGGCGACCATAAATTTTTTTCCTTCCTTCCCTGCATTAACAGTAGCCCAGCAACACAATTTTTAACCAATTTTTGGTCATTAATTCCACAACATAATTACTCTAAACATGATAAAATTCATAGATATGCATTCAAAAATTATTTAGAATAATTATTCTATTTATTTTCTAATTTTTCACAAAATTTATTTAACACCATAAATATTAAATAAATCAAATATAATGATTTTTATACCTTTTAAAGCTTATGACCTTCATCCTTGAAGCTTTTTCTTCCACTTGATAGCACCAAAATCTCTCCTCCCTCTTGGTAGTGGTGGTCTCGGTTGGTGGTGGTGATTGTGAAGGAGAGAAAGAGAAAATGTTTTATGTTTTATGCTTGCCATGCTTATTCTTATTTCCTTTTTCTTTATTTCATTTCCTTTTATAACCAAACACAACGTAACAATTTTGAAAAGCAAATCAATTCCATCGACTTACCATTTCCGGATTAGCAAAAATTCCATGCATAAAAATCATTTTAATACATTATATAATTATTTCGTATAATAAATATTTTATATAATGTATATAAAATATTTATTTTAATTCACCAAAAATCATAACATGATTTATAAATAATATTTAGACCTCTTCCAGGTATTTTACTTGACAAATTTTGTACACGCATAATGACATGCATGTAATTATATGAGGTAATTTATACCTCCAAAATTCATAAAATAATTCATATAACATATAAAAATTATTTTCATGCCTTTTTCACTTCGTTATTTGGACAACATGTTACATTAACATGTTTACGTTTTTGAAATATTATCCTCCATAAAAATTATAAAAATTCCATTATACATAAACATAATTTTTAATAAGTTAAAATATTCATTTTTCTCATTTATTTTTCATTTCCTTACTATTTGGCACAATTTAAATATACACCATTTAATAACATATTGTACCATTTGTACAATTTTATTTCATTTCTTAATTAACATATTCTTCTTATATAAATTATATAATTATTTTTATATAATTTATTTAATTATTATTTCCTTATTATTTATATTTCTTTCTTATATAAATTATATAATTTAATATTATATAATTTATATAATTACATTCTCCTTTTTAAATAATTTCTAAAATTCCTCTATACTTATCGATTAATTATATAATCAATAATTATACATTTATTAACTCTCTCATTAATTTAATCATCTTATATAAATTATATAATAATTCTTATATAATTTATATAATTTTTTTTCCATTACTCTTTTAAATTAATTTCCTTATATAAATTATATACTTTATTTGTATATAATTTATAAAATTACCTCCTCCTCTTAAATAATTTCTTAACCTTCACCATAATTATTGATTAATTATATAATCAATATTTTGAATTTTTACTAACTTCCTCATTCACTTTTATTTAACTTCCGGATTAATTCAACTATTAATTCCTTAAGTTTCATAATTAATGGAATTTATAATTATAAATTAAACATGCACACTTATATATATATATATATATATATATATATATATATATATATATATATATATATATATATATATATATATATATATATTTCACCTTACCTCGTAACATTATTTAAATAATAATTTCTGCATCTCCACACTTATTTAATTGTACAATTTTATTGTACCGTTACATGAAATTTCTTTTATTTTTCATAAATTGTTTTTAAACAATTTATCAACACAAATCATCACCATCTTTGAACCTATTTAATTTACCAATTAACTCCCTCCACATACTTTAAATTACTTACATCATAAATAATTTAAACAATTTTGATAATTAAATTCTTATTTAATTTTATTAAAGAAATCCCGAAATTCGGGTCCTCACACTTCCTTTTTCTCACTATAAGGTAAATTCCTCTTTCTATATATATTTATAATGATACTCGAAGAATTTGTTGAAAGTGAAAGGTGGTGATCGTGACTATTTATAGTGTAAGTGAACCTAGGGTATAAGAGTCTTTCATTCATTTTAGCCATCATCGCCAAGGTGACTTGTGGATAAGTCATGCCTCTAGGTAATTTAGCCATAAGGCTATGTAATATTAAGGTTACCACCTGCTCCACTAGAATTAAGCCAACAAATTATATAAACAAACTAAGCTTGTACATTTTCCCCCTAGCAAGGTGTGAGTCATGGTGCAATTAATTCCATTAGTGTGAGTCACATACAAGAGAAGTTAATAAACTGTTAGAATTTAAGAACGAAATAGAACACAATCACACAAAATATTAGACAAAAAACAGAAAAGTAAGAACACGCGATATATCCAGGTTTAACAATTTGGCTAGTCCTGCTTGTTTGATGTATTCATTAGATACCTCACACACTCTACAATGATTCACACACCAAATAATTATTTTTATAATAACTAGAAAATCTTAGTTGCTATAATATGGGCTCAAGCTTAATATATTAGTAAACTAAAGGTTGGACTACTAATAAATCCACAAGCGCAGCCCAATTACACCGTTGCGCTTGGCTTTTAAGGGGCGCTGCCCCCATGCAACCCCTGCCAGCTCACCGACGCCCCATGCAACCCCTGCCAGCTCACCGATGAACTAGACAGTCACTCGCTCACCGGTGAGCGAAACCCCCGACTACCCTGTCGTAGTGGTCATTAGTCGAACTCGCAGAAGTATGAGTCAATCCCAACATAAATGTAAAAGGAACATATACACACACACACATGTGTAATTCTTTATGTCCAAATCTCTTTTTTTAGCAAGTGTCAAGTATTGAAATGCATTAATTACATAGGTTGAGTCATTGCTATATACTAGTATCTCCTTTTCAATATATAAGTCCTTTAAAATATAATCACATATATTAAAAAAAAAATCATTATTACATATGCATTAATTAATTATTATTTCTCCTCTCTCTCTTAATTACTCCATATAAAATAAAAAATAATTATTATTTTTTTCTAAATATATATAAAATAATTAATTTATATGGTGACTCATTACGATGAGTGTAATTATTAAGCAAGACAACAATATAGATATACACAACATGTTTTATATGGTGACTCATTACCATGAGTCATGGATAATTAATTAAGCAAGACAACAATATAGATTTGGCAAGTTGGCTCAAGGTTGGTCCTCCCAATCGAATACTATAATTCTTGGGAGATCGGTCTTAGCGATCGGTATAATTATTAATTTTTTTTTTTTACTCTTAAATATTGTATCTTAAAAATAATAATTTTTTTTTTTTTGACTTTTATGTAATAATCAAGATAAGATTAATTTAAATGTTTTCAAAATAATTAAAACTCTTTAATTTTTTTTAAAATATATAATTAACAATTCTGAATAAAATAATTATTAATTTACATTAATTATATTCTCTTTTTGATTGACGTATCATCACTCAATTAATAAAGACCTAAGTAAGAGAAATATCCAACAAATGTAGACATCAAATTTTGTAACTTGTAGCAAACATAAATGCCATGCCTCAATAGTCAATCCCAAACAAATTGATTCAAGCCAAATGACTGCCAAATGATTAATTAATCTCAGAACATTATTTATACATTCTGATCATTTTTTTGGCCAAATTTTCAAATCAGAGACGCTGATGTCACTAAAAACACGGGCAGAATAATTAATTTACTTATCATCATTTCTATAATTACTAATCCAAAGACTTACTAATGTTAAAAAAAATTAAAATTAAACGTCATCTTCATTAACACTACAAACTCAAGATTTTTGGGCTTTCTGGGTCTCACCCATTTCTAGTTCTGAGTTTTCCAATGATGGGTTCAGGTGAGGAGCCATTAGATGAAAGTGAGACTTTGGCTTTGACGAGATTTATTAACTTCATCTTAAATGTTTGTTGAGTACCCTGTTTTGAAGGAGACTTCTAGTTTTCATTTGGATGCTACAAGAAAAAGGTTTATCAGCGACCGTGTATTAAGGACCGACTTCCGTCGCTAATACGTATCAGCCACCGAATACGGTCGCTAATATCTGTCGTCTATAGTTTGGTCGCTAACATGCGTATCAGCGACGGACAATAGCGACCGAAGTTTCAGCAACCGACAATGGCGACCGACACGGTCTCTAAGCTGAGTCATCACATATGCTAACATTCGTCACGTGTAGTGACCGCTAATAGCGACTGAACATAACAGCGACCGATAGGAAGATTATCAGTGACTGGATTTTGAGATAAACAGCGACCGGTTATTAGCGACCGAATTCAGTCGCTGATTATTGTTAATTTTTTTTTTTTTTCGATTCCCATAAATTTTTTTACCTGTCAAATACATCCCAACACAACACAACAAATATATAAACAATCTCATTGAGATCTTTAACCAAATATCAAATTCAAACCAAATGAAATAACATACATTTCAAATAAACATAAAACCAACATCTAATCCAATCTTGGTACATAAATATATACAATAGGATAAAAATCTGACCGTGCATGGGTTATGCAATAAAATGAAGAAAATAAAAAAGCTAAGAACGATATGTAGCTCGCCAAGCTTCATCGATCTAGCTAATTGTCATGTTCCTATAACAAAAAAAGAAACATGTTCAAGATAGTATTATTAATTGATTAATTTTGGTGCATTAAGCAATAATATTACCTCGTCTTGCTCAGTCTCCTCCTCCTGGTCCGACTCACTTGATGTTGTCGCCACCGCATCCGCTAATGAATCAGGACTCAAAATTTTCAAATGATATTGCAGCTGACGCAGAAGGGCAAGATCTTTGCATATGACTCTAACACAGTCCGCAGCGTTATGTGGCGTCGGATTGTATGATGCTTGGGTAGACTGGCTACCAAAGCTGCAAGAGGCAGTAATACTCGGCCGTCTTCGCTGCCCTTGGCCCTTAACAAAATTTTTCTTAACAACCGACGCCCTTTCCCACAACTCTTGATCAATCGGAAGGCGACCACTGCCAGGGGGATACCGCTCATCCATTAGTTGGTTGTAAGTGTCCTGTAATTAAGTAATACATTGAATAGTTAAATGTAACGTCAAAATTAATGTAAAAACATGTAATGTTAAAAAAAAACTTAATTACCCGTATCTGTATAGTATCAGGCAGACCATCACGGGTGACCACGTACACATCCAACCAATTGATAGTCTGACCTCTGGACCTGCTAGATTACTACAAATATGACAAGTGTATAAATATATTAATCATGCAAACAAATATTAATTAAATGATTGTAAACATGAATAAAGTAAATTTGACGAACTCTGTACCTCCCTATCAATGAAATGTTGCGCCTGTGATATACTACCGCCTTTGTATGTACCCTTTTCCTTTTCCCCTTCAGGTACACCTGCGGATTTGTTCCTGGCGACAATCCTCCATTTCATCGCCTATTCGTCACTCTGCCACTGCTGGCACATCTCAACCCATATATCGCGCAAGCACCACCATGGGCCGTACTCATGCATATACTTCGCAGCCTGGCCAGGATGGTCTATGCCAACATTATATAGTGCCTTTTTCCGCTCATTCTTTATGTTGTCTTTTGTGCAGACAACACATTTTTGCCAGAATAGTGTCTATATAACCCCTGTCTGTGAATCTTCCTACTTGTATCTTTTCTGAAATAAAAATACAATAATAACATTAAAATAATTGTAATATAATTAACATGATAATACTAAACATTAGAATAGTTCAATAGAATAGTTATAAATTACGGGGAAAAAATACCTGGAACTCCTGCTAACAGGCCTCCTTATGGGCTAGCAGTGTGCGCCACGTAATAGATGGGGTAGGCCAATTTTGTAGGCATAACTGTGAAATACATTTAACAACCCTAACATCTGCAAAATCTCTGAAATATAGAATAATTTACATTAGTATATACAATAATATAATTTTTAATTTAATATTACTATATGGTTAATAACTTACGTGTTAGTAGGATCAGGGCGAATATGTAATAAAATACGCTCGTCTGGATTATCTGGGGCCTTCGGGATCTGATTTGGACCCCGGCCTAAATCGCGTTTTCTTCCTGCTGCTAAAGATGCCATCTATTCAAAAAAATAACATATTAATTTGACTTACATAATAATGATTACAGAAATAAAATGCGTGTATATACAACAAGTCAATAATATTATGTAAACATTTATATATAACTCTACATAATACAAATTAAATTAAACATACATTTTAATGAAACTCGCTGTTAGATTACGAATCATCTTCAACAATATGTGGAGATTCATAACCATCTCCTACTTCAGATTCAGTGTCGTTGTCACTTAATAACTCTTCCTCCTCAGTATCACTGTCATCTAAGTGTTATACTGAATCGAGATCCTATTCATCATCATCATCATCATCACCTCCACCCTCTAAATTGTTGAGTTGATTGTTGTCATTGAGATTTATTATAGGTGGGTTATGTAACGTCTCCTCTTGGTAGACTTCTCCATCTACTAATTGGACACGAATGCGCGCAAGAGTATGAATGACAATTAGCCAATCTGTAAGCGTTTTATCCCTTTTTCGAATAGGAGTACAAGTGTAATATACTTGCTGTGTTTGAGTTGGCAACACAAATGGTGCATTCATATATGTCCTTTTGTTGAGGTCAATATCGACAATTCCATGTAGATCGACACATATCCCTTTTTCTGAATCAAACCAACGACATTTAAATAGATTAATCTGACCTCCGTATGTACCCTTGTACGACAACTCAATAATCTCTTCCAACTCCCCATAAAAGGCACGACCAACTTCATTGTAGCAATCTCCTTGAACCAACACTCTAGTATTGGTTGTTCTTTTACCGAGGGCGTATATCTTTGTATGAAAATCATAGCCATATACTTTATAACCATTACGAGTGACTTGGTCCCTATCTGGGCCCATGGCTAAGACTTGTACATTTGAAGGAATTGTACCGTCATTAAGAGCCTATAATTGTTTAATACATTGTGAATAACGAGAAAAATAAATTAAATAAAATGACTTAATTAAGTTAAATAACTTACTTTGTCCTTTAGCCAATTTGCAAAGTTTTGATCCCGATTCAGTTCAATATCTTTATCAGTGATGCCGTGTTGATTTGTTCTTAACTCAGCATTGAATGATCTACAGATATATTATATATATGAAATAATATATATGAGATTATAGTGTACATCAATGACATTAAGTTAAATATGAGTTTTACATGCATACCTCACCAATCCCCCAATCTCCTCGCAATTGAGAAGAATGTAAGTATGTGCAGCATATAATTCTGCTTCAGAGAGGATTATGCATTTTTTTCCATAAGCGTGACTCGGTAGACCAAATACAAAAAGTCGACCGTTTAGTTCAACGTTCCCCCTATCATCATGTCTCGGAACTTGATTGGCCTTTGTCAAAACTTCATCGGAAAAATAGTCCGATACAAACGTAGATATCTCATCAAAATTGTATGATTCACATATCGACCCCTCGACATAAACTCTATTTTTAACCTTCCTCTTTAGGTTTCCCATCACCCTCTCGAAAGGATACATCCATCGGTATTGAACTGGACCACCAACACGAGCTTCATAGGGTAGATGAATTTGCAAATGCTCCATGGAGTCAAAAAACCCTGGTGAAAATATTTTTTTAAGCTTACACGTGATCTCAATGATGTTCTTCTTAAGTATTTCCATGTCCTTTGCATTTAACATTTTTGAACATATACTTTTGAAGAAATGACTAAGCTCAGTCAAAACATCCCATATTGGTTTATCAAGCAAGTCTCAAAATGCTATTGGCAAGAGTCTCTCCATGAACATGTGACAATCATGACTCTTCATCCCTTGTATTTTGTCACCTGTAACACACTTTGCAATGTTTGACGCATATCCATTTGGTAGTTTCAGAGACTTGATCCATGCACACACATCTTCAACCTGCTTCTTGGAAAATGTGTATTTTGCATGCGGTTTGACAATCTTTCCATTAGGTGATTCATAAAGCTCTAATCCAGGATGCATACAAATATCTTTCATAGCCAACCGTACTTTATCATTATCTTTCATCTTGCCCTTAACACCCATCACGGTGTTAAATAATTGTCGAACACATTCTTCTTAATATGCATTACATCTAGATTGTGACGAATCAAGTTTGTAGACCAATAAGATAGTTCCCAAAATATGCTTCTCTGAACCCAATTGTGAGACTCACCAAACTCATTGATTGTTACTGAGGCAGCACTTTTACCAAATGGAATTACTGGCAATCTCATCACACGGCCACCACGCACCTCCGTCCCAGACAATCGTCCTACCGACATATCTTTCTTTACTTTTTCTTTTAAAAAAATTTCTCTATTTCATCAAAAAGGGTGATCTATCGGCAAGAAACGACGATGACAGTCAAATCAGTAGGGCTTCCGACCATGTGGTAGATTAAAAGACTTTGTCTGCTCTATACAATATGGACAAGACATCTTCCCGTGTGTACTCCATCCAGATAACATACCATAAGAAGGAAAATCACTAATAGTCCATATAATTGCTGCCCGAAGGTTGAAATTTATTTTCGTCGAAACATCCTAAGTCTGTACTCCATCCTCCCACAATTCCTTCAACTCGTTTATAAGAGGTCTAAAGTAAACATCTAGATTCTTTCCAGGACTCTTGGGACCAGGAATCATGAGTGAAAGAAACAAATATAGTTGTTTCATAAACATCTAAGGAGGCAAGTTGTATGGAGTCACTATCACGGGCCAACAGGAGTACGGAATAGCTGAGTGGCCGAAAAGCTTGAAAGCATCGGTTGACAATCCAAGCCTCACATTTTTTGGTTCAAATGCAAACCCCGGATGTGCTAAGTTGAATTATTTCCGAGCCTTCCCATCTGCAGGATGGTTAAGTTCCCCACCTTTAGCTGAAGATCTCGCATGCCAAGTCATGTGTTCAGCTGTTCTTGAAGACATGTACAATCTTTGCAGCCGATGTGTAATTGGAAAATACCTTAAAATCTTAAAAGGTATATTTGTCTTTTTTGTAGTCACACCCTCTTTATTAGGCTTAAACCAATCATGACTGCACAACGTGCACTTTGTCTTCTGTCCATTTTCCTTATAAAAAAGCATGCAATCGTTCAGACATGAATCGATCTTTTGGTATCCAAGGCCCAACTTCTTCACCATTTTCTTACAAAAGTAATAGTTATCGGGCAATTTTTCACGGTCAGGTAACATACTCTTAATGACCTTTAAGAGCAACTCAAAACATGTATGGCTCATGTTGTGATCAGCCTTGATGTTAAGTAACGTCGCCACTGTAGACAATATAGTTTGCTTTGAGTAACCAGGACACAACAGTTTGCTACCCTCCTCTAATAACTTAAAGACTTTGGCATCAGAATTCATAAGTTGATCTATGTCTTGTTCCTAATCAAAATCCGACCCAACAATATCATGAACCATGTCATTCATACGATGGGTACTGCTGTCTGCTCGATTATGTATACTCGTATTGACACTCTCTTTTTTCTGTCCATGTGCCCACCAACATTCTTCGTAATTTTTCATGAACCCATTAACAAGTAAATGATAGGCAACTATATCTCTGTCCGTATAATTTACAGTCTTACACTTCAAACAAGAACATCTTATCTTATTCTGAGCGTTGACGCATTCTTTCTGGCTATATGCATAATCCAAAACACTTGACAACCAGTTCTAAATTCAGCTGAAGCACCTATCTGCTCGCGTGACTTTCGTCGCCTCATCCAACTACGGTCTGAATAGAAATCCATAATAGTATGGTACCTATTTTGACAAGATTTATTGTATTCATTAAATTTACTTATTATAAATGTATAGGTATAATGCATGTTTTCTACCTAAATACGTCTCCACCCTTATTACACCGGTCAGGCTTCTATCCCATTCTTGTATGTGACGTCCCACTAATGTCAACGACTTAAACAAATGCATATGTTTGTTCTAAAGAAGTTTCGACAGCATCTACCATCGGTCTCCAAGTACATGAAATAGACTATGCTTTACACAGTCTAAGTATGCACCCGGAGAATAATAGAAGATAAAAAAAACCAAAATTTCTTTAGAACAAACAGATAAATTCGCTTAAGTCATTGACACAGGCCTAAGTAGGAGCGGAACATATAAGAACAGTCCCAAAACGGGGACTATTCAAGATTCACTCCTAATGAGTGAATCTTGAACGGGTTTCTAAGCTGGGCATATTATTTTTTATATTAAATTTCTTTATTTTATCTTATATTATATTATTTTTATTTATTTTACAATATTATTTTGAATGATATTATATTATATTTCTTTATTTTATATTAATTTGAATGATATTATATAATATTATTTTTATTATATTATTTTATTTTTCTTTAATTTATTTTTTTGTATTATATTATATTATATTATATTATATTTATTTCATAATATTATTTTGTATAATTTTGAATGATATTATATTATATTATTTTTATATATATTATATTATATTATATTATATTATATTAATTTGAATGATATTATATTATTTTATATTATATTATGTTTATTATATTATTTTGTATTACTTTATATTATATTTATTTATTTCATAATATTATTTTGTATTATTTTAAAATTGTGGGGAGTTTGAAAGGGAAAGAGGGTGATGATGACTCGAGGACTAAAGTCTAAAAGGAAGGGAGTTCAACTACATTGGGGACATGATTTGAGTAAAAGAAATGATCCCGTGAGAATAATGCTACCGGAATCATAACCATCACTATACATACATACATATATATATATATATATATATATATATATATATATATATATATATAGAGAGAGAGAGAGAGAGAGAGAGAGACTGTATCCACAGTAATAGATTGTCAAAAATACTATTGCACTAATTAAATACAGGATATAAATTAACTGTGAAGGTTCTTGCCGCTGAGACTCTAGCAACAGTATGCCAATAACAATCGATTATTATAAATTAACTCTCATATATATATTTAAGGGACTATTATTTTTATATATATTTTTAATATTTATACATAATTTTTTTTTTATATAAGAACGAAATGAATATCATTTACATATGAAGTGATAACATAAAAATATCAAATTTAAATATATAAAAATATTAATTTTTTTTATTAATGATACGCATAATAATCAACTTATTTAAGCATTCGACATATTCTATAACAATAGTCTATGGAACAAATAGTGACTTATTTATTTACATATTGCCTATAATATGTCAAACATTTAAATAACGAGTACTGTTATATATGATAATAAATTAATATTATCGTATGTAGATACATGAGATTGAAGGGTTTAAAAATTTTATTTTTTTATTTTATCGTTTATAATTTTACTTTAATCGTAATGCACGTTTTATAAAATAAGTTTAACATATGAATCATTTTCTTAAATAACTACTATAAAAATTAACAAACTCAACTCAAATATTTAATCTTTATTAGAAGCATTTAAAACTACCACAACAACAATTAAAAATCTTAGATATATTATATTTAAAATTTAAGTGAATTTATATCGATTTAAAATTTAATACACATAATATCTCAGTTTGGTGTTTACCTTTTCCGGCAGGGGTGGCGTCCGGCAGGGGGTGGTGCCGGTAGGGGGTGGCAGCGGCAAGGGGCAGGGGCGGGGGCGGCGGCGGCAGGGGGCTGGGCCGGCAGGGGTGAGGGGAGGACCAACGTCCGGCAAGGGGAGAGGAGGGGCTGCCGTCCGACAGAGCTCTTCTCTTCTCTCTTCTCTTTCTTCTCTTCTCTCTTCTTTCTTCCCTCTCTTCTCTTATCTCTCTCTTCTTCCTTCTTCCTTATGTTTCCCATGAAGCGTCTAAATTTAGGTCTGAACATAATAGCGATCGCTTAACAACGACCGATTTTGGTCGCTATTTTTTTTTAAGGCGTTAACACTTTTAGCGACGGAAAGTGACACAACAACACACTTTAGCAGTACAAAATATTAAACAGAAAGTTAAACAACTTCCTTGTTTATGTTTACCTAACCCTGCTTGGAAGAAAATTGTCCAAACCGATGCTTCCAACCAAGGTTATGGGGGGATATTAAAACAATATAACTCTAACAGTAACAAAGAGGAATTATTAAGATTTACTTCAGGTACTTGGAAAGGACCAGCAGTTAGATACCCTACAATTAAACAGGAATGTTTATCAATTGTTAAATGTGTTTTAAAATTTCAAGATGATTTGTTAAACCAGTATTTTATAATAAGAGTTGATTGTTCTGCTGCAAAACAGATATTTTAAAAAGATGTTAAAAAATCTTGTTTCTAAACAGATATTTGCATCATGGCAAAGTATTTTATCAGTATTTGATTTTAATATTGAATATATCAAAGGTGAACAGAATTCTTTACCAGACTTTTTAACCAGAGAATACTTGAAGGGTTCATGACCAGCAGAGGTCGTGGCCGAGGCCAAAGAGGCCGAGGCAGAGGATATCAACAGTATACAACAGAATTTTCAAGTTTGAGTATTAAACAGGAAACTCCCAGTCAAACAGCAAAAAACATTTTGCTAACAGAACCAAAATATCTTCTTAATACCAATACCGAAAAAATTGTTCTTTATATTGAATCTACATTTGAGAAATGGATGAGTGATCCATGAGAAATTAAGAGACGTTATCTAACGACTCAACAATTTCCTCATTTTGACCAGTATAGATATATTTATGAACAAATAATGATTGAAACTGCATCATGGAGATTAAACATAATCTCCATGATCCATCAAAGATTAGCAGTCCTATTACTTACAACAAAGTGACAATTAGAAACATTATGCCAATTGCTAATTGGGGCATTCATCCACATACTACCAGACAGTTAGATTTAAGCAACATGGAAACTAAATATAGTTATTGGGATTATATTGATTCCTTTACCTATATATTTAATTATCAGAATCCTATCAGAAATCATACGTGGTTTATCCATGTTTGCCCTGAGGTTCTCAAATCCCTATTACCAAATTGGTTTATTGCCTGGTGGGATATATTTGGCGTGACAATGGAAACCTTACCAGAATCTATCAGAGAAGAGTTTAAAGATTGACAGATTGCCTTTTCTCATCTACCAGCAAATAAAGGAATCTCTATGACCAAATCTTTTATTCACTTTGTTATAGGATTTGGTCTTCCATGGATTTAGAAATGGGATTTCACATGTGGTTATCAAAATAAAATCCCATATCTCAAAATAGTATTCTATACCAGATGGTGGGATAAGGGTATGAACCATTCTTTAACAGAAATCGTTCAAAAAATAAAAAAGCATACTCAAGACTGTTTGGAAGCTATGCCAAAATTAATTCCAGCATCCCCAGTACCAGAAAATCCTTTTGTTAAAATCCAAAAAGAATTGAAACAGAAAAATCCAAATTTGTCTGAAACAGAATTGATTGTACAAATCATGGATTTTATGAAAAAATAATTTCTTCAATCTCTTGTTAAAGATGACATTTCAATGAAGTCATCTACCAGTACTCAGGAAATACAATCTAATCAAGAAGATGACAATCAGTTCAATATCCTGGCAAGAGAAAGCCAAGATCCAGATGAAGAACAGGTGGATCCCACAATGGGAGATTTTTGGGATTCTCTCACTTCCATGATTTCAAAAAAAATCCAACAGGATAAAAAGGGAAAAGGAAAAGCATGATGATTGCATCAACTCTCGGCACAAACAGATAACTCTACTTTTTGATAGTAGATTCGTCGGCACATGCAGACAAAAATACTTTTTGAAAAATGCAAAAAGTGGATTCCTCCTTTAATAATTAAAGCAGAAGGCGTGCAATAAACAAAAGCAATTAGTATACGCACCTTGGCAAACAGTAGAACATATCAGCATTTGTAATAGTATTTATGTAACTTTTTCTTTGTATTTAAGGGATGGCCACACCCTGGTTGAGGCACGCTACAGACCAGGCACTTATAATATTTCTCTCTCCTGTAATCCTTCCCTTGTAAATCTTTCAGTGTGCAAGGAATAAAAGTTTGCTTTATTACTGTAAGTCTTCATAATCCTTTTATTTTATGTTAGTAAATAATGTTTATTTTCTGCAAGAGATATTAAGTATTCATTTAGAAAATTTGCAGAGATATAATCAGTATTTAGAAATTATACAGTCACCTGATTTAGTTGAACATTTTATAAATCGAAAAAAATTAACAAAAAATTTAATTAAGCAAATAGAACAGGAAATTCGTGACAAAATAGTCCAGTTGGTATTGGTCGGAAGGCCTTCCCAAACCCAACAGTAGGCTTTATGAGACCATACATGTATTAGTTTTAACTCTACATAATTCATATTATGTCTTTTATTATTCTTCATGCCTTTATGCTTTAACTTGGATGATTTATGCATGCTTATGTGATTAGTTAATGGAACGACAACTAAGTCGCGTTTAGATTTGTCTATTTTGCATGATTTGTAGTTAGGACTTTTTAATCTTGTAATTCGTTGATAGTCGTGTTAATTAATTCCGTAGGTTTATATAGGTCCTCCCTTTTATGGTATCAAAGCATCATTAAGAGGTTTGTAATTTATAACTAACCTAGGTTTACCTCTTTCAATTTCTGCATTTTTATTTACATAAAATGTTGTACAACTCCAAGGGGATTTACTTGGTCGAATTAATTTTTTCTATAATAAATCTTGTATTTCTATTTTGCACATTTCAAGATATTCTTTTTTCATTTGACTAGGTCTAGCCTTAGATGGAATATCTTTTTCATTAAATCTTGTTTCATAAGGTAAAAAAACTATATGTCTCTTTCTTTCCCAAAAAGCATTGCGAATATCACTACAAATCCGAGTTTTAAATTCTTGTATAAGTAATTTAATTCTCTGTTGTATAGTGCATCCACCAACCTTACCTTTAGAATTAGTTTCAAAATATGATCAGATAGAATCTAAATCTTTGGTCATATGTCCATATGTGGAAATCCCGAAAAAAACAGTACAAAAAACATTGTTACAATTAAAAGACATTATAACTGTAAACAAACAAAGCAATTACACTAACTTATGCTTACAAACTATAGGTCAATAGTTAACTAGAATTGAAGATCAAATTTAACAAAAAATTGAATCTAATACAAATGATTTTCACTCTCCAGAAATACAGCCTGTTAATATTAAGCCTCCTTTGGAAATAACTAATTTTAAAATGAGGTCAAGTAAACAAGATGATGATTTCATAAATACACTGTTAGGGAAAATGCAGGATTTAAAGATGACAAAAGCAGGATCTTCAAATGTTCAAATTAATATGATGAGTCACCAGGAAAATTTAACTGAAGGGAAAAATTATGAAGACTTTTCATTAAATCATATAATGGAAATAGAGGACAATTTTAAGGATAAACCACCCGATATAGAAGAAATAGGTAAAATAACATATTCAGGAAAACCTATCAGTAGAATGGCTATAACTGGCCCTCGTAGATATTATTATTCTAGACCTACCCCACATGATATTTTATATGAAGAAGACTTATTACACTCACAAAAATCTTACCATGGTAAAACCATTTATGAGTGGAATATAGATGGAAAAACAGAATATCGAATCTTTGAATTAATACATCAAATGATGATGTATTCAACTGTTTGTAAACAAAATGGTAATACAGACCATCAAATCTGTAAAAGCATAATGAAATTTTAAATTCACTAAAAACTACTACAGACCCTCTTACAAAAGTAGAAATCTGAACATAAGACACTTGTTATTCTCTAGTTCAAACAATAATATATCACTTCGTAGGATCAGGAGATATAAATACTGATAGAAACAGAGAAACTTTACAGAATCTTAGGTGCCCTTCACTTACCCATTTTAGGTGGTATAAAGATGTATTTCTTATGAGAGTTATCGAAAGACCCGATGCTAACAGTGAACATTGGAAAAGCCAAATTTATAGATGGTCTTCCACACTTATTTGCAGAAAGAGTTTAGAAAAAGCTCAGGGATAAATATACCCATATGGCTATACCTTACAACCAGTATTCTTATGGTCATCTTATCGCTATTGTCATTGAGGAAGGTTTATCTTTATGCAATGATATTAGACTTCAACAGTCTATGAAAAAACAAAATTTAACTAAGAGAAAAGAATTAAGAGAATTTTGTGACCAATTTTCTTATGAAACAAAACTTCAGTACCTTTCAACTTCAAGATCTAAATAGCAAAAGCCTATTAAGAAATATAGAAGATATTCTAGGAAAAAATATTATCAGAAAGATAATTCTATTCTTAATAAAAACAGAAAATTTTATAAAAGAAAAAAACCTTACAGGAAAAAAACTAATAAGTCTTACATAAAATGTTATAAATGTGGATTAACAGGACATTATGCTAATAAATGTAAGTCTAAGCTTAAACAGAAATTAAATGAATTATCTATTAATGAAGAAACTGAAAAACAAATAATAAATTATATTTTTGAAGATAACACCACATAATTAAGTTCAGAAGACGAATTAGCTAAATTATATTCAACTAGTAATTCAGAATCAGATAATCAAGAACAACAATGTAACAATACTTGTTGTCAATCAGAAATAAATTACTTAAAAATTGTTTTAGAAATGAATGGTTTAAACATAGGAAAAAGTATAAATGTTTTAACAGATAATCAAAGAATTCTAATAGAAATAATAGATCAGGTAAAAGATCCAGAAATGAAAATGAAATTTTCTTCTTTAGTTGTTGCATAATACCAAGTTGGAAAAGATATTAAAATATTATTTTCTTTTAAATGTCTATAATAATTATTTGTATATCTTTCCAATTGTATAGAATTATGATTATTAAAACATCATTTTTTGAATTATGTATATTGTTCACACATTAAATCTCTGTTCAGTATCTTTCTCAATTCACTTCCTGGGCTAAAATCCATTAAATATTAAATCTCATATCACTTTCTGTTGGACTAAAAGGTCTTCGTTGTGAAGATCCAGCCTCATATATACCATGCAGTATTTGGTTTTCTGATAGGTGAATACCTTTAACATGATCCTCAGGTAAGACTTCTATTTGACTAGGTGAGCTAGATTTTCTACTTTGTTCAAGAGGTTCTGACATAGAGTATCTAGAAGTTTCTGGTAATTCTACCTTATAAAAAGGATTTCTATAACTGGTGCTCGATATACTTCTGGATAATGGTCTTTGGAATTTCAGATATACATTCCCTCCTTGGGTCTGTATAACATCTTTTATACTTTGTCTTATGATTGGTCTAACAGGTACCGCATTCGAAATTTGCCATTTTTCTGGGAAAGTTATTTCTCCCCAAGAGATTAGCTTTGGGGCAGCAACTTGGCTGCTAAATAAATTTGTGTCAATTAGGACAGTATGTCCTGCCTCACTTTGCTTTCTGATATAAGAATTTAAAGTTGTTAAAAATTTAAGATGAATTCTGTAAATAGTGACAAAAGGTGGTGATCCTGGTAAATACTCATACCCATGAGATATGGTTCTGAGTTCTAAAACTTTTGATAGATTAGCATCACTTAAAGCTATGCTTAAATTTGGATAAATATTAAAATAAACTGGTCCATGTGCTAAGCTAGTTTCTATAGCTCCCATTAAAGATGCTTTTCAATTCAAACATCTTCCATCTCTAAAGGTACATTTGATACTGATATTTTGACCTAATAAAGTCAAAGGTTTAAATGCTATCTGGACAAGTCCTATATGAACATATTTATATTTAGACATAAAGGACCTTAAATCATTAATCTGTAACAGATAGATTATTTCATCATTATTCTATAAAGGGACTGCATGATCAAATGTTTTAATTAATTTTTTACTGGTAAAATCTAATAATCCAATTTTATAAAATTTTTCTGGTTTTACCTTAGGGATAGTTATCTAAGGCTTCCCTAACTTCCTGATAAGCTATCATCTCAGATGTTTCAGATGCAGTTATATTATTTGCTACAATTGTTATTTCAGAATTAACAAGTGTTTCTTCCATTTTTGTAATTTTGACCATACACTATTAGGTCTAACAATACATAATTTATATTATGTAGGTTATTAAAATTCATGGCTCAGCTACTGCGTTAGCGACGGATAATCGGTCGCTAATTATGGCGCCAAAAATCCCGCGCTTTTTTGGTGGCAAAATTGGTATTTGCGACGAAAATAGCGATCGTCTTCAGGTCGCTATTAATGTTAGCGACTAGTTGCACTATCGGTCGCTGAAATCGGTCTCTAAAACGTAGTATTAGCGACGAATTTTATGGTCGCAGAAAGTCTTGGTCGCTGATATGCGTTTTTTTCATAGTGGGATTTCATTATTTTTGGGACAAATTCGTTGTGTGCATTTGCGTTGAATTTGGCTGTGTTGTTCTGCGTTTCCTTTGCCTTGCTCAATCAGTTGTTGAGAATTTAGGACGTACGACAGAGTCTAATTCTGGAGATGGCAAGCAAAATAAGCACGCAAAATAACATGAAGCATGGCGGCACTGTGGAATTATCACGTGTTCAAATGGGTTCATCCTTAACTTCAAACCCGAGAAAGAATGTACAAAAATATATGGATCAACATGAATCCTTGAAGCCTGAAGTAAAGAATCAGTAGCAGGTTTGTTTTAATGGGTGATGCTGGGGTGTAAATATTTGGACCGTAACTCACCATTTAGATATCCTATAAAGTCAAATTAGTGGAGAAATAAGGATAAAACTTACCTGGAAGATTTTTTGAAGCAGTGGGACATCACTATAATATCTTCCCATTAATTTAATATTATATGGATAAGAGGCGGTGGTTGTTTATTACTATATACACCAAACAAGAGAAAGAGGATGAGGATTGGCAGAGGGAACATCACACAGGCAAAAGGGAAGAATAGATCATCTTCTCCATTACTTCTAATCTCAGACCGGAATACTCCATATTGGTCGCACGTCGGCACACACGATACACAGACTTATAGTAATATACAGCGTGGACAACAAGCACCATTCATACACATCGGTAAATATCGAAGGGTAGTGATATACACCGTGTCTATGAAGAAATATTGTTGTCCCGCTACAAATCATTATGTTGTAACATTTCTAATATCATTCTAGTGGATTTCTGACGTCTCACCCGTGGTTTTTCCTGATTTGAGTTTCCACGTAAATTATCGTGTTATTATTTTCAGTATTCACTTGATCAAATATCTTTCATTCCAGCATATTTTGGGCTCTTCATTGCTGACGCGTTTTGGGCTGGTCGACCTGGTGATTTCAGCCCACGTCCAAAATTTGACGTCAACATTGGCGCTAGAAGGAGGGCTCTAATATTTGATTCAAATTACCAACTTATTTTTAAGCAATTTTTGTGACGTATCAGATTAATTATTTGATCGGGTTTTAATTAAATTCGTGGCGTCAAATTTATTATTCAACATTGGAAATCCACATAAGTTCTATAAGTTCTACAATTTAAATTGTGATTTTATGTGATAAATATTATATTGTTATTACATGTGATTTGGTGTGAGCTGATACTATTCCAAGTCATGATATTTGTAAATCTAGTTGCTATTGCCGAAGGGTCCACTTGTATTGTATTACCCATCAATTCATTAACACTAATATATTATTTGAAGTCATTAATATGTTTTTCATAAAAGAGGATAGTTGCAGGCTAATAGAGCAGTTGCTGCACTTCCGTGACACGAGTTCTCATCCCAATATCCGGGCATGGATTGGTGTAACGACCCCGAAATTCGACCCACTTTATTACCTTAATTTCCATATTTATTAAACATTATATTTCTTACGTCCAAATTTCGGTTCGTTAATAAATCTTTAATCACCTTCTTTTACCCATAAATTGATTTTAAAATCAACAAGTACAAATTTTCCGGTATAAATTTTTCTTTTTCTCAATCATTGTATTAAAATATTTGAATATTTAAAATTCTTACATCTTGGATCCTAGTCCCTGGATCGCAACCTTAACTTTTTCCTTCTTTTACACGTATCATAAAGTTCTTCATTTAAAATTTACTGTTATTTATTTTCATACAAATATTTCTTGTTGCATCATTCGTAATCAAACATATAATAATTTCTATCGTAACAAATATCCTGATCAATCACAGTTTATAATTGAACTTCTAACATATTCAGATTCAAATTATATATACATACAATTCATCAAAGTAAATTAACAAATTTCTCACATTGAATTATAATATCAACAATATAACAATCACGTTTTCTACCTTCTAGGCAATTCATCTCAATTTAATCCGATATTCTGGAAACTTATTTCTTTATCCTGTAAAAGTTTATTTTAAACAAGTAATGAGCACAACAGCTCAGCAAGTTCAACAGTTTATATTTCACATAGCACATACCTTAACATGCTTGGTGTGTGTCATATATCATGTGTTTGTGCTTCAAATATAGCAATATATCTCATATCATTACACAAAGAACACATTGTGGTCATATTAAACACTTATCACATAGCACATAATTTGTATGCATTTAAAACAAGAATTGCATATCATAATAGTTCAACATTTAACATAAAAGGGACTGAAGAACTTGTCTGACGTCCAGTTATTTAAATTGATAGTTCAAACCTTTAACTCGATCAACCTATGATTATAGAATAATCAAATAATAATTATTTATCTCTTTATGATATTAATTTACCTAATTAATATCATCTTTTGTTCAATTATTAATTTATATGATCAACTATAATAACTCTTTCCTTAAATATTAATATAACTTAATACCTAATACCTTTACTACGGACAACCCGGCTCATCGGACAAAATTTAACATTTCTGGTTGTCCAAAAATTTTATTTAACCTTTTTCTAACTTTTAAACTTAATAGATTAATATTTAAAATATTAAATATTAATCTCCAATATTTAATATTTTTACAAAAATATTAAATTTAATGCCCAAACATCATTTCTGTATTTTTAGTATTTTTCTATGATTTTTAAACATTTATTTCAATTAAAATCACTTCTGGGGGCAATTTAGTAATTTCCGCGGCTTTGGGACATAACCGGAATTTTTCGGAAAGTCCAGGGGCATTTATGTAATTTCCGCGCGTCTAGGGACATGCTGTTCCTTTTCCGGAAAGTTCAGGGGCAAAATCGTACTTTACCGAGGGTCAGGGACACTCTCGGCATTTCAGGAAAAGCCCGGGGGCATAATCGTAATTTAATCGTATTTCGTCGGCCGTGCATTGCCCGGACCGACCCCCGGTCGTCCAAAACGACGTCGTTTGCCCCTGATTCCGGAAACTTCCGCCTTTGCCTTTACCAAACGACGTCGTTTGGTACTTATTTCCGGAATTTTCTACCGCGCATGGCGCGGTCCCCCCTTAGCCCTAAAAACGACGTCGTTTCTGGTCCCTATTCACACACACAGCGTCGCGCAATGCGCGACTTTCCCAAAAAAAAATTTCTCTCTCTCTCACGAAACAGTATATCAACTTCTCCATAATTTCTTCATTTTGTAAATTAATTTCCAACAAAACCAATCCAAAAATTATATAACTCATACATATACATCAAATAATTATTTAGAATAATTTTCCTAATTAATTACTAATTTTCCATAAAATTATTTTATCATCAAAAATACCAAATAAATTAAACAATTAAATTTTATACCTTCTTCAAGCAAAAGCTTCCTTTGTAGCTTGTTCTTTCATCATCCCTTGGTGGTGAGGAAGCTCTCGGTTGGTGGTGGCTATGGTGGTGGCGTCGGGAGGAGGAAGAAGAGAGGGAGAGTTTATGTGTTTTTATTTTATTTGCTTTCATTTCTTTTCTTTCTTTTGTTCTTCTTCTCACCATATATAAATCATAAGTGTATTATTTAGTTTTAAAACTTGTTCCCAGTCCACCGACTTTTCCTTTCTCGAAAATTCTTAAAAATCAAGCATGCAAATTTAATTTATTACATTACGTAATTATATCGTGTAATAAATATTTTATATAACATAAATAAAATATTTATTTTAATTCACTAAAAATCATCATTTGATTTATAAATAATATTGATACCACTTTTGGGTACTTTTCTTGACAAATTTTGTACACGCATAATGACATGCATGTAATTATATGAGGTAATTTATACATCCAAAAATCATAAAATCATTCATAGTACATATAAAAATTATTTTTCATAATTTTTCACTCCGTTACTTGGACAATATGTTACATTAACATGTTCACGTTTCTGAAATATTATCTTTCATAAAAGTCATAATAATTTCATTATACATAAATATAATTTTTAATAACTTATAACATCCCTCTTTCTTATTTATTATTTAATTTCTTTAATATTTACAATAATTTCTTTATATATATACATTATAAATAACTTAATATTATATTATTTATATATTTACATTTTCCTTTCTTAAATAATTCTTAATTTCCTCCAACCTTATTCCATTTAATCACCTTATACAAATTACATAATTATTCTTATATAATTTATATAATTATTATTTTCTTCATACCTTATTTTAATTTCCTTATATAAATTATATAATTTATTATTATATAATTTATATAATTACCTTTCCTTCTCAATTAATTTTCAAACTTCTTCCAAAATTCTTGTTAAACTCTAAAGTCAATAATTACAATTTTATTACTTCCTCATTCACTTTTTATTTAAAATTGGATTAATTTAATTATTAATCCCTTAATTTCCATAATTAATAACATTTATAATTATCAATTAGACATATACATTTATATATATACAAATGTATATATATACATATCTAATTTCATATATTTCACATTACCACATAACCACAATCAAATCATAATTTCTACATTTTCATAATAATTTAATTGTACAATTTATTGTACCTTTACATGAAATTTCTCTATTTTTTCATAAATTATTTCCAAACAATTTATTTACCTTTTTATTTATTTTTAATCCACACAATTCATCACCATCTTGATACATATTTAACTTAACAATTAAATTCTTTCACACACTTTAAATTACTTGTATCATAAACAATTTAAACAATTTTGATAATTTTATCAATTAAATTCTCATTTAATATTATTAAAGAATTCCTGGAAATTCGGATCCTCACATTCTTCCCCCCTTAACAGGATTCCGTCCTCGGAATCATAATTGCCGTAATAATTATACGTATTTTATTTCTAGCAACTTGTTATACATTTATCTTGATAAATAACAACTAAGTCCATAATAATCATATTTTACCTCATTAATTTACATAACTCACATGGATAATCCCATACTAATCATAACTGTCCAAGTATTCAACTCTTAACTCAATTCACAATTTCTTTGATTTGTCATTCTCTAAAAATTTCATTTCTTTAATCATATTTACCCTTACTCAATCCGCTTATTTCATATTCTCTATTCCACCTTATTGATACTTTACACATTCATCATTCTTTCCTTAATTCATATAAATCTTCTTCACATTCCATAAATCATTCCTTGAAACCTCTATCATTCAACACTAAGTTTGAAATTATTCCAAAATCTTGGGGTATCACATTCACCCCTCCTTCATAAATTTCGTCCTCGAAATTTCTATGTACTAATATCTCATTCATTTGTAACAAACACAATTTTCTATGTATTTATTCCACATATCGTTCTTCTCTTCATTTCTCGCAGTCATTGCACATTACAATTCTCTAATCCATCACATCTCATAATTTCTTTACTTCACAATTATTGCTTCCATTATCATTCACACTTAAATAATACTACCCCATCCTACCATCCAATCTTCATAAGAGTAGAGGAATTCAAAATTTTTAATTTAGAAGAAAAACTTTCAGGATATGCTGAATGAACATTTATCCCGGTTTACAGTACTTCGCTCCCCGAGTACTTCATACTGCAAACCCTGACAGTGGATCAATCTGTCATTAAAGTGATGGATGTTTCACCATACATTGGCACGCCAGATGATCAGTCTGCAATGCCTGTGTCTTGCAATGTCAGGTGACTATTCGATCAACCTGCAATATTCTTAATCTTTTTGTTCATCTCAGCCTTAGAACTCATTCAAAAGTAATTTGATTTGCTATAACTTTCAAAGAATACGAATTCAATAAATATAATTTAAAATTTGTCTAGCTGATTCAAGAGCTTAGACTTGTAATTTTTCAACGTTTGTCTAGCTAGGTCAATTAGCATAGACTTTATTTTAACACTTTATAATCCGCATAAATTTTTAAAACATTCATCATGTCAAAACTTTTCAAAATATCAAGCCGAGTCAAATGGCATTGACTTAGAGTTCTGACTTACCTTCATAAATCAAAATCATTTATGACTTCATGTTACCGCATCATCTTGACAGTCCGTTGAGAATTTCGTCGTTAATAATTCCTACACCATAAACCATACTTTATGGTGTTGAATCATCTTATGACGAAATAGTATCGCACCGTCTCAACAACACGTTGAGCATTCCGTCATTCATTACATCTGCACCGGGCTAAAAGGTGCGTGGATGATTCTTTTGAAATACATTTTGATGTAAAAACATTTTTGTCTAGCCGAGACAAGTAGCATAGACACTTTTTTTTTAAATCGCTTAAAAATTTCATTTATATTTTTCAAAGCACACACGTGCCAAATCAACTCGAGGCCAAAATTTTCGAAATCTAGCAAAGCTAGAAGAGTGGGAATATCCTAAATTCCCTAACATTCACTTTCTGCTTCTTCATTTAATTACAAAATTTATTGCTAGGACTATTATTCTTTATCATATTAAAATTTCTATCTACTCCAACTTTTCTATACCCCCGTATAGTTCATCAAACTTGCCACACATTATGAGTCCAGAAACTTACCACAAGAATATGAGTTTAGAAGCTTGTCCTAGCAATATGTAGTCTGAGAACAAATCAAAGACTATCCATATGCTAAGGGGCTCAAACATACCATACAATTATGAGTCATGGACTTACCATATGCATGAGTTTTAAGAACTCGTGCCTAAACTTAATATTATCTATTTAACAAAATTGCTAGCGCGACTCTAACATTTCAATGATTATCACATAGTAACTGAGTAAACACAAATCCTCCGCCCATACAAAGGATTGTGCAATTCAGTCACCACGTGATTCTTCAATTGAAATTTTGTACCCAAGCTTTTTGCCCCCCCCCCTTAATATAACCTTTCTGTCATTCATGTCTCCTCATTCTCTGAATTCTTCTTGTACTATTTCATAGTACCATATCTCTTTATAGCATCAAGCTATACCTTGTTGACCATTAAATGGTCTTTCTTTTATTTCATATTCTCACTTGATCCCATCATGATCTTGTTTTACAATCCATTCCTTACTCATTTCCCTTATCTCATGATCGTATCATAGTACGATCCTCTCGCTGTTCCTGATCATATTATTATGATCTCTTCCTATACGTTTTGGATTACCTTGTCATCCTTATTGTTTAAATCAGGTGTCCCCTGATTTTCTTTGAGATTCATGTTTGAATCATTTCAAATATTCTTTCAGATATGTTCTTAATTGAACTTATAAGTTTTCTTAATTCGTTTCATTCAAATCCTTCTTAACATCTTTCTCTCTTCCTCATAATCTTATATCTTTTATATTTCCTTTACTTTAACCCATATTAGAGAACTGTATCTCTTAACTTATATCTTTCTATTTTGATTCCCCCATGTTCATCAAACTTACCACGTATTTGGACTCAGGAACTTACCATAATCATATGGTTGAGGAGCTTGTCCTAGTCAGGCCGTAATCGCCCATTCGCTAAAGGGGCTCCACCATATAATCATGAGTCACGAGTTTACCATACGCTTGAGTTTTCAGAACATTCAACTAATTGTACTCCTTCCTCACTTTAGGTTATAGCCTAAGGTATCATTTTCCTAAGGGTTATAACCTCTAGCTCTGATACCAACTGTAACGACCCCGAAATTCGACCCACTTTATTACCTTAATTTCCATATTTATTAAACATTATCTTTCTTACGTCCAAATTTCGGTTCGTTAATAAATCTTTAATCACCTTCTTTTACCCATAAATTGATTTTAAAATCAACAAGTACAAATTTTTCGGTATAAATTTTTCTTTTTCTCAATCATTGTATTAAAATATTTGAATATTTAAAATTCTTACATCTTGGATCCTAGTCCCTGGATCGCAACCTTAACTTTTTCCTTCTTTTACACGTATCATAAAGTTCTTCATTTAAAATTTACTATTATTTATTTTCATAAAAATATTCCTTGTTGCATCATTCGTAATCAAACATATAATAATTTCTATCGTAACAAATATCCTGATCAATCACAGTTCATAATTGAACTTCTAACATATTCAGATTCAAATTATATATACATACAATTCATCAAAGTAAATTAACAAATTTCTCACATTGAATTATAATATCAACAATATAACAATCACGTTTTCTACCTTCTAGGCAATTCATCTCAATTTAATCCGATATTCCGGAAACTTATTTCTTTATCCGGTAAAAGTTTATTTTAAACAAGTAATGAGCACAACGGCTCAGCAAGTTCAACAGTTTATATTTCACATAGCACATACCTTAACATGCTTGGTGTGTGTCATATATCATGTGCTTGTGCTTCAAATATAGCAATATGTCTCATATCGTTACACAAAGAACACATTGTGGTCATATTAAACACGTATCACATAGCACATAATTTGTATGCATTTAAAACAAGAATTGCATATCATAATAGTTCAACATTTAACATAAAAGGGACTGAAGAACTTGCCTGACGTCCAGGTATTTAAATTGATAGCTCAAACCTCTAACTCGATCAACCTATGATCATAGAATAATCAAATAATAATTATTTATCTCTTTATGATATTAATTTACCTAATTAATATCATCTTTGGTCCAATTATTAATTTATATGACCAACTATAATAACCTCGTTCCTTAAATATTAATATAACTTAATACCTAATACCTTTACTACGGACAACCCGGCTCATCGGACAAAATTTAACATTTCTGGTTGTCCAAAAATTTTATTTAACCTTTTTCTAACTTTTAAACTTAATAGATTAATATTTAAAATATTAAATATTAATCTCCAATATTTAATATTTTTACAAAAATATTAAATTTAATGTCCGAAAATCATTTCTGTATTTTTAGTATTTTTCTATAATTTTCTATGATTTTAAAAAAAAATTTAAACATTTATTTCAAATAAAATCACTTCTGGGGGCAATTTAGTAATTTCTGCGGCTTTGGGACATAACAGGAATTTTTTGGAAAGTCCAGGGGCATTTCTGTAATTTTCGCGCGTCTAGGGACAAGCTGGTCCTTTTCCGAAAAGTTCAAGGGCAAAATCGTACTTTACCGAGGGTCAGGGACATTCTCGGCATTTCAGGAAAAGCCCGAGGGCATAATCGTAATTTAATCGTATTTCGTCGGCCGTGCATTGCGCGGACCGACCCCCGGTCGTCCAAAACGACGTCGTTTGCTCCTGATATCGGAAACTTCCGCCTTTACCTTCACCAAACGACGTCGTTTGGTACCTATTTCCGAAATTTTCTACCGCGCATGGCGCGGTCCCCCCTTAGCCCCAGAAACGACGTCGTTTCTGGTCCCTGTTCACACACACAGAGCCGCGCAATGCGCGGCTTTCCCAGAAAATTTTTTTTCTCTCTCTCTCACGAAACAGTATATCAACTTCTCCATAATTTCTTCATTTTGTACATTAATTTCCCAACAAAACCAATCCAAAAATTATATAACTCATACATATACATCAAATAATTATTTAGAATAATTTTCCTAATTAATTACTAATTTTCCATAAAATTATTTTATCATCAAAAATACCAAATAAATTAAACAATTAAATTTTATACCTTCTTCAAGCAAAAGCTTCCTTTGTAGCTTGTTCTTTTCTCATCCCTTGGTGGTGAGGAAGCTCTCGGTTGGTGGTGGCTATGGTGGTGGCGTTGGGAGGATGAAGAAGAAAGGGAGAGTTTATGTGTTTTTATTTTATTTGCTTTCATTTCTTTTCTTTCTTTTGTTCTTCTTCTCACCATATATAAATCATAAGTGTATTAATTAGTTTTAAAACTTGTTCCCAGTCCATCGACTTTCCCTTTCTCGAAAATTCTTAAAAATCAAGCATGCAAATTTAATTTATTACATTACGTAATTATATCGTGTAATAAATATTTTATATAACATAAATAAAATATTTATTTTAATTCACTAAAAATCATCATTTGATTTATAAATAATATTGATACCACTTTTGGGTACTTTTCTTGACAAATTTTGTACACGCATAATGACATGCATGTAATTATATGAGGTAATTTATACATCCAAAAATCATAAAATCATTCATAGTACATATAAAAATTATTTTTCATAATTTTTCACTCCGTTACTTGGATAACATGTTACATTAACATGTTCACGTTTCTGAAATATTATCTTTCATAAAAGTCATAATAATTTCATTATACATAAATATAATTTTTAATAACTTAGAACATCCATCTTTCTTATTTATTATTTAATTTCTTTAATATTTAAAATAATTTCTTTATATATATAAATTATAAATAACTTAATATTATATAATTTATATATTTATATTTTCCTTTCTTAAATAATTCTTAATTTTCTCAAACCGTATTCCATTTAATCACCTTATACAAATTACATAATTATTCTTATATAATTTATATAATTATTATTTTCTTCATACCTTATTTTAATTTCCTTATATAAATTATATAATTTATTATTATATAATTTATATAATTACCTTTCCTTCTCAATTAATTTTCAAACTTCTTCCAAAATTCTTGTTAAACTCTAAAGTCAATAATTACAATTTTATTACTTCCTCATTCACTTTTTATTTAAAATTGGATTAATTTAATTATTAATCCCTTAATTTCCATAATTAATAACATTTATAATTATCAATTAGACATATACATTTATATATATACAAATGTATATATATACATATCTAATTTCATATATTTCACATTACCACATAACCACAATCAAATCATAATTTCTACATTTTCATAATAATTTAATTGTACAATTTATTGTACCTTTACATGAAATTTCTCTATTTTTTCATAAATTATTTCCAAACAATTTATTTACCTTTTTATTTATTTTTAATCCACACAATTCATCACCATCTTGATACATATTTAACTTAACAATTAAATTCCTTCACACACTTTAAATTACTTGTATCATAAACAATTTAAACAATTTTGATAATTTTATCAATTAAATTCTCATTTAATATTATTAAAGAATTCCTGAAAATTCGGATCCTCACAATTGGCACCTCTAGGTCATACGACGTTGGCTCATCGGGAGCTCGACTGCTGAGTGGGTTTCATGGTAGTCGGTGCTTGGCGGTTTGGTGTGGGCGGCTCAACGGCAGCCCCCCTACAACAGTTGGGTGTACAAGCTCGGCAGCAGTAGCTCTGTG
This sequence comes from Hedera helix, assembly GCA_947179155.2. NCBI lineage: Eukaryota > Viridiplantae > Streptophyta > Magnoliopsida > Apiales > Araliaceae > Hedera > Hedera helix. Next base: position 9,666,787 of record OX359267.1, on the reverse strand, counting down.
GTGTGGGTCATAGGTCGGTGCAGTTCGGAGTGAGAAGGGTGCTTGGTCTCTGGACTTGGAGGAGGTTCAGCTCGGTGGCATTCCCGCATCACCTCAGCAGAGACCCCGAGGCTCGGCATCGGTCCATTCGCTCAGTAGGAGCTCGGTGCAAAGGCCCGCTGGTTCGGCAGTCTGTGCTCAGCATCTTGGGGTCGACCGAGTTTCTTGGGGTTGGCACCTCTGGGTCGGCCGGCGATGGGAGGAGCTCGGCTCTTAGGCGGCTGGGGGGGGGAGGCTAGACGATTCCTTGGTGTACTCGGTGGTAGAAGCTCGGGGTTTTCCGGCAGTGAGGTTGCTCGAGTTCGGTGGTAGCTTGGAGACAGCCCAGAAGCTCGGTGGCTTCATATTGGAAGGGTAGTGTGGGTCATCGGCAGTTTCGGGGTGGCTCCACTTCGGTAACAAGCTCGGGAGTTTGGGTCCTGGGTGTGGTTTGGTGGCTCGGCATAGCTCGGGGGTTCGTTTGGGTGGCGAGAGCAGCGTTGAGCCTGGGCTCATCATCCCAACTGGCGAATCCAGACCCAACCATCTGGCGCTATATTAGGCCTAGGCGGTGGTTCTCCTACTTTCGGGAGCTTATTGGACCAGTCCATTGGCTCCGCCTTTCTGCCCATCCATGCTCTCAGTGCCTTTGTCCCGCCTTTCTTCAGTGACGCCGATCAGGTTTTTCAGGAAGACAACAAGCAGTTAGTTCATGTAATCAACACCTCATCCGGCGGCGGCTTATTCGGTGATCTCAGCTTCTTTTCCGGTGGCGGGGAGGCATTGACGGAGAGAATAACAACAACAGTGGCAGTTTCTAATGATCTTGACAGAGTTGTCACATATTCAGAAGTTGCATCTTTGATACGCCTTCAGTTAAAAACGGATGGTAGAAATATTGGGGAGAAAAACAAATTCGGGGTTCGGCCGTTTGAAGCTTGGTCGGTAGTTTGCTCGGGTCGACGGTTGAGGTGTAGGCCGGCGGTCTGCCGTTCGGGTCCTTGGCTCGGTGGTTGGATTGGTATTTGGGGCTAGCTTAGTAGTAGCTCAGTAGCTTAGAAGCTCGGCAGTTGGTGTTTGCTTCTCAGAATTGAGTACATTGGTAGCCGAAAAAATAGAAGGTAGAGAGAGAAAAGGTGGTGGGTGGATTAGTAGAGAAAATAAAGAAAGAGAAACCTGGTGAACGTAGAGGAGCCCGACCTATTATAGGTTCAATCCCTTGTGAAGGAATCACCACCTGAGATGACGGCTTGGTGGCTCCACCTCGGCAAGTTTTAAGGTTGGCAGTATTGGTCCTCTACAATTTGGGCCCCTGGTCAGAATCTCAGTGTCTCGGCTCGGCAGCTTGGTTCGAGTCTACAGTTTGGATGGAGATCGGAGCTCGGCTTCGGGGGTTGGGTGGTGCTTGCCGCTTGGAAGTTGGTTTTTTGAAGAGGAGAGAGAGGAAGGACACCCACACAATAACCCATCAGGCAACGGTTACAGAGCATGTCCACCGCCGCAACCTTACTCCTCTGCTCCCTACGGCGCCCCAACGCCACCACCAAATCAACAACAGTTTGGGTCCGAGGTCGGTAGCTCGGGATCGGTATCTTTGGGGTCGGCGGATTAAGTTCTGTGTTTGCACTTCAGTTATTTGTTGATCTCACCCTCAATGGTCATCCCAGGTTTTCGATTCATGGGATTCACCCATTAGAGAATAAGGTGGAGTGAGAAATTTTTTGGAGGAGAGAAAGATAGTACAAATGGCGCCCACCGTGGGGCTTCCCTTTCATCTATTGCCTTTTTACTTGACTGCATTGGGGAATTAATATTCTAATATTTGGGGGCACCCGAAACGGTCAAGCTGGGTTTCAGTTTGGTTAAATTTGTGGGTTACTCGTTGCAGCTCTGATTCTTATGCTTTCTCTGCTCTGTTGATTTCTTGTGGCTACTCTATCAGGGGCCTTGGTTAACTGCTCCTCGCAGATCTTATGTCTCTATTCTATTGACTGTTGTTGGCTTGGATTTTCTGAGCCTTGGGGTTGCTACTGTTTTGATCTGCTTGAAGCTGGATGATAGCGCATGTTAGTCAGGTGTTGACTGCTGGTTATGGGTTGTGCTTTTGACCCATTTTGGGCTATCGTAATTGTTAACGCTTGAATTTCGTCCGCACGTTCAAGCGCCGGTTCGGACTGGAACCTGCACAAAAAAGAACCACCAGAAGTGCTTGACGGCTTGGGCCGCCGGGGGATACCTCCGGTGTGAGAGTAAGTACAAGTTTCAAGATGTGTCAACAATGGAGGCATAAGTATTTAGTAGAGTAGAATCAGATCCCCGTACCTCTATTATTCACCATGTATTTATAGTACTCATATTGCTCAACAGGACTCCAATTCCTAATAGGAATTGTGTAGCAAAATCCTTGTTGGAGAAGGTAGCTGTCACGCTAATCAATGCTAGATAGATAACTCTCATACCAATTAATATTTAGATATGGCAATTAGTTAGTATCTGAATTGATAAGGAAAGCGATCCCAAGCCTATCGGACTTAGGAGTCCTCATAGGTAATTGCCAAGCTGATGGATTATTTGGGCCTAGCCCAATATTAGTTTACCCAATCAGACTTAGCGAAACATTCATCCTAACATTGCCCCCCACTCCTTCAGTATATAAATGTGCTGGGGGAGTAGACTGAAAATTTCTGAAGATAAATGTAAGCGGACAAATCCCGAAGGAAATTAACTCTTCGGGAATCCAGGTGCAGGAACGCAAAAGATATCAGACCGAAGGCAGATCCGCTTTGAACTTCATATAGGAATTCAAGGGCAACATAACAGAGGAGAAAAACTCCTTCGGGATCCTGAAAGCATTGAACCGAAGGGAAAACTCATTCGGAAACACAAAGGCGTTTGACCGAAGGGAAAGATCTTTCGGTGACCCGGAGGTCTCTGACCGAAGAGAAAGCTCTTTCGGGAACCCGGAGGTATCATACCGAAGAGAAAGATATTTCGGGAATCCAAGAACATCAGACCGAAGGGAAAACTCCTTCGGGAGCCCAGAGACATCAAGCCGAAGGGAAAGCTCTTTCGAGATTCCAAGACAGCTAACCAAAGGGAAAACTTCTTCGGTAAATCAAGGAAATCAGACCGAAAGGAAAACTCTTTCGGAAGCTCGAAGGCATCAGACCGAAGGAAAAGCCCGAAGAAATACTGCCTTTGTAATTTCGAAGAAAGTATGCTTTCGGGAGAAAATAGGCTCTTTCAGGAATCCAAGACAGCTAACCGAAGGGAAAACTTCTTCGGCAAATCAAGGAAATCAGACCAAAAGGAAAACTCCTTCGGGAGCCCGGAGGCATCAGACCGAAGGGAAAGCCCGAAGAAATACTACTTTCGTAATTTAGAAGAAAGTATGCTTTCGGGAGAAAATAAGCTCTTTCGGGAATCCGAAGGTGTCAGACCGAAGGGGAAGCTGAAGTAAAAGCCAAGTAAGACTGCAATTGTTGAACCCAGCGCTGCAGCATTTTCGTCCTCAAGGATACTTTTCTTCTGTTGACTCCCGATCCTTCTAATATCGGCCCTAAAGAGCCTCTGCAATTGCTACCCACTTATGAGGTGATGACTTCGACTATAAAGAATCAGAGGCATAACAGGGAGTTTTTCTGAAGGGTTTGAAATTTGTTCTTGTTGATCCTCCCGAAGACCGACGTCAATTTTTCCTTGTAGTCTGTGTGTAACTCGTTGCGTAAATTTTTCTCAGACGTTTTTTTATGACAAATATATTCTCTTCTTCTCATGATGAGTTCTGTGTATTGTATCTGTTTGCTAGTTTAACACTTATATTCCCTTGCCCCTCTAGCCTTATCTGATAGGCTGAAGTTAAGGCTTAAAGAACAGAAACTAAGCGATGCATTTAAATAGAAAATAAGAATGTGATAAAATAGAACAATCGTAATTGTTGATATCGAAGAAGCAATATAGTGAGTTAAGATAACCTCCAAAAAATATTCAGTACATATATGATTGTTGATAATATCGCCGAACCGTATACCATATAGGCTTTCTGTGGTTTGAAGCTCTTCAACAATCATATGGAGATCTTCTTAGGTGGGTACAGGTACAACAGGCTTCGGGAATCCGAGGACTGCTCCTCGGTTTCTTCGGCTAGCATATCTATTGGTTCAGAATTATTTTCGGTGAAGTTATCATCCTCTTGTCTTAGATCACCCATTGAGTCTCTTCTGTCATTATCTCTTTTGTCGGCTATATTGCCCCTAAGGTCTCTTCTCCGATGATAATTATCATCGAATCTCGAAGAACCCCGAAGGTTGGTGAGGGCCTCTTCCAACTCTATAAACTTATCGGCCTTTTCATAGGCTTCTGCTAGAGTTTGAGGAGTTTTAGAGATGATTTCTTCAATCAAGCGACTGGATTTGTCTACGTTCAAACCCATAGTTAGAAATTGAATCACTTGGGCTGAATCTATAGTGAGGATCTCGGACACTACATCTCTGAACCTCTTCATGTACTGCCGAAGAGTTTCGCCGGGTCTCTGTTTCACCTGTAGGAGAGACGTCATCATTCTGGCTCGTCTTTTGTTACTACCGAAGCGGGTGTGAAATTGATCCCGCAATTCTTCCCATGATTTAATAGATTTGGATGGAAGGGAGATGACCCACTCCCTGGCAGTCTTCTTTAGGGTGGATAAGAACAGGTGGCACATCGCCACTGCATCATGACCGTGAAAGTGCATGGCCTGCTCGAAGGAATAAGTGTGATCATGTGGGTCTCCTGTTCCGTCGTACATCTCCAGGGTGGGTACTTTGTGACTTCGGTCGATTTTGGCCTCTTCTAGATCTTTCGAGAACGGAGAGAACCGAACCTTCTTGGACCCGTAGTACTTATCTGAAGCCTTCTTGGGTGAGAATTCTCCAGTATGGCTTTCATGGTTTCGTCTGTCTCCCCGATCTCTCTTCGAAGGTGATCTGGCTCGCTTTCGAAAGTCCGTCGTCCAAGTTGACTTGGAATGGACCGGCTTCCTAACGCGATCTCGTGCTTCACCTCCACATCGTTCTATGTGTCTGTCGTCTCGTCGGTCACAATGTTCTGAGCGGGAGGCCGAGCCTCTCTGGCTCAAAAGGTCATGTTCTGCCTCGTTTAATTCCTGGTATTGCTTATTAAGCTCTTTCTGCTGGATGTCCAGAGCTTTCTTTTTGTCGAGAATCAACTGGAGGCGACGTTCTTTATTCGCTATTGTCTCCCGGCGAGACTGAGTGGGGAGTGGTCGTCGTGAGTTACTTTGACTCCGCTGCGATTGTGAGGCTTCCATGTCAATTCTTTTTTATGGAAGAAGTACTCGGTGCTAAATACTGCCCTCCTTCTAGCGCCAATGTTAACGCTTGAATTTCGTCCGCACGTTCAAGCGCCGGTTCGGACTGGAACCTGCACAAAAAAGAACCACCAGAAGTGCTTGACGGCTTGGGCCGCCGGGGGATACCTCCGGTGTGAGAGTAAGTACAAGTTTCAAGATGTGTCAACAATGGAGGCATAAGTATTTAGTAGAGTAGAATCAGATCCCCGTACCTCTATTATTCACCATGTATTTATAGTACTCATATTGCTCAACAGGACTCCAATTCCTAATAGGAATTGTGTAGCAAAATCCTTGTTGGAGAAGGTAGCTGTCACGCTAATCAATGCTAGATAGATAACTCTCATACCAATTAATATTTAGATATGGCAATTAGTTAGTATCTGAATTGATAAGGAAAGCGATCCCAAGCCTATCGGACTTAGGAGTCCTCATAGGTAATTGCCAAGCTGATGGATTATTTGGGCCTAGCCCAATATTAGTTTACCCAATCAGACTTAGCGAAACATTCATCCTAACAGTAATCATTGTTAAACAAATTGTAGCCTTTGGTCTCGGTTTGAGCTGAGGTTCCAATTTGGGTCTTTTGGTCATAATCCGACTGTGCTACGTTTGGCTATTGGGTTGATTATTGCGTTGTTTATGCCATGTTTGGCTGTTGGGTTATTAAAAATATAAAAAGGTTGGCAGGTGAAAGGGAGGAGATGAGAAAGGCGGCGGGAGAGAGAGAACGAGTGGAGGAGAGAGAAGGTTTGTGAAAGAGAAAAAATATCGGTGAAAGTATACGTAAACAGATATATGACAGTGAGTGGCTCGGCATAATTTATATTTATTTTTTGTATTACTTTTCTGTTATAAATTTAATATAACAGGATAGTGGGGGGCAATGTTGGGGTGTAAATATTTGAGGGAGTTAGAAATACTACAACGGAGCATTATTACACAAACAATACACAAACACCAAATCCAGAGGCTACATTTTCAGATTTTTTGCAACAGGGGTGCAGTGGCAGTTGTGTAGAGTAACAGTAGCATAAATCCGAAATATTTTTATGGAGGCATTGCAAAGCATTCTCATATGAAGTATAGTCACAATCTAAGCAATCAAGGCTCAGCGGGACATTCAATCATTTCAGTTGACGGGATCACGACATTAGTGTCAGAACTTACTGTTGAAGCTTTGATCAAAGTATGACGAAATATGAAGATATAAGGTGATTTGTCCCTCTCAAGGCTATAAGGTGGTCTCTCTTGAAGATGCAAAACCGGCACACTGAAATACACACCAGTCTCAGGGTTATTTGAGGCATGACCGGGACGGTCAAGGCGATATAAGGGGTACATACCAGTCTCAAGGTCATATGAGGCATGACCGGGACGGTCAAGACGACATAAGGGGTACATACCAGTCTCATGGTCATATAAGGCATGACCGGGACGGTCAAGGCGATATAAGGGGTACACACCAGTCTCAGGGTTATATGAGGCATGACCAGGACGGTCAAGGCGATATAAGGGGTACACACTAGTCTCAGGGTTATATAAGGCATGACCGGGACGGTCAAGGCGATATATGGGGTACACACCAGTCTCAGGGTTATATGAGGTATCATGGATGTGGTCGATTGCAGTTGGTTCGACCAGTTTGGGTTCGATCCCCTTCAGTTGGTTCTGCTAGTTTGGATTCGACCAACTTCCATTTGGATCGGCCAGTTTGGGTTCGGTCGACTACAGTTGGTTCAGCCAGTTTTGATTAAACCAACTTCAGTTTCGATCAACTCCAGTTTCGATCCACTTCAGTTGGTTCTGCCAGTTTGGATTCGACCAACTTCCGTTTAGATCGTCCAGTTTGGGTTCGATCGACTTCAATTTTCCTTGATCAGTTTGGGTTCAATCGGCTTCGATTTGTCTTAATCAGTGTGGGTTCAATCGGCTTCGATTTGCCTCGATCAGTTTGAGTTCGATCGACTTCGATTTGCTTTGATCAGTGTGGGTTCGATCGACTTCGATTTGCCTCAGCCAGTTTGGGTTCGATCGGCTTCGATTTGCCTTGATCAGTGTGGGTTCGATCGACTTCAGTTTGGTTCGACCAGTTTGGTCTCGGTTTGGCCCGATCAGTTTGCGTTCGATCGACTTCAGTTTAGTTCGGCCAGTTTAGGTTTGGCCAGCTTCGGTTAGATTTGGTTCAATCAATATGGTTTGTCAAGTTTGGGTTTGGTCCACTCAATTGTTTGAGTTCAATGGTCTGGTGGGTTTGACATTTTTTAAAGTTCGACAATGTGTGTGATGGGTTCGTTGTCGTCAATAAAAAATTCAGTTTAGTTGTTTGAGTTCAGCAGTTTTGGGACGGTTCCATAGTTATGGATTAGTTCAGCAGTTTGGGTTCACTATTTTGATTCGGCTTGGCAAATTCACTTCGCAGTTTGTTCGGCGGTTTCGAAAATTTGTGTGGTTGGTTTGGCATTCAATGAGTTTGGTGGAGTTTTGTATTACTCTCCTTTTATAAGTTTTTTTTATATAACAGGAGAGTGGGGGGCAATGTTGGGGTGTAAATATTTGGACCGTGACTCACCATTTAAATATCCTATAAAGTCAAATTAGTGTAGAAATAAGGATAAAACTTACCTGAGAGATTTTTGGGGCAGTGAGACATCACTATAATATCTTTCCATTAATTTAATATTATATGGGTAAGAGGCGGTGGTTGTTTATTACTATATACACCGAACAGGAGAAAGAGGATGAGGATTGGCAGAGGGAACATCACACAGGCAAAAGGGAAGAATAGATCATCTTCTCCATTACTTCTAATCTCAGACCGGAATACTCCATATTGGTCGCACGCCGGCACACACAATACACAGAGTTGTAGTAATATACAGCGTGGACAACAAACACCATTCATACACGTCGGTAAATATCGAAGGGTAGTGATATACACCGCGTCTATGAAGAAATATTGTTGTCCCGCTACAAATCATTACATTGTAACACTTCTAATATCATTCTAGTGGATTTCTGATGTCTCACCCGTGATTTTTCCCGATTTAGGTTTCCACGTAAATTATTGTGTTATTATTTTCAGTATTCACTTGATCAAATATCTTTCATTCCAGCATGTTTTGAGCTCTTCATTGGTGACGCGTTTTGGGCTGGCCGACCTGGTGATTTTGGCCCACGTCCAAAATTTGACGTCAACAGGTGAAATATTTTACCTCGCTTTAAGCTTTTAGGTAAAAATTTGGCCAGAAAAAAGTCTTATGTTGCAAATAATTTATTGAAATTAAATATATAATATATTTAATCGAAAAAATATTTAAGGGCGCAAATCAATTTTTGAAAATAATTTTTAGAGTGAAAATTATAAATTAGTCAAAAAAGTTGGCTTAAGGATGAGTAAAAAAATGGTAAAATCAAATTATCAAACCGAAATTTTTTAACCGAAGTATTTTGATTACTCAGTTATTTTGATTAATTCGGTTATAACTGTTTAATTATTCGATATTTGGGTTCGATTACGATTTAAAATTATACTATTTGCTATGAAACAAAATAGAGTAAATAGCATTCATACAATTCATCATACAAACCAGCAACTGAGATTAAAAATTAAAACATATTATCCACTAGTAATAATAGTAGATGCTGTCCCTATTAATAACGGATGACGGTATATTCACTACTAATAGCAGAAGAAGATGATGGAAAATTGTAATCCTAAGCGAAGGCCTTTATTATCTAAGAAACTAGCTTGTGGAAAAAGTCCTTGGCATAATTTCTTTCTTCAAAGAAAATTAAGTAAGTTTGAAAATTATAATAGCGTCTAAATTAGTATAACCCACAGCATTGAAGGATTCCATGAAATATATAGGTGCATTGTTTTCTAAGAAACAGCCGTTGTGGAAAAGTCTTCAGCTTTCTTTTTCCAAAGACGAAGTACATAAAATTTGCAGCCAACTTAATTAATTCCCAAACAACTGGACAGCTATATATACCCAAAACTCTCATATATCTTTCATGTTGAAAAATTCTGAAAAGCCAAAACAAACAAAATATTCTGACTGCCAGAGCTTAATCGATAGCAAAATACATGGCAACTAGAGGTGTTAATTCTGTTATTACGGTCGTTATCTTCTACTTGGTTTTGATTCTCTTGATAGTCCCTCACGGAACAAATGCAAGAGGTGAGTAATAATTGATGAAGTTAACACGTGCTTCATTTTTTTCATGCATATTTTCGATGTTTCTATATTGATCACTTCTCTTATGTTTATAGTCCGAATTGTCGAACGTGAATGGGACCCACCCACAAACGGGCCAGGAGATCCTTCTGGAGGACATCGTCGGGCTGGTCCTTGAAAAAATGTTGAAATGAATTAATAATATCCAAAAAAAATATGTTGTATTTTCGCAGATTATATATATATCGTCCTTTTAGAGGACATAGATGCTACACCCTGCATGTTGAGATTGTTGGATTTTTATTCCTTGTACGTGCTGTCCGAGTGTGATGATAATTATATTTGAAATTTGTCATGATAAATGACGTATGTGGTTTATGTTTGGAATATTACAGGGCATATGTGCTTATCTAGAATTATATATTTTTTAATCTTTTATGTCTATGATACATCACAATATGTATCTCTTTAATCATATTATTTATGTTCTAATTAATGTGAAACTTGATTATCACACTATACGTCAACAGTTTAAACAGGTGTATGGTTAAATACGTCAACGGTTTAAACACGTGTATGGTTAAATTTATGATACATGATTCATGTTAAATTGCGATTCATATATAGAGCGATTCTAGAAATATCATTGGAATCTTGTATATAATCTTGTACGTGACTCATCAACTATGTAATTAAAATCACAAATTTCATTTCACAAATTTTTAGTTCAACTCTATTATTTCCTATTTAAGTTAATATAATTAATAACAAAATTGTAACAATTAACTACAATCCAAATTTGTTACGTATTCAAAATGAACCCCATCTAGTCGAGGAAAGGGAAGTTTTTTTTTTCTTTAAATGAACTTTTAAAATTTTATTTATTTTTTATTTTACCCAACTCACTGCAAGTTTTGTTACAAATTATGAAAGATAATATATCTTAACAAATTATATGTAGGATACTTTTATTATTACGAATTTGTTAAGATATTAATATATATCAAAAATATCTTTTACCATGTCACGCAATTTAATTATATTATTATTAGTTATAAATTTTATTATTAAATTAATGTTCTAATTAAATTAAATTCATTAAAGTTTTAAAATTTATTGTGAAAGTATCTGGGGCATGACGGTAGGCAGCTGAATTTGTTTGGACATCCAAGGACAAGCTTATGTGTATTGGAACACTGAGAGCTAAAAAAAAATGTATGATACGCATTAATATCCTACAAATTACAGATTTTTTAGTTTTTAAAGATGCTCTTGGTTTGAAGCGTTCAAGTATTCTCTTCCTGCCAAATTTTTAGAGCAGCAACAAATTGAACTGGCCGGCTGGTTATATGCACGGTCAAATTTAACTGTCGGCCCTAAATCATGTGTGTGTACCACCAGGTTAGGACTTCAAAGTCTCGTAATTGGTAATTGCAAAGTAGACAGGTTTAATTGATTTCGATTGACATTATTTTGACGAATTTCAGAAGAGCAATTATAAGAAAAATGTGATCGTTATCAAGGAGACGATTACAAAAAATGAGATTAATGTTCAATATAAAAAATTTATTATTAAAGGAGAAAAGATAAGTATTTAATATTTCAGGGAGGTTCAAAAGCTCACCCTCATTAAGGAGTTCACTTGTTTAAGGAGCCCCTTTAATTTCTCTCTCTTTCGTTCCTCCCATTTTTTTTCTCCTTGCAGTCTAACACTTAAGCTCCCTTTCTAATTTCTCTCTCCTCCCATTACTCTCATCCTCTGAAAAAGCTACAGCCCATTTTCCCGTTTCTCTCTCCTCCTCTTGCCAACACTAGTTGCAGCCCCTTTTACCGTTTCTCTCTTGTTAACGCCATATTTTGGATCTGACAAATTCACCAAAAGAACAAGCCAAAAAATGCGCCAATACATGCTGAAAATATAAATTATAATGTTAAAAAAGAATCAATAAATAAGAACACAAGATTTAACGTGGAAACCCAAATCGGGAGAAAACCACGGGTGAGACGCGCCATGAATCCACTAGAATGATGTTGAAAGTGTTACAACAATCCCACAGGAGAAATACTCATTAGTACACGGGCTGACACATGCCGATATATGTCGATATATAAGGATTTATAACGAGACACCACAATATCGCTTCACACACACGGTGTATATGTCTACCCTTCGATATACACCCGGCGCATCACTACCCTTCGATGCACCCGACACATCACTACCCTTCGACGCAAGCCGATGTGTATGAAAGGGGGTCGTGTGTCCAAGCTCTAAATCACTATACCTCTGTGAATATCAGTGTATGTCAGAGTGTAACCAAAATGGAGTATTCAGGTAGAAGTGTATGTTTTGGGTTTAGCATATGTGATGTATCTTTTCTCTCTCCTCCGTCTGCTTGTTTGGTATTTACTCTGCTTGCTGTGTGTAAGTAATTGTAGATAGATCATCTTCTGTGTATCCAGTATATATATTGCATAAAGTAACCGCCTTCCCACACATTAATAAATGAATTTTGTCCTTATCTCTCCACTAGCCTGACTATCAGGATATTAAAGTGATGAGTCATCACTCCAGATATTTACATCCCAACATCTCTCATTCTCTTGCCAAAACACATCAGATCTGGACAAATATTCTTAATTTAAATATTTAATGGAATTTTATCCGTTAAATTTAAAAAATTGTCTCTATTTTATATATGTTGCTATGCTTTTGTTCTATGTAGATTAGGTGAAATTTGATTAATGAAAAATATTCTCAATTTAAAAATTCTCCAATGCCATTGATATAGCTAGTCAGTAGTATAATGTAAAGGTTATAGAAAATTTTGGGCCTATAGCAAATAAAATGTCATTCACTCTCCAAATGGCATGTACTCCGAATTGGTGATGAAAAGAAATCACCTACAAAAGGTTTTCTTCTGTATTTCAAAAATTAAGTTGGTTATGGCTACTTTCTGATGTTATTTCAGGAAATGCACAAAAACCATGTTCTATTAAATGACTCAAAATATGTTTGTAGTAAAAAGTTCATTGCTTTTATTAATGAGTCCTGGGAATGTATTAATTGTGTAGGAAAACTGTCCAGTTTATCAATATATCCTTGTTATATCATATCGATACATTTGATCCAATATTGATATATTTGGATCGACAATATATCAATATATCGTTGTTGCATCATATTGATACATTTGTTCCAATATTGTTCCATGATCGAAGCTACGACGTCTCCACGGGCATAATTGCATAAAATGAAATGTAGATAACACCAAGGCTTGTTTGGATTTTGATGCTTGCATCATATTGATATATTTAATCCAATATTGATATATATAACTCGACAATATATTTTGATATATTGTGAAATCAAAAATATCGATATTGTATCAAATGACAAATGTCTTGAATATATCAATATTGGTTCAAATGTGTTATTCATATATCAAATTACATCAATATATCATTGTTGCATCATATTGATACATTTGATCTAATATTGATATATTTGGCTCGACAATATATCAAAATATATCAATATATCATTGTTGCATCATATTGATACATTTGATCCAATATTGATATATTTGGCTCGACAATATATCAATATATTGTTGTTGCATCATATTGATACATTTGTTCCAATATTGTTCCATGATCGATGCTACGACGTCTCCACGGGCATAATTGCATAAAAGGGAATGTAGATAACACCAAGGCTTGTTTGGATTTTGATGCTTGCATCATATTGATACATTTGATACAATATTGATATATTTAACTCGACAATATATTTTGATATATTGTGAAATCAAATATATCGATATTGTATCAAACGACAAATGTCTTAAATATATCAATATTGGTTCAAATGTATTATCCATATATCAAATTACATCAATATATCCTTGTTGCATTATATTGATACATTTGATCCAATATTGATATATTTGGCTTGATAATATGTCAATATATCATTGTTGCATCATATTAATACATTTGATCCAATATTGATATATTTGGCACGACAATATATCAAAATATATCAATATATCGTTGTTGCATCATATTGATATATTTGTTGCAATATTGTTCCATGATCGACGCTATGGCGTCTCCACAGGCATAATTGCATAAAAGGGAATGTAGATAACACCAAGGCTTGTTTGGATTTTGATGCTTGCTTCATATTGATACATTTGATCCAATATTAATATATTTAACTTGACAATATATTTTGATATATTGTGAAATCAAATATATCGATATTGTATCAAAAGACAAATGTCTTGAATATATCAATATTTATTCAAATGTATTATCCATATATCAAATTACATCATTATATCTTTATTGCATCATATTGATACATTTGATCCAATATTGATATATTTGGTTCGACAATATATCAATATATCGTTGTTGAATCATATTGATACATTTGTTCAAATATTGTTATATTTGGCACGACAATATATCAAAATTTATCAATATATCGTTGTTGCATCATAATGATACATTTGATCCAATATTGATATATTTAACTCGGCAATATATCAAAATATGTCAACTTATCATTGTGGCATCATATTGATACAGTTGAACAATAATTGATATATTCAAGACAATTGTCATTTGATACAATATTGATATATTTGGCTCAGCAATATATAAAAATATATCAAAATATCATTGTTACATCATATTGATACATTTGATCTAATATTGATATATTTAGCTTGTAAATATATCAAAAATATATCAATATATCATTGTTGTAAATTGGCTGCAAGAAGATCACAAATAACCTAAATGACTTCGAAAATGTTCCTGGAACACGCATCTTTTGGTATATTAGTTTTAGCGGTGGAGAGATGCTCACCTTGATTTGTACATTCTTCATAGTATTACACAGGCTGGATTTTATGGGGTATATAGAGTAGGACAAATCAGATATGATCGTGATTACATAACAAAGTTATACAAATTTGCTTAATCACTATTACAAAACCATACCAAATAGAATGTTAGTAGAAGCGTAGTCTAACAGTAGCTAATATAAAACATTAACTTACAAAGTTCACAATGTTTATTAACCAACAAAAAAATAAAAAGGATCAAATATGAAGAGGGATAATAACTCCAATGAAGAGGCACCACCAAAAAGGTTCTACACTATGAGCATCCCATTACTCTCTTATGATTACTGCAATTTCGAAGCCCATTCTAAAAAAAAGGTCAATTTAATAAAAAAATATATATAGATAATACAAGTGTTAATATAGCAGTTCAGTGTTGCACCTGTGGGGTGAATCACTATCATCATCTAAACTTGGATCATGAGTAACATCATTATTTGATGCTCCAGCTCTACATTTATAGAAATAACAAAGTCAAATTTAAACAAATATAAAAGTCAATTTTTAGAAAGAGCAAAGTCAAAACAAAGTAAACTTGTTTACTGACTATTAAGCACCGAGCAATTTCTTTTATCGTGTGTCACACCAACTTTGCCACATCCATGACAACGTCTAGCTTTGGAATTTTTTGCTTTCCCCAAAGCCCTTTCTTTGCCACCCTTGAGCCTCTTACCACACCCTTTTGCTCGCACTTGGTTTGGCTCAATGTAGCTAAGATCATAAGTATAAGTCATATTAACCAACTTGGATACACTATTTCCACCACAATCCATTTCATTCTTTCTTTCGAAGCCATTCTTCCCAAAAAATTGATTGATCTTTTCATCCATATTATCTAAACATTCTTTTAAAACATTTATGGCTTCTTCTTTTGTAAGAACCCTATCAATCAAATCTAAATAACGTGAATCTCCGCAAGAGTAAGTATGACTTGTCATCTTTTATCACCACACCATTATCATCAATTATACCACTTGATTTTGTCGTCTTTGTCCACCTCTTCAAAATGTATTTTGTAGGCAATTTGTCGATATCATGATACTTATTCAAGTAAGCTGTCACATGCCGACATAGGATTCCCAAACTCTCAAACTTTTTTTAAGTGCATGTTGCATAATCTAAAGATTTGTCATAATGAAATTTTCTTACTTTAAACTTGTTGACATTCATTCGGTAAATCTTATACACATGGTAGTTGACATCGACTCTCATAAGTTCAAACCTATAATTCAAACTCTCACACAACTCATCTTCAAATTTATAATAAATAGAATATGTATAAATGTCAACTATTTGAAATAAGAAGTCATGGGCAATTTTCAATTTTGGCCTCTCAATCAAATCTTTGTTATCCGAAATCAACTCTACATGTCGTTGATGCTGAAGGCCCAGACTAAATTGAATCACAAAATCCACTAAAGAATTTCTTTTAGAAACAAATCTCTTAAAAAATGAATGCCAACTCTCCGCTCATTGGCTACTTGACATGCCGGCTAAAAAAACATGATTCACATGTGCAAGTACCTACCTAGAATGGATGTCATACATTGATTGTAACTATTTATTAGCATTCAACCCACTTTTCTCCATAAGCTCCACCCAAGTGGAGTCAAACTCTTCCACAGACTCTGAATTCCAAATGCAATCTGAAAACTCTTTTTAATAAGCACCGAATTTCACTGAGTCAATCTTCTTTGAAAATTTGGTCAAAATGTGCCAACTACAATACCTATGTAATGTATTAAGAAGAATCTGTGAAATGACATTTGTCATAGCCGGATCCTAATCGGTGATAATCATTTGAGGTGCATCACCGGGCATTGCTTCCAAAAAACACTTGAAAAGCCAAACAAAAATATCTACGGTCTCATCACTTATGAAAGCTCAAGTGAATATAATAGTTTGACCATGGTTATTAACCCCCATTAGTGGAGCAAATACCATTCCGTAACGATTAGTATTGTATATGGTATCAAATATGACAACATCACCATAAAATCCATAAGCCCGTCTAGAAGTTGCATCGGCTCAAAAACAACGAGTAATCATTTTTTCATCATCTGTGTCAATTGTGAAAGTAAATGAAGGATTCTTTTATTGTTTTAACTTCAAGTACTCATTCAACATATCGCCATCATGCCCCCTCATCTCATTGCACTTGTCTCTTCGAAAGTTATACAAATCTCGTTGCGTGCAACCAATATTTTCAAACCCTCCCGCCTGCACTGCAAGAAATTTATATTGTTGGCATTGTGGTTTATTAACCATGTCAAGTTGTTGACTCAAAGATTTTTAGGCATTTGACACATTACGGTGTGATGGTAAAAGATGCCTCTTATATAGGATTGACAATGGGTGACAATGACCCTCCTCAATTATATTAACTACATATAAGTCATTTCTTTTTACCACTACAAGTCTTGCACTACAACCTTTTTTTCTAGATCCACGTTTTCTTTTTACATCTACATTGGCTAATAGTTTGTCCTTTTCTTGATTATAACACAAACGCCTTCCTACAAATCTAACCACTTCCCATCATTTTCTTCCTAGTAAACTTTCGCATACTAAAGCCAGCATGCATTGCATATGTATTATAAAAAGTGTGAACATAATCTAATGTTTGAAATTGTTGATCTAGCTTAGGCGTAAACTCGTCGGCTACTTGAGGATAATAGATAACAGTTTTATCATTGTTCACATCCAACCCCTTTGCACCCAAATCATCCCCCTCCATTTCTCTATCGAAATTGAACATGTTCTCAAAATCCATTTCTGCATTATCCCTACAACTCCCTATTTCATAGTCCATGTCATCCATTTTTAATAAATCTAAAAATAATGTATGCGCACAGATGAATTGCAAAGAGTGACCAAGGCACATAGCAAACAAGCAGTATATATACTAATATTATTTATGCATGTAAAAGGACTAATCAAATTGAAATCAGTAAAGAGAAATATATGTTTAAGAAATATCTCTTATGTACTCCACTAATAATCAGTAAAGAGAAATTGGAAAGAGGGCTTAAGTGTTATACTACAAGGAGGAAAAAAATGAGAGGAACATAGGAGAGAGAAATTAAAGGGGCTCCTTAAATAAGTGAGCTGCTTAATGAGGCTGAGCCACTTGAGAGGGTGAGCTTTTGAGCCTCCCTGTTTAATACTTATCCAATGCTTATTATGCTGATGATTTGATGCATATATAGACTTTTTTTTCATTAATATTTTTTTTAATATTGACTTCATCAAAATCTTTTTTTCCTTCATGTCCTAACATATATACAAACTAGAATTAAAACAATACTTCATTTGTCCCTTTTTAAATGTCGTTTTAGAAGTGGACACACATATTAAGAAATATAATTAATATTATATTTTTTAGCTAAAAATAACTTTAAATGTCAATATTATCCTTGTATTAGAATAAAAGAATGATACTTATTAAATAGAAAATAGTGAGAGAACTAAACTTATATTTAATATTTAGGATAATATTGAAAATTAAGCAATTAATTTTTACTTGAAATTCTCAAACGACAAATATTAAGAAACAAAAATATTTTTCTAAAATAATATTTAAAAAGGGACGGAAGGAGTAGTATGTATACATACATATAATCAAATAACCTTAACGGTATTGTAACATATATAAAAAATCAATTTTTATACAACTATAATGAAAGGGAATGTTAAACATATGAGTTAAAGTCCTTCTTCACATCCCAAAGTAAATTAATAAGAAAAATGACACCAACATAAAAAATAAAAAATAAAAAACTAGTTCAGAAACACGCCGACTAAACACACGTAAATTGTCCTTGAACTTGCATTTATTTACAGGATATACCCTTGTGTTTAGTGGACATGTTTTTGTCCGAATAATTAATTTTATACGAACTGCTTGTAATTTAGTAGTTTTTACATAATCTAACAACTTTGTATCTTAAAAACATTAAGAGGGTAATAATCAAGTTAAAATAATTTAAATATTATTAAATAAATAATACTCTTTAATTTTCTCTTAAAATATATAGTTAGCAAATCTAATTGAAATAATTATTAATTTATATGAATTTTGTTCTCTTTTGATTGGTGCACCATCACTCAATTAATAAAGACTGTTTGGTAAGAGGGTAACTTAAATTTAAAATATCCCAACAAAAATAGACATCAAATTTTGTAACTTGTACCCAATTTCACTTTGCACCTAGTTGATCAACGGCGTACTGCTAGGCGTAGCGGTGAGTTTTTCTTGGAAGCGTTGTTTTAATTTCTAGTTGAGGATGGGACAATTCTTTTTGATAAGTAGTGGAGGAGACATATCAAGTTGGCTAGAGCTGATATAAATCTACTTTCAAATGTTAAATACTGTTAAGGTGTAATTTACATAAAACTGCCCTGTTATGCCTGATTAAGAAAGAATAGTCTTCTACTATGAGTTATAGTCTTAACATTGGTAAGTCACAGTGGCGTATTCCAACTTATTAGCAGATGATCCTTGTAATGCAAATAATTTAAATACTTATACCCTATACTTAAACTTTATAAAATTGTACTTGATAATGTGCATCTAATGCTTCTTTTACTTTGGTTGTTGTACAGAGGTCGCACGATATATGGCTTGACAAGAATAAGTAGTGAGAAAAGCCATTCATGTAAGTTCATTTACGATGCAATTTGATATTGTCAAAGTATGCTGCACATTGTTGGGTTCATTATTTAACAACATACACTTTTAAGCAATTGGTGACTTAACATGGTGTTGGTGGTTTATGAAGGGCTTAACGCCTGATTTTGTCCGTTACAGCAATCGCCAAACTAAAAGCTACTTGTATCTTAAAATCAACAAGGTTGCACCAAAGAACTCGATAACCTGGGCCGTCCAAGTATACTTCAGCGTGAGAATAAGTACAAGCCAAATAGCATAACAATAGAGAACTCAAATTGCTGAAAAAATTGATATTTGATGTAAATTCAATGTGTACCGTGAGTCCATGCATGTAGTTGTATTTATACTTTTCCCATCAACCGTGTTATCCGAAGCCAACTAGGATAGGAAATCCATAATCAGAATCAAATTGTAAATACAACGTTAACTAGTAAATCCTTGTCACCATGTAGATCCGGAATCATTGTTTAATATGGAACCCGTATTTGTCATGGATTTGAACCTTTTTAATCCACCATCCCATCCCAAATGAACACTTGAATGGGCCCACCATAGCACGTAAAAAATAACCTGCCCATACTCTCATCTAAAAATATACTTGGGCCCACAGCAATACCGGGGTCCAATAAATTATATTAAAACCATTAATTTCAAATCAAAATTTCATTTTATCCCTTATATCTTTAGAAACCTTCCGCCTCCCACTTTCCTTTTCTCATGGAAAACCATCCAGATTCTCTTTGTAAATTTGAACTTCAATAAACCCTATTCCATCTCCGATCAAACCCACAACCACCATCCACCATGGCATCTAACCCCTCTTCCTCCACTGCTTCAACCTCCGACAACCTTCCTATGACCATAGCTAGAAAAATCGACGTGGAAGTCTGTGCCAAATACTCATCTGCTAAAGAATTCCATCATGCCAACCTACCATCTAATGTTTCAGATCACACTGTTCTTGAAATTCGAGAGGAATTCCAGATCCCTACAGAATATTTCCTCAGAGCTCCTGGCCCAGAAGAAAAAATGTACAAGCATCCATCCAACAGCTGGTTTGGGATGCCAGTTTATGCTTTCAAAAATGGAGTCCACCTAGCCCTTCACCCATTTATCTTAGAATTGTTGGTATTTATTGGCATCGACTTTGCCTAACTAGTATCGAACTCCTATATTCACCTCATATGCTACATTGCCTATTGTCACTCCCAAAAGATCACCCCTTGTATAGATTTCTTCTTTTCCATCTTCATCCTTACCAAAACAAAATAACCTGGTTTCGGAGCCCTTAACGGCCTCACTGGCTGACAAGCTTGGATGTAACCTCCCTCTAGTAATAAAGGATGGCACAACAACTGGATCTTTGCCTCAGGACCGAACACCCACTTGCTTCCATCTTGGGATGAACTGGAAAAAGAGAAGCTCGCCTATGGCAGTCTGTCCAAAGCTAGGAAGAAAGAATTTTAAGCTTTCTACTGGAAAATGACAACCGAATTTTGGAGCCTCGACTTACTCACCAACCAGCATGGACTCTTCAATCATGGTTGTAAGTCCCTAAACCCCCTACTAATTCAATACTGACTTCATTATCCATGTTTGCTCCTAATCTTTTCTCCTCCTCTTCCATTTTTTTATATTTTGATTTCAACAGTAATCATATACAAACCCCAACCCCATACTTCAGTTTTAGACACAAAAGACCAACACCAAACTTTCGAAGCTCCCAACTTCGAAAACATACTATCTGAACCTCCCAGAACACAATCTGACCCTATTCAAACAAACGTTGAACCCCCTAGACCTACCATCGAAGCCACCCCTTCATCTTCTGACAAAAATCCTTTTGAACTAACCAATGCTGAAAAATAACAA
Source organism: Hedera helix (assembly GCA_947179155.2). NCBI lineage: Eukaryota > Viridiplantae > Streptophyta > Magnoliopsida > Apiales > Araliaceae > Hedera > Hedera helix. Next base: position 9,645,775 of record OX359267.1, on the reverse strand, counting down.
CTCTGCAAAACAAAACACCGAAAAGTAACTATGGCTACCGATGCCCCAACATACGTCCAATATATCACCTCAATACCACCTCCTCCACCTTTATCTCCATCCTCTAAATCTCCCGACATACCTTTCAGAGACGCCTCTCCAGCTCCCCATCCCCAACTAACACCACCTCGATCACCCACCCTCATAGAAATCTAATTTGAAACCCCACCGGTACAATAAATTCCCTCAATACCTCCATCCCAAAAAATTGTCAAAGCCTCCTATTCTATTCCAAACCTCTCAAAATTAACCTTTTGGTCAATAAACCCCGAAGAGACCCTTCTAACTGAATTCTTCAGTTTCTTCCATCTACTATCAGACAACTCCCATTACGGCTCTCCATAATTTAACAACCTTATGGCATCAACATCACTTCATTTGGGTCGGGTAAGAACTTTTTTCATGCTTATTTGATTCATTACCCCTTAAAATTTCCTTTTACTCTACTAATGCATCCTTTCAACTGGCCTTAGGAGCCTTCAGCAAACTTCGGCTGCTCAAACACAAAGATGAAGAACAAGTCGCCACTATCAAGAAATTGTAGTCTGATTTACACAACATCGAATAAGAGAACACCACACTCCACATAGAGCTGGAAGTAAACAAAACCTTCGTGCAAGCACTCCAAACCTAGTTTGCCGAAGTCGAACACCAGAATGAACAAAACTTAAAGAAGCTCGAAAACCTCGTCGAAGAACGAACAAAAATGCTTAAAGAAAGGACGAGTCATGTCAACAAGATTGAAGAACTCAAACAACAAAATTGACTCATCTTTGATCAAATTAATGAGAAAAATGAAGCCCTCCAAGTCTCTACTGAAACCAACAAGCTCCTTGAAGAAGAAAACCTAACCCTCAAAACTCAAGCCCAGACCATCGAAGATAACCTGAGACACCCCTAAATACAGGTCTCCTTATCCTCGAATTCAGTGCACACGATCCGACCTCAATCTAACTCCACGACGTCATTCAGTAATAAAAATGATAAATTTTTTGAATTTTAAAAACTTATTATAACGTTATTCAATATCAAAATAAATATTACAACTTAGTTAAATAAAACTTTTTAAATCTTCGGTTCCAAAATTGCAACCTTTATAATTCGTCTTTATTTCTTTATTTAGAATCATACATTCTATAACTCATTTTTAATATATTAATTGTGAATATGAAAATTCAACTATATCAGTTAAGTATTTCTTTTATACCTTTATATGTAACTCAGACAGTTTAAATTTAATAAACTGCTTTACCAACTTAGTATAATACAATCATAATATAAGCCATCTTTCATATAATATCCTAACAATGTAATGAACATCTCAAAGTCACACTTTGAAAATTTATACAACTTAGTTTATTACAATCGATCACTCCGACTTGATACACAGTACTAAAAGAACAATCAATTGTCATTTATTACACGACTTCAGTTCATTGTTGTTTCATTTGTCTGGCTCCTTAATCTATAACTGCAAGAATGAGCGCAACGGCTCAGTAAGTCTAACAAATAACACCTTTCATGCTTCACGTAATATACATGGCATACATTGTAACTATGTGTAATGTGTCTAATACTTATGCATCTATATATGCATTATAAATTTCATGTTGTGAAATTAATACATGTATCTCATTTTTCATACAATGCATTCAATCATTTAGTATTTAATACATGTTTAACATGTATCACATCTATTGCATTCATACTGATCAACAATTTTCTCAGTTATTGCACATTCATCAATTCACATGTTTTATATAGTAACAAGTAGGAATCATTTCAAAATAAGTTTCACATAGCAAACAAATCTGAAAAACTTGCATATAATTATGAACAAGTTTACACGTAACAATTAAATCTAGAAAACTTGTCTTTTGTTTTTAACGGTACCGTGTATAGTTTTTTTATACATATTGTGTAACCTTACCCATCACCGTAAACCTATGTAATATAAACGAAATCATCACATATAGATAAACACATAATACGTTTACACTTTCCGTTTAAAACTAAAAATACTATATTTATTAGTTTTCAAATATTTAATTAAATTCCCAATTCGAATTCATCATAATACATATAGGTTAGTTTATGTATATTAACGCCCTAAATACCTCAATTTATATATATGCATTAAGACCCTATTGTTTAAAATAGAAAATTATTTATTTTTCAAAAACTCTAGAGCGGCACGGCTGCGCCATAAATAAGCCGGGGAGTGGCACGACACTCCCCGACAACGCTACTGTAATAACCAAGAAATTTGTGTAATATTTTATTCAAATGAAATTATATGAATTAAATTTTTATTTAATTATGTGATGAGATGAGAATATAAATTATCATAAATGTATACTTAATTTGAGAATGAAAAGGAAAGCCAACATGCAATTAATTGAAAATGAGGTGTAATTAAATTATTTAAGTAATTACATAAATGATGAATTAAATTTGAGTTATTAAAGTAATAACTTAAATAAGAGTCTTTAAAGGCTAGATTTATATATTAATTGATAAAAAGATAAATTAATATATTTTAGTAATATTGTGTAATTATCTTTGAGACCCAAAATAATTAATTAATTAATATTTTAGGAATTTAATTGATGTTTATGTATCGGGGTTATTAGTTAAATCAAGCCCAAAATTTTGACCAATGTACGTTATTTAGCAGCCCATATAGTTTATTAAGTCAAACCCAGTGCAAATGACTGAAGGGAGCCTAGTTTTTATTTTAATTAAGTGTAATATTTCCTAGCCCAAATCGAACAGCCATGTATGGCATCAGTAGTGCATATTTAAAAATCATATGGCATCAGTAATTAAACCAAATCATAATATGTAAAGTGCATTAGAATGTGCATATAGAAGTGATTTAGACTTATAAAGTCGTTAAATGTGTATGTGAGAGCTTATGTGGTGCATGGAGTTTAAGGACTTAAGTTGAGTTTAAGGTTTGAAATTTAAAAGTTGACAAAATGTCGTCAAAATGTGATTTTTGGCAATTTTGAGGAATTAAAGGTGTAATTACACGTGTTTAGGTTGATTTGATAATCAACGGATTAAAATTTGCATGAAATGGTGATTCGAACGATCGAAATCGATCGTTTCTCGCAAAACGGACTTTTATGGACAAAACCCGCCTCGAGTATAATTTAAAGGTTTGAAAGGCCTAGACATGTCATATATGACCCAAGTGAACTATGTCAAGTGTTAAATTGAAGTTTTAAAGCTTATGGCCAAAAATCACAAAGTTGGAAATTGAGTTTGAAAGTTAGGAAAAAAAAACTCTAAGTCTGGAAAATGTTTTGAACAGCCCTCCTATGGGTTAATGTATCACTAATTGTAAGAAGCCAAATGAGGCAAGTATAAATTTTATAAAATGCTAGGTAGTAAGACCTGGTACTATTCTAAATTTGGACTTGATTTGATGTATAATGAATGAGTTAAATATCAGCAAAGTAGAGGCAAAAATTAGAAATTCAGAAACAGTAGGACTACGCCGGGGCACAGTGTTTTGTACTGAACACTGAGCCGGGGCGCAATGTACTGTTCGTGGCTGCAAGGAATGCACGGCCAGCAAGATTGGGAAGAAGAAACACTGCACGGGGGCGCAGTGTTCTGAACCTGAAAAAAAATTTAAGGGTCAAAATGCGACGTTTTGACAGGGAATGATAAAGATGGGTTATGTAAACCCTATATAGCTAAAGCATGACCAAAGTAAAGGGTGTTAAGGTATAATGAGATAATGAATGACATAATGTAACATGCCTAAAGTTAAGCCAAATCATGATATGAGTTATGTGTAGCATATGTGTATCTATATAGCATATGTGTATCTATGTAATGTGACTATTCAGATAGTTAAATGTAAACCTACAATAGTGATAAGGGTTATATGATTTGTAAATCCATAGAGATAAATGTTCATGTATATATTACTCAGAGAAATGTTGTAAAAGGATAAGGTGAAGGTATTATTGTTGGTTGAGTTTTATATGTAATAAACTCACATGTACGGAACATAATTAGCAGACAGGATTATGTATGGAAAGTTTAATGGTGGAATGTATGCACATTGTAAGTTATGTAAAATCATTATATGTATATGATTATAAAATATAATAGACTAGGTCATAACTTATTTGTATATGATCTAAGTTCTAGTAAAGTGAACGCTACAATCCTGAGACAGGTAAGGAATGTAAGAAAATATATATATATATATATGGGCTGCATTATGGTCAACTGAATGGTTTTAAAGATTAAAGGTTAAGTTTTAATGCATGAGATTCTAGTTAATGTGGTTTAAAGTTAATGATTATCTTATCCAGATATAATTGGAGTTAAGTAAGGGAATGTGGGATCTTGGTGCATTACAGAACAGATAAGTTTAATCAACGTATCAGGCAAGTTCCTTAACTCTAACTCGTTTCATTATGTGAAAATCATATTTATTGGGCGAGTTTTCTGTTACTTGTACGCTTTATTATTCTATGCAAGTAATTTGATGTATGTTCATTGTACATATGATATGCTACGCACTTATTTGCACACTGCCAGTTTAATCAATTATTGAAAATTGTTAAGCCTAAAGTTTTTACACTTGAGTTAAGTTACTGAATATGAGTTTATGCCTTTTGATCCAGCTAGACCGATTTGGTTAGAAATTACTAAATTCAAATAAATTCATTGAAGCTAATCCAAACCATATTGTTGTGGTGCGGAATTATAAGGTGAGTCTGAGTTGAACACAACCTTAACATAGGGAATTTTTATCGGTCAATCCGATGTAGAAAACTAAACAATACGCTTATGCGTAAAGTATAAGAGGTTGATCACCTTAAGTACTTGTTAAGAATATTTTTCATTCTTGTAAATGTTAAATATTCCGTAGAATTACTGTTCATATCTCACAATTATTCATAGTTCTTTATATCCACTTAGCATGTTAAATTCAGTTATTTATTGTTATCGATAAGAATGTTATTATTCATCTACTTCACAAATATTATTCAATTGTTAAAGGCATTGAGAAACTTGTCTTTTATTTATTGATAACAAATCGTTATTGTTCGTTTTAAACTTGCTGAGTAAATTAGTTGCTCACCCTTTCTTATATTAACAATTATAGCTAAGCCAGAGACTTCAAAAGGAAGTAAGAAAGATAAAGGAAAGGGCAAAGCTTAAGAGTAGATTATGTTTATGTTCATTAATTACTGTATATTGTAATCTTTTGGATATTATGTTATGTATTAAGGTTAGAAAAACCTGGGATCATGTAAGAATGATTAACTTAATGTAATATTTCTAGTTTCGTGTATCAATAGGTAATTAGATGTTCTGTTTATGATGGATCATGAGCACCAAACCCGAGGTTGTAAGTACCTAGATTTAGGGGCGTCACAGGCACTTCGGTAGAAATGTTCTCCAGGTTTGCTTCAGAAATATGTTCTAACATGCCTTCCTCCCTAATGAATAACTGACTTCCTATAAGTCTAAGTGACTTATATCTTGCATCCAACACTTAGACCATGTAACAAAGTACATATTTCAACAAGGTTTGATCTTTTCAAACTTCATTCAATCATAGTTTCAAAAGCTTGAATATACTCGGTTCATACTCATTTTGATTCAAAACTAGTTTGTAAGAAATATTTGAAAAACCATTTTTGACTTGTTTTAAAACATCCATACCACTTGAGTTAATTTCTAACTCATGTATGAAGATCAAAAGTTCATAATTACCAATCAATTTTCATATTTTGGAAAACAACCTTCATTAAGGCACTTAATCAAACAGGTAGCATGCATGGTTTTAAAACTCAGTTCTCATGAAGTTATACATGTAACACCTAACCTCCAAACCTCAAGTCCAACCATATACCAACTGAACCCTCCATGGTTCCATAATCAAACTCCCACAACAAATCAATTAGCAAATAAAACTAGCTAATTCTATGAACTAAATACAATAAGAGTGTATACCCCTTTCTTTGTAGCTTTAAATTGATGAAGCTTGAATCTCCTTGATTGCAATCTGTTTTGAACCTCTTATTGTTGATCTAAGAACAAATTTCCTTTGATTTCTAGTTTAGAAATCACAATCCCTTCTCAACTTGATATGGAAATAATGAACTCTCTTTGAATGCTTGTGTATTGTGTTGTTAACTTAGGAACTTAGGAAGTAAAACTGAAATGAACGGATACTAACTTGCTGGCAAAAGTCCATTCACAATGTCAATATCAATATAAGCAAAATAGGTGGACTTCCACTCAATAATTTATACATTTACAATTATTATGTATAAAAATTATTCCACAAATTATGGAATTTAATCCATAATTTAATTTCACACTTTTTGTGTAATGATTCAACAATTAAAATAACCAATATTCAACTTATTAATTATTTTAATTTTCTCATTTAATTTGTTCATTTAATTTTGTGCAACTAAATTAATTCCTTTCTTTCATAAATTATTTTAAATAGATTATTTTAAATATTACATACCTTAATTTAATACATGAATCGTAAATTAATTATTAATTTAATTAACTAATTCAACATCCAATATTTATTTAATAAACATTGATTCCTCATTCCATATTTTTAAATCCGCATTCATTTGATATAATATTAAATATTATACAATTATATGTTACATTTAATTATAATAACATAATTCTCATCATTTAACTAAATAAAAGAAATTAACTTTCTTTATTCGATTAACCAATATAATAATCCACAATTTAATTTAAACCTTAAATATATTAATTTATATAATATATTTACACACTAAATTAGTTAAATCAAACTAATTAATTTAATAGATAAAATAACAATTAAATCTCTTTATTCCAATATATGTCTATATTTCACACCTATATATACATATCTAATTTACCAAAAAAATCACATAAATATAACACATATATATTTATATGTATTCAACTCGTTTCGCTTTATAAGAATTTTATTTATTAAATTCTTATTTAAATATTATTTAAAATATATCGACATTCTAGGTTGTCACACAACTAGTACACCATAATAGAAGAATACAAAAAATTCAAAGTGTTATATCCCAGAGGCACAAAAAAGATCTAGAAGATGGGATTGAATAAGTTTTTTCAAAATTTCTTTGATTTGTTTAAGCAAAAACTTAATTGTTGATTTATAAATCAAAGTCAATTAAGCACAGCGGAATGTATTTCAAAATCCCCTTTTAGATGTAAAGCTTTAACAAGTAGTTCTAATGTTTTAAGTGGTTTGGAGACGTAATAACTCATACTCCACTCTTCTACTCCACGAGTAGAAAATTCACTAAGGATATTGATCACTATGATCAGCTACAACTGAACCACTTAGATTTCTTCAAGTCACTCAGTCTCGACACACTTGGACACTAAGTCCCTTCGAGTCACTTAGTCTCGGTACTTTGGTCACTAAGACCTGGTTCACTAAGAACCACCACACTTGGACACTAAGTCCCTCCCACACAGAGTCTGATTCACTTAGAATCAGGCGAGTCACTAAATCTCATCTTTCTGCTTCTGTTGTTGATGATGAAGTTGTGAGTTGCAGCTAAGTTGGCAATATAATTCATTCCTCAAGTACTTAGTAGCTTGAATGAGATGTTTAGATGTTTCGTAGAGTAAATTTTGAGCGTTACAGATTTTTAATTTTTGATCAGTAACTCGTTGTCTTTCTTTTTGGATTTTGCTATTATTTTTATAGACTTCTTGAAATCTTCCAATTGCAAACTAGCTGTTGTTCATTTATTGCCATAATTCTTGAGATCTCTATCATTAGTGCTTTGGTGTTTAGGTAAAACGTCTTTCAGTCGTGTCAGGTTATCAGATTTCCAAATATGGTAATTCATTGACTAGTTTTTCTGCGTCAACTAGCCGGTAGGCATAGGTATTTCTGATCTTCAGAGATTATATCTGAATTTGAAAGACATTGCATCGAGCCCTTCAACTATGAATTTTTTTTGTCAGTATTCTGACAACTTTGACTCTACGATCAGTTTTTGCGAATCATCTTTTAATACTATTCTGAACTTGCAATGCGATTCTAATGCAGTAATACGATTATTATCTTTGCAATGCGATTTTTATGTAGAAATACGATACTGATCTTTCCAAAAAAATTCTAAGGTCGCAATACGATTATGGACTTGGTATGATTTTGATGTAGTAATACAATTTTAAACTTTGCAATATAGTTTTGAGGTCGCAATACGATTCTGGACTTGGTGCGATTCTGATGTAGGTTCTCTGTTTTGATGTTCTTCAAGTCTTAGATTTCCATACAACACTATTTCTCATAAGATCAACGTAACAAATTTGATCTTTTCTGAGCTAAGTCCTTGTACAATCATGAATTCAATAAGGACTTAACAAACACTAACTTTACACATATACGTTTAGCATTGATCATATTATTTTAGCATTAAGTCATCATCAAATTTAATCATGCATATACTAACAATCTCCCCCTATTTGATGATGACAAAACTAATAGTTTTAGATCAAATCATCAATTTGCTAATGCAATGCAGAAACTTAAACATGACATAGAATAAAGTGAGAGACTGTATTGGTAGATCAAAAGCATGAATTCATTTATATTGAAAAGTTAGTACAAGCTTAAGATCTTAAATTTTTCTTAAAAACTTATCTCTTACTGCTTCTTTTCTTGCTCGAAGGATTTCTTCTCTATTCCTCCACCCTGTGATCGTAAATTTCTCTACCTTAAGCATCCATTCTTCTTAACTCAGTAATTTCCTCAATGGTATCCCTTGGGCCAAGATCAAACATATTGAATTGTAGTTCTCCTGGTATGTAAACATCTTGAGACATTCTGCTGACAAGCATTGAATCATCATTTGGAGGTCCCATATAAGAGAAGGTCAAATTTTGCCATCATTCTCTTTAAACAGAGGATTGTCCTCTTGAGGATTCTATTGGTAGAGCATGGGTAGTTTAAGGAGATGAGTTCCTATTTCTTCTTTGCTCTCCCTGAATTGATGATTTCTGTTTCTGCTAAGCATCAACACCTTTTCTTCTTCCTCCATTACTTTCCTTTTTTTTGTAATCAGTCAAGAAGGAGACATCCTTTGAAAGTTGTTGAACACTAGTAACTAGTTCCTGCAACTGATGGCTAAAGGAGTTGATATACGTCCTGATCTTCCGCCACCGTTTATCTGCTTCTTCTTTTTGGTGGTAAACTAATGCCATTGCATCATTAGTGGTGCTGATGACTGAATCTATTATTAGTAGGCTTTTTATAAAACTATTGACTCATATTCTCAAAAAATTCACTACACATAACAAAAAATAATGTCACTATTAGGCTTTTTAAAAGACACTTCCAGAATAAGAGAATAGTCCTGAGGTACCACTTTAAGTAGATTAATCATTCCTATCAGCAAAAAGGTCAATGTTTTAGATACTTATATAACTTCGAACTAATATTGTTCTTGATTTTTTAGATACTTATTGAAATGTTTAATGTATTAGATAATATATATAGGGCTATATTTATATACACAGCTGTGTAGTGCACAGTCGGCTATGACGATGGTTTTTTTGGGCTATGGCAACGGTTCAACCATCGTCATAGAGCAGAAATAACTATGGCGACAATTGAACCGTTGCCGTAGCCCAAAACAATCGTCGCCATAGCCGACTGTGCAATACACAGCTGTGTATATACATTTTTCTCATATATATATATATATATATATATATATATATATATATATATATATATTACAGAATTATATATTTAATATACATATCCACACACATACTTACGATATTATTATGATATTTTTATTAATTTAATTAGTTTGTTCCATGAAATGATCTCATGATAAATTAATAGACGAATATGACAGAAACTAAGAATGTGAATATCATTAAATATGGTTCCTCCGTCTCATGTAAAACAACGAGTTATTTAAAAAGAAATAAAATAAAAAGTTCAAAATTTTAAAAATAAATTAATTTATATTAGACTTATGATCATTTGGATTAAATTTATATAACTCATATTTAAAACAAATAATGTGATTTTGGTTTCTAATAAATTCATTATTATATTTTATAATCCAAAATAAAACTAAATTCATTTGTTTGTTTGGCCTAGTCACATCTAGCATGTGAAATTCATGTGTGTAACGTAGGTATGAGAAAACAAAAGTAATTTAGAATATAAAAAAAAAACCTTAATTACAACTTGTGAGATGATACATTTTAGATATTTTATATTTTACAATTGTAAAAATGCATAAATTAAAGGCCTAAGTTGACTAAATTGTATGTAGCTAATAATGTTTATTGGTTTTTTTGTGAATATATAAAAGAATAATAAGATATATTGATTTGAAAAATGGTCAATTTGACCAAAAAAGACAACGTCATTAAGAACTTTTATCTTGAGACAGATTAAGTATTAACCAAAAAAAGACAAAGTCATGGAGGGCTTTTATCTTGAGACAGATTAAGTATAAATTATTCATATACAATAAATTATCTTATTCATATTTTTAATAAATTATTCCAAACTGTGAACTTTGATATTTAAAGTTATTTGTTGACCCCGAATTTGGTGTGGGTTAAGGATTATTTTCTATTTGGAGTTGGGTTGGATTATTCTCCATACTATAATGCGCTTAGATTAGGGTTTTCCCATTCAAGTGTTTCCTTTGTGGCGGTTTGGGTTATTTAGGGAAGTTAAAATTCTCATTGATTAAGGATTCTAAATTAGATTGTGATTTTGGATCTTAACGGTGATAAGGATTGACTGGTCAACATCATAACTATAATTGGATTCTATCAAGGGATTCCCTCTCCTACTAATTACAAGACTCAAGGCGGTTGATAGAAAAGTATAAATAAGGCAACAAATAAATGAACCAGGTTACAAAATTCTCTTTATCAAATATCAATATTAATTCCATCATTATTTTGGTTCTCCATTGTTACGCTTTTTGGCCTGTACCTATTCTCATACCGGATCATCTCTGAATAGTCCAAGCCGTCGCCTGATCCGTGGGGTATCTAATAGTTGTTCTTCAGTGCATAAAACTCTTTATTTTGTGGTTTCAACGGGTGAACAAAATCACGCGTCAACATTGGTGCTAGAAAGAGGGGTCTTTTGATATTTGATCCACAAATCACTAATTTAGTTCAATTTGGAGATTGTTGTTATGGCAGAAAGGGGAAATCTCAGTAGGGACCAACATGGATCCTCTACAGAATCAGTTTCAAGGCATGTTCGCGTCTCAGTGAAGGGCTGAATTGGGCCAAATCAGTCGAAGCGCAAGCTCATGTAAACTCATTCAACGCCTGTCCTAAAGCGATTATTTAGACCATCAGTTTCAGTGGATTCTGACCTGCGGAGGGTGGAACCAGATTTATAAAGATGGAGACCGAAATAATTAGTAAACCTTGAAGAAAGATTAACACTTCGTGATGAATGAGAGAGAATCAGACTTCATATGATTAGGGAAGCGGAGGCTGAGCTGGAGGCCTTGAGAAGTCAGCACCAGGAGTAGGATGCCCATTTATCTGAGCTAAGGAGAGAAGAGGATCTACCAACTACCATTAAAGGAGGAGAGCGAGAGTTGACCCCACAAAGTCAGCCTCGAACTGGGCAAGAAAGAACTAGGCATCTGGTTCCCATGACTAGAACCAACCTCAGGGTCATATGAGGTGACCTGGTCGATTGGACTAGCATCACACTGAAGATATAAGGCGGCCCAGCTTACTGAGTCGGTATTACTGGAGATGAACTAGATCTTCAGTTGAAGAAAGAGCAATGACGATATAAAGATGGAACTCGTTCAAGAAGAGCAACAAATTATTCCTTACGTGCCTATTCTATATCTTGTTATGTAGAGGATAGCGGACTTGGAAAGGAGGCTGGCAGCAGTAGAAGTGAGACTAAAAGTAGTACTAGATCCGATTGCGCCCCTACCTCTGGATCCGAGATCTCCATTCTCTCCTATCATCAACCAGAAAAAAAAGCCGACCGGAAGAAGAAGTTGCCACCTTAGGAGATTTATGATCATACAAGTTCCTATGAGCGAGTGATGAAGTACTATAATCATTTAAAGGCCGGTATGTGTCAGATCTTTATGACGATACTTAAAAAAGGAATGAAGCAATGGAAGATGTCATGGCCACCGAACATCATCAATTCGTGGAAGGAGTTGTGCTAGAAATTCAATGAACAATTTGGGAGCAATAAGAGGAGAGGCAAATTGACTGTGTCCTTGATGTAGATCAAACAGAAGTTGAGTGAATCGTTGAGTCAATATGTGCAGAGGTTCCGGGATGTAATAGGTACGATCACCGACCTGAACATGGCGCAGGCATTGGGATTCTTTACTATGGGGATGGACATTAGCCAAAGAAGATGATGAAGGATGTGATCTTCAACCCTCCGAAGGACCTCTTAGATGCATATGAATGAAATGAAAAGTTTATTACGATAGAAGAGGCTATGGATAACCTACAACCAAGTAGTAAAGGGAATGATCGACGTAATAGCAATAATAAAAATGGAGATAATAAGGCAAACGTTTTCGATCAGATTGGGCCAAAGGTAGGACAACCGACTACAAATAAACCATCCTTCCAACCACATGCGGATAATAAGGTGTACACCCCTCTGAACACAGATTGGGTAAAATTATTGGAAGCAATAAGGAATGCTCTGACGGCCGAACTGAGACAGTTGGGATCAAGGCAATCTAGAATAAACTTATATTGTCAGTATCATCGGCAGGACGAGCATGCAACAGAAACAAGCATTGGGTTAAAAGACATGATCGAGAGACGAGTTCAGAGCGGAAAATTGATCTAGTACGTAGCTGATCGGGAAACGCCTACCCTGTACCAGTCACAAATTAATGAACAGGGGGCCAAATCGACAGTGCATCCTTGGTATGTTGTAGATTTTATCAGGGGAGGATCGATTCCGAATCATTCAGAAAAGAAGAGACGATCAGCTTCAGACATTGTGTTGGCCTTATCTGGGCAAGCAATTATGCCAGAGAGGCCTTTCCCAAACACAGTGATTTCATTCTCAGATGAAGATCACCCAACAGAAGTAGTGGAACCCTATGAAGGTCCATTGATCATCACCGCACAAGTTGGTTCAGTAGACATGAGACGAATCACGATCAACAACGAGTCTTTGATTGATGTGCTATATAGCCATGCGTATCAACGAATGGATTTGCAAGGAGTCAAGTTAGAGGTCAGGAATGATTCACCTTTGTATGGGTTCAGTAATGAGCCTATGCCAGTAATTGGGATGGTGGAGTTACCAGTTATTTTTTGGATGATTCCTCGGCATAGGTAGGTTATGGTGAAGTTTTTTGTTGTTCAAGTTAATTTGGCTTACAGCACCATACTGGGTAGGATGACTCTATCTATGTTACATGTTGTCACATCTATTTCCCACTTTAAGATCAAATTCCCTACATCTAATGGGGTCGCCGAGGTGAACGGGGACTTAGACATTGCGAAGAAGTGTTATCGCACAACACTTACTACGTCTGCAATCGAAATCAGTAAGCATGCGCATACCATGGTTGTAGATGTTGAGTTATTCACAAAAGGGGTTATAGAGCCGTTGGCGATGCTGGTTGAGGAGATTGAAGATGTAGAATTGATCATTGACAACTCAGTAAAGACAGTTTGGGTGGGTGCTAGGTTAGCAGATACCGTAAAAAAAGTCTTGGTGGAGCAATTGAGGATATACACAAAAAACTTAACCTGGACACCTAATAATATGTCCGATATAGCTAAAGACGTGGCTATCTGCAAGCTATCTGTTGATCCAAATAGGAAGCCAGTACACCAGAAACGCAGGATCTTTGCCCCAAGTGACAAAAGATCATTGATGTGGAGGTGGCAAAACTTTTGGACACAAGGATCATTAAGGAAATAGAGTACCCAGAGTTGTGGCGAACGTAGTCTTGGTTAGAAAATAGAATAAGAAGTGGAGGGTCTACATCGACTATACCGACCTTAACAAGGCTTGTCTGAAGGACTTCTATCCACTTCCTCATATCAACCAGTTGATTTATGCAATATCGGGGAATGCAGTGCTCATCTTTCTGGACGCATTTTCAGTATATAATTATATTTTGATGGCCGAGGAGGATATCCCAAAAACCTCTTTTATCACGTATCGGGCGATCAATGCGTATAACAGAATGATGTTTGGGCTCATCAATGCATGAACTACATACCAGAGGATGATGAATTATGTCTTCTACAAGCAAATCAAAAGGAATATAGAGATATTTGCAAAAGACATGATCGTTAAAAGTGCCAAGGTTCATGACCACTTGTAAGATTTAGAAGAGTGTTTCTAGATGGTCAAAAATTATAACATGAGGCTCAATCCGACTAAGTGTACGTTCGTTCTTGGATCGGGTAAGTTCCTCAAATATCTGGTAGGTAAAAAGGGGATCGAGGCCAACTCAGAAAAGATCAAAGCTATATTGGGTATGAAGCCCCCACAAAATTTTAAAGACGTACAAAGGCTAACAAGGAGGGTGGTGGCGTTACGACGCTTTATGGCGAAGTCAACAGAAAGGTGTCTTCCCCTTTTTAATACATTAAAGGGTAAGAAGAATGAAAAGACGCTCCAGTAGACTTCTGAATGTAAAGATACGTTTCTGGGGATTAAAAGGTATTTATCTTCGGCCACGCTATTACAGAAGTCGATCCCGAAGAAACCTCTCTATTTATATCTAGCAGTCATTTCTTTGGCGGTTGGAGCAGTGTTGGTTCAAGAAGGAGGGGGAGTTCAGCGACCAGTCTATTATGTCATTCATGCTTTGAGGGATGTAGAAACTCAGTATCCTAATCTTAAGAAATGTGAGTATGCTTTGGTGGTGGCAAACAGGAAGCTTCGTCACTGTTTTCAAGGTAGGGTTATTGTTATCTTTACTGATTAGTCATTGAAGAAGGTGCTACATAGGACGAATGCTTCGAAAATGATGGTGGCTTAGGTCGTTGAACTTAGCCAATTTATTTTGGATTATCGACCTCGAACGGCTATCAAGGGGTAGGCTTTGGTAGACTTTATCGTCGAATGCACTTTTCCTGTTAAAAGTTTGGAAGAAGGATCGAAGGTTGTTAGTGTCATTACTAGGGGCAGCCGGTTTCTCCGACGACTTAGACTTTGTATGTTGATGGGTCATCTATTGCTGATGCAAGTGGGGTCGAGGTTATATTAACTAGTCCCAAGGTGTTTAAAGTACAACAGACGATCAGGTTTTAATTTTGGGCTACCAATAACTAGGCAGAGTATGAGGTAGTTTTGGCAGGCTTCAAGCTAGCTCGGAGTTTGGAAGTTCAGAACATTCTAATCTTTAGTGACTTTCAATTGGTGGTGAAAAAGATCTAGGGTGAGTATGACGCTTGGGGGGCAAGAATGACAATGTATTTGTCCAAGGTCAAAATACTATTGCAAAGGTTTGATTCCCATTCCTTTCAAGGTATCGAGCGAGATGGGAATGTTATGGCAGATACATTGTCTAGGTTGGCAGCAACTTAAGCATAAAGCTTTGAGGGTTCGATATATCTAGAAGTTTTGACCGAACCTAGTATTTTAAGAAAATAAATGTTCTTAATTAAAAGGAGTAACGTTGGTTGACCCATACTTGGACTATCTAATCGATGGGAAGTTGCCTTAAGATAAGTTGATGGCTAAGAAAATCAAGTATCGATCAGCATATTTTGTTTGATCAAAGGGGATTTATATCAGTGAGCCTATTCGTCGCCTTTGTTGAAGTGTCTGATTCAATTAGAGGTGTCCTATACACTTCGAGAGGTTCACGAAAGGATTTGTGGAGATCACATAGGGGCAAAGGTGTTGGCATACAAGTTGATCAGGTAGGGGTATTACTAGTCGATGATGTTTTAGGAAGTTAAGGGTTACGTGCCAAAGTGCCCAAAGTATCAACTGAATAGTTCGATTCAAAATCAGGCCCTGGAGGAGTTATCATCGATGCTATCCCCTATCCCGTTTACTATTTGGGGAATAGACCTGTTGGGGTCAATACCGAAAATGAATGGACAACTTTAGTATATTGTGGTGGCGATAGATTATATGACTAAGTGGATAAAGGTCAAACCACTTCGTCATATAACTAATAAGGACTGTTTAAAGTTTCTAATAGAGTTAATTGTGTTTCGGTTTGGCATTCCGATGATATTGGTCTTGGATAATAATATGTAGTTTGTAGGGGCAAAGTTCAAACAGTCTTATCAGACTTGGGAATTCAGCATTGGAGGACTTCAGTGGCACATCCGCAATCCAATGGTCAGGTTGAGGTGACTAATCAAACATTACTTAATGGGATTAAGAGGCGATTAGATGATACGAGTGAAAGATGGCTAGAGGAATTACAGAGTGTTCTATAAGCTTATTGGACAATGTCATGGTCTACTACGGGAGGTTTACCTTTCAGGTTAGCATATGAAATTGATGCGTTAATTCTAGTTGAGATCGGTTCTACATCATTCAGAGTGTCCAATTTGAAAGAATTGTATAATGAACAAGGGCTACGACTTAACTTGGACCTGTTAAATGAAGCTCGGTGATATGAATGAATTTTATTATATTTTTATCCCTTAATTCTTAGTTTTTATAAGTATTTTATGTCTAATTATATTATTTATTTTTATTTTGTGAGTTTTAAGTGTTTTATATTAGTTTTAAGTGTTTTATGTTAACTTCATGTGTTTTCACATTATTTTATAGGAATTGGAATAAGAGTTTGATGGATTGAAACTTAGAATGACTATATTTGGATTTTCAGCTTGCGATTTATCTAGCAGTCCATTCAGGCCTATTTTTGACCTTGATAAAATCAAAATTTGCAAAATTCAAAAGCATGAAAGTTGTAGATCTACTTATCAGCTTTTTGTAACATCTTAAATCATCTCAATCAGAGTTCGGATGAAAAAGTACTGGAGTGGGGCGCACCATTTTTAGGCTATATTCGACGTGGGGCACGCCAAGACATCAGATTTTCTGCATATACGGCGTGGGGCGGCCCATTTATAGGTCATTTTTGGCGCGAGGCGCACCGGGTCTCAACCAAACTTGAATATTAACGCGTTTTTGATGTTTTAGACTCCAAATTATATTGGGTTTCCTTCTAATACTAGGGATTTTTTATGTAACCTATAAATACATGTTAACACGCATCTTTTAGAGGAGTCTAACATAGTTTTATCATAGATTAACATAGAGGAAAAAGAAGATATCAAGATTTAGAGGCAAGATTGAGAGCTTATTGTTGTCTAGGGTTATTAGTTTCATGAAAGGATATAAATATATTCTAATTGGTTGATCTATTAATTATAAGGGTGAGATTGAACTGAAGAACTGAAGTTTTTAATTTATTGATTAATCTTATTAATTTACTTTTATTTATTTAGTTAATTATAATTAATTCAAAACCCCCAAATTTAGTTTACATTGCATAAAATTAAATTATATCATTCTCTGTAGGATCAACTCTTACTTACACTACTACATAAATATTTTTCAAAGTAAGATTTTATTTTTGGGTGCCTGCAACAGCACTCTACTCAGGATGCTATAGTCTTGCGGTTAGCAACATATCAGTAGATGAAGGCTAGGCATTACAATTGAAGGGTTCAGTAGAGGAGTTTCAAGGTTGGGGATTTGGTGCTTCAAGAGGCAGAGGCTTCGACTCCATAAAAGACACACAAGTTGATGCCTAATTGGGAGGACTCTTATGAAGTAACAGAAGTGTTAAAGGCCTTACTTATCGACTTCGGGGAATGGATGGGATCGAGCTAAAAAATACTTGGGATGTTGGTCAGTTGAGGAAGTCTTATCAATAATTGATAGGTTGTCTTTATTTTAATTATTCTGTGAGGTCAGAAGAATTTTATTCATTTGTACTATTTAAGCAAACATTAATATAAAAAAAGGCATTATTTTATTAATTTGATCTACTTATGTACAACATGTTCCAGTTACATTGAAAAAAATGAAGTAAAGAAAACATATACTTTATATTATACAAGTTAGTTACTTGGTGGGTCGTTATCTTCGAGGTTGGCATCGGGATCATCGATGATGTCATCGTCGGAGAAGACAAGGGTTTTGGAGTCAATACCAGTGGCTTAGATCTTCGTGAAGGCTGCATGGTATCCCTTTCCAAATTCCTCAGCTATCTCATCAGCAAGTTCTATGGAGGTTCAGTATTCGGCAATAATTTCTTCTCGTTATTTTTTGAGGGAGGTGTTTTCTTCTTTGAGTTTGACGGCTTAATTTTGGCATTCTTTATGTTCAGTGAAACCCTTTCTGTTGATTTCTTGGAGTCTGGAGATGTTAACTTCTTTAGTTTGGAGGTCTTGATGGAATTGGCGGATTTGTTTTTGAAGTTCTTCGTTTTGGTTGGGGAGATTGTGGTTTGTTGTTGGAGTTGTGCGTATAGTTCTCTGTTAGCAGCTTCGAATTATTTTAGAGAGTCGACTATAAGGCTGTAGGATTCTTGCAATTTTTGAAGGCCGGAGATGAGTTTGTCGTGTTTTTCTTCAAGAGCTTTATTTTGGCCTTGTAGCTCTTGAACTTCTTTTATTTGGAGGTTCTCTATGCGAATGTGGTCACTTTGTTCCAGTTGATGTTCTTACTGGAGGTCCTCGATTTGGTGTTCAGCATTGACTAATTGTTGTTGGAGTTGTAGGTTTCTTTCATTGGCCTCGGTAAGTTGTTGTTTGAGTTCTGTATTTTGTTCGTTGATTATGTGGAGACGTGCTTGTAGCTGGGTTTTCTCTTATTCGAAAGTTTGGAGTTTGACTTTTAGTTTGGTGAATACTATATCGGAGTTCGACATGCCTTTTTCGTGGGTGAGGATATGGCTAAAGGTAGCCAGGCTCCGTAAAAACGTGTGTGATTAGTAGTATATAGATTGCAATACATGTTAATGGAAATTTTTTTGCAAGTATTTACTTGTCCTGCATGTACAGTGGCTGCAAGTATTAGCTCTCTGTAGGTGCAGTCCTTAAAGAAGTGATCGTCGATGGGAATGATAAAGTTGTCGAAACGGGAATAAAGAGATTTATTGTGGGCATCAGGGAAGAAAAAATTGGGGATATTTGGTCTAGAGGTGGAAGTGGAGACGGATGCCACAATTGGAGTTGAGGAAGTAGGTATTGGCTAATTGGTTGCAGTGGGTGGTTGGTTGGGTTGTGTAAGAAATGGTTCAATTGATTGAGGGACTTCGTTGGTGGTGGGGGTTTCTTATGGTTGTCTAAGAGGTGTCAATTGTGTTGGAGGAATGGTCGGTACTTCGGTTGTTGGGGTAGTAGGCTATTATTTTGTGGTTGTTTATGTTGTAGAAGTTGGTTGTAAGGGAGTTGTTATGGGTGGAGTGGTGGCCTTAGCGTGAGCCTTCATAAGTCTTCAGTGTTTCTTTTTCATTATATTTAGTTTTTCAGTTTTGGTTAAATTAGAAACGTCTCTCTTTTCCGGTCTTGAGGCTTATAAAGATGGTTGTTGGGATTTGAGAATTTTGGAGGGAAGTTCAGTGTGTGGCTTAGGGGGGTTGGTTTTTGTTAGGTGGCTTTGGTAGTAGTTAAAGAAGCTATTGGAGTGGTTTTTGGGGATTCAGATGTAGTGGAGGTTGTGTCGGCCTGTTCATAAAATTGTTATTCCTTGGTGGGGAGGGTGTTCGAAGTGGTGGGTAAAGGTATCAAAGGGATGGTCGCTTTATGTTTATTAGCTCTTTGTTTTCTACTTTTCTTTTTAAGGGGTTCTACTAGGGATTAGGAGGCATGAGGAAAAGTGGTGGTGTGAGGGGAAGATGTCAGATCGGTAATGGGGACGGATCGAAGGGGTTGTGCCACTATGGGCTCTTCAGATGGGTGATCGGTGCGGTTGATTATACAGTGTTCAGGGGATTCGTCTATGTTGTAATCAAGAATGAAGAGGGGTGGGCTTGATGGAGGAGGAAGAGTGGTCTAGATGCTCGATTTTGTCATTACTACTGCATAAAAGAAGAATGATCATACACTATAGAGAGAAGAATGTAAATGAAAGAAGACAATAAAGCTAAGTTTAGAGACTTATATCCGTGATCGTATAACCATTGTTCATTGCAGAGAAGGCTGAAGGGTCATGGTGTGGTTAGGATTTTCTCACAAAAGTCGTGGAATTCCTTTTGGCATTCTAGGCTGAGGTGTTCATATTCGAGGTTTAGTTTTAGAGGTTCTCCCTATAAACGCAATAGGTTGATATCGGTGTCATGGATGTAGAACCAGCCTGGGTGCCAGCCTTTGTTAGTTGTTGGGGTTTGCATCCAGACTCAGTGTCTGAAGATCTAATTCAGGCATCAGAAACCTGCTTCTTTGGTCTTGGTCAGAATGAAGATGGAGCAAAAAAAATCGGTGGAGGGTGTAATTTTCTGTTTAAAGCAGAAGGCTATGAAGTAGACGACGTGAATATAGGAGTTTGGGAGAAGTTGGGATAGGCTAATGCCGATAAGGGTGAAGAAGGTGTTGATGAAGTCATGAAGGAAAAATATGAGGCCGTACCTGAGAGCTTATGTATAAACGACTAAATATTTTATGTCAGCACGGTGGTACATTCTATCGGTGTGGAATGGTGCTTGAAGGTCGTACTGCTCTGGGATTTGGAATTCATTTCAGATTCCTGGTAGCTTATTTGGTGTAATGTTGGAGATAGTGTTCGCAGTGTTATAGGTTTTGGTGGTGTTGCAACGTTCCCGATTAGCGTTTTCTACTTTTTCGGCCTCAGTAAGGATGGGACTTGATGGGTCTTCATTGATGGGGCTTACCGATAGGAGGGGAAGATGGTTTTTGGGCCATTGCACAGTAAGGTGGTAAGGTTTGATGGGAAAAGTGGAGTTTCACCGGAAGGAGAGGGTAGATTGTTGGGGGTTTGCTTTGTGCAAAGCAGGAAATCAAGGGGTAAAATTTTTAGAAAGTAAAATGAAAAATGTAGAGAGGCGGCATATTTTAATAGGGAGTAATAAGTGGTGCGATAATTTAGAGCAGCTGTACTTAATGAGCGTGTGTGGTTGTTGATGCATGACGTCTGATTAGTTTGGGGTAGTGTGCAATGTATTTGACAATGTGAAGAGTATTTGGTGGTTATAACGACTGTGGTGATTAGTGATTAAGTTACTGGGTAGTTAAAATTTGTATGGTTGCTCTCTTATTTTAAATTCTTTAAAATATGAGAATGGGGGCAATGTTGGGATATAATTTATTGGACCCCAGTTTTGGTGTGGGTTAAGGATTATTTTATATTTGGAGTTGGGTTGGATTATTCTCCACACTATGATGGGCACGGATTAGGGTTGGCCCATTCAAGTGTTTTCTTTGTGGCATTTTGGGTTATTTAGGGAGGTTAAAATTCTCATTGATTAAGGATTCTAAATTAGATTATGATCCCGGATCTTAGTGATTGACCGGTCAACATCAAAATTATAATTGGATTCTATCAAGGGATTCCCTCTCCTAATTAAGTATGGGGACTCAAGGCGGTTGGTGAAAAAGTATAAATAAGGCTACAAATAAGTGAACCAGGTTACACAATTCTCTTTATCAAATATCAATATTAATTTCAGCATTATTTTGGTTCTCCATTGTTACACTTTTTAGCATGTACTTATTCCCATACCGGAGTATCTCCCGACGGCCCAAGCCGTCACTTGATCCGTGGGGTGTTTAACATTTGTTCTTGAGTGCAGGAAACTCACTGTTTGGTGATTTCAACTGGTGAACAAAATCACATGTCAACATTATTCATATACAATAAATTATCTTATTCATATTCTCAATAAATTATTCCAAACTATGAACTTTGATTATTAAAGTTATTAATATATAAATTTTAAATACGAATCTGAATATCAAATATCGAATATCGGATATCTACTATTTTTCGAATATATTTACGGTCGGATATTAAACAAACACGGATACTACTATATCCATATTCGTATCCGTTTATTTATGAATACCTTAAATTCGAATACAGATATATCCACTTAATTTTGAATACAAATAATATCCGTTTTATTTTCATTATGGATACAAACGGATACAAATTTTTCGGTTACCATTTACAACCCTAGAGAATATAATATAAGTACTGATTTTTCCCATAGTGGGCCCCATGCAAGTATGTTAATAAATCATTCCATCTTAATTCTAAACTTAGTAGACCCGACTTTAGTATATTATTGAGGGTAAACTAATTTTTAGGCTTATTTAATATTTAATTTTTATACTTTTAGATATTTTTTATGAACAAAATATTTTATATTTTAAGACATCCTTTGGAGGATGAAGTGAGTATAGAATTAAAACACAAACATGGTTTTGATTTGGTTCCAAATTAACTTTTCTTAAGAATTATTTTGTTAACCAAAATTAAATTTTTTAACACTTAGAATTTTAACATATCACTCGATCAAGTTATATTAGTTTTAAATGTGAATTCCTTAATAAATTACTTTCCTAACTAAATTAAAATTGATTAGAACTTCAAATCTTATTTAATTACGTTGTTTAATTGTATTAATATTAGTTGTAAATTTTATTGAATATTATATAAAAAAATCATTTTAAAATAGTGTCACAATTTAATTAAAATTCATTACATTTTGAATTTCAAAACTTTATTCATATTAGTATTTCACGAAAATTATATATTTAAATTGCTAACAAATTAAATTGTTCTATATAATTTCACTATTTACCAATAATAATTATTATTATCTTCTCCGAGTCTTAGTAAATCTACACTACATGATTTACTACATTGAATTGATTATCTAAATATTGGAGTGAATAAACCTAAGCTATATGTAATATTCCAGAATTTTTAAATAATGGAATAAAAATTTTAAATGAGAAGTGAGCAATGGGAATTGAAGTTTTAATGTAAACTGAAATGTCCATGAGAAATATAAGAAATTCAAGAAGGAAATAAAGGAAAGGAAGAGAAAGTATAGAAACATAAATGTAAATGAAGAAGCTATATAAGTCAAA
Organism: Hedera helix; assembly: GCA_947179155.2. Lineage (NCBI taxonomy): Eukaryota > Viridiplantae > Streptophyta > Magnoliopsida > Apiales > Araliaceae > Hedera > Hedera helix. The sequence continues at coordinate 9,622,627 of OX359267.1, read as the reverse complement.
AGTTAAATTTGAGTTCGGGAAGAAATTTTAAGAAACAGACTGTAACTTTGCATTCGGAACATCAAATTTGGTAAATAACTACTGTAAATACGATATGGTGTCAAAGTTGACTTTTTAGTCAAAGTCAACAGTTGTCTTTTACCAGAAAAGTCAAACTTAGAGTTTAGAGATAAATTTGAAGAAACGAACGTTGACATGACGTTAAGGATGTTGAATTTAGTAGGAACTTTTCGAGTTAAAAAGTCAAAAAGTCAAAAGAGAGGGAAAAAAACGAACACGTTTCTAAACATTTCCAGAGCATGCACGGCTAGACTCTTAAAAAAAAATCAAAGCTTATCAACTAAGCTTTTGACCAAAAGATTTTTAAAGCAAACTTATTAATTATGCTTATAAAAAGCAACAAAAAAACAACTATTTCACTCCTTACACACATCTCGACTTCAAGCATGAAGGTATTTTCAAAACCCTTGTATAATTCTTGATTTTCATACATGGATGCTAGGTTTTATGGATTGTATGTGAAGATGACATGTTTATGCTTGTTTGTAATCGATTAAACTTGTAAAGATAAAAATCAAACAAGAAAAAATAAGAAATCTGGAAAAGTTAGTAACACACCCTGTTTTTTTAAAGTCTACCTCTCGGGATATATAAGGAGTTAAAGATGTGATCTTTATATCTAGAAATAGCTTAAGAAGTTAGATATGCACAGATATAAGAATCACTCAAAAATTCCTAGTAGATTATTTATGAAAAAATTTCAAAGCAGGTTATTTCGGAGAAAAATGCACTGCCAGAAATTGGACAGATTTTGAGATGCTGCTTGTGCGAATTTTCTGTGCGTGTGTGTTCTGGATTTGGTCATGACATAAAAAGAAAAGTTGTAGATATAGAAGTTAGCTACACGCAAACGTAATAATCACTCCAAAATTATTAGCAAATTATTTTTTTATGATTTTTCTAGCGAGACAGGGTAAGGCTGAAAAATTAGAATAAGGGAAATTATGTCCATGTTTTTGTGAGACTTGTGTAGAGCTTTAGGTACAGAATTTGAACATCATGTCAAAAGCAAAGTTGTATCCCCATAAGTTATCTAAATAACCCAATAAGTTTTATCAAATTCTATTCAGCAAATTAATTGTTATCATTTTTCTAGTAAAGCAGGGTAAAGCTGAAACTCAAAAAAGTCAGATTCTGATTGTGTTTTTGTAAAATCCATATTAAATCATGTTTTTGGAATTTGAAGATGGTAAAAAAAAGGAAATTTATATATATTGAAGTTATCTAGTAAGTCCCATGAGTTTGAACAATTTTTATGAAGTAGATTATTTTTGGTGAATTAATTGGTGAAGGCTGGCCAGATTTTGTAATATTCTGACCTAGCTGAGAAAAATTAAAATTTGTTATGATTGAAGAAGAGGCTAAAACCAGGGCCTAAATGGTGTTAAAGTAGACTGTATAAGATTTAATTTGACTCAGGAATACACAAAAATAGATAACTAATAGAGGAGTTACAAATAAAAATAAAAACAATATTTATTAACGATTAAAACAGTTATAAAACTCGTTTTATAACCGAGTTATAAAACGAGTTTTATAACTTAGTTTAATATAAAATTTTGGATAGTGATATATTTTGACGTGTAATAGTATAATTTGACGAGAAGAATATATTGTTCAAGATTTTAAGAGTTTTTTTTTTATTTAATTTCGAATTATAAGATTATTGGAGAAGTTAACATGAATGTTAAAATATGATTACGGAAAGTAAATTAATAAAAGTGAATGTTATTATGAGAAAATTAATTTGTTATTGAAAAATATTTTATAATGTTGTAGATGACTCATAATTGGGAACGGGAGAAAGAAATATTGAATGTGGATGATAAATGACAGATGAATACAGGCAAGTTCTTTAACTTGTAGTAAGTTTTTATTATTATAAGTTCCCTCACTTTGAGCAAATTTCCGAATTTATGCAAGTCATTTATTTTAAGCACGTTCATTGTTTGAACAAGTTCTATTATTGTTTAAATTATGCAAATTTCTGTAAATACCTACATTGAGCTAAGCTACAAGTTTTGGAAATATATGAAAATTCTTGAACTCATATTATTATGGTAATTTCTTGAGCTCATATTAATATGGTAGGTTCTCGAACCCATAGTATTATGGTAGGTTCCTGATGAGTTCTTGAACTCATATTACTATGTCGAGTTTCAAAACTCATATTATTATGGCAAGTTTCTAAATTTATAATTTATGAAAAGTTTATTAAACGAAGCATTATTTCTAAATTTGCACATTCTTGATATTCCTAAATTTATTTGAACTAAAGAGTATGTCAGTTGCTTCAGCTACTCTATTATGAAATTAGTTCAGATTGGGGATGAACAACCCTATAATATATTGGAACAATTATGTAGATTTTTCAACCTATGTGACTGTTAAACATTTATGAAGAGTTTTTTCACTCTATATGAGTGTTAAACATTTTTGGGCCATATAGTGCCAACTTAACGTTTTTAGCATTTAATATGATGTAAAGAGTTCATGGTCCTTACGACCCCTCAGTAATAATTCAAAGATAAAGACTCTAATGTTGAATTTTTTTTATATTTCATACATGGAAAAAAAATTATTAGCTATTCATTTGTTCAAAGCATATTTATTCATTGAGGAGCTTATTCTAACAAGTCACAGCGAGGTAATATGTTATGGGCCACAGAAGTACTGCTAGGCTAATCACCTGCAGTACTATTTAAAAGAATTCTAGGTCGTTATGATATTTCAAATAATAAAAGTTGATAAATCTTTCAATTCAAAAATAATGATAGTATTGATTCATATATATTTCTTGGAAAATTCCATTTCAGTTTCATACTTGTTGAGCATATTTGATGCTCACCCTTGTAATCATAAATTGTTGCAAAAAGAAAGGAAAAATAGACCAGAATGGTCGGAAGCTAGAAAGTAAGAGAAAGAGAAATTCAGTCAAAACTATAGGTTGGTACCAGTGATGAGGTAAAGTGTAATGCATAAGTTACGATCCGGGGATGAGGTAAATGATTATAATATCTGTAATAGACTAATAAATCATTAAAATTATTGGTAGATATTATGAAAGTTATATACCGTGATGCACCAGATCTGTGTAGCGAGTACGTAGATTTGGGGGCATTACATTATACATACCAATTAATTACTCTAGTAAAATTTTTATAATTTAATAATCATCTTCTCAAAATCTTAACCGATTGTATCTCTTAATTGCTCTGTAGAATAATTATTGTGAATGGTTTTTAAAATTCTGGATTACCTGACATATATGTAATGATAAGTCATATCAGAGTATAATTGTGACTAGGCCAGCAAACGAACTGAACCATTCGCGAACAGGATCGGCTCAGTTCAAGTTCAGTTCGATAAGGTTCAATTTGATCAAGTTATCGAGTCGAGTTGGCATATGGTATCGCATTTGATTGTTCAATCGAATATATTCGCGAACCATATGGTTCGGTTAGACTTTTTTCGTGAACAGTCTATTCAATTCGATTGGTTCACAAGTAGTTCATGAGATGCTTGAGTTCGAATTATATTTCTTCAGTGCATGTAATGAGTTAATTCAAATGTTCGTGAACTTGATCAAGTTCATATGTGTTCATGAGTTATTCGCAAATGAGTTTGTATTCATGAACATTTAGATATTCGTGAACAAGATGTTATTCGACTATGTTCGCGAACTTGAGTATGTTCGTGAACTGTTCGCGAACAGCTATGGATCCAAACTCGCACATGTATGTTGGTTCAATCATATTATATGTTCGAGTTTGGCTAATAGTGTTCAAGTTCGTCAAAGTTTGAATCGAATCGAATCTTTTGTAGCCCTAGTTGTGGCTCCTTTTACCTTTGACTCATCTTCTTTTTAACTTTCTTGTTAGAGTCATGTTGGTTCTATTTCTTCATTCTAATTGATTACCCCTAGACTTATAATTTTGATCATAGGTCCACCTGAAATTATCAATCCCAATATCTACATATGTCGGGGCAACACTTATTTTAGAATAAATGAATGTCTTTATCTTCTTTTAAGGGATTGAAAGCTTCCATTTATTTGTGACTTTGTTAACCTAGTAAATACATGATTGAGAACTTAACAAAGTTAACTGAGTTAGTATGCAATGTATGAATGCAATCCAGTCTAATCTACCATGACGATTATATAAAAGGGTTAATAGCACTTTAGACCCTCCTAGTTTCACCTATTTTATAATTGGGTCCCTAAAGTATAAATTCTCTCGATATAGAGCCCAAAGTACATTTAAGACTTCATTGCGACTAGTGAAGTTTGTTTATATTATGTTTATTGTAATTTGGTTTTACAATGCTAGTGGTCATACTAAATATAATTGTTGCACAATTTATTGCTAAAAACTTGGATGTGATCTTATTTACATATCATGTTTTATGTGTAAATAAAAGTTGCTTTTGATGATGCTATTAAGTGTTAGTTGATGATGTTGTTAAATGTCAGTATTGTTGCTTCAATGAAGATATACTATAGGTTCGTTTGGTTACTAATGTTTACAACGTTTGCGACAATAGTGTTTGGTAAATTTTGATCTCTAAATGTACTGCACCATTTTTGTTATATTATGTTTGAGCCCCAACACTGCATTTTTGAGTTAAATAAGTTGCGTTTAAAATAAGCTATTTTTAGATGAATAAATTTTTCACTTGTATATTTTTACTTCAAATGTTATGTAATAAACATGTAGCATATGACTATGTTAATGTGTCGTTGGTCGTAATGTTATTGGGAAATAGTTAAATGCACAGATGCCCTTAATATTCTGCAGAATTAAGAAAGAAATAAATGAAGTAAACTCTATTACTTGCAAGATCATGAGAACATGAAGAAGAAGAAAAAGAAAAAGAACCAAGTATATTGCTGCAAGTAGAATTGAAATGAGGGTGATACACTTGATTGTCATCATCTATGCTTTCTTCTTCATTGTCATCATCTTTGTTCTTGTCTTCTTCACTGTCTTAATTGTCATCTTCTTCTTCTTCATCTTCAAAGTCTTCTACTTCATCTTTTCTAACTCTGGCAATTTTTGAATGTGGTCACATCCAAAAATAAAAAGCCTAGGAATACAATTATATGATTTATGCTTATGATTGTTTCCGACATAGATTGAAGCATGACATGATTTCTTGAGAGGTTAGTGGCATTATGGCAAAATCGATTCCCTTTTAGGGTTCTTTTGCAAGTTACAGATAAGGTGTTTGTCAAAATGTTTAATACAAACAATTGTTAAAAAGAAACAAACTTGTAGTACCAATGTGTATTTAATATTTTTAGTATTGTTCCAATTTTAATGGAACTATATAGAAATTTAAAAATCATAATATTTGTTTATTATAACCATGAATTTCGTGGAACGATTATTTTTTGTCACAACTACACATTCTCATAACCTTGCAAAATTATAAGCAAAGTGAAAAATGTTAGTTTATATTCTTAGTGATTTTAATGATGACAATATGATTGTGTTCAAATGAATAGGATTGATTTTCCTGGACTAATTTGATAAGCGTATTGATATAGACTATTGTTCATGATGGCCAAATTTGGATAGTCCATTAGAAATTACCTATAGGATTGCATGAAAGTTTTTCTCGCCCAAAGGTTTTAAATTCAAGACAAGTTTTATTGCTGGAAAAATCTTTTCAATAATTAAAAAGAATGATATACAATTTATTTTGAATTGGAGTCTATTAAGGAATCTATTTAGTTGTGCAATCTGTTTAGACTTGGTAATCTTATAATAAAAACTCCTTCTTTCCTTTAATTAAGCTTTTCAGTCTTGTTTGGAAACCATATCTTTGAATAGTTGATTTGAAGTATATATTATATCCTTGTACTCCTTTAATTAAGTCTGATTGGAAAATTGTATCTTTGACTTGCTGAAATTTAGGAAAATTTTATAGTTGTTGGACATATCAAAGCTGTTGATATTACAATCTTTTTCAATCAAAGACTGAGCTTTTCATGCTAATAATATTCATATAGTCGTTGGTCTTGGTTCTACTTATTCACATCCTACACGGCTAAAGAAGGAAGAACTCTTAAAGCTGCAATTCATCTTATATAGAGATACTTACATTTAAGAGCTTACTAAGTCTTGTTCCAACAATTAATTATATTGTTCTTAAATTCTTTTGGGTTGGAATTCATTGTAGTTATAGTCTTTATATTAAAGTTTGAATACAAACGTAGTTTGACTTGTGTAAACCAATAGTGGCAAGTTCTGTATAAAGGAAGCTTCAAATGTCTTAGTGGTGAGAAAAGTTATAGAGGTGCAAGGGGGTAGTGGTGTCCAACACATAGTTGGGCTTCTTTGTACAGGGAGTTCTCTTGTAATCATTTGAGTATTAATTTTAATAAAAAGAGTCTCCACTACCAATTGTCATTAAACGTGGATTAGGCCACTAGATTAGAGGATATGGCTAAACCACGTAAAAATCTTGTTGTGATTTTTATTCTGTCATCTTTCTTATTCTGTATTTTATACTTCTACATATTTTATTTATGTTCCTCACTTGAAGATACATTGATCCAAACACATAAGCAGACAGGGTATCCCGTCTGATAGTAACTAAAGAAGAACTTAAACTAAAGTAGACACCAAAGCAGATAGGCACACCTGTCTGATTTAAACCTGTAGTAGAAAAACTTAAAAATTTTGTCATTATCGATCACTTTTAGTCTAGACACTTGTTCCCCCCCCCCCCCCCTCTAGGTGGCTCTACTAATATTGATCTTTGCAGATCGTAGGGAAAGATCCTATGGCACACCTCAACTTTCGAGAAGGACAATCCACAAGCAGGTCGCCTATGTTGCTCGGTATCGAGAACTTTAACTTTTGGAAATTCAGAATGAAAATCTATCTCAACAGGGACCCATGGGAATTGTGGGTAGTTGAAAATGGACCCGTCATCCCAAGGCATGACGATGGCAAACCCAGGACTCTCATGAAAATGGATGTAAATGAATCTTATATGGTATCCTATGACTCCAAAGCCATGAATATTTTGCTGAGTGGTATGGTTCGAGTTGAAATCGACAAGGTCTCTGCATGTAATATGGCAAAAGAAATTTGGGATATAATCATCATGATCCATAAGGGAACTACTGAGGTGAAAAAAGTCAAGCTAAACATGTTGATGCAAGAATATGAACTTTTTAAGTTAGAAAAGAATGAACAATCAAAGAAGCTCAAGCAAGGTTCCTCACTCTAATGAACTCGCTAAACATGCTCAGTCAAAAAATTGATCAAATGGAAATAAATAGAAAGCTACTAAGAGTTATGCCCAAACGGTTCGCACCAAAAGTCACAACTCTTCAAGACTCATCAACTATCAGAACCATGGAAACTCTTACCTTATTTAGAGAGCTTGAAGAATTTGAAAATGAGCTAAAAAGGTATGATGAAAAAGATGAGGCACCAAAGAAGAAGACTTTGGCCCTACAAGCTGAAAGTTACATGAAAGGTGATGACGAAGACTCTGGTGAAGAAATAGCAATGATGACTCAAAAATTGAGAGAGCCAATTAGGAAGAAGAACAAATCGAAGTTCCAAGGAAAAAATTTCAACAACAAGAAGGATTATAAGCAAAAACTACATGAGAAAACTTATTTTGAATGTGGAAGGCCTAGTCACTTTAAGAGATACTGTTTTTAACTCAAAAGGAATAACAAAGGAAACAATTTAAAAGGGAAAGCATTAGTGACATATAATGATGATGAATCTGATCATGAAGCTGATCAAGATGATGAAATCGCTCAACTATGTTTTGCCAAATTAAACAACCAGGAATCATCAGAGGTAAACACTAAACTTGGTGATATTACTATTTCTGATTATCTTGTTTTAAAGAATGAAAATCTTCATATTAAAGAGAAAAATGCTCATTTACAAAATTGGATAAATAATTTAATGAAAGAAGTAGAAACATTAATTGAAGAAAAATAAGAAATCATCCTCCTAATCTGATCATAGGAGATCGTAACACTTGGATGAACACAAGGAAGGAAGAAAGAAATTATTGTGCATTTTCAGCTTTTCTTTCATAGATAGAACCAAAAATTGCCAAGGAAGCTGTGACGACCCCAAATCCGGGTTCCATAACCTCGAGTTTGGTTCTCACTATTCAACACATTACTAACAATTAAATACATACATTGCATTTAAATATCGCGGAATAATACATATTGGTTCCCTTCAAAAGGTTACAATACCAGGGTCTATCAACCTTAACATAATAACAGTTACTATCACAAGGAATTACAAAAGGTTTAACAACCGTAAATACATAATTAAAGATCTAATTAGCATGCATAAGCTAACTTAAGCTCTGGCTTTTCCTTTTCCATTATCCTTCTTTGAGCAATCAGGATTATCTGAAAAATGGTTCATGATATAGCAAGAATGAGCAACTAGTTTGCTCAGCAAGTTTAGAACAATCATGTAGATTTAATATATCATGAATGAATGGGAAATATCATCAATGATTCAACAATAGATATAACAATTGTGAATGAAACAGGATTCAAATTTTAATAAACAGAATATTTGAATCTTAAAATGCTGAGTGGTCACTAAGGACCCTGAACTAACTAGGGTATAATAGAGTTTCCTCTGACCCTTTGAGTTGTTTGGTTTTCAAGGGGATCAGCCTATTCAACCCGCTGTATATGCATTACATTTAGTCACTGGCGCTCAAAGTCGGTTTCCCGACACAAAATCCCCTAATTTAGGGTTGTTCAATTGTCAGACTTAATACAAGAAATCCGCACCCAACAATGGTTTGGATAAGCTTTTAAAAGTATTCAAGTTATTGAATTTAGAAACGTAATGTCTAGCTGAATTATTAGCTTAAGACATTTTTAATACAGTTCATGAATCAAGAACTAATAAGCTTCAAATGCACTAAGTGCGATTGTATAAACAATATGGATGTGGAATAATTTTAAATAATTAAACCACTGCAAGCTTTAACAATAAATACAAGTATGGTAACTTGTTCAACGATAATAATTGAGTAGGGTTAGAGAACTTGCCTGTTTGCTCAGCTACAATAATTGTCTAGCTTTAACTAACTTGCTTTGAAAGACCTAACATTAATAAAGTCGGTCTAATAATTAGTACGGCGTATTTGCATAACTATACGCTTAATAACGAACTTATTTACCACACATAAGTACTAACACATAATTTACATTTAGTCAAAACAATATTACTAACCTTAAAGACACTTAATCATTTTAGGTTAATAATTTAATAAGTTAGAAAATATTTTTCTTAAGTGTTGGACACTTATTAAACCTTTAAACAACTTATTATAATTGTTTAATTAAATTCAATTTATTTTATTAAATCAATCTCTTTTTAATTACTATTTAATATTGATTAAATAGAAATTAATTAATTAACTCTAGTTATTATTTAAAATAAATAATAACTAATTGTACTTACTTATTATTTAATTATAATTAAATAATAAATAATTATTAACTTAATTTTAACCTTCTTTAATTTAATGTTAATCAACCAATAATTAACTAAGTAATTAACCTTACTTATTATTTAATTAAGGAAATTAAATAATAGTTTACTAATCTTAATCCTCTTTAATTATTATTTGATGTCAATTAAATAATAATTAATTATTTAATTAATTTTAATTATTATTTAAGGTTAAATAATAAATTATTACTCTAATAACTTAATTTTCATTAATCGTTATTTAATGCTAATTAAATAATAATTAATTACTTAATTATCCTTATTTATTATTTAATAATATTTAAATAATAAATAATTCATTTATAAATTTTATCTCTCTTTAAGTATTATTTAATAGGCATTAAATAATAATTGCTAATTTATCATCTTTATTTATTATTAACATTTAAAATAATAAATAATAAATTTATTTAACTTAACCATGATTAGCCAACTAGATTAATATTTAAAATATTTAAATATTAAACTTAATGAAAAATATCCTCCCCAATATTATTTTTGTATTATTATTATTTTTGTTATAATTTTAAATTAATTTTTAAATATTTAAATTAATTAAAATTAACCCGAATGGCATTTTCGTAATTAAGTTGAAAAACCGGACCGATGACAATTCTGTAATTAAGTTGAAAACTGATCCGAGGGCAGAAACATAATTTTACCAAGAAAAACACGGAGGGGCATAAACGTAATTTCCTCGAAAAAATTACTACCGCGCATTGCGCGCATTTTAGGTTTTACTGGTCAAAACGACGCCGTTTTTGGAAAGGCGGATACGGCTTCCGCGCGTACGCGCGGCGTAATTTTTTTCTGAGGCAAAACGACGCCGTTTTGTCTCCGCGTCCGACTGTGCACAGTGGCCGCGCATTGCGCGGAAACCTTTAGTTTTTTTTTTTTTTTTTCTTTCACAGATTGTGAAACAGTGTTCCGGCTATACACACTTTAATTAAAATTATACCTTCAAGAAATCTTTAACTCCTCAATAAAAATCAAAAAAAATTACCAATCACCTTATATTAATTTATAACATGAAAAAATAATTTTTTCATGATTTAACATCATTATTTATTTATAAAAAAATTTACATCACATAAACTACCATAAATCATAACTTTTTGTATATAACTCCATTTTGAGTGATTCAAACTTTGTTTTTCTCATGATTCAATGTTCTATAATATTAGAACATCAAACTTAAGTTTTATAAAAATATTTTTGGACATAAATTCCAAAACTTGTTTACACACTATTAAATACATATTTTAGCATATAAAATATACCAAAATACAAACCAAGCATATTAAACTCAAGCATGGCATATATATTACCACTATACATTAATAACCATATTAACATGTTTATACTAACATGATGATTTATTTAATTTAAAAACAAAACTTCATTTAAAATAACCATTACCTTGATTTAATGGCTATTCTTCTTTTTCTCCCAAAATATGTTGTGAATCTTGAAGGCATAAACTAGCTTAGCACTCCTTCTCCTTCTCTTGCTCTCTCTCAAAATATTTTGATCTCAAACTCTCTCTAGCTCTCTTTTGCTTGAAAAATAAAATGAAGTATATCTCACATTTCAAGTATACTTGAAATATTACTAGATACACAAATTATATCTAATAATTTTAGCCCATCATGCACCCATTGGATACTTACACAAGTTAACCACATTAGGTGAAAAGAAGCATGGTGCATGTACTACAAAAAGAAAACAAGCAACCCTTTTATTAATTAAATGAAAAATCAAATAATAATAATAATAATAATAATAATAATAATAATAATAATAATAATAATAATAATAATAATAATAATACACTCTCTCTCCTCCTTGTATGCTTTGGTCGGCTGATGGCTTCCAAAAAGTCCCAAATTAAATGTCACTTTTTACTTTTTAAACAATTAATAGTTAATTTAAGTATTTTTCAAGTGGGCCAATCATTGGGCTTTAATTTAAAATACCAATTGGGCATCTATTAAATTGTTTGGGCTACTAAAATGTCAAATTTTATTATTCTCCACTTGGGCCACTAATTGACCCATGTTGGGCTATTTTAATAATTTACACATTAATTATTCAATCCATGATTAAATAAATAATTACCTTGAATAAATAATTAAATATTCTAACCCATAAGTATTAAATTACTAATTGGACTAATAAATATTATTATTAATATTTCACATTATTTACATTAATTAATAATCATATTAATTAATTTATTATATTTAATTCACTCATTATATTCAATTTAATTAATAGGAAACTTATCAATTATTTTGATATTAAAACTTTAGGGTTTGTTCACTAATTTAATAACATATTAGTGACCTCCTTTAATTAATTTTAGTAATTAATTACATAATTATTTAATCACATAATTAATTAATCACATAAAAAGATTTAAATAATCTCGTAAAAATAACTCGTTGGAAATTAAATTAATAATTTAATTAATAAAGATGTGGAAATTCTAGGACATTACAGAAGCAATTCAAAATGAGAATTGGTCTATTGCCATGCAAGAAGAATTAAATTAATTTAAAAAGCGTCAGGTATAGGAACTTGTTAAACCTCCTAAAGTGAATCTATAATTAGTACAAATAGGTGTTCAAAAAAAACTTGATGAAAATGGCATAATAATTATAAACAAAGCTAGGTTGGTAGCCCAAGGATATAACCAACAGGAATGAATAGATTTTGAAGAAACATTTGCCCCAGTTACGAGGTTAGAAGCAATTAGAATTTTGTTGGCATATGCGTATTATAGGAAGTTTAAATTATATCAAATGGATGTGAAAAGTGCCTTCTTAAATGATTATTTAAATGAAGAAGTATATGTTAAGCAACCACCAGGTTTTGAACATGAAAAATATCTTAATTATGTGTACAAGTTAAAGAAATCATTATATAGGCTAAAACAAGCTCTAAGAGCATGATATGATAGTCTCAACAAATTTCTTTTAGATAATGGTTTTAATCGAGGTAAAATTGACTCCACTCTTTTCATCCAGACCAAAAATAAAGATTTACTAATTGTTCAAATTTACGTTGATGACATTATTTTTGGTGCTACTAATATCTCTTTGTGCAAGTGATACTCAAAATGCATGCATAGTGAATTTGACATGAGCTTAATGGGTGAGCTAAATTACTTCTTGGGGTTGCAAATTAAACAATCTGAGGAAGGAATCCATATTCACTAATCAAAATACATAAAAGAGCTATTGAAGATATTTGGTTTTGAAAATACCAAATCAAATGCAACTCCAATGAGCACTACCATCAAGCTAACCACAGATGCTACAGGTAAAGATGTTGCGAAACCAAGTAAGAGGGATGATAGGGTGCCTTCTTTATTTAATAGCATCTAGACCTGATGAAAGTAGTATGCACACAAGCCAATCATATTCAATATGATGTAGCATGTACTTTGTAATCTCATTCGTTTATTAATAAAATAATTTATTTATTTAAAGGAGTTTCTTATCTATAGTTAATTTGTCACATTAATAGTGATAAACCCTTAATTTTTTACCAATGCTTTTAAAATCATGATGATGATCATGATAATGAGATCTAAATTCTTGATAACTCAAAACTAAAATTATTCCTAATCGTGGGATTACTAAAAAGGGGATTAGTGAAACCGGATAGATTAATACATACTATGCATGCTCTTATGAAGATGATGATTAATCTCATGATCAATTGTGTAGAGACACTAAAGCAAGTATATAGGTGCTTATTAGAGTATAAGTTCACTGAACCTGACTCGCTCAAGGAGCACCTAATGGAGTCTTACTTGCCTATCAATAGGAGTTCCTTTTGTGATAGTAATACAAGTGATCCTTAAACTTGAAATCATCATAGTATCTTATGTATGATAAATTATATTTCGACATATTCCTTAAAACATTCAGGGTGTATCAAAAGGTATGTTCAGATATAATAAGTTATACATGGGGATAGGTGAATAATCAACAAAAAATCTACCACTTCTGATAAAAGAAGATAATGTCCTATGTGATTTAATAAATGACAACTCAGTAATCCTTAGCCAAGGTAGAATGAAAATTATAAAGTAGTTTCTAATTTACATTAATTAGAGTTATTCATTTGAGAATTCAAATGCATATAATCAAATAAAATAAGACTTGACCGTAATACCGTGTTTTATATTTAATTGGGACATTGTAAGGTAGAAGGATTGAATTGTACGGTAACTATTCGCTGAATAGATTTTTTTATGATTAAATGTCGAAATCTTTATTATCTAAAAAGTCGTTGATTGCTAAGGGGGCTTACCCTTATTATAGAATAAATATTATTCATTTAAATAAATTAAATAATTTAATTTATTTATATAAATAAGATTAGAATGATTCTAATTAATTTATTCAATAACCGGTTTAATATGAAGAACCTAAAAGGTCACATCGCAAAAAGAAAATAACTATTTAAGAAGTAAATGGCATAATCGTAATAATTTATTAAATATATTTAATTTATACTATGGTGATAGAATAAATTAAATAGTTTAATATTTATTATTTAATATTTTGAAAATACTAATTATAAATTAATAAGAGGAATCTTATTATTATTATTATTATTATTATTATTATTATTATTATTATTATTATTATTATTATTATTATTATTATTAATTATTTTTTTTTAATTCCAAAATGGTTTAGGAATTATAAGTATTATATTAAATTAATTAAGTTCCTAATTAGATTAGTAGTTTAATTAAAAACCCTATTCATAAAGGTGATTGAAGGATTGCCTATATCTATAAATAAGATGAGTCTTATTATTGATTAAGGTGACATACACTTCCACAAGTTTTAGGAGAGTACTCACATATTCTCTAGAGAGAGAAAACTAGGGTTTGCCACCACCCACTTCTTGAATCATTATTATTCCTTGGTGGATCATCTCTAGAGACCAAACACTTGGGTGGCTAATGTTGATCATTGGAATCCAATCGATGAAATTTAAGGAGAACACGAAAAACTTAGAGTTGAACTTTTATCCGTGGAAACTTTGAGTTCTACAAGGGTATAATTCTCTAACTTATTCTTTATTAATTAATAGTTGCGCATAAAGGTTGATCATGGATTATGGTTTGTAGTAAAAAATTTAAATTCTGATTTTACCATGCTTCCGCTGTTATTATGCAATTTGATTATATGTTTATAGATTATTACAAACCAACATTAGCATCAAGAGCCAAATTTTATGCAAATTATTAATAATTTTGATTTCATATATGTATAAATATGTGTTTAAAATAATTTATTAGGCATTATTTATTATTTAAAATCATAGGGTTGGAAAATAATTATCAAAAATCGTGAAATCAAAGTAACGATTTTCTTATTTTTTTTAATCTAAGCGAATTGATTAAAAAGGTTTTAGATCATATATATATATATATATATATATATATTGAATCACATTGTTGCAAGGCTGTATATTTTAAAATTTTCAAAATAAAATGTTTATTTTGGATAATTTTAAAATAATAAAAATAAATAGTTTATTTTTAAATAATTAAATAATTGAAATAAAAGATTTATTTTAAACATGAAATTGGATTTCATGCAATTTTAATTACCCATTAAATGATACCGATATATATGGAATGGCTTAATTAATTCATTAGATGAATATTATTTACTGATATATATGATAATAAATGAGATTGATTATGAACTATTAACTAATATGATTGGATTTATTTTTATGGATGCATTAATAAATGGCTTTTTTTTTTATAAATGGGGTATGTGTACCTCGTCCTATCTAATTTTTCTTATATATAATTTTATCTCCCTCCTATGTACTTCCCCTTGACTGCTGATTAAGGTTTCTATTTTTATAAAAATAGTTATGTAATAGGTTAGTTGGAATTTTTTGGAGAATTGGAGCAAACAAATAAGGAGCGCTTGAATTTGTTGCACCCTATGTGAATTGATAAATATAGCTTGAATTGTTACATATAGTTTGGAGCGAACAAATAAGGAGCCCAGGATTAAATTTAATAGTTATATTTAATTTTATTCTTGCACCCTATGTTTGACCTTTTGGTTCACTTGGTGGCTCTAGTGAACCAAACTAGAATAAAAGTCCATAATCAACACAAGTAGAATATAGTATTCTATATGTGCATGCTTAATATATATTTATTATATATTATTCAAACATGCTTCGCATGTTAAATATTATGACGTGTATTATATGTGTGTGTGTGTGTGTGTGTGTGTGTGTGTGTGTGTGTGTGCATGTGTGCTAAATAAGATGAGACAATTAATATTAACAAACCCTTCATGATGTAGAATAAATATCATTTACAAAATGAATTAAAAGATTTAATCCATGAATTAAAGGAGTTTAATTCAATTAAATAAAATTAGAATGGTTCTAATTTATTTATTCTACTAACAAATATTAAGTTGTAACGTTCAAAGATATTTGGAATATCGAACGTCGTCTTCTAACATGATAAAATAATAAAGCATCAAATAATCAATATGAGTTTGTTATGTCTTACAATGCTTGTATTAATTATTTGAGATGTTATTTTATTACATAGTAGATGTGTATAAGGAGTTGAACATTACTATTTTGTTATGTCGCACAAGGATGGTATTTTTCTCTTCACTTATATAGAAATGTCAGGTCGGACTTAACTTGAATAATTTTGATATGGATGTATCGCACATGATCTTAATAATTCAAGAGGCAAAATAAAAAGAGTTATATGTTGATGTAATTAACAATATGTTGTCTACCTATTTATTTACATATAATTTGTTGTGTCGCACAATGCTATATACATTTGAAATAGAATTCTTATTCTCACTAGCAAATCTTTAATTAAATTTGTCAAACTATATATATAGAGGGTAATATAGTTTGATGAAAATAGTGGGAGATACTAATTTAAATAAAGAATTAATTTATTTTAGTAATTAATGAAATAAATGTATGCTAAAATGTTGTCTATTTTTCACATGCAGAATTTTACAAATGTCGAAATCACTATCACTGCGTAGCATACTTGATGCTAACAAACTGATCGGACTAAATTACACAGACTGGTTAAGGAATTTCAGAATTGTTCTCACTGTTGAAAAACTTTTCCATGTCCTAAATTCGTCTGTCCTTACAACTGTTGCAGTAAATGCCTCTGAGGAAGAAGTTGCTACTTTTACGAAGTGGCAAGATGATGTAATTGTGGCTCAATGCATTATGCTCGCATCCATGAGTAACGAGTTTCAGCATTAACACGAAAAGATGGATGCTCCTACTATACTGTTGCACTTTAAAGATCTTTATGGTGAGCAAAGTAGGATTGTTAGATATCAAATATCTAAGGAGCTCTTCCGATCTCGGATGACTGAGGACACTACTGTTAAGACTCATGTCCTCAAGATGATCAATCTAATTGAACAACTTAGACAATTAAGGTTCGTGATGGATGGAGAGTTAAGCTAAGATCTGATCTTACAGTCACTCCTAGACACCTTCTCACAATTTGTTGTGAATTTTCGCATGAATAAGTTGGACGTCAGCTTGCCTAGGTTACTGAACATGTCGAAAACTGCAGAAGGCCAATTCCCATCTAATAAGAACCAAGTCTTGTTGGTAGATGATTCTTCCAAGAAAAGGAAGAAGCCCAAGGAAACTTCTCAAAAGAAGAAATCTAATAAGGCTAAGGGCAAGGCAAAAGTAAAGGATAATAAGAAGGAAGATTCAGATAGCAAAGGAATGTGTTTCCATTGCAACAAGTTGGGTCACTGGAAAAGAAACTGCAAGGAGTATATTGCAAGTTTAAAGCAGAAGAAGCTTGGAAAAGCTTCAACCGTAGATTAAAGTTTGTTCATGAGTGAAATAAATATTTCTGTAAGTTAAAGTTCTACTTGGGTATTAAATACTAGTTGTGGTTCTCACATATGTAATACAATGTAGGGACTATGCAGGAGTAAAAAGCTGAACAAAGATGAAGTTATCCTGCGCATGGAGAATGGAGCAAAGGTTGATGTATTAGCTGTAAGACTGCCTATAGGCAAGTCCATTAATTTAAATAATTATTATATTCCAGTACTTATAAGAAACATTATTTATATTCCTATGTTAAATAAGGATGGTTTTGAGATTATAATAAATAAATAAAAATAACTTGTTCTATTTATAACAATAATATTTTATTTGGTATTGGCAATTTAGTGAATGAACTTTACTTTCTTGACTTGCAAGAAAATATATTACAAATTGAACAAACTAAGAAAAAAAAGATATAATGTAAATTATACCTTTATTTGACACTGTTGACTTGGTCATATTAATGAAACAAGATTAAACAAATTGCGTAAAGATGGGCTTTTAGAGCTATCTGATTACGAATCATATTCAACTTGTGAATCTTGTCTCATGGCTAAAATGACTAAATCTCTTTTTAATGAAAAATGAGAGAGAGAGTTACAGAGTTGTTAGAGTAGGTACACATAGATGTATGTGGGCCTATGACAACACACGCACAAAGATAGTATTAATATTTTATTACTTTCACTGATGATCATTATAGATTTAGATATATGTATTTGATGAAATACAAGTCCGAATCGTTTGAAAAGTTCAAAGAATTCATAAGTGAAATAGAGAATCAAACTGGCAAGAGTATTAAGATTCTTCGATTGGATCGAGGAGATGAATATTTAAGCAATGAGTTTCTCAATTATCTCAAAGAAAATGGTATAATCTCACAATGGACTGTATCAGCAACGCCACAATTAAATGGTGTATCTCAAAGGAGAAATTGAACGTTGTTGGACATGGTCCGTTCTATGATGAGTTTTATTGATCTTCTAGTTTCCTTCTAGGGTTATGCCCTAAAAATGACCGCACACCTACTTAACAAGGTACCTTCAAAATTCGTCCCAAATACCCCATATGAAGTATAGACAGGGAGGTAACCAAATCTTAAGTATGTTAGGATTTGGGGTTGTCCAGCCTACGTCAAAAGGTTTGAGCACGATAAGCTATAGACAAAATGTGATAAGTGTAAATTTGTGGAATATCCTAAAGAATATGCAGGATATTACTTCTATCATCTTACTGATCAAAAAGTGTTTATTGTGAAACATGCTACCTTCTTGAAAAATGAGTTTATCCTTAAAGGGGTCTGTGGGAGTAAAATATTTCTTGAAGAAGTTCAAAAATCGTAAAACACTACTAGTCAAATTGAGGTTCTCAACCAAGTAACACAACCTACTGTACCACAACCTATTCAAAAGTCTAGAAGAGTACTGAAGATACTTGAAAGGTATGGATTCATTATAGAAGATGATGATGAGGTACGCATCATAGATGATAATGATCCATTGACTTGCGAATAGGCTATGAGTAATAAAGACTCAAAGAAATGGCTAGCAGCCATAAAATCTGATATGGACTTCATGTATAAGAATCTAGTATAGACTTTGGTAACTCCACCTGAGGGCATTAAGCCCATCGGGTGCAAATGGGTCTTTAAGAGAAAGACTGGAGCAGACGGCAAGGTAAAGACCTATAAGACCCGACTGGTTGAAAAAGGTTTCAAACAAAGGCAAGGTATTGACTATAATGAAACTTTCTCACCAGTAACAATGCTTAAGTCTATTCAAAGTTTGCTTGTGATTGTAGTTTATTATGACTACGAGATCTAGCAAATGGACGTGAAAATGGCCTTCCTCAATGGAAAACTTGATAAGGATGTATATATGATACAGCCAGAGATTTTTGCTTCAAAAGTTGGAACAAATAAAGTTTGTAAGTTACAACGATCCATTTATGGATTGAAGCGAGCTTCTCGAAGATGGAACATCCGTTTTGATGAGACAATCAAAGAATTTAATTTTATAAAAAAATGTGGATGAACTATGTGTGTACAAGAAGGTTAGTAAGAGCGTTGTGACATTCATTGTATTATATATTAATGATATATTATTGATAGGGAATGATGTTCCAATGCTACAGTCGATTAAGATTTGGTTGTTTAAACACTTCTCCATTAAGGACTTGGAAGAAGCATCCTATATTTTGGGGATAAAGATCTATAGAGATAGATCTAAAATGATGCTAGGCTTTCACAAGGAACATGCATTGATTCGATGCTAAAGAAGTTTAGCATGGAAGATTCCAAAAGAGGACTCATACCCATTGGTCCTGGAATACATCTCCAAGAAGCAGACCCTAAAGACACCTAAAGAGAGAGATCGTATGAGTAAGATTCCTTATACCTCAGCAATATAATCTATTATATACGGAATGATATGTACAAGACTTGATGTTTCTCATGCACTTAGTGTAACAAGTAGATATCACTCTAATCTTGGAGAAGAACACTGCAAGGTAGTGAAAAATATCCTAAATTACTTAAGAAGAACTAAGGATGTATTTCCTATCTACGGTGAGTCTGATTTAAAACTAGAGGGCTATACAAAATTAAGTTTTTATACTGACTGAAATGACAGTAAATCCATTTCGAGTTATGTGTTTACCATAAACGGTGGCGCAGTGAGTTGAAAAAGTTTCAAATAGCAAACAGTTGTTGATTCAGTGACAGAGGTAAAGTACATAGCTGCCAGTGAAGCTAAAAAAGAAGCTGTTAGGATGAAGAAGCTCATTATAGAATTTAGAATGGTTCTTAGCATTTAAGGACCAGTGCCTTTTGTTAGGGTTTCGACACAGTGAAAGCAACGGAATTTAAAATTTTTCGAAACCCTAAGATAGGATCCAAGCGAAAACAGATTAATTCAGAGGTTTAGATTATTTTACCGATTATCCGAGATGGACAAGAGATGATGGAATTCTGGAATGGCTTCGAATCTTCAACGCAATCCAGCGACTGCATCTCTATGGTATCCACACGAACGCTCCGCGAACCATCACACGATCTGCAGCGAAAGTGATCTGCGGTACTAGCCACCAAGATCAGAATTTTTGAACTATTTTTCTCTCTAACCTCTTTCTGAAAGCGACTAGGGTTTTTAGTTTTTCCTTACGTGATTTTTAGACTACTGATATATCATATATATAGTAGTTAATAGAAATTAACCAAAACCTAATTTAATTAGAAAAATAAAATTCGAATTTATATATATTATATTTTAATTAAGTCTTACTTAATTAATATACATATATACAAATTGATAGGACTAAATTATACGATATTTTTATACCCTAATACTTAGTTTTTATATTTATTGTGTGCTTAAATGTTTAATTATTTAGCATATTTTGGTTTTAATAGGTTTTATAGGATTTTAGTTAATTTATGTTACTTTAGGTAATTTTATAGTGTTTTTATATTGTTTTTATTTATGTGTTTTTATTTATTTTTCGCATTTTAGGTGTTTTATTTATTATTATGTGTTTTTAGGATTTTGTTAGTATTTTTATATTATTTTTATTTATTTTTATATTTTATTTTGTAGGAAAAATAAAGCTTGGGGGCAATTCTGTAAATTCTGCAAAAGTTAAATGGCAATTTCATAATTAACCAACATTGGTGGCAGAATCGTAATTACATGAAACGAGATCGACCGCGCAATGCGCGAGGAAGAAGAACCAACGGAACTAAACGACGCCGTTTTGGCGTGCGTAGAGAAGGACAGCAGCAGCCGCGCAATGCGCGGATGCAGGCAAACCAAAAACGACGTCGTTTAGGATTCAGGGACGCGCGCAATGCGCGGCTTAGGCGGCGGTCATGCTGACGTTAGCAAGCGCGATTTCTGCGTTGACCGAGTCAGAGGCTTGTTTGGCTGGCGCGGAATTTGTCCAAAACGGAATTATTTTCGATTTTTGCTACTTTTTGATTCCAAATTGGATTTTTATTCCAACTAGGGTTAGGATAATAATTATTTTTCTTTTTCTTTTATTTTAAATTGTAAATCCTATTAGGGTTTGGACAAGTTAGACGCCTATAAATAGAGGGTCAATCTCTCATTATGGATTGTAATTTTTTGGGAGATCTTTCTCCTAATTTCTTGGAGAGAGTTTTTCAACTAGTAGGTATTATTTTTATTATGTTTGGTTAGTTTTTATTTTTCAGTTCTAAAGGGATGTTGAACCTTATTTTTAATTAATGTTTTAATTTAGTTTTATTATTTATTCCTTCATGCATGAGATTTATTCTTGATGATCTGTTTTAATTGTTCTATGATATTTATTTGATTAATTTGATTTGGCCAGTTGAATTAATTAAGTTTTTGTCATATGCTAGATTAAGATTTGATATTAAGCAAACGATATTTTATCTGATCATAAGTAGCAATTAATAATATTTGATTGTGGACAAACTTTTGAATATTATTATGATTATCAAGATGACAAGTTAAATGGTCCGCGATGTTGAGATTGTTGCTTGGAATAATCTAATTCTCTAATTTTTAATGCAACTGTTATATTAAATCTAGACTGATAGTTCTAGGTTGTATGATAGTTAGGGTCTTTTGTGAGCGATTGCTGCATTAGATTTATAATTTAAGGAGGATTTCAGGTAGCTTGGCGATTGTCGTTTATCTAGGATTATTAATTTCAATTGAAGGAAAAGATAATAATAACTTGATTAATTTGTTAATGAAAAGAAGGGGATACTGAACTAAGGAACTGAAGTTTATTTTAATTGATTTTTCTCATATTTATTATTTATTATTTAGTTTTATTTGTTTATTTGAATTTTAATTAGTTAATAATTAATTCCAAACCCCCCATTTAATTAGATATTTTTGAAAACATTAGATTTATTAAAACAATTCACTCTCTGTGGGTTCGACTCTTACTTTCACTACTACATTAATATTTTTCAAAGTAAGATTTAATTTTTGGTTGCTTGCGACAGCTTCCCACAAATTATCTTATTAATTTAAATTCGTAATTTTAAATACTATTAATCATATTGACATATTTAAAATACTTACAATTTAAATTAATTCCCTTTTAAATACGTTCTAAGTGTGTGACCCAATAAGTTATTATTATATCGACAATAATTTTAAAATCATATTATAAAATTATAAACAGCGAGTGGCATCTAGTAATGCATCACTGTTACTCAAATAATAATAAGATCGGTGATTCGATACAACCTTTTCGTGACCAATGTTTCAAAGTAATTTAATCCTTTTAACCTTATATCCTAGATTAAACTCGAGGCATGGAATGTGTCATACTCTTCATAATTTAATCTGAGTTTTCGTGATCAATGAGTAGACTATATAAAACAAATCAATATTTGAGCATGGCCATGCATTTCATAGTCCTACTCAATCAAGAGGCCTATGGATATCACCCCTAATATATAAGAGGGTTAAATTCCATCTAGATCACTCATATTCCTCACACGATTCATGATGTACCCAATAATCACCTTTATTGTCCACCTTATTAAAGGTGACATTTGCTGATATCAAAGTACATAAATTCTCGTGTAATAATACAGTGACTTCAGGTCGGAGGATCATTACATTATTGTCACTATGATAATTTCTTATGACACTTTGCATAATGCTCCGTGTAGAATTCTCATGGTGGGTCTGTCCAGTACATTGTTCTCTAACATGTACCTATGCATTGACTCAAATATCTCATATATTTATGACCAATGAGATTTGACCATCAGTCAATCTACATACTAGTCTCAATGCATCATTGTTGTCCCATTAACAATGATACTCGACTAGGGACATTTAAGAATAATGATACTAACTGTAATTATATGATCTCATTTCAAGTCACATACTTGAAGCTATATAATTTGTATCACTATTCTAAGGACTTTTATTATGTTAACATTTATATAACACAGTAAATAAAAACATAATAAAATAATATCATTTATTCAATCAAATATAATATCGAGAAAAGTTAAGCAATTACATCAAATAATTGGCCTCTAGGGCATAAACTCTAACAATCTCCCACTTGTACTAGAGTCAATCACTCATGTATCTAATACCCATGGAACTAGTGTGACCTTCGTGCTTCTGCTGCGATAAAGCCTTGGTCAGTGGATCTGCAACATTATTATCTGTTGGCACTCTGCATATATGTACATCTCCTCTATTAATGATTTCACGGATTAGATGATACCGCCTAAGTATATGCTTGGATCGTTGGTGAGATCTGGGTTCCTTAACCTATGCAATGGCTCCATCATTATCACAGTATAACTCAACTAGATCAACAATGGTTGGAACAACACCAAGTTCAGTGATGAACTTTTTAATCCATACAGCCTCCTTGGCTGCACTAGAAGCAGCAATATACTCAGCCTCTGTTGTAAAATCGGCTACTGTCTCTTGCTTCGAACTTTTCCAGCTAACAGCACCACCATTAATGCAAAACACAAAACCTGACTGAGACTTATATTCATCGCTGTCAGTCTGGAAACTAGCATCTGTGTAACCCTTTACTGCCAGTTCATTTTCACCTCCATATACCAAGAACGAATCCTTAGTCCTTTTCAGGTACATGAGGATATTCTTGACTGCTGTCCAGTGACCTTCACCTGGATTCGACTGGTATCTGCTCGTCATGCTCAAAGCATACGAAACATCCGGACGAGTACATATCATTGCATACATGATAGATCCAATTGCCAAAGCATAAGGGATCTTTCTCATACACTCCTCATCATCTTATGATTTAGGACATTGGGCCTTAGAGATCTTTACACCATGAGTCATGGGTAAGTGTCCTCTTTTTGCCTCTTACATGCTGAACCGTTTCAGCACTTTATCAATATATGTACTTTGACTTAGGCTGAGCATTTTTCTCGATCTATCTCGATAGATCTTGATACCTAAAATGTAGGTTGCATCACCTAAATATTTCATGGAGAAACATTTTCCTAACCATGTTTTTACAGCCTGTAAGGAAGGAATGTCATTCCCAATAATTAATGTCATCAACATATAATACCAGGAATACAATGTGACTCCCACTAACCTTCTTATATACACAAGGTTGATCTTCATTTTTTATAAAGCCAAACTCTTTGACTGCTTCATCAAATCGAAGATTCCAACTCCGAGAGGCTTGCTTCAATCCATAAATGGATCGATGTAGCTTACATACCTTTCTAGCGTCCTTTGGAGTGACAAAACCCTCAGGTTGTGTCATATACACATCCTCAAGGAGATTTCCGTTAAGGAAAGCAGTTTTAACATCCATCTACCAGATTTCATAATCATAAAAGGCTGCAATAGCAAGTAAGATCCTGATGGATTTAACCATTGCCACTGGGGAGAAGGTTTCATCATAGTCAACACCTTGAACTTGTTTGAAACCTTTTGCTACCAGTCGGCCTTTATAGGTTTGTACATTACCATCCATGTCGGTTTTCTTCTTGAAAACCCATTTGCACCCGATTGGTTTTACCCCTTCGGGTGGATCAACCAAAGTCCATACTTGGTTAGTATACATAGAGTTCATCTCAGATTTCATGGCTTCAAGCCATCTCTCAGAATCTGGTCCATTCATAGCTTCTTCGTAGGAAGCAGGCTCATCCTGATCTATGAGCATCACATCGCCGTTTTGAGTCATAAGAAATCCATAATATCTCTCGGGCTCTTGACGTGTCCTACTAGATCTACGAATACCTTGTGTAATTTGAGCAGGTTCACTTTCCACAATATCTTGTGGTTCCTGCTCATGTTTCAACTCAGGTTCAATGATATTTTGTGGTTCACGAATTTCTTCGAGTTCTACTTTCCTCCCACTGCTTCCTTTAGAGACAAATTCTCTTTCTAGAAAAATACCAGTTCGAGTAACAACCACTTTGTTCTCAGAAGGTTTGTAGAAATAATACCCTTTTGTTTCCTTAGGGTATCCCACAAAATTACTTTTGTCAGATTTGGGTCCGAGCTTGTCAGAAGCCAGACGTTTTACAAATGCCTCACAACCCCAAATCTTCATGAACGACATACTAGGACGTTTCCCAGTCCACATCTCATATGGTGTCTTTTGAACCGTCTTTGTAGGAACACGGTTAAGTGTAAATGCAACTGTCTCTAGGGCATGACCCCAAAAGCTTATTGGAAGATCTGCATGACTCATCATTGATCGTACCATGTCCAAGAAGGTGCGATTCCTCCTCTCAGACACACCATTCCATTGTGGTGTTCCAGGTGGAGTGAGCTGTGATATAATACCACACTCCTTTAGAAGGTCATCAAAGTCTTGACTTAAGTATTCACCTCCTCAATCGAATCGAAGGGCTTTTATGCTTTTGCCAAATTGGTTTTGAACTTCATTTTTGTATTCCTTGAACTTTTCAAAGGATTCGGATTTGTGTCTCATAAGATACACATATCCATATCTACTGAAGTCATCAGTAAATGTAATGAAGTAATAGAACCTACCTCTTACTAATGAACTCATGGGTCCACATACATCACTATGTATAAGTCTCAATACATCACTAGCCCGTTCATTGTGACCAGTGAAAGGGGCTTTAGTCATCTTACCTAATAAACAAGATTCGCATTTCTCATATGATTCAAAATCAAATGAATCCAAAAACCCATCTTTATGCAGTTTGGATATGCGTTTCTCATTTATATGGCCTAAACAACAGTGCCAGAGATATGTCGGATTTGAATCACTTGATTTAAATCATTTTGTATTTATGTTATAGATAGGAATCTCTAAAGCAAGAATATAAAGACCATTAAACAATTGTGCAACACCATAACATATTTCATTTAAGTAAAACGAACAACTGTTGTTCTTTATTAAAAACGAAAAACCTTTCTTGTCCAAACAAGAAACAGAAATAATGCTTTTGCTCATAGCAGGCACAAAATAACAATCCTCTAACTCTAATACTAGCCCAGTGGACAAAGATAAATGATAAGTTCCTACGGCTAGTGCAGCAACTTTTGCTCCATTCCCAACTCGTAGGTCAACCTCTCCTTTCGCCAAAGTCCTACTCTTTCGGAGTTCCTGCACATTAACACAAATGTGAGAACCACATCCAGTATCTAATATCCATGATGTAGAAGTAGACAAATTGACTTCTATAACATATATACCTGAATCAGAAGTCGTACTTCCTTTCTTTTTCTTGAGTTCTTCCAGATATGCATGACAATTCCTCTTCCAGTGTCCAGGTTTTCCACAGAAGTGACAATCACCTTCTTTAGCTACCCCACCTTTAGGTTTTAAAGCCTGTTTGTTTATGAAATTGGGTTTGGCACCAGATTTAGATCCTATCTTCTTCTTGCCTTTCCCTTTTCCCTTAGCATTCCCCTTTTCCACCATCATTATGGGATCGGGTCCTGCCTTTTTCATGTTGTTCTCGGCAGTTCTTAACATACTCAACAACTCAGTAAGTGGTTTCATAATTTCATTCATGAGGTAATTCATGACAAATTGCGAATAGCTGTTGTTCAAAGATTGCAAAACTAGATCAGTTTGGGCTTCCGCGGTAATCGAAAAACCCAACCTAGCAAGGTACTCAATATACCCAATCATTTTCAGAACATGTGGACCAACTGGATCACGTTCACCCATCTTGCAGTGATACAACGCCTTGCTTGTATCATACCTCTCCTGTCGAGCATGCCCTGCGAACAATTTCTTGAGATGCTCGATCATCTCATAAGCATCCATTAACTCATGTTGCTTCTGAAGCTCAGAGTTCATAGTTGCTAGCATGAGACAACTCACGTCCAGAGCATCACCTTGATGCTTCTTGTAAGCATCATGCTCTCCACGTGGTGCAGTGTTAGCTGGTGCTGCAAGAATGGACCCATCAAGGACATAGAGCTTGCGCTCTTGTTTGAGGACAATCCTCAAGTTCCTATGTCAGTCTAGGAAATTAATTCCACTCAGCTTTTCCTTCTCAAGGACTGATCGTAGTGAAAGACTATTTGTGTTGTTGGTTGCCATTGATATCTACAATTTATAAGTGCAAAAATAATAAGTCAAATTGCAGAGTTTTGATATAATGTAATTGATAATAGTACATTCCAAATATACCTCCCACTATTTTAATCAAATTAATAGCCCTCACCATTAATTCGAAAAGCATTTTCTATTAAATCTTTCTAGTGAGCTAAGATCCATATTTCATCACGCCTTAAGTTAGCTTTGGCTAATCTCTTAAAACATAATTATTTAGGTAGACAACCATTTGTCAATTATATCATATATAACTCTTAAATAGTTTGGTGAACAACATTTGTTCTAGTCCATCTTATGGTATCTGCCAAACTCTATGCCTCTAAGTCCACAATCCTATTGGGATAACTTAGTTAAGTCGGGCCCAATGATTTTAACATTTTAGATATCACAATTATCCTATTGCATCTTACCAAGATAAATGGGGTACTTTGATTTGGCAAACCTACATTCATCGATCAAGGTCTTGATGAGTGTCATTCATTGGAAGGCATCTGATTTAAACTTAATAATTTTATGAGGGATTTTATTAATTAAATTAGATCTCACCAATTTTAATCTTATTAAGCATGCACGTTATTTATCATAGCATATCATATACAAGCATAAATAAAGTGCAAAAATTAAACGTGTCACAGTTATGGCACAACCCTATGTCAATCCTTTCAAGCTAATGAAAAGATTGAAGGTCAGTCTAAGGTGGTAAAAGGTCTTCAAAATAGTAGCTTCATTGGTCCTTCCTCGTACACGTGTGTCTCCTCTCCATCATCATCTTATCATCTTGATTACACTTATACATTACATGTTATAAAGAAACCTCGAGTTACATTCGAGGGGATTTAGATGAGAAAAGAATATTACATCAGAATATAGGAAGGCACGACATGCAAGCCGTATTTCAAAAACCAAAAACCACTAATCCTATGGGTCAAAAGAGCCATAACTGTGCACCATGCATATCACAATAAGCACATAACACAATTTATATCATTTAAAGAAAATTATAAAAATATTTGGGGTCACGACCATCGTGCGCTACAGCGGGGGGGTCCAAGGGGGGGACTCCCCGCCTGGCGGTGGTCTCGCTGGATTTTTTTTTATTTTTTTTAAAACTACAATCTGTATATGAATCTCTGAAACAATTTCAGAATCATATACAATCCACCATAGTAACAATACACCTAGAATATATCATATATGTCCAAGTTCGATTAATCAAATTAAATCGAATCTTCATGCTTCTAATCTAATTAGAATAGAAGACGTACTGTTATTCCACCTTGTAGGATACGATTAAGAGAAATCATATACATGCATATATATTACAGATTTCCAGAGTAACCATACATGCAGAATATCCTATATTCAATTTCAGATCGGTAAACATGCATATATATTATAGATTTCCAGAATACCCAAACATGCAGAATATCATATATTCAATTTCAGATCGGTAAACATGCATCATCATGCATCACATATATCGAATACAATTAAAACACGTAATCTGAATCAATCGTTTCACAAGTAGCTCTGATACCACTGTTAGGGTTTCGACACAGTGAAAGCAGCGGAATTTAAAATTTTTCGAAACCCTAAGACAGGATCCAAGCGAAAACAGATTAATTCAGAGGTTTAGATTATTTTACCGATTATCCGAGATGGACAGGAGATAATGGAATTCTGGAACGACTTCGAATCTTCAACGCAATCCAGGGACTGCGTCTCTATGGTATCCACACGAACGCTCCGCGAACCGTCACACGATCTGCAGCGAAAGGGATCTGTGGTACTAGCCACCAAGATCAGAATTTCTGAACTATTTTTCTCTTTAGCCACTTTCTGAAAGCAGCTAGGGTTTTTAGTTTTTCCTTACGTGATTTTTAGACTACTGATATATTATATATATAGTAGTTAATAGGAATTAACCAAAACCTAATTTAATTAGAAAAATAAAATTCGAATTTATATATATTATATTTTAATTAAGTCTTACTTAATTAATATACATATATACAAATTATCCTATTAATTTAAATTCGTAGTTTTAAATACTATCAATCATATTGACATATTTAAAATACTTATAATTTAAATTAATTCCCTTTTAAATACGTTCTAAGTGTGTGACCCAATAGGTTATTATTATATCGACAATAATTTTAAAATCATATTATAAAATTATAAACAGCGAGCGGCATCTAGTAATGCATCACTGTTACTCAAATAATAATAAGATCGGTGATTCGATACAACCATTTCGTGACCAATGTTTCAAAGTAATTTAATCCTTTTAACCTTATATCCTAGATTAAACTCGAGGCATGGAATGTGTCATACTCTTCATAATTTAATCTGAGTTTTCTTGATCAATGAGTACACTATATGAAACAAATCAATATTTGAGCATGACCATGCATTTCATAGTCCTACTCAATCAAGAGGCCTATGGATATCACCCCTAATATATAAGAGGGTTAAATTCCATCTAGATCACTCATATTCCGCACACGATTCATGATGTACCCAATAATCACCTTTATTGTCCACCCTATTAAATGTGACTAGGATATTACTATTTTTTATTTGAATTTAAAATTGATCATAACTAGGATATGTGAATGTTTATTTTAGGATATACTTTTTAGGTAAGATGATTTAATGGTTATGATATTTGCTTGTTTGGGTTATGATATCTATTGGAGTTATTATTTTTAATATTTGTTGGAGATATTATTTTTGGTTATAAATATGATATCTGTTTAGATATATCGACTAATGTTGGTTTAGATAATATATTGATGATAATGTTCATTATCTGTTTTGCCAACTTTGTTATATGGCATGAGTTATCAATTTGCATTCTTTCATCTTAGTCCTATCAGGTTGTGTAATCATGGTTTCTGATTTATATGCATAATCTTAGAGGGAGTCATAAACTTAAGGGGAGCATGTTAATTACGGGGTATAATATATTGTCGCCATCAAAAAGTGGGAGAATGTTGGTTTATATTCTTAGTGATTTTAATGATGATAATATGATTGTATTCAAATGAATAGGTTTAATTTTCTTGGACAAATTTGATAAGCGTATTGATATAGACTGTTATACATGATGGCCAAATTTGGATATAAGTCCATTAGAAATTACCTATAGGATTGCATGAAAGTTTTTCTAGCCCAAAGGTTTTTAATTTAAGACAAGTTTTATTGCTGAAAAAATCTTTTCCAAAATTAAAAAGAATGATATGCAATCTATTTTGAATTGGAGTCTATTAAGGAATCTGTTTAGCGGTGCAATTTGGTTAGCGTTGGGAATCTTATCATAAAAACTCATTTCCTTTAATTAAGCTTTTCAAACTTTTTTGGAAACCATATCTTTAAATAGCTGATTTGAAGTACATATTATATCCTTGTACTCTTTTAATTAAGTCTGATTAGAAAATCGTATCTTTGACTTGCTGAAATTTAAGAAAATTTTATAACTGTTAGGCATATCAAAGCTGTAGATATTACAATCTTTTTCAATCAAAGACTGAGCTTTTCATGCTAACAATATTCATAGAGTCGTTGGTCTTGGTTCTATATATTCACATCCTGCTCGACTAAAGAAGGAAGAACTCTTGAAGCTGCAATTCATCTTATATAGAGATACTTACATTTGAGAGCTTATTAAGTCTTGTTCCAGTAATTAATTATATTGTTCTTAAATTCTTTTAGGTTGGAAATTCATTGTAGTCATAGACTTTGTATTAAAGTTTGAATACATGCATAGTTTGACTTGTGTAATCCAGTGGTGGTAAGTTCTATAAAAGCTTCAAATGTCTCCATAGTGAGAAAAATTGTAGAGGTGCAAGGGGAAGTGGTGTCCAACACATAGCTGGGCTTCTTTGTACAGGGAGTTCTCTTGTAATCA
This sequence comes from Hedera helix, assembly GCA_947179155.2. Taxonomy (NCBI): domain Eukaryota; kingdom Viridiplantae; phylum Streptophyta; class Magnoliopsida; order Apiales; family Araliaceae; genus Hedera; species Hedera helix. The sequence goes on along the minus strand of OX359267.1, from coordinate 9,591,142 downwards.
TTTTAGTATTAATTTTAATAAAAAGAGTCTCCAATATGAATTGGTATTGAACATGGATTAGGCCACTAGATTAGAGGATAGGGGTTGAACCACGTAAAAATCTTGGTGTGATTTTTATTCTGTCATCTTTCTGATTTTGCTTTATAATTCTGCATATTTTTTTTTACACTTGAAGATACACTAATCCAGACACATAAGCAGACAGGGTATCCCGTCTGATAGTAACTAAAGAAGAACTTAAACTAAAGCAGACACAAAAACAGACAGACATACTTGTCTGATTTAAACCTATAGCAGAAAAACTTTAAAAAAAAATTGTCATTATCGATCACTTTTAGTCTAGACACCTATTCACCCCCCCCCCCCCCCTTCTCTAGGTGTGCATATTTATAGAATTTCATTGATAGCTTTTGGTGTAGTGGTAGGTGTTTTATCCTTCATTTGGTATTAGAGCGAGGTCACGGGTTCGAGCTGCTCCAGAAGCAATTTCGGGTGGGGGGTGATTGTTGGGGTTGGACCCCAAAATCCTTTTGTGCGCTCGTAGAGTAACCACCCGAAGAGTAACTTCCCGACCCATTGGAACTAGGTGCAGCCCCTCATGTCCATCTGTCACTTAGCGTGGGGCTCTGTGCTGCCATGTGATAAGAAAATAAAGTTGCGCCCTTACTAACAATTATAGCTTTTGGTGCAGTGGTAAGCGCTTGATCCTTCAAAAATTAATCTTATGTTGAACTAAAGTAAAAACAACTAAATTCCTAAATCGACTTCTAAATTTGACATAGCAGAAAAAATCATTTCTTTTGGATTGTGAAACGAATCTAATTTTGGAAGGTTAAAATGGTAAAATACTGTTATTAAGACATTATTAAAAAAGTGATTATCAAGAAACATTTCTTTATTCAGATACAATTCTATTCTGATCATCTACATTATTCACATGTCTAAATTGTTCAAATCTTAACAGCGAATTTTGTCAAACACAACCTAAGTTACATATGGTATAAAGAGGGAAGTCATGTAAGCAATGAGTATCTTTTGACAAATAATATCAGAGTCTGGTTATATATTATAAAAAAAATATATCAATGTCATTGCAACTAGACACAATAACACAGTCTAAAAATAATATAAATATATGAATAAATGATTAATGTGTTGACTTGCAATGAAATTCATCAAGCTTTATATATATATATATATATATATATATATATATATAGTTTTGATAACATAATTCCTTTCTTTCTTTTCTCTATAACCTTAATTACCATATACATTTGTTATCAGAACTATATCTAAAATCATACTTTCTCTGTTTCACAAAAATAATTCCATTTGATTTTGTTCTTAGTTAATTTATGATTTTCTAAAATTTAATTTATTATGTGAATTATTCAAAATTATAAATTATGTATTTCTCATAATGGTGAACAGACTGAAATTTAGTTAGATGATGACCACAAACTAGATATGCCAACCAAGCATTAAACTTTCCATGCTGGTCGTACATTATAAACATACAATTCAACAAATCTCCATATGCATGACTAATTATTAATTTTCCTGCAAAACCCATATGCATGTTTAATTACTTAATTATGATATTATGAATGGGCCATATAACTAACTGTTCAATTTCGCTAAAATTGATAACAATTACTATATCTATGTTGGGATATAATTATTTAGAGCGGTATCAGTCCACAATTATTCACAGTCTGGTACAGGTACTGGCCTATTTTTTACACACTACAGTAAGCCTAGTATAGGGACAGACCCATTACATTGTCATTTGACGATTTAATATGTTAAGAGGGTCAAAATTCAAACTGACTTATGATTCCTCATCAGACTATATTCTCAGTATTGGAGAGAGAAGGATTGACCTGGTTATGTATTACAGTTCCAACGTAACTCTAGTTAAGACTTTTAATCCCAACTTATCTCGGGCGCGCAGTAGTAGGGCTACAACTAGAGGTCATCAACACTTTACATAACATCAAATATCAATACATTTTTATTATTCTAGCAATTTACATCCCTCCATTGTTTACGCTTTTGTCTTGTACTTATTCTCACATCAAAGTTATCCCCTGACAGTCGAAGTAGTCAAGTTTTTTGGTGTGACCACTGTCTGTTCACTGTGCAAGTTGTTCGTTGGTGATTTCAACTGGTGTACAAAATTATGCATTAACATTGGTGCTAGAAGGAGGGCCGATTGATATTTGGTTCAAATCACCAGTTCAATTCTGAATTATTGTTATGGCGAATAAGGGAGATTCAATTCAGGACCAAGAGGGGTCCTCTACAGTACCAGCACTGCGTCAACCAAGGGGATCAGTGAAAGACATACTTGGTCCCATTAATCCAAAGTCTAAGACTACCATGACGTAATCTGCTCCAGTTAGACAGCGGTTGTTCACTCCCTCCAACACAGTCAATCAGGATCTACGGAGGCGCAGGGCGGACCAGTACTCTCCTTCTTGGGAGGATCGGGATAGGTGTGAGGATCCGAATTTTCAGGATTTCCTTAATAATATTAAATAAGAATTTAATTGATAAAATTATCAAGGTTGTTAAATTAATTATTATTTTATGGGATTTAAGGTATGTGATGAGATTTAGTTGGTAAATTAAATCTGTACAGAGATGGTAATGAATTGTGTTGATTTAAAATAATTGAAAAGTAAATAAATTGTTTAAAAATAATTTATTAAGAATGAGAAAAATTTCATATAAAGGTACAATAAATTGTACAAAAGAATTGTTGTGGAAGTGCAGAAATTTTGATTTAATAGTATAAGTGGAAATGTGAGATATATGAATGAAATTTGTATATATATATACATATATGCGCTTATGTTAAATTGATTATTATAAATTTTATTAATTATGGAAATAAAGGGATTAATAATTAAATTAATCCAAATTTAAATAAAAAGTGAATGAGGGAGTTGATAAAATTGTAATTATTGATTTTAAATTAATTATGAATTATGGAGGAAGTTTAGAAATTAATTGAGAAGAAATGTAATTATATAAATTATATAATTATATAATTTATATAAGGAAATTAAAATATTGTATGAAGAAAATAATAATTATGTAAATTATATAAGAATAAGTATATAATTTATATAAGAGAATTAAATTAATTAAGGGTGGAAGAAAATTTTATAAATTGTATTTGTGTAAAATGAAATTTTTTTAAAAAGGAATAATGTAATTATATAAATTATATAATATTAAATTATATAATTTATATAAGGAAAGTTAATGTGAATATTAAAGAAATTGAATAATAAATAAGAAAAATGAATGTTTTAAGTTATTAAAAATTATATTTATGTATAATGGAATTATTATGACTTTTATGAAAAATAATATTTCGGAAACGTGAACATGTTAATGTAACATGTTGTCCAAGAAACGAAGTGAAAAATTATGAAAAATAATTTGTATAAGCTATATGAATTATTTTATGATTTTTGGAGGTATAAATTATCTCATATAATTACATGCATGTCATTATGCGTGTACAAATTTGTCAAGTAAAGTACCCAAAAGAGGTATTAAAATTATTTATAAATCATGTTATGATTTTTGGTAAATTAAAATAAATATTTTATATATATTATATAAAATATTTATTACACAAAATAATTGCGTAATGTATAAAATTAAAAATTGTATGCTTGATTGCTGGAAAATTCGAGAAGGAAAAAGGGCGGTGGAATTATTTGGTTTTTCCAAATTAGTTAAGTAAGTGACATATAAAAGAAAGAAGAGGAAACAAGGAAAAAGGAAGGAAAAAAAAGAAAGAAAAACCAATAACAACTATTGCTCTCTTTCTTTCTCCTACCCGACACTACCATCACCGCCACCTTCCACCACCATGCCAACCGTGAACCACCATGGCTACTAAGAGAGAGGAAGGAGCCATCAAAATAAGCTTTGGAGAAGGTATAATTATTTTATGTAATTTATTTTAATATTATGGTGATAATTAAATTGTGTAGAAAATTAGTAATTAATTAAGAAAATTATTCTAAATAATTTTAGGATGTGTATATATGAATTATATAATTTTTGGAATATGTATATTGTGGAATTTTGGTGCAAAAATGGAATAATTTTTGCAAAAGCTGGTTACTGTTTGCAGCTGAAAAAAGAAGGAGAAAAAGGGCTACCGCACAATGCGTGGCAGCCATTTTTTTGGTAGAGAAGGGATAAAAACGACGTCGTTTGGTGGCGTAAGGTTTGGTCGTCCGCGCAATGCGCGACTGTCCCAAACAGTGGCTCCAAACGACGTCGTTTAGTAGAAGCCGGAGAAGGGACGTTGGCGCCTTGCGCGGCTGTGGTTTTGTGCGAAAAGACGAGTATGCCCCTGGCCTTTCCGGCTAATACCGAACGTGTCCTTGACCCTCGGTCAATTACGGAAATGCCCCTGGACTTTTCGGACAATTCCGGTTATGTCCCTAAGGACGCGAAAATTACTAAAATACCACAAAAAGTGATTTTAATGAAATAAATGTTTAAAAATTGTTTAAAAATTATAAAAAAATTATAGAAAAATACTAAAAATATAGAAATGATGTTTGGGCATTAAATTTAATATTTTTGATTAAATAGTAAATATTGGAGATTAATATTTAATTATTTAAATATTAATCTAATAAGGTTACAATTTAGAAAATGGTTAAATAAAATTTTTAGACAACCAGAAATGTTAAATTTTGTCCGATGAGCCGGGTTGTCCGTAGTGAAGGCATTTGATATTAAGTTAAATGAATATTTTAAGGAACGAGGTTAATATAATTAACCCTATTAGTTAATAATTAACCCGGTACCCTAAAATAAATCGTCGGGTAGGGTTAATTACGTTATAGATGATATTAATTAATTAAATTAATATCATAATAGGATAAATAATTATTAGTTGATTATTTTATGATCATAGGTTGATCGAGTTAAGGGTTTGAGCTATCAATTTAAATAACTGGACGCCAGGCAAGTTCTTCAGTCCCTTCTATGTTAAATGTTGGATTGTTATAATATGTAATTCTTGTTCTAAATGCATACAAATTATTTGCTATGTGATACGTGATTAATATGACCACAATGTGTGCTTTGTGCAACGATATGAATATATATATGAGATATATGGCTCAAGTAGAAGCACAACACGTAATGCATGACACACACATAGCATGTTAAACTATGTGCTACGTGAAGCATAAACTGTTGAACTTGCTGAGCCATTGTACTCATTACTTGTTTAATAAACAATTTTGCAGGAAAGTAATGAAATTCAAGAATATCGGATTAAATTAGAGATGAATTGCCTAGAAGGTGGGAAACTTAATTGTTATATTTTCAACATTATGATTCAATGTGAATATAGTTGCTACGTTTATATTGATGTAATGTATGTATATGTTGGATCCGTATAGAATAAGCAGAGTTAAATTACAAACTATACTTGTACGAGATAGATGTTACTATAAAGATTATAAGAAGTCTAATTGTGAATTATGATACAAAGAACATTTGTATAGATATTAAATGATTAATGTTGAACATTATGATACTGGAATAGAAAGAAAAAGTGAAGGTTGCGATCCAGGGACTAGGATCCAGATATAAAGATTTTAAATATCCAAATATTCTATTACAATGATTGAATTGAGAAAAAGAAAAATTTATACCGAAAATTTGGTAATTGATGATTTTGAAATTAAATAATGGATCAATTTAGGTGACGAAAGATTTATTAACGAACCGAAATTTGGACGTAAGGAAAATAATGTTTCATAAATATGAAAATTAAGGTAATAAAATGGGTCGAATTTCGGGGTCGTTACAACAGGGGATCTAGTAGACAGGATCAGTGTAAATTGATCAAAAAAACAAAAGGTTAAAGATGCTAAAGATGCACTTGAGGTCCTATGGCTCCAACAGTAGGAATGGAGTGCACATCTATCCGAACTCAAGAGCTACTGTTGTTGGAATTGAGAGGAGGAAGAAGTTTCCAGGAAGAAAGGCGAGAGCTGTCTTTCCATTGGAGAAGTGCCTCTACTTTTTATCCTTGCCTAGATTTTGAAGGAGAATTTACAAGAGCAAAAACACGAGAAAAAGAAGTACAAACTAAAATGACTTGTATGAGTGAAAGCAATAGTAAAGATAGTTGAATGGATAACAAATTTTCTTTTGAAAAGGCTTATATCAAGAGCTAAAAAGGACAAAGTACAAATGATGAAATATACGAACTGCATTGAAGTATTTATAGATGAAATCAAGCACTGTGAGAACTCTCTGTTACATAAGAGTACAGTTAGTTGTTAGGTGGCATGGACTACCTTGGAAAGAAGTCCTCGTTATCTCAAAATTTTACATTTAAGCTTGTATGTTTCTTTTACTCACTCCGTACCAAACTTAGTGATACATTTCTAAAATGAGGACTTTTTTGGATAATTTATATTTTAAAATTTACCCTTAATATTAGTTAAAAATTTAATAATGGTGGCGTGATGGTAAAATCGATAATAGAAAAGTAATGACAAATTAGGAATATTATTCTACTTTATAGTGTTAAAACTGAAATGCATCTTCTTCTTTTTAAAACAGACAAAAACAGAACATGCATCTCTAATTTTGGAACGGATGACATAATTTTTCTAGACATTATGTTTAATGAAACAAAGTTGCATTGATCATGGAGAAGCACATACATAGAATTAAGGAAAAGGAAAGCGAGTACGAGAGACCAAAAAATGAGAAAGAAATTTTATTAAGGAGGACTCACTAAAAGAAAGGAGTCCACCACCAAGACTGAAGTCCTCCCAAATATATGGACTACTTTATTTTTTCTTTCCTCTCTTTCTTTTGTGTTGAATATTGCAGATTATGTAGTTCTTTCCCTTTATGATGTTGCAAGATAACTGTTAACGCCTGAATTTGTAAGCACATGGAAAATCACCAAAGCACGAGTACCAGCACTCACAAGTCCGTTAGACACCCCCAGAACTAGCGACGGCTTGGGACGTCAGGGGATGCTCCGGTGTAAGAGTAAGTAACAAGTCAAAAGCGTAACAATGGAGAGCAATAATGCTGGAATTATTAAAGTTATGTGTAAGTTGTGAATGTGTGTACCGTAATCCAGGAGCTTATGGCTAGTATTTATAGTGCATGTCATCCCCAGAGTTCAAATAGGAGTAAGGTACCTCAATCCAAATCACCTTTGGATTTATCCTTTCCATCAATAGAATCCTTCCCTAATTATCCATCTGATCTCCTCATTAACCGGAAAAGGATTCATAACAGGATTCAACCTTCTCCACCCCAAACCGTGTAGGAATTAATTATCAAGAGTTGGGCCATCCTTCCCCGAGCCCAGCCCACCAGAACCCCCCAACCTTCACTGTCCGAATATGAACCCAACCCAACAGAATAGCCCAGTCCACATTATACCCGGATTGGGCAAATCCTACCCCAACATTACCTCCCACTCTCCTATTTTTAAAGATTAAATTAGGAGAGTATAACACCACCCTTCAATAATGCACAAAACCAGCCATTAACGGACAAACCTCAACTGTCGTTTTCCCCCTTCCGTAACACGTGTGAATCATTCCCTTATTCTGCCACGTATATTTCCCAAAACCCACATACAAAACCCTCTTTTCGAAATAAACCCTTTACCTTCACTAACATTTCAAAAGCCCTTTCTCTCTCCTTTTTACGATCTTATCATCAACACCACCACCGATCACCCCTACTACAGCGATAAAACTTATCCGATTCTCCTAATCGGTACCCCCAAACCTAATCCCAGACTCCAAAACCTTATCTAAACCCTGCCCATCAAAACCTGAATCTCCCACCGGAGTCTATGGCTTCCACCACTGCCGCCGCCTCTTCCACTGCTACTGCCTCCAAAACAAAACGAAGGGAAATTGAAATAAGAGTGATGTTTAGTGACGAAGAAGAATTCAACCACGCCAATGTTTCCTCTAAAATCACTAAACAAGCCCTCAATCAGTACAAGAGAGACTTCCACTTCCCCGGTGAATACTCCCTTACCGTACCGAAGCCCGAGGAGCATATGTACTGGCGTCCGTCTACTCCCAAGGTAGCAGTGCCTGTCCAGGTCATAAAGAATGGGGTTCGATTCCCCCTCCACCCTTTCATTACCGATCTTCTAGACTATGTCGGAATAGGTCTAGCCCAATTAGTCCCCAACTCATATATCCACATCATATGCTTCATCGCCCATTGTCACGACCTCAAAAATCACCCCATCCCTCGACTTCTTCTTTCATATCTTCTGCCTAACCCGAATCAAGGAAGTCGGGTTCAAAACCCTAAACAGACTTCCAGGCCAAAAGGCATGGATGCAGCCGCCATCGAGTAATAAAGGATGGAACAAAGAATGGTTTTATGTCTTTAGCCCAGACACCCATTTAATACCACCATGGGGGAACCCAGAAAAACCAATCATCGACCCCATCATCGAAGGGCGGGAAAGCAGGTTCAAACGGCTTTGCAGGAAGATCCCAGAAGAGCCATGGTACATCAACCTCCTGTCCAACCACAAATGGCTGTACTCCCATGGACGTAAGTTCCCGAACCCACTTTTTCTTTAATCTCCGAACTAATATAATGTATTTATTTAATCTCCCCCTCCTTTATTTTATTTTGGCATCAGTAGTCGAAGTCTACAAAAACCAACCCTATGTAGTTAAACCCACACCAACTATTGAAGGCGCCCCCAAACCGACCTCAGAACCAAAACCCTCTTCCCAACTTGCTCCCCAGCTAATTATAGAACCAACTCATCACGACTTCAGACCCCCTTCTGCAGACACCATACTCCAAACTACTGGCCCCTTAACCACTCGCACCATCCCTCCCCCCACCTCTTTAAACGAACCCTGTCCTAAAAAGAGTGATTTAGATATGACAGATCTGGAAAAACAATAACTCAGAAGAAGAAAAAAGAGAAGACTGATCAAGGCAGCCGATCGCCCTCTCCCAACCGTCAATCCCATTCCCATACAACCCCCCGCCACTGTTCACCCAAGCACCCCGTCTTCGCCAACTTCACCACCATCCATTCTCGGGGAGAAAGAACCAATTCCCCAAGACCAGACCCAACCTCCTCATCCCCTTTCCCCAATTCCAGCCTTGCTAGAACAGAGCACACCTCCTCAACACCCATCCCGATCCCCAACACCCATCGAGATCGAATCTGACCCCTCTCCACCCCAAAGCACAGGAGAAAAATATGAGCCCTAAACCTTATCTTCCAAACAAGAGGGATCCTATCCCAACATACCTATCCCTCTGTTCTCCCAATTCTCATTTTTCCCCACCGAACCCCAATCCTTCATTCCTGAAGACCTATTTCGCTTCTTCAACCTCCCTGCCGATGATCCGCATTATCCCAGCACAGACCCCCAAGCATTGCAGACCAAAACTATGCTTCACCTCGGACAGGTAAACATTCTTCCCATAATAATCGTTACCAATACTCATCAAAGCTTAAGTAATAACTCATTTACTTATTTTTTGCAGACACTTGGAGGGTTCAGCCGTCTACTAAGCCATCAGAACACCTAAGAGGAACAAACTAACACCATCACCAGACTACAAGCCGAACTGGACAATCTCAAAACCAACCACAACCGACTCCATGAAGAACACGATGAACTCAGAAAAGAACATGGCCAGCTCCTCGAAAAGCATATCGAAATTCAGCAGGAAGTGGCCAAACAACTCATCTAAGCAAACGCCACCGACGCTTTACTCCAAAGCCTTCAGAACCAACTGGCTGAAAAGACACACCAGAATCAATCCCTGGAGGTAAAACTAAACGACATCGCCACAGAAAGGATCACCTTGCTTCAGGAGCTAGAAAACAGAACTAGGAAATCAGAAGAGCTCCTGAAGCAAGGCTAAGATCTTCGTCAAAAAACCCTTCAGTTGACCCTAGACCTGAATGAGAAAGACGAATCCATTAACCTCGTTGCTGCAACCAACAAACTCCTTACAGAAGAAATCGAACAGCTAAAGGCCCAAACCCATCAACCCCCCGAAGACACAAAAAAAGCCATCATTGAGGAGTACAAGAAATCTAAAGAGCTAACGGAGGCAGTGATGGACCAATATACTAAGGGATATCTATATGACAAAAGCCTGGTGGCGCAAGCTGGAGTCAACCCCATCACCATGGGTTTCTCCTCAGATGAAGACGTGTCGGATCAAGAAGAACCCCCGGCTAACTCTCCCAATCAACCAGGACCATCCAAAGAGCAAAGCCCTCCACCCGACCAACAAAATCCAGAAACTTAATCTAGCGATCCGGTTCATCAACCTCTCACGGCCGAAGTGCCTTCCTCTGTTCAAGCTGTCCCTGAGGGCCAGAACCATCCAGAGGATCAGATATCCCCCTAAGGCACACAACTCCCCGATCCTTAAGACACCCTGGCTGTCCCCCAAGAAGATCAGATCTCTCCCGAAGACACACAGCTTCCCGACCCATTAACTTAATGTATTTTTTGGCTTACGTATGTAAATGTAACAAGTTTTAATGAAAAATATTTTTGCTTCATTAATGTCTACTTTACTATTACATTTTTCATTCGAACAGACACCCATACTCCAAATAATATGACCACCTAACTTTCTAGAACAAGTCTAAATAATCTTTTTAAACTGACAACAAACTACCGAACTCTAGAATTGGTAAAATGAAAGTAACTAAATATAACCAACATGACCTTTAAACTACTATAGGCAATTACTGATAGTACTTCTTCAACCTGGCAGCATGCCAGAAATTTTTTAGTTCGGCTCCTGACATATCCTTCAATCGATAAGTGCCTGGCTTGACAACCTCAATGACCTCGTAAGGCCCCTCCCACGTCGGCATAAAGTTTCCCTTTTCCTGAGGAGTAGAGGCCTCAGCTTCCCGAAGGACTAGATCTCCGACATCGAACCTTCTTTGTTTAACTCTTCTGTTATAGTGTCTGGTCGTCCTCTGCTGATAAGCTGTCAATCAAAAAACCGCAGCTTCTCTGACCTCATCTACCAGATCAAGATTCAACCTCAAACCCTGATCATTGTAAGCTTCTCTAAAAGTAACCCTCCAGAACGAAGGCGAGCCTATATCCACAGGAATTAAGGCTTCAGTCCCATAAGCTAACCGAAAAGGGGAATCTCCAGTAGTAGACCGAGGGGTCGTTCGGTATGCCCACAACACACTTGGCAACTCTTCTGGCCATCGTCCTTTAGCCCCATCTAACCTCTTCTTGATCCCGTTGAGGAGTGTCCTATTAGTCACTTCGACTTGCCCATTAGCTTGAGGGTGTGCCACTGACACCCTCCGGTGCTGGACACCTAGCTCTTCAAGAAATTTCTCAAAGTCTGATCCTACAAATTGCAACCCATTATCCGATACTAAGACCATTGGAATGTCGAACTGATATACCACATATTCTTTTAAAAATTGGATGCAATCTTTCTCAGTAATCCTTCGAAGTGGCTTCGCCTCAACCCACTTAGTCATGTAATCGATGGCGACTATCATGTAAGCCACTTGCCCTTTTCCTTTTGGCATTGGACCGACCAAGTCAACCCCCCAAACCGCGAAAGGGATGGGCGATAGTACAGAGGATAGCTCATCCGGAGGCCTATGTGGTACAGAACTGTTGAGCTGACACTTCGAACACCTTTATACATAACCTTTCGCCTCTTGAAACATGGTCGGCCAGTAGTAACCCTACCGAACCAACTTGCATGCCAGCGACTTAGCCCCCATGTGATCACCACAGATCCCTTCATGTACCTCCTGCAGAGCATACGCCACTTCTGGCGGAACCAAACACTTCGCCAGTGGACCTGAATACGTCCGACGGTATAAGTCTCCATCAATCAAACAAAAGTAAGCGCTTCTATATTTGATCTTTTTCGCCAATAGCCTGTCCGACGACAACTTTCCATCTGCTAAGTATTCTATATAAGGTGTCATCCAACAATTTTGTCTTTCCATCAAACATTTAATTTCTTTCTTCGGGGCGCTAGGCTCCTTAAGTACTTCTAGATACACTGACCCGGTAAGAGATTTTGTCTGTGTAGCAGCCAACTTAGACAAAGCATCAGCAACCGTATTATCTTCCCGACCCACCCCTTGAAGAGAGTATGAGTCAAACTGATGAAGTAACATTTTCACCTCCGCCAAGTATTTAACCATCCTATCCCCCCTGGCTTCATACTCTCCCTTGATTTGCTTAACCACCAATTGTGAATCGCTGAAGATAATAATATTCCGTACCTCCAAGCTTCAGGTCAGCCTTAATCCTGCTAAGATGGCCTCGTACTCGGCTTTATTATTGGTAGTCTTGAACAGAAACCTTACCGCCTGCTGAACCCGGAAACCCTCAGGACTAGCGAGGATCATCCCTGCCCCACTGACATCAGCCGAGGACGAGCCATCCACGTACAAGGTCCACGAAGAAGACATCTAGAACTGTCCCTTAGATACAAACTCAACCTCACCACCAAAAGTCGGTTCTGAGTCCTCCTCAGAAAACATACATTCTATTATTAAATCAGCCAATGCCTGTCCTTTTATTACTGTTCGAGACTTGTATTCTAAGGCAAATTGACTCAGCTCTACTGCCCACGCTATCAGCGGACCTGAAGTGTCCGGCTTATGAAGTACTTTCTTCAAAGGCTGATCCGTATAGACTACCACCATCCGACCCTGGAAGTAGTGTCTAAGCTTCCTACTCGCAATTACCAGGGCATAAACACACTTCTCCAAATTCGGATAGCGGGTTTCGGCGTCTCTCAAAGCATGGCTGACATAATACACAGGCGCCTACCGTTTTCTTCCAGGACTAATACTGCCCCCACCGCTAGAGAACTTACTGCTAAATAAAGATAGAGCGATTCCCGAGGCAACGACTTCTGCAGTAAAGGAACTGTCATCAAGTATCTCTTCACGTTCTGAAAGGCATCCTCACATTCAGAAGTCCACTGAAAGGTTTGGTCATTCTTCGGTCCCTTCAGGGTGTCAAAGAAGGGGAGACATCTCTCTGCCGACCGAGACATGAATTTTCTTAACGCTGCAATCCTACCAGTCAATCTTTGCACATCCTTAACAGTCTGGGGGGATTTCATATTCAGTATGGCTTTGATCTTCTCTGGATTAGCCTCTATGCCTCTTCTACTAACCAGGTATCCCAAAAAAAATTTCGAACCCAGACCGAAAGTACACTTGGTGGGGTTTAGCCTCATATTGTTATTCCTGACCGTCTGAAAACACTCCTCTAGATCCTTCAAATGATCTTGTACTTTGATACTCTGAACTATTATGTCGTCCACGTAAACCTCCATATTTCTACCGATCTGTTTTTCGAACACCAGATTCATCATCCTCTAGTAAGTGGCTCCTGCATTGATTAAACCAAATGTCATCCTCTTGTACGCGTAAGTCGTCCGGTGGGTTATAAAGGTTGTCTTTGGGATGTCTTCTTCTGCCATCAGAATCTAGTGATACCCTGAAAACGCATCCAAAAAGCTAAGTATTGCATTACCCGACGTGGCATCGATTAGTTGATCGATATGAGGAAGGGGATAGAAATCCTTTGGGCATGCCTTATTGAGGTCTGTATAGTCAATACAGACTCTTCACTTCCCGTTCTGCTTCCTGACCAGCACTACGTTGGCCAACCACTCCGGGTATTCAATCTCCTGAATTATACCAGCTTCCAATAATTTTCCAATCTCGACATCAATTACCTTCTGCCTTTCAAGTGCAAAGATCCTCCTTTTCTGTCGAACCGGCCTCCTTTCTGGGTCGACCGACAGCCGATGGAAAGCCACACCTTTAGCTACTCCTGGCATGTCGTTTGGTGTCCAGGCGAAGATAACGGCATATGTCTGAAGCAATTTCACCAACTCCTTTTTGAATGTATCTTGTAACCCGGCCCCAATCTTCACTACTTTATGGGCGTCGCCCGATACCAACCTCACGTCCACGGTCTCCTCGGCAGGTAGAGCCAAGGGTTATGTAGCTCCCTCTGTGAAGGGTTCCACATCCACCATCATAGTTTGTTTGAATTTACTGATCCCCACCGAAGACGACATAAGCGTATGTCTGTAACACCTTCGGGCTATATCCAAGTCACCCTTCACCTCCTCGACCCCATTAGCAGTAGGGAACTTCATCTTGAAATGTGGGATCGAGGTCACTGCATGGAGGGCCGATAAGGTGGTTTGGCCTAAGATGGCATTATAAGCCGAATCCACCTGAACTACAAAAAATTTCACAGTGACCTGCATCTGTTTCGGGGCAGTTCCAATATTACCGGTAGCTCTACCGTCCCGACCACGGGGACTTGCTCATTTCCGAATCTATACAGAGGTGCCTCAAAGCCGACCACCATTCTCACACCCTGCAAATCCATCCTCTGATATGCATGGCTATACAGGACATCGACCGAAGAACCGTTGTCAATCATCATCCGTTTCATATCAACTGGTCCGACCTGAGCTGTAATGACGAGAGCCCCTTCATGTGGCTCCACGGCATCGAGCTGGTAATCTTCGTCGGTGAAAGAAATCACAGTCCCTGGAAATGGACTTTCAGCTTTCATTAGACGATCTACTATCATTACCCCATCGGGTCCGGCCCACCACTTCTTACCTTAGTGCTTCTGAAAGGTTCCCCCTGAGATGACATCGACTACTCTTCTCTGCTGACCCCCATTCTGGACAGGTGGTTGATTTCCCACTGGAGCCTGTCGACCAGTAACATATTGAACCAATTCCCCTTTTTAAACATTTCTTTCAATCATATCCCTCAATTCCTTATACCTCCCTGTAGAATGGCCCCGATCTTGATGATATTCATAGTAGAACCTCCGATCTCCCTTTTTAATTGGTAGTGGTGGTTCATAGAATGGTTTTCCTCTTATATCATTCAAGATGTGTACCCTATTGGTGTTCAGTGGAGTATATATTTTTTTCGTCTGTTTTGAGTGAAACAGCGACTTCTCTGTCTGAGAAGGTGCTGCTGTTTTTGGACCAATTCGATCTCACACCCCTGGTTTGGACCCCTCTCCTTTGGGTCGAGCTGCCACCTCCTGTACCGGTGTTAAATTGTTTATGGCCTCCTCTATTGATATCAATTTTTCAGCCCTCTCACAGGCGTCGGCAAGATCTTTAGGGGGGTTGAACATGATGTTTTTCAGCAACTTCTTAGAGCGGCCAACGTCCAACCCGGTGGTGAAGAATCCCAGCGCTTGAGTTACATTGAGCTCTGCCACTGTTTCGACAGCATCCCTGAATCTCTGTACATACTGCTCCAGGGATTCATTATTCCTTTGCCTGATCTGTATCAATGAGGCGGTAAGCTTCCCTCTCCTTCTATTGCTTCTGAACCGCTCATGGAATTTGTCAGTGAGCTCTTTCCAAGAACTGATGCTGCCCGGGGGTAAAGATACCACCCATTGTTTTGCACATCCCTGCCTCTGAATGATTGAAATAACCCATCACTATCTCATAACCATTGGTGTGGTCGTACGGATCCCCCGTGCCATCATACGTATCCAAAGGCGGCAATTTCATTTTAGGGTCTGCTTTCTCCTGGTTAATAACTGATGAGAAGGGCAATTTGCTGCTCAACGTCACTGCCCCTGGCTTAACCTCTGCTATCATTCGTTCCATCTTCGTCAGTCTTTCCATCAAAAGATTGGTGGGAGCTGGGTCTTGCTGCATAAGCTCATTTCCCAGGCGTTCGTCCATCTGACCGTCATTAAGCCCGTGATGCTCGAGCCCAAGGTTGTTCGGC
Source organism: Hedera helix (assembly GCA_947179155.2). NCBI lineage: Eukaryota > Viridiplantae > Streptophyta > Magnoliopsida > Apiales > Araliaceae > Hedera > Hedera helix. The sequence continues at coordinate 9,575,283 of OX359267.1, read as the reverse complement.
TGACCCCGCCTCGGATCTTCCCGATGGTGATCACCTTTCAAATCAAAACGGTCCCGCCTCTGATCTTCCCGATGGCGATCATCTACCGAATCAAACCGGTCCTGCCTCGAATCTTCCCGATGGCGATCAGATACCGAACCAGACCTACCCCGCCTCAGATCTTCCCGACGGCGATCATCTACTGAATCCAACCGGTCCCGTCTCGGATCTTCCCGATGGCGATCATATACCAAACCAGACCGACCCCGCCTCGGATCTTCCCGATGGCGATCACCTACCGAACCAAACCGATCCAGCCGTGGATCTTCTCGATTGCGATCACTTTCTGAACCCAACCGGTCATGCCTCAGATCTTTCCGATGGCGACGATCATAGCCGCTTCTAGTTCGGCTCCCATGTGTTTCTGACCCGTTCCTCAGGGGATCATCATGACACCCCCGAACGACAGTGTGGCGATTACTGAACCTTGAATCCCCTTTCCTAGGTGGCATATCTGCAGTTGTCCTTAGTTGTAAAGTAGGAGAAATGCTGACTCTCCTTCTCCGATGTCGACTCTGGGGGGGTGGATTCCCTGGATCTCATACCCGCAGTCGGTCGCTCCCTGTCCCCTTCCAATTTCAACAACAAGTTTTCCTATTCCTGTTGCTACGTCTGCAGAGCCTGCATAGCATCCTGGACCTCCTGGACCTTCCTCTTTTTGATGGTCTCCCTTTGGTATATCGTGTTGTGTCCCCCGCCGTGAGTACTTCTACAGGACCCCCCATTCCCTGTGCCCGAAGAAAAGTCCAACCTACGCCTCAGCGGGTTAGATGGGACCCCTTTCAATATGGACCTCCCACCGCCAGGCCCCAAACGGTCCATCACCGAACCCTTAACAACACGAGTTGAATTCCCTGCAGACGAACCAGTTTACTCAATCTGCACCATAATTGTTGTCTGCTTCACTTCTCAAACGAGATTACTAACCCAACCCTCCTGAACAATGATTTCCGATACACAGAAAAGCCCTCCTTCTAGCGCCAATGTTAACGCCTGAATTTGTGAACACGTGGAAAATCACCAGAGTATGAGCACCTGCACTCACAAGTCCGTTAGACACCCCCAGAACTAGCGACGGCTGGCCGTCCAGGGATGCTCCGGTGTAAGAGTAAGTAACAAGCCAAAAGCATAACAATGGAGAGCAATAATGCTGGAATTATTAAAGTTCTGTGTAAGTTGTGAATGTGTGTACCGTAATCCAGGAGCTCATCTCCTTTCTTAAAAGAAAAAGTGAAAGGAAAGAATAATTGAGATAAAGAGTATAGGCTTTATACAATTTTAATTAAGTAAATTATGTAATTTGAATTTGTTTTGCCTTCAGTTTCCATATTCCATCCACTTTAGAATTGGCATAGAACTTCAAAAAAAAAAGTGAACTGTTTTGGGAATTGAATAATTCCTTGTTCAACTGTTAGCCGTTTGGAACTCGCAATGAGCAAGGGAAAGGAAAGGAAAGGAAAAAGATAAGTAATTTATTAAAAAAATCTTCTTAATGAATGCAAGTGCAACAATCTATAAAAAAAATTAAAAATACAAAATGTAATGTGAAAATCAGTGGTAGTGAACTTGTAAACATGATTCTTAGTTTTTTTTCCCCTTTCCTTTTCCAGTTTTCATTTTTCTTTCTCTGTCCTTGTATTTTCTAAGTATAATGAATTACTCTTCTTATTCTATAAAAAGAGTTTCATTTGCTATTTTTTTTTTCTTCACGAGAAGAGTCCACTTTTTGGTGATAATAATAGTAACAAATGACACAATGTCATGAAGGTTGCCATTATATTTCTATAATCATACCACCCTACTAAACATGAACTTGTCTTCAAGAGTATACATGGAATAAAAATAGATCCATAATGTTCGCAAAAAATTTGCTAATGAGACAATTTTTGTAGAACTGAGGGAAATTTTTACCTATGGCTATGGGGATCAACTGACAATAGGGGGAAACTAGCTGTGTACACAGCAGAATTCAGGTAAACAATAACTCATACCTGTGTTTCTTCTATTTTTAGCTTAGACTTATTTTTTTGTCTCACTTAGAAACAAGTTTTATTTATAAACAATAAGGTTATATTTGTTTGCAAAAAAATATGCTTCAGATTAGACTATTTATATTAATTTAATATTATTTCAGACTATTTTATCTTATGATGGGGAATTAATAGTCCTTTAAATAGTCTTATGGACTATTTTTTATCTTTCATAAGGCTATTTATAAGGAATTATATAATCTCATAATGAATATGGGATTAATAGTCCCCTTATTTTAAGTTATTAAATTGCTTTATGGGACTAATAGTTCAATATTAAGGAACTAATAATCCATCATCATGAGATAAAATAGTCCGAAGTAGTGTTAAACTAGATACAACCCTGCACGTTGTGGCGGGGTTATTCATTTTAATGAGAATATATATATATATATATATATATATATATATATATATATATATATATATATATATATAATTTAAAATTATTTATGGTGGAATTAAAAAGTTTTTCTTTATTTATAGCTAGTGCGGAAAAAAAAACACGTGTTTAGATGAATCACCCATCAATTTGGGATACTATCAAACTAGAATTATGGGATATAATATCAATTTGGAATTGATTCAATTTTGGGATATAATAACAGTTTAGATTTTATTTATGGGATAATGTTATATTTTTTGTGTGAATAAGGAATTTAAAAAAAATAAAAATTTATGCGCGAAAATTTATGTAAATAAAGTTCAAAAGCCTAATTATGGGATAATATTATATATTTTTTTGCATGAGAATTATTTGTAAAAAAATTAAAAATTCAAATTATTGGATAATATCATATATTTATGTGTCAAAGTTATCGGTAAAAATTGGATAAAAAAAATGAACACTAAATTATTGGATAATACCAATTTGGAATTGCTGCAATTTTTGGATATAATATCAATTTGAATTTGTAAGTGTGACATTTCCGGGACAATGTTACATTTTTTTGTGTGAGTAAGGAATTAAAAATATTTGTAGACACCCAAATTTTGCGTTTGTACACTAACATGGGCAGGAGGACAAAATCGTCATTTCGCATGGACTGTGAAAAGGAATGATGGATTTCAGCACGGTCAACACAAGCAAACACAAAAACGAATCGACATCAAATTGTGTGATCTAGGGATACGAAGCAAATCCAGACAGACCGAAACGACCAATACATCCTACCAACAGTCCCCAGATTGTGAGATACCAATAATACAACGAAAATGTTGATTTAAGACAATGTGACACGAGAATCAAGAAAAGGGAGCCGGGCGGCCGCAGATGCATCTGCGGCCAACAACAATGTGGCGTTTTCATGGCTCGAGGAAACACACTACAGCCGAGGCGTCGGCGCGGACGGCCAGAGCAGGCAGCCGTAGATGGATCTGCGGCCAGCCATAGATGCACCTGCGGCTACTCCCAGTCAGCTATACAACGCCAATTGGTTCACCCGAGAGAAAAGAGAGAGAAAAAGAAAGGAAAAGTTAGAGAGAGAAGGTGAGATTTAGAGAGATAAATGCTCGGATTGGGCTAAAAAGGGAGAGTTTGTCATTTTTTAGCTTTAATATTCATCCAATATTGTGTTATACATTTGATAATGAAGTATAAAGCGATTATTGAAGTATTGCAAGGTGAAAAAAGGTGTTTCTTGAAGTTTATCTTATATTTTTTCTTGTGATTTCTTGTTGTTGGATTGCTTGGATGTAGTATCATTTTATATTAAGTGATGATCCAAGGATTAGGGATGATTAGTGAGGGTTCCATCAGAACGAAACTTCCTCCCAATGTCCCGATGATATCTGAATGGTAATATATAGTTCATTGTGTTAATATGGAGTTCATAGTGTTTAACTTGCAATTTTAGGTTATTGCGGTATAGTAGTAAATCTAGTGTTATTAAGTTTTCCTTTGTATGGTTGTGTGGTGATTTTGGGGTTTGTGAACCTAGGAATGAGATCTTTGTGATCAAATTCTGAAGATGGACAATTTAGTAACGTAGTCACGGCAATGAGCCTTTTATTGTACATATGTAAATTTCGGGCCTTAAAATGATATCCATATCAAAAATCGGGTTAAGGCCCCACAATAGTGAAATATGTGATCGTGTGTGTTTGGGGTTATTTGGATGGCTCACATGCCCATGAATAGCCCCGACACATTTTGTGAATGCTTGATTTGGTTTACGACTTAAAAAGCGGTTTCAAAAGGGAAAAGGAAAAACGGGAAAGATTTTCTAAAAGTAAATCAAATTATGGTATTAGAATCACAAGGCTAAAAAATAGAGAGTTTTAATGAGCGTCGATTCCTATTTAACGAAAAGGCTGCAAACGTTTTCTTAAAGGTCATAAGAAATTGATTTTGTAAAAGTAAACGTCGTTTCATTAAACTTTGGTGCATAGGGTTAAAGAGCTCCTAGAAGTTGCCTTTATTTGATTTTATTTTACTATCCAAAGGCAATGTATAGTCTCGATTCCTATTTGACGAAAGTTTAAAAAAAACCCTTATTTTCTAAAACGAAGCCTAATAAAAATCTCATTGCTTTCCATCTATATCTATTATAAAGCAAAGTCGTGGCGTATAACTCAAAAGACATTCTAAAACACTCTCAAAATAAAGCACGTTTTCTATAGAAAAATCATAGCGGCTTTTATGAAAAACTCACCACAACATTCATTTAAGCACACACGCACTTACACACACGTTTTCAGATTTTAAAAGAATAGGAAAGCATCAAAATTGCGGTAACCGTGTTTTCACGGAAGTCGGGGGGTGCCTAACACCTTCCCCTCACTTAAGCAAGCCCCCGAACTCCATGAATCTCGGTTCGCAGACCAACTAATTAGGAGTCACATATGAGCCATTACGATTACGAAAACTAAAACTCGGATGAGTTGGTACATCCATTTCCAATATACCAACTGGCGACTCTGGTCAAATTGGTTCATCATAAAATCGATCATTCAAAACTTGTTGACACTTGTGCCGATCTTTTCCCAAAATCACATCGTAATCAAAAGGCTAAAATTGGAAAAGGTAATTATTAGTAGGAGACGATTTTCCCGGCGTCGATAGTTGGCGACTCTGCTGGGGACATTAGAGGGCTTAAGCCGCGTTTAAATCTTGATGCTTTCCTATCCTTTAAATTTTTTTGAAAATGCGTGTTTGCGTTATTTTCTTTGATTTACCTTTTATGCGCGTATGAATGAATGTGCGAGATTTGTGACTGTGTTATCTTTTCAAAGCTTTATTATTGTCGTCATATGCATACGATGAGGTACGATGAATGTATGATTTAGCAGTCTCTCCTCCTGAGGCAAATTCGTCGGATGTGGATTACTGGACTCAAAAGGGCGCTCCCCAGCGAGGCTCAGGAAAAGCATCCACTCAGATCCAATCCAATTAAAAGGCCGGATTTATTCCCGTCTAGTATGTTGTGAAGATCTTGGAACCTTCATGCCGAAAAGACCGCGAGAGTAACTTAGGGTAGGTCAGCCTCAGATAAACCCGACGCTTGGGAAGTCTCTTCATACCCTATTACGCTTTACGCACATGATGTCATGTTTAACGTCAAACGTTTTTTTGTATATCTCCCATCTTGCCAAAATAAAGTGCTAACCTCTGTTTTACAGGGAGCGCTTGAAGAGCATCATAAATTCACATTTGCATACCTTGGTTGAAATAAAGGACCACTGACACTGTTTTGCAGGAAAAGATTAAAAAACCCAAAAATATAGGGATATTTGCTTTAGCATGCATCCATTTGTGTCATTCCCCAAAACTAAACTTGGGTTGTTTTATTTGTAGGATTGCTCCTCAAACCCGCCTTCGATTTAAAAAAGCCCAGGTTTCAACAATCGAGATGGCTGAAAATCCTAATCCTAACACAACTCCTATATCTCGGGAAGAGTTTGAGGCCGTAAAAAACCTAATGACTGAGATAACCATGTTACTAAAGGAGCATTTCAAGTTAAAACCTGGACCGCAACCCAAGGATCCACCAGGGCCATCATCACAAGGGAACGGCACGACCCAAGAAACTCCTAAAATCGAGCAGTCAAAGGAAGTTATTATTATTCCCGAAGACGAAAGTACAAGTAATTTTAGCAAAAAGATTAAACAGATGGAAGAGGCCATCAAGACCATGAAGGGTATTGGATAATACGGCAGTGTCAATTATTCTGACTTGTGTGTCTTTTTGGGAACCAGATATCCTGAAAAGTTTAAAATCTCAGAGTTTGAAAAGTACAACGAGGCGGGGGGACCCCTACATTCACCTAAAGGTCTACATTTGAGAGCTTGGGGCGTACTTTGAGGATGAATCATTAAGGATGCAGCTCTTTCAGAAAAGTCTAACGGGAGAGGCTAGGACTTGGTAAGCCAGGCTGGACAATGCGAAAATTCACAACTGGGAGGAGTTGGCCCACACATTCCTGACCCAGTACAGCTTCCAATCAGAAATGGCCCCTGATCGATACCAAATGATGAAGATTAAGAAGCAGCCCAAGGAGTCCTTCAGAGATTATGCCCAGCGATGGAGAAGGATGGTCACGCAAGTAAAACCCACCAATGAGTGAAATGGAGATGGGGATGACTTTTATAGATATCCAAGAGGCTCCTTATTACGAGAGGGTAATAGCTGGAATCGAAAAATCGTTTGCAGAAATGATTAAACATGGGGAAATGGTCGAAATGGGATTGAAATCTGGAAAGATCCGAGACTTCACGGCTCTCGAGGCTATTGCAGAGCAGATTCAAAGCAGAAATTATGGCAGTACTTCCCGTAGGACACAGAAACGAAAAGAGGAGGATGTATCCCTAGTCTTACAAGGGCTGTCTGGGAAAGCAGAGAATAACCCTCCTGTTCGGATGCAAAGGAGTATGCCCCCTCGACAGCCAACCTTCACCAATTAGAGGCCTGAGGGGCGAAGGAAATTTGAAAATTCCTGAGATAGAGAATTCACCCCATTAGGGGATTCCTTAGAGCAAATCTTGGTTGTGTTGATAACCCAGAAGAAGATTACGGAGCTAGCACCACCGACTGACCCGAAAGGTAAGAGGTACAATCCGAGCAAGAAATGTGCCTATCATTCGGGGTCCCCAGGGCATGACACTCAGGAATGCTGGACGCTGAAGCATAAAATACAGAATATGATTGATAGTGGAGAAATTGTGATAGAACAACCGAAATCCCCAAACGTCAAGGTCAACCCTCTACCCGAGCATAATGGGGGAGGTGTCAACGTAATTGAAACCAGGAAGGCGGAAGGGCCTTTGAAACTGAGGTACGTAAGAAAAATCGACGAAGTGGTTGGTATGGCTAATGTCCAAGAGAGCACGCAAAGTGAACCACTTAAATTGCCTGGGGTGATCAAAGGTACCAAAGGGGCACCTATCCGATTGTCAGTTGTAATATCCCAGATATTAAAAGAATTGGAAATAAGATTTCTATTATTTAATAAAAGTTAGTGTTTGATAACCTAATTGTGGAGATTATGATTGTGGAAAAACTGGATTAGATTATAAAATTTATTTGTTTAATCTATGTGCTAGCAAGAACCAATATGGTTCAATAGGTGTCATAGAGGCTTTTAGAAAGAAGGTCCTATAAAGTGTATGAAGAGATAAGCTTTTATATTTATTGATAATAAGATTCTTCTAAAAGAAGCGGAGTCAAGAATCTAAAGGGATTATGAGTAATAAGATTGCACCTTCTATCAAAATATTTTGGAGGGACCACGCAGCTGAAGAGGTAACGTGGGAGCTTGAAGAAAAGAGGAGGACGATTTATCCGTATATTTTTGAGTGACCTTAAGTGTAATTCTGGGGACGAAATTCTTATAAGGGGGAAGAATATAATAACCGCAAATATTATTAGCCTATTGCAAATTAAATTAGGAATTTATTTCTAATAGAATGAACCCTAGTGTATTTAATTGAATTATTATATGACTATGTGAATTATTTGATTAAAATTTTTATTTAATTAAAGAGAAGTCCAAGTAATGAATATATTAATGGACTGACCTTGGAATTTTAATATCAAGAAATTGATAAAGTGAGTTAAGTAAATATTCAAGTAATACTTGAATATGACAAGTCTAATTGGATTAAATAATTGAGTTAAGTGAAATGAATTACTATTGTGAGACTAGTTATTTAAGCTAGCTACCTTAAGCATTAAATTGCAAGTTGCCTCGTGAAAAGTTATTATGGTTCATTGTGTAATTAATTTGAGACTAGTTGGATTTATTTCTAGTGGCTTATTAAGTTAATTATTTGTATTTTAAATGAAGTCAACTAGTGGTCAATGATAAGGCCAATTTGGTAATTAAGTGGAAAACAAAAGTATTGTATATTTATGGAGATGGCATGGTCGGATGTGTGACGGAGAAATGATCCATGTGCTTCCTTCTTAGTGGCATAATGTGATTGGTGGAATCCAAAAAGATTTCAAAATAATTAATGAAAAGGATAAGCATGAGGTAGATATTTTGTTGGTTAATTAATAATTAATTCAATGGTTAAGGAAGGAGAAGTGGCCGACTATGCATGTGGAAGGAAAAGAGGGAGTCATGTGACTTATATGTGTTGTTGAATTTTGATTGGTTAGAGCTTTGAATTGTCAAACTTAATGGATAAGGAATGAAGGAGATATTTTGTGAAGTTTAACTAGATTTAATAAAGTTTCAAGTCCATGCAATCTAATTAATGGAAATGAGGGAGCAATTAAATGGAGTGAATAAAAAGGTAGGCATCCATGTTGGAAGAAGGTAATTAATGAGAATTAAATCTTCTTTCAAGTCCATGAATCTAATTGGTGGAAATGAAATAAGCCTTCAAATTGGTTAATTAAAAGTTAAAGATCCAAAAAGTGAGCTTGGAAGATTTAATTGAAATTAACTTATGTTTCAAGTCCAAGACTTATCTCTTCATGAAACTCACTAATTAGGCTATCATCTTCATTTCATCTCTCATGTCATAAGCTTGCTAGAGAGAAAGGAAGCTTTAGTTTAAAGAGAGAAAGTGAGAGAAAGTTGTGATAAAGCTAGTATCCTTGTGAGAAAAACTAACAAAATCACCAAGAGGATTCAAGGAGGGTATCGGCTACTTCAAGGAGGTGGAGATTGGTGGATATTATATTCTTTTATCAACTAGTTTGGAAGGATAAGGAGAAGAGCTCAAAAGATCTTAAAGGTTGAAAAGTATTTTTGAAACCCTAACTTTTGATTTTATAGTTTGTATAACTCATATATGTTATTTATGTGAGTTGTCGTTGGTTGATGATTAGATTTTTGATGAGTATGAAGTTTGATGGCCAAATACGTTAGATATGGATACCAATATAGTTGATATGTGAAAACAATTGAAGGAAATAAGTTTGAGCAATGATAATGAAGTGAAACCTTAGTTTTCCTTGTGGTTTAAAGCTATGTGGGTTAAGATGTGTAACTTGTATGCTTGGTTTTATGATATTAGTTGATAGAGGAGTCAATAATGAACAAAACCTAGTTGGAATAACATAAAAAGGTTTTAAAATGAGTAAGATATGATTTTTCAAACAAAGTACGCTAGGGCTTGAAAACTGTCGCAAAACAGTCCACTTTTGACGTGTACTGTTTTCAAACCGTAGCTCGTTTTTAAAATCTGTTGACACCGGGAGATAGATCTCTCAGTTTTCTGAAAAATGAGACTTGTTTGACCAAATTCCGAGTTACGAGTGATTTTATATGAGTTTTCCCATAAAACTCTCCAAAAATGTTTTCTGTTAAAAACCCATTGTCCAAAAATTTAAGGAGCCTGTTTCCACCATTAAACAAGCTTTAAAAGTTCTAAGATTCTGTATTATGAAGTTTTATGTTGTAACGAAGCTCCTGTCCAAAAATGAGCTCATTCCGACTCCGAATGAGTGCGTAGTAGCTTAACCAAGTTTTCAGTTTGTAAAACAGAAACTGTTTTAAGTTGAGAAATATTGCTTCAAAAACTCTGATATTTTTACAGGATGTAATATATAGTGTCCAGAAGCTTTCGGTCAAGTTTCAGATTTTTTTGATAAAGATTGTATTTTTAATAATTATTACCGTTTTGGACAGAAATGGCTTGTTTAAAAATAGTAACTAGAGCTAAAAATTAAGGGAAAATTATTTTGGGTATAATATATCATATACTAATGTTTCCCAGAAGTTATAAAAATAACGAGTCAATTTGGTATTTTTTATAAATATGTTTGTATGTGAATAATTAGAGAATGTAATTACGTTTAAGCCGAATAAATTATATAATATAATTTATTCGACCAAGAAGTCTTAAAAGGATATAATGACTGTGTTTTGTGAATTTTATGTGAAATTAAGTGTTAGCTAGATTCTTTGGGGTTAGCACTAATTAGTGAGTAACCTATTAATGATAGGTTTTCGGAAATGATTAATAATATTGATGCCTATTTAAAGTGTTATTTAGCAATTAAATAACATTAGAAGTTGATTGAGATGTTACTAAGTAATAACTCAATATATTATCCGAGACGGATAATATTATGACAAATTGTTGAGTTTTGTGGTGTAATTAAGTTAAACCCAGAGTAGGGTTCGTTAACGACTAATTAGTGGTTCGAACTAGGCGAATATAAGATTAAGCATCTAGTCAAACTTTGACGGATTTTGTGCACCGTTGATCTCACATATCGTGTAGGTGATACAAAGAACGTGAAAGGTTAGCTTAAGCTGGTTTTGCAATCCAGGCAATTTTTTCAGATGTTGTTGCTATGTGTATAACTGTTGTGTGTGCACTTGAAGTATGTAAGAATTTGAATTAAATATGCTTTTGTGAAACCATATGATGTATGTTGATTCTATATGATAGAAAGTCTGAGTTAATTGAATAAGTTGAACTGTATGCCATGTATTCATTCTAATGCATGATCAGTATGTTGCATAAATAAATGCAAAGCACGAGAAGCATAATGCATTCATATAATGTAATACATGAAGTATGAGAAGCATGTATAAACATGAACTATGTGCTATGTGCTATCTGTTAGACTTGTTGAGCCGTCGTGCTCATCCTTGCTTTAAATTAACATTTTCAGCGAAGTAAATGAAGAAATTATTGAAGACACTGGATTATGGAAGATGGATATTGCAATGTTGTTAAAATGAAATTGAATGTAATTGTCTTGATAATTGAACTTGTCGTTGTTCAGTTACTAAAGCTTTTAGCTATGATAAATAATTTGTAAATGTTACGAGTTCTGAACGAACAAGTAAATAAGAATTTTTTACATAAATTATGAAGTTAAATTGTGAGCTAGAATTACACATCTTGTTGTAAAGAAAATGAATTAAGTTGTAATAAATTTTGGTAAAATGAATCAAGGATATTCATTATGACAATAAGTTGTATACTTTACATTTTATCAATGTAAACTTATACAAATGAAATACTTTAAGTAAATTAACTTATGTCAAGATTACGGTATGCTAAAATAATGACTTCAAGATGCTGAAATTTGGAATGTATGATGCTATATTGGATATATGGTATGTTGAATTAGAAATTCAGGATGCTGTAATGGGAAAACAGTTTGCTGTTTTAGTAGATCAGCTTGCTGGAATGGTATTACAGCTTGCTGTTTTGGTAATCTAGTTTGCTGAATTATGTATTTAGCTTACCGAAATATAAAGAAGAACTTATAGAAGTAAAGATTAAATATTGAATCATAATGTATATAATCTCGAGATGTAAAAGTGCAAAGTAAAGATTGCGATTTTGGGAATAGAAGAATGTTGAAAGTTTTAATTAATTAAGTTTATCAATAAAATAATTGATAAGTATAGTAGATGATAAGAACAATGTTGTACATTAACGCACGGGATCCGGCGTGACCAGCACGCGGATTTTTGGGTCGTTATATCAGCACTGAGACCCCTCATTATAACAACCAGATCGCAAATGCTAATTACCAGTTTGAAATCTGTTCCATGGAGTTTCGGGGGAAAGCCAGAGGAAATGGCCAGCTGTGCGTCAGTTACCTCCAAAGGAAATCCTTTGTATCTGTCAAGGCAAGTCCTTGAGGGCCCGGGAAAAGGAAGATAGAAGATCTCGGAGGAGAAAGCCTTAGAATTTTTCAAAAAAATTAATCACAACGAAGCTAGGGTGGTTAAGGCGTTGGAGGAGCAACCACCCCTGACATCGATCCTAGACCTGGTATTGGCGTCCAATGATCATCATCAAATATTTAGCAAGGTCCTGGAGGTGGCTCATGTCCCTAAGTCAATCAGCACGGAAATATTCGACCATTTGGTGGGCCCTTTATTAGACAGCAATGTGATATCGTTCATCAATGACGACATCCCCGAGGAAGGGAGAGGGCACCGAAGGCCGTTGCACATTGCGGTCGTCTCCTCGGGGTATGTAATGAACAAAGTACTAATTGATGGTGGATCGGCTCTGAACATTTGCCCATATAGTACCCTGAAAAAAATGAAGATCAACCCCAAGCGCCTGCGGGCCAGCAAAGTGGTGGTTCGGGCTTTCGATGGATCTCGGAAGGACACTATGGGAGAAATAGAACTACCAGTTAAGATCGGGCCCTATACTTTCGACATATCTTTCCCAAGTGTTGGATATTGCTGCAAGTTACAACATGCTGCTGGGGAGACCCTAGATTCACATGGCAGGGGCAGTCCCCTCCACCCTGCATCAGCAAATTAAATTCGTCATTGTCGGGAACACTTAGTGACAATTGCTGCAAAGCCCGACTATCATCTTCCCTCTATGAAAGGCATGTCAGTGATCAATCTAGATGAGTCAGTCGAACCGGTCAGCTATTAAGCATTCGAAATTAGTATCCCTCAATATCGGCATCTAGGGGATCCAACTTTGAAGCCTAGAATATCTCTGGAGCTCACATTTGTTGCTCGGGAAATGATGGCAATGAAATTCCAGCCAGGGCAAGGATTGGGAAAGAATGGTCAGGGGATCACCGAGCCCATTCAGATGCCAACACAGTTAGGAAAAGCAGGACTAAGATATCGCGGAGGCATAGGGCGGAAGAACCCGTACAAAAAGATGCCCACTCGGCTAGCCAGAATCCCAGTTCCAGGAACCAACAAAGAACATTTCCCGAAGATAGTCAAGCCTGCGCCTGAAGCAGAAGGTGAAGTAAAGGCTCCCCCAGCCAAGGAATTGGCCAAGCGGGAGGAATTCTTGCAAGAGATCATGGAACAATTTGAGATAAAGTGCCATCTCCCAGGACAGTCGGCGCACATCGAGAAGGGGAGGAAGAAATTGTCAGAAGGCGAGCAGATCATGTCTTTCATCAATTGGGCCAGATTAGCGGTTCCCAAATGAGATATGAATGAAAGCCAAGACCAAGTCGTCGCGATCATTGAGGAGGTTCCAGATGCAGAGGCCCCCACCATCACTCGCTTTACAACCGAAGTGATTACCACGAATTGGACCATGCAGCCGGTGATATCCAGAAAATGGTAAATCCAGGAGTGGCAGGGAAACCCGTCCAATAGAGGGATCAAGGGTTTTTAAGACGGTGTTTTTATTTTATGTACCTGTACGTTTATATCATATTTTGTCAGGATTATTGAAAAAGAAATTCGTGTACTGAATGTTTATATATATGATAAATATTTTTGTTTTATGTCAGGTGTCCCGACTTGAATTGTTCTAGCCTAACAAACGATTTTCCAAATTTGAAAGATAATTACGATTTTGATATAGAACTGGATTTCAATTTGATGGGAATTGAGCTGGATGAGACAAGTAATGACGACACTCCCAACGAAATCAAAGAGTAGGTCGAGGATAAACCCAAACCCAATCTCGACCAAACCATTACCATCAACATAGGAACCCCTGAAAATCCCAAAGAGCTGAAAATTGGGACAGACCTGACCCCCAACCAGAAAGCGGAGATAACTAAGTTATTGAGTCGATATGAGGATGTGTTTGCTTGGTCACATGACGACATGGTCGGATTGTCCACGGATATTGTGGTACATCGATTGCCAATCAAGGAGGGTTTCAAGCCGATTAAGCAAAAACTGAGGAAATTAAAGTTAGAGTGGAGCTTAAAAGTGAAGGAAGAGATAGTCAAGCAATTCAAAGTTGGAATCATCATGGTGTCCACTTACCCAGAATGGCTTTCCAATATAGTCCCAGTGGTGAAGCCCGGAGGAAAGGTGAGCGTATACGTCGACTATAGGGATCTGAACAACGCCAGTCTCAAAGATAATTTCCCAGTGTCTTTCATACACATCTTGGTGGATAATACGGCTCAGTATGAAATGTATTCATTTGTCGATTGTTTCGCGGGATATCACCAGATAATGGAGGCAGAGGAGGACCGAGAAAAGACTGCCTTCATCACCCCTTGGGGCACGTTTTGTTATAGACGACTTGCTTTCGGCCTCACAAATGCAGGAGCCACTTATCATAGGGCAATGATGGCTCTATTCCACGACATAATGCATAAGGAGATAGAGATCTACGTGGACGACATTATTGTGAAATCAAGGGTCGAATTTTACAATGTGACTCATCTCAAGAAGCTATTTGATCGGCTCAGGAAGTACAACTTGAAGCTCAATCCAGCAAACTGTGCCTTTGGAGTTCAGTCGGGCAAGCTCCTTGGGTTCTTGGTGAGCAACTAGGGCATTGAGTTGGATCCGGCTAAGATTAAAGCCATTGTGGACATGTCAGCACCTCGTACAGAGAAGGAGATAAGAGGATTTTTGGGGAGGATAAACTTCATCAGCCGGTTCATATCCCATTTGCCGACCACCTGCAAACCGATCTTTAAACTGCTAAGGAAAAATGCTTCCCACGAGTGGAACGAGCAGTGCCAAAGGGCCTTTCAGACCATTAAGAAGCAATTGACGGAGGCGCCAGTGTTAGTACCCCAGAAGGATGGGATCCCTCTGTTTATGTATATATCGGTTAATGTCATGGCGATGGGTTGTATGTTGGGGCAGAAAAATGAATCGGGCATGGAACATGCCATTTATTATCTCAGCAAGAGATTCAGCAGCTGTGAACAGAATTACACCCCGATCGAAAGGACATGTTGCGCCTTGGCGTGGGCTGCTATGAGATTACAGTATTACCTATTTGATCTCTCGAATTGATCCTCTGAAATATATATTTGAAAGACCAATGTTGAATTTTCGATTGTCGAGGTGGCAATTAATCTTACAGCAGTTCGACATCCTTTATGTTACCCAGAAAGCTGTAAAAGGGCAGGGAATTGCAGATCAATTATCAGATATGCCATCTGGAGGAATGGAACCTTTAGAAACCTCTCTACCAGGTGAAGACATATTGTGGGTTTAACATACGAGGTGTGATGACGAAGGGCAATTTTGGAAAATGTATTTCGACGGTGCCATAAATGCTGAAAGGGCTGGAGCCGAAGTGGTATTGGTTTCTATTACGGGCGAGCAGTACCCTGTTCTCACTAAATTATAATTCAGTAATTTGAACAATACGGCCGAATATGAGGGATGTATACTGGGACTCAGATTTGCCCACAATATGGGAATGAAAAGATTAGTTGTGTTCGGAGACTCAGAGTTAGTAATTAGATAGGCGACAGGGGTGTATGGCACTAAAGAGCTTCGATTACTCCCGTAACACCAGTGTGTTGTCCGGTTAATGCAAGAATTTGAAGACATAGCCTTTCAGTATATTCCCAAAGGACGGAATGACTTTGCTGATGCATTAGCCACCCTGGCTTCGTTAGTCCACATACTCAAAAGCAAAGCCACTCCCCAGATTGAAATAACGGTACAAAATGCCCCCGCTTACGAAGAGCACATTGCGGAATTATCCGACGAGGTGGTTCACCCAAATCAGCCCTGGTATCATGAGATCCAGGAATATTTAAGGGATAGATCTCTCCCCGACCGAGCAAACCGGACGGAAAGGCAAAGAATCTAAAAGATGGCGATCAAATTCTATTTAAGCGGAGATTCCCTATACAAAAGGGATGTTGGCTTGGATTGTTGCGATGTGTGGAGGAAACTCAAGCACATAAAATCATGGGCGAAGTACACGGTGGAGTATGCGGGCCACATATGAGTGGACCGATGTTAGCCAAGAAGATTTTGAGAATGGGACACTACTGGTTATCACTTAAGGCCGACTGTAACGATCATGTCAAGCGATGTTACCAATGTCAGGCACACGATAATGTGATTCATGCATCTCCTAATGAACTGCTGTGACGCCCCCAAATCCGGGTCCCTTGAACCACGGGTTTGGTGCTCACGTAATCTATTCTACCCTGTCATCTCATTCAACCATTCTGAACAAAATAATAATTATAAACTTAATTTACATTCATACATAACTAATCCCAGGTTCTACGTACCTTCATACATACAATTGTCGTATCTGGCATAATACAAAATATAAGAATAAATACAACATTAGCTAGTCTCTATTGATGGCCGACCTTTCCTTTCCCTTTATCTACTCCCAACCCTTCGGCCTTCTCTGGCTTAACTGAAATGTCATGAATGTAAGCAAGAGTGAGCCTAAATAGTTCAGCAAGTATAACAATGAATGATATCTTGAATAATTTCAAATGAATAGAGGAGGGTCATAGACAATTTTATCTGAATTATGCATAATAACTGAATGAATATCAATAGTCGAATCATCGAAATGAACTTATCAATATTAACTCAATATTTGAACCAAGAACTGAAAATTTAGCTTTTAAGAATACTGGTACAATGAAGTTTTTCTGCTGTACGGTCACGAGACCAAGAACACGTTTAGAACAACACCAATCGTATAGAATGATATTGTCCAGGTTAGTCAAAAGACTGCTACTTCAAATAGATGCGTACTTTGGGTGATCAGCCCATTGTACCTTTATATTGTGCACAACATAAACATCTGGCGACGCAACCACGTCATAAAATTATAATTATTACCCCTTTGTAGGGTTGTTCTATTACAGCATAACATAGAATCCGCACCACAGCCAATGTGGATTGGAGCACATAACAATGAACATTTAATCTCAACATATATCATTTTGTGTGTGTGTCTAGCCAGAATCAATATTGGCATCGACCTTTTCAATTTAATTCAATAATGAATAAACTTTGCATAGCAATATAAATGAATATCATGAATGTCTGTTCAAAGAACCGCAATAGGAGTTCAGTAAGGAAACTTGCCTTCGTCCTCGTCTATCACAATCGGTATATTATTATCCCATTTATAACCTACATGACTACAATATTGGTTCATGCATTATTTACATACACATGCATGCCATAACTTGCTAAGCTACCCATTAACTATACATAATCCTAATCACATAACACGTTGCTCATATATATCTTAACGTCTACCATATTGATTATTTTTTTATCGAATTATGGTTTACATATGTGTTTCTATCATTTAATATAAAAACTTTTCATTTTAGAATTAAAATAAATTATTTTTCAAAAACTGGTCAACTGTGCCCTGGCGAAAAAACTGCGCTGGCGGCGAGATTGCCTCGGCTGACAGCGCCCCGGCGAGCTCTGATCTCGCCCCCAGCGGAAACCTTGCAGCCAAATTGCGCCCCGGGCGCAGTCTCCAGCACAAAAACCCGCGCCCCGGCGCCATGCAGCAGAATCAGAAAAAAATTTCTTTCCAAAAAAAAATGCTATCTTTGGCCCTAATGTGAATTTTTCGATTCCAACATTTCACATAGCACATATATCATGTAATTGACTTGCGTAGGTCTTCGAAACTTGTAAAAATCATTGTTTGGTCATAGTTTCCCAAATAGTTCATTTAAGTCGTCGGTTTACGTTTTAGAACGTTCGAATTCGTCATTTATCGTCGTATACACCACTTAGCTCCCAAATCGATTCTAACACGTGTATTTACTTATAACTCACATGTTTGGCCTCATTTAACACAAAATCAACCAAAATGGCCAATTATAACACATTGGATGCATTTTCACCAATTTACCTAATTTTCCTTATTAACCAACTTTGATTCTTTACACACCATGCATATATATGTCAACACATATCCATTTAGTTGCTTTGTATGCATGTATATCTTCCATATGCACCTTCCAAAACACTTTACAGATTATAATTTCGTTTAGGCACAAAATATAGTCTAGTATTCAATCAACCCTTCCAAAACACAACTTTTATACCATCTAGGCTTCTTTGATGTTCTTTAACACATGATAATGCATGTATTACATATCTTCTTCCTCTCAAACTAGGTTTCTATCATGTTTGATGACATATAACATACAATCATGCTTTGAATCATAACTTTTAGCTTGATTACACATGTGAATAGTGCACCACCTTTGCTACATAGCTTAAACAACTAAGACTTCATGATCAATCAATCAAATAGCACTTAGACTCACAAAACTTCACATAATCACCATGTAAAACCAAAGATACATGCATGGTTGCTTCTTTTCTTGCATATAAACACATAAGCTACAAATTTTATGATTTGAACATCACGTATACCTCCTTATGGCTCTTCTCCTTCTTGAAATAAAGTTTGTTAAGGCTTGATGATCCACTTTGAAGGCTTTTTCCTCAACTTTTGATCACTCCTTCTTGAATTCTCTTGAGTTTCCTTGAAATTCCTTGAAGAACCCTAGCTTCCTTTCTCTCTCTTGGCTCACTTTCTAGCAACTTCGAATTTGTCTAAGTGAGAATGCTGAAAATTTGCTTGCATAAGTGTTGTATATATATTTACAACACTTAACCACACATTGGTTAGTTAACTCTTGCATAGTTAAGGGTAAATAAGTCATTGCTCTAAGCTAAACAAGGATATCATAGTCATTTCCCTCTTCTAGGATACCATGGTCTTTTTTCCAATTTGTCAAAGACTTTATGGTCATAATCCACTTAAGGATACATATGTTATTTTCCAAAATAATGAGGGTATTAGTGTCATTACCCCTCATTCTAGGAAATTAATTTCCCCCCTTAGTTCATAATTGTTCAAATTTACCCCTCATAACTTCATAAGTTGTTCAATTCAATCCAATTCAATTTCATTTTAATCCAAACTTGTCTCTTTATACTTGAAATAATTCCGTCTTTTAATACAACACACATAACTTGTCCCAAAATGATTGTCACACCTCCAAAATATTTAATTTCCATTAATAACTTATAATTTACAATATCGAAAAAATACAATTCATTACATTCTTCCCTCCTTACAAGGATTCCGTCCCCGGAATTACTATTACAGAATTACATAAACAAACTGGGATTTCTTTCTTCATTTTCTCTTCTAACTCCCATGTCGCTTCTTCCATATTGTGGTGTCTCCACACTACCTTCACAGAAGGTATTTCCTTGTTTCTCAAAATCTGTACTTTCCTGTCTACAATTTGAACAGGAGTTTCTTCATATGTCAAATCTTTTTCAATCTGGATCGGCTCGTATTAAATTACATGCTTATAGTCCGGTTTGTACGATCGTAGTACCGACACGTGAAATACATTATGTATGTGCTCTAACTCTGGAGGTAATGCCACTGCATAGACTACCTCTCCTATCCTTCTCAACACCTCAAATGGTCCGATAAATCGTGGGCTTAGCTTTCCTTGTTTTCCAAACCTTATCTTTCCCTTCCAGGGTGAGACTTTTAGAAATACGTGGCACCCTACCTCAAATTCTCTCTTCTGTCGATGCTGGTCAGCATATTTCTTCTGTCTATCCTGTGCTGCTACGAGTCTCGATCTTATGACTTTAACAATTTCAGTAGTTTGCTGCACAATTTCTGGTCCCAACAACTTTCGTTCTCCTACCTCGTCCCAACAAAGAGGCGTTCTGCATTTCCTTCCATACAATGCTTCATATGGTGGCATTCCAATGCTTGCATGATAACTATTATTGTAGGCAAATTCCACTAATGGTAGATGGTCATCCCAATTGCCCTTGAAGTCCATTACACACGCCCTTAACATATCTTCCAACGTTTGAATCGTCCTTTCACTCTGGCCATCTGTTTGAGGATGATACGCCGTGCTCAACCTCAACTGTGTGCCCATACGTTCCTGAAAACTTCTCCAAAAATTTGAAGTGAATCGTGGATCTCTATCCGAAACAATTGATACTGGAACTCCATGCCTTGACACTATTTCTTTCACATATAACTTTGCTAGCTGGTCTAGGTTAAACTTAACTTTGATTGGCAAAAAGTGGGAAGACTTTGTCAGTCGATCCACTATTACCCATATCGCATCATAGCTTTTCTGTGTAGTTGGGAGTCCTACCACAAAATCCATGGTAACGTGTTCCCATTTCCATTCTGGAATTTCTAACGGTTGCAATAACCCACTAGGTCTCTGATGTTCCGCTTTGATTCTTTGACATGTCAAACACTTACTTACACATTCCGCTACATCCTTTTTCATATTAGGCCACCAAAAATGTTGACGAAGATCTTGGTACATCTTTGTACTTCCCGGATGCACTGAATATCGTGAACTATGTGCTTCTTGCAAAATCTTATCTTTTAACTCCGATACTAACGGCACCCATACTCTTCCTTCCAATCTTAGCATTCCGCTATTATCTATCTGGAATCTTGTCTCTTGTCCATCAGTTATGCGTTCTCTGATTTGACCACAATCTTGATCCTGCATCTGTGCTTCCTTCACTCTATCCAATAACGTTGGATGAGCTTCAACCATATATAACCTTTCCTCCGACTCCATCGGATGTGTTACTTCTAGCTCCAATCTCTCCATGTCTTTAATCAGTTCTTCCTGAGCAGTTAAGATTTCCAATCTCTCTCGACCTTTTCTACTCAAGGCATCGGCTACCACATTTGCTTTCCCTGGATGGTACAAAATCTCACAATCATAATCCTTAATTAGTTCTAACCATCTCCTCTGTCTCATATTCAAATCCTTCTGGGTGAAAATATACTTCAGACTTTTGTGGTCTGTGTATATTTCGCACTTCTCTCCGTACAGGTAATGCCTCCATATCTTCAAGGCAAAAACCACAGCTGCCAATTCCAAATCATGGGTTGGATACCTCTTCTCAAAATGTTTCAACTGCCTGGATGCATAAGCTATGACTTTACCGTGTTGCATTAGCACACAACCCAATCCTTTGTGCGATGCGTCACTATAAACAACAAATCCCCCCGTATTGTCCGGCAATGACAACACTAGTGCTTCACTTAATCTCTTCTTGAGTTCTATAAAACTCTCTTCACATTTGTCAGTCCATGCAAATTTTACAGCTTTTCTTGTCAGATTAGTCAGAGGTCCTGATAACTTTGAAAAATCTTTAATAAATCTTCTGTAGTATCCAGCCAAACCAACAAAACTACGAACTTCAGTTGGTGTCTTCGGTTGCTCCCAATTAATTACTGCTTCAACTTTCGCTGGATCCACTGATATTCCGTCTTGATCAATCACATGCCCTAGAAATTACACCCTCTGCAGCCAGAATTCGCATTTCGAGAATTTAGCATATAACTTAGCTTCTATTAGCTTTTCCAACACGATCCTTAGATGTTCAGCATGTTCTTCTTCAGTCTTTGAATAAATCAATATATCATCAATAAACACCACTACAAACTTATCCAAATAAGGTTTAAACACACGATTCATCAAATCCATAAACGCGGCTGGAGAATTTGTCAGCCCAAATGACATTACTAAAAACTCGTAGCGACCATAACGAGTCCTAAACGCTGTTTTGGGTACATCTTCAGGTCTCACTTTCAGTTGATGGTAACCACTCCTTAAATCAATTTTTGAAAAATATTTGGCTCCCCTTAGTTGATCAAATAAATCATCGATCCTTGGTAACGGATACTTGTTCTTTATCGTCACTTTATTTAATTCTCTGTAATCAATACAGAGTCTTAACGAGCCGTCTTTCTTCTTGACAAATAAAACTGGCGCTCCCCATGGCGACACACTTGGCTGAATATATTTCTTATACAGCAATTCTTGCAACTGAATCATCAACTCTTTTAATTCTACTGGGGCCATTCTGTATGGTGCCTTTGAGATTGGCGTTGTTCCTGGCATAAGATCAATAACAAATTCGATCTCCCTTTCTGGTGGAAGACCCGGTAATTCATCCGGAAATACATCTGCATACTCATTTACCACGGGTATCTGACCCAATTCTGATCCTTCTATACGTGTATCAATCATATGAGCTAAATACCCCATACACCCCTTCCTCAATAGCTTTCCGGCCTGTAACATCGTCAGACAACAAGATTGTCCAGGCGATTTGCTACCATAAAACACTACCTTAGACTTGATAGGAGTCTGAAGGTTTACACATTTACTCTGGCAGTCGATTACTGCCCCACAACTATACAACCAATCTATCCCCAATATTACGTCGAATTCTCCTAACCGAATCGGAATTAAATCTACCAACAGTTTATGTCCCCTTATCGTTAGACAACAACCTCGACAAATATTCTCTACCCGGATCACTTCCTTATTTGCTACTTCTATATTCAACGCATTTTCTAACTTTACTTGTGGCAAGTTCAACTTCTTAGCAAATTCATCATAAATAAAAGAACATGTAGCACCCGAATCAAACAGTATGTATGCATTTACATTATTAACAGGAATGATACCTGATACCACATCCTTCGATGCCACTGCATCTTGCACCGTCATATTAAATGTGCGTGCCGTCGGTCTCCCCGATTGTACCGGCCCTCCTATGGTCAACTTCCCACCGGTGCTACCCTTACTGCCGCTTCCTCCTTCCATCTTCTTCTTAGGACAATCCTTAATCTGATGCCCTATTTCTCCGCAGTAAAAACAACCCTTGGCGGTCTTCGGTACTGGACAGTTTGTCGCAATATGCCCTTCTTTGCCGCACCTGAAGCACACATTTTTCCCCTTCAGACAAACACCTGAGTGCCCTTTTCCACAGTTAGGACACATTTCAACCTTCTTCTTTGTTTCCCCTTGCTTAACCATAGTTGTACTACTGTTGTTATTCCATTTCCGCTTGTTGGGGTTATTTACTCCACTACCGCCTTCTTTATTAGACCCATCGCTTTTCTTCTTGACGTGTTGCTCCTGTTTATACTTATTCAAGGCTTCACTGCCTCCTTCTGCCAAAATAGCTTTCTCCATTACCCCAGCAAAAGTTCCAATTTGAAACATCGAAACCTTGCTGTAGATCCATGGCTTCAACCCACGGTCAAAGCGTCTCGCCTTTCTCTGCTCTGTGTCCACCTGATGTGGAGCAAACCGTGCCAACTCATTAAATTTCGCCGCATACTCGGCAACCGACATGTTCCCTTGCTTTAATTCTAAAAAATGTACCTCCATCATATCCTGTGTCACTGGAGGAAAATAGGCTTCGAGAAATATTTCCTTAAATTTCTCCCACGGGGCAGCTCCTGTTCCCAACCTTCCCTTATTGGCAACCCACCAATAGTTAGCCTCTCCTTTCAACATGAAAGTGGCAAAAGCGGTTTTCTGATCTTCCACCACATTAGCCACCTCAAATACTTTCTCCATTTCGGTTATCCAGTTCTGAGCCTCCACTGGATTCATTGTTCCTTTAAATTCTGGGGGTCCTACTGCTTTGAAATCTTTAAAGGTAGCAACTCTTGTGGCTACCGGTTGATCACCCCCTATATTCACATTTCGGTTCTGTAAGGCTCCCATCAGTAAATCTACAAATTGTTGCATAGGATTGGCTGGCCCCTCCGGAGCATTTACTGACTCCTCTGGAGGTGGTTGAACATTTTGTCTACGTCTGGGCGGCATTTTCTGTATCACAGTTTATATCACAATTATTTTACAATATTCGAATATCACATTTTATGAACTTTAAACATATACACGTGCCAACACACATCTCATAATTAGATTTATATTCATAAGCAAATTTCATTCGTGCCTAGCACATTACATTTTTCATATAGCACATTGCTATTATCTTGTTATCCCTCCAACTACCGGAATTGGGATTCACATAACTTTATACAATAGTTTAGACCTTCCCTCCTTACAAAAAGGAATTACACGACTAACTATCCCTTCTATAACAAAAGTTAGGGATTTATACACAATATACACACATAAGTATACATTCATAACTATACATATCTATTATAACTTCCTACAGAAGCATCCCACGTCCAACAGCATCCTCGTATTCTTCGTTTATTATGGCCACCATCTTCCATCGGCTCAAAATATCCCTTGGTTGATTGTATTCCACCGGGTAATAATGTACCCTATCCTGTGCCCTTCCGAATGCCGTATGGAAAGCATAACTCATATCCTCCATTCTTACACCCATACCATCAATTTTAGCTTTCTTGGATCTCACTTCTTCTTCTAACAAATCTATTCTCCTTACTGCGTTAGTCCTAGCACTCTCATTCATAGCTATCTCAGCATTTGCTTCCCTAAGCTTAGCCTCTAAGATCTCCTTATCATTCTTCAACTCCTGTATCTTCTGCTCGGCTTGCCCCAACTTATTTTCTAATTCCACATTCTTATCAGTTAATTCTTGAACTGCTGTTTCATTCTGTTCCACAGCTGCTTGCCTTGCAGCTGCCTGAGCCTCCAACTCCAAAATTCTATCCACATACTAGTTATTTTGCTGTATAAGACCAGTTACCCATTCCTGATCCGCTTCCCTCTGCTCAGATGAGGCATTATCCGAGTCTCTTTCTAACTCATCTGGATCTTCTTCCTGTTCACTATCCTCAGTTGGCACCACTGCCATAGTTGGCACCGTTGTCATCACATCTATTTGAATGTCCTTGGATTCTTCTTCTACTGCCCGACTGGATTCCCCAATCTCTGGCATGCTATAAAATCACAAGAACAACTTTTTCAGTTCAATGCAACTTTCCTTATTCTTAACACATAATACATAACACGTAACACGTATTTTAAAAAATGTAACTTTAACAACCTCCAACCTTCACCTCTTAAAACTCTAATTGAGTCTTACTATGTTTCCTAAGGTCATATTCCTATGGTTTTCCCCCACCTAAGGTTTATAACCTATCAGCTCTGATACCAACCTGTGACGCCCCCAAATCCGGGTCCCTTGAACCACGGGTTTGGTGCTCACGTAATCTATTCTACCCTGTCATCTCATTCAACCATTCTGAACAAAATAATAATTATAAACTTAATTTACATTCATACATAACTAATCCCAGGTTCTACGTACCTTCATACATACAATTGTCGTATCTGGCATAATACAAAATATAAGAATAAATACAACATTAGCTAGTCTCTATTGATGGCCGACCTTTCCTTTCCCTTTATCTACTCCCAACCCTTCGGCCTTCTCTGGCTTAACTGAAATGTCATGAATGTAAGCAAGAGTGAGCCTAAATAGCTCAGCAAGTATAACAATGAATGATATCTTGAATAATTTCAAATGAATAGAGGAGGGTCATAGACAATTTTATCTGAATTATGCATAATAACTGAATGAATATCAATAGTCGAATCATCGAAATGAACTGATCAATATTAACTCAATATTTGAACCAAGAACTGAAAATTTAGCTTTTAAGAATACTGGTACAATGAAGTTTTTCTGTTGTACGGTCACGAGACCAAGAACACGTTTAGAACAACACCAATCGTATAGAATGATATTGTCCAGGTTAGTCAAAAGACTGCTATTTCAAATAGATGCGTACTTTGGGTGATCAGCCCATTGTACCTTTATATTGTGCACAACATAAACATCTGGCGACGCAACCACGTCATAAAATTATAATTATTACCCCTTTGTAGGGTTGTTCTATTACAGCATAACATAGAATCCGCACCACAGCCAATGTGGATTGGAGCACATAACAATGAACATTTAATCTCAACATATATCATTTTGTGTGTGTGTCTAGCCAGAATCAATATTGGCATCGACCTTTTCAATTTAATTCAATAATGAATAAACTTTGCATAGCAATATAAATGAATATCATGAATGTCTGTTCAAAGAACCGCAATAGGAGTTCAGTAAGGAAACTTGCCTTCGTCCTCGTCTATCACAATCGGTATATTATTATCCCGTTTATAACCTACATGACCACAATATTGGTTCATGCATTATTTACATACACATGCATGCCATAACTTGCTAAGGTACCCATTAACTATACATAACCCTAATCACATAACACGTTGCTCATATATATCTTAACGTCTACCATATTGATTATTTTTTTATCGAATTATGGTTTACATATGTGTTTCTATCATTTAATATTAAAACATTTCATTTTAGAATTAAAATAAATTATTTTTCAAAAACTGGTCAACTGCGCCCCGGCGAAAAAACTGCGCTGGCCGCGAGATTGCCTCGGCTGACGGCGCCCCGGCGAGCTCTGATCTCGCCCCCAGCGGAAACCTTGCAGCCAAATTGCGCCCCGGCGCAGTCTCCAGCACAAAAAAATTTCTTTCCAAAAAAAAATGCTATCTTTGGCCCTAATGTGAATTTTTCAATTCCAACATTTCACATAGCACGTATATCATGTAATTGACTTGCGTAGGTCGTCGAAACTTTTAAAAATCATTGTTTGGTCATAGTTTCCCAAATAGTTCATTTAAGTCGCCGGTTTACGTTTTAAAACGTTCGAATTCGTCATTTATCGTCGTATACACCACTTAGCTCCCAAATTGATTCTAACACGTGTATTTACTTATAACTCACATGTTTGGCCTCATTTAACACAAAATCAACCAAAATGGCCAATTATAACACATTGGATGCATTTTCACCAATTTACCTAATTTTCCTTATTAACCAACTTTGATTCTTTACACACCATGCATATATATGTCAACACATATCCATTTAGTCACTTTGTATGCATGTATATCTTCCATATGCACCTTCCAAAACACTTTACAGATTATAATTTCGTTTAGGCACAAAATATAGCCTAGTATTCAATCAACCCTTCCAAAACACAACTTTTATACCATATAGGCTTCTTTGATGTTCTTTAACACATGATAATGCATGTATTACATATCTTCTTCCTCTCAAACTAGGTTTCTATCATGTTTGATGACATATAACATACAATCATGCTTTGAATCACAACTTTTAGCTTGATTACACATGTGAATAGTGCACCACCTTTGCTACATAGCTTAAACAACTAAGACTTCATGATCAATCAATCAAATAGCACTTAGACTCACAAAACTTCACATAATCACCATGTAAAACCAAAGATACATGCATGGTTGCTTCTTTTCTTGCATATAAACACATAAGCTACAAATTTTATGATTTGAACATCACGTATACCTCCTTATGGCTCTTCTCCTTCTTGAAATAAAGTTTGTTAAGGCTTGATGATCCACTTTGAAGGCTTTTTCCTCAACTTTTGATCACTCCTTGAATTCTCTTGAGTTTCCTTGAAATTCCTTGAAGAACCCTAGCTTCCTTTCTCTCTTTTGGCTCACTTTCTAGCAACTTCGAATTTGTCTAAGTGAGAATGCTGAAAATTTGCTTGCATAAGTGTTGTATATATATTTACAACACTTAACCACACATTGGGTAGTTAACTCTTGCATAGTTAAGGGTAAATAAGTCATTGCTCTAAGCTAAACAAGGATATCATAGTCATTTCCCTCTTCTAGGATACCATGGTCTTTTTTCCAATTTGTCAAAGACTTTATGGTCATAATCCACTTAAGGATACATATGCTATTTTCCAAAATAATGAGGGTATTAGTGTCATTACCCCTCATTCTAGGAAATTAATTTCCCCCCTTAGTTCATAATTGTTCAAATTTACCCCTCATAACTTCATAAGTTGTTCAATTCAATCCAATTCAATTTCATTTTAATCCAAACTTGTCTCTTTATACTTGAAATAATTCCGTCTTTTAATACAACACACATAACTTGTCCCAAAATGATTGTCACACCTCCAAAATATTTAATTTCCATTAATAACTTATAATTTACAATATCGCAAAAATACAATTCATTACAACTGCACTGTATGACTTCCCCTTGGCCCTTCTCCATGTAGGATATGGATGTAATCGGACCCGTGGAGCCCAAAGCGAGCAATGGCCACTGGTTCATCTTCGTCGTGATTGATTATTTCACCAAATTGGTGGAAGCAGCTTCTTTCCCCAAAGTAACACAGGAAATCATAGTCAGTTTCATCAGGAACAATGTCATTTGGCGGACGGACATCCCAAAATCTTAGTGTCCGACAATGTCAAGAATCTGAACAACGCTCTTACGAAGGAGTTATGCGACCAATTCAAGATCAAATATCTCAATTCCGTCATTTATAAGCCCAAAATGAATGGGGCCGTGGAGGCTGCGAATAAGAATATAAAGAAGATTATGGCAAGAATGTCCGCCAATCATCGGGGATGGACGGATTTGCTGCCCCTCACACTGTTTGCATATCGGACATCAGTTCGTACATCTACAGGGGCAACCCCTTACGCCTTGGTATATGGGATAGAGGCTGTTTTGCCAGTTGAGATGGAGATGGCGTCCCTCCGAATTTTGCTCGATGCTCGGATTGACGAGGAGGACTAGATGCAAAGTCGGTACGACCAATTAGCCCTGATACATGAAAGGAGGGTGGCTACTATATTACACGGTCAGTTATATCAGCAACGCATCTCTCGATCGTACGACAAAAAGATACGGTCCCGAAAGTTCAAAGAAAATGACTTAGTATTGAAGAGGGTTATGCCCTGTCAAGACGAAGCGAGAGGGAAGTTCGCTCCAAATTGGGAAGGACCCTTTGTGATCAAGAAAGTCCTATCTGGAGGGGCCCTCATCCTACAAGAAATGGACGACGAGGTGTTTCCGCAGCCCCTGAATTCGGACTCGGTGAAATGGTTATATGCTTTTAAAAAAAAAAAAATCTCTCCCCATCTCTCCTTGCAATTCGAACTACGTAGGACCTGATCTCCTGACCTTATGGGAGTACGTAGGCAGCCATCATGGCGCGGTCTGTTCTCTACAAAATAATAAATCCTGTCAACACCATCTCGCAATCCAGAAGATGAAGCGACTGGGTCTAATGGTACCACCGCTCAGATAATGCCCGCATATAGCCCCATGGACATCGACGGGGGGCGATGGTAAAAAAGTGACTAAAACCCCAAGAGTCCACCATCCCGCGATAATCAACATGCAGCGCATGATAGAGTGTGTAGATGCTGAACTAATTACCCCGAGGCTGGGCAAACTCAGGAACCTGTGACGGCCACCAAACAGTCAGTCAGGATAACCATGTGAGTTTGAATGAATTTAAACAGCGGATATACCTCGTTAGCCACAAGATATGCCGATGGGTGACTACTGAGATCAGAACTGAGCAGATTCAGCATCCTAACACGGGCCCCTGGTAAGATCCGACACATGGGGGGAGGGACCGCTGTGCCAGAAGGACCCGCATCTGCCTCTGCCTCTACCTCAGCTGGGGCATCCTCACCGACATTAGGATGGACGGGGCGAATGACAGACTCTGCCAGCCTACGGGCATGACGAGTCAGAACCGGAGCTGGAGCCGATGTGACTGCTCTACATCGACGGACCCCAGCAGCCAGGGGCACCATGGAACTGCTCGGAGCATCAGGATCCATGGCTAAAACAGCACCACGAAAAGGACGTATATCCTTAGCACATACTTTTCAAAAAAAAAAACAAACTTACTATATATTGCTAAGTGATAATAAGGCAACATCACATGCTTATCTATGATAATATGAGATTTGAAATGCATAAATGAGACCCTAGAGATGCGCTAGATTCCTCAAAATTTTGGCAGAGTTTCGTCTGTAAAATGGGCGTCCCATGCACAACTAGGCATGTTTAATAAAATCATACAACCAACAAATCGTAATAAAAACTGATGATGAAACCAAAGAAATAGATAAAAAGAATTGAGGTAAGAAAAGATTATTTAACTAAACCAATATAATTTAAACTGATGATGAAAGTAATAAAAACTACTCAAAGTCCCCGGCAACGGCGCCAAAAACTTGTTGGGTGTCAAACCGTACGTATGACAAATCAACACTTACACGCAAGTGCACGTGGTCAACAAGTAATATAGAATAAGTAAAGTAAAGTATCGTTCCCACGAGGACTATGAATTGTTGCTACACTATCAAGCGGCAGTTTTATAACTATTTTAGTTTCTTTAAATGGTGGTCAAGCAAATCAAGGAATTGTGAATTAAATCTAAGTTGTGAAAATTAAAGACAACTAAATAATAAACGATTTAAGTAGACAAATGAGGTATGGGATTATAACTTCACCTGGGGTGTCATTCAACTACGCTAATTCCTGTTAAACCTAATTGATTATCTCAGGTTGTTAGTCGAAAACACGAAACTAAAGCGTGACCAACTCTCGTTGCATCATACCCATATCCAACCCAGATCCGACCCAAAGGGCAACAGAACGGGAACGAACACCCAAGTTAATTAAATCACTATATTTCTATGTGACCTAGAGAAAAATAGGTTTAAGCACAAGTTTTCAAAAGACTACGTGTGGTGTTTTGGTATATGTCTATCTTTAGCACTAATCATACAATCCAACGTCATGTGAAATCATGAACACAAGCTAACATGGTCGGTTCCGTGAGAGTTAACATGGTAATTGGTGATCAAGCAATTAAACAATTAAAATAAACCACATTAGACAATCCATACATAATCATTTAGCCACAACAAGGAAGCATAACAAATTGAACTAAACCCTAGGTTTCATTATAATCCCATAAAATAAGTTAGTTCATAATAGAAATAACAACCATCATCCACAAATGTTCATACATTGAAGCTACAAATGAAAAGAAAGAGAAAACAAAGGTTAAGAAATGCAAAGCTCGGTTTCTCTTCTTCAAATCCGGAGTTCCAAGGTTGACACAATGCTTCAAACTTCCAAAGTCCAGCCCTAAGCTTAACTACTCTAGATAGATCACGAGGAACAAGAGAGAACAAAGAAAACAATGACTAAGAATGAACAAGAAGCTCTCTCCTCTTCCTTGTGACCTAACTTTTTTCTATATCCAAGCCTTAGACTGATACTACTGATATATAGGGCCTCAAGTCGCTTCTTTTCAATCACTATAGCAAGAAGCTTTTGATTGGCCCGTTTAAAAAAGTCATAGCAGGAATTTGGTGCGAAGGACCGGCGCAGTTGCGCCGTTTTTGTACTGAGATGGGGCGTTGATGCGCCTGATGGCAGGCAGAGAAGGGTCAGAAGCAAGGGCGCAGCTGCGCCGATTTTGTTCTTCATGGGTGCGCAGCTGCGCTGTACAGCAGAGGCAGAGATGCAGGGGAAGGGCGCAGCTGCACTATTTTTGCAAAGGAAAGGGGCGCAGCTGCGTCGTGCATCAGTCATGCATTATATGCACAGTATTCTACAGCATCCGATCTTCGTGCAAATCACACCCACATCGAACCAATTTTGTCCTGAAATATTGTACTTCTCCCCCCCCCCACCCACCCCCCTCCCACCCCCCGCACAGGTTCTAGTCCAAAACAAGCCCATTTGTCCACAAGTAGACGGAACAGGCCAAAAATGAGCTATGGAGCATGAAACCTACAAAAGAGACATAAAAGCATGAATAGTAATAAAAACTAATGAGAACTAGCGAAAGTTAAAGCAAGTTGGCATCGAAATAGTAGGTATAAAACCTACTTATCAAATACTCCCAAACTTAACTCGTTGCTTGCCCTCAAGCTACACAATAAGGAAACTGAACAATCAATCTGAAATGCAAGTTAAGCTAAACAATGCAGTCTACGCTACATGCCTATGAATCCACGTCAGCCAGTACAAAGTTTAATTGAGCAGCCTCAGAGGAGTTGCAATGATCAATAAACATAGCATCCAACCAAGAAACAGTCAGTAGGTCATATCAATCGACAATTCCACAACCTATTATTACTGATACAGTGTGTAGTGTGCTTGGCTACCATTAAGGTTGATATAATGCAAATATTGTCATAATGCGCTTCTTAGAGGGAAAATCATAGTTCTAACTCAAGAAAGACGATAAATAGGAAAACTGTCAGCTATGACTTCACATCAACCAATATCAGGGTTATTCATAATTAACCAACTTTATATACAACCACGAGGGCAATATTTGCTCTTTCTCGCGTATACACCCAGCTGTGCAATGCCTAGTCCTATTAGGCTTCGAAGATACCCATATAGCAAGCTTTCGACCAACGACTCCCAAACCAGTCGGCTTTAGGGCGCTAGGTGTAAAGACACCCCTAAGGGCCTATTAACTCGAGTATCAACGGCCACAGAACTAAACTAGCCAACATGTTTATTACTATATATATATATATATATATATATATATTATTTTTATTTTTATTTTTAGAGCTGTCTTATCCCCCAAACTTGATTTCTGTGTTGTCATAGCCACCACAACCCATTCACCAAATTTCTATTATTTTAACAAAAAATTTCCACCAGAAGACAATTATGTACATATTTAGATTACACCAAACAAAACAATTACACAAAAAGTGCTATCCAGTTATATCAGAGTCAACACAAGTTAGGAATCATAAATCAACATGACACTAAGACTATGACTCGATTTTTAACCCCGTTACATGATCAAGCAAAACCGAGTATCATCATAGGCCAATATGACTTCGACCGAACAAGAGGCTAGGATTTATGCAATAAGATGCAATTAATCTAAAT
Organism: Hedera helix; assembly: GCA_947179155.2. Lineage (NCBI taxonomy): Eukaryota > Viridiplantae > Streptophyta > Magnoliopsida > Apiales > Araliaceae > Hedera > Hedera helix. Next base: position 9,542,470 of record OX359267.1, on the reverse strand, counting down.
GCAATACGAGAAATAAATATGATGCAATATTTTTTATTTTATTTTCAAATTAAACTAAATGCGATGCAACTAAACATAAACTTAATTTAAATGACAAGCAAAATAGAATAATAAATATGACATAACAAAACATGGCATGCACCCAACACCCCCAAACTTAAATGTCACAATATCCTCATTGGTGATATGGGTGAGAGAGAAAACTCCCCTAGGCCTCGGGTGGCGAATCTGGCGGTGGATACAAGTCTCCCTGCCCAAAAGTCGGGAACTGTGCGTCCGCGCCTAGCTGAGAGAATGCACTAGTCAATGCCGCTGAAAAGTCAGTTGTATATGATCTGAAGTCCGTGTGCATAGCGTACATACGCCTTTGCAAGCGACGCATCTCTCTATCATGCCTAGCAATAAAATCAGGAGGAAGCCCTCTGGCTTATGGCTCATCAGCTGCCACACCCTGCTCCTCAGGAACCTCTTCCCTTATAAAACCGAGACCCCTTGGATGCGATCTCATACACTTCCAGACCGTGAACTTCTCAATGGCAGCATAATCAATATCCCTCATCTGTAACTGAGAGGTCTCCTCGCCCCCACTCCACCTGTGCTGCTCGACATAACTGTGTAATAATGGAGGCATGCGGGATTCCGCCCGAAGTACTGGCCCTCATGAACTTAAGCATGGAGTGATGGATGATGTATCCTACATCCATACTTTGACGTTTGCAAATGCCATATAAAATCACTGCCCTTTTCTTAGTCACGTCCTGATGGTGGGTCGTAAGCAGTATGCTTTCACATATGAAACTGTACCAGGCCTTGGCATACCTACTCAAAGCCGTCTGAGGGAAATGCACCTTTCTATCCGTGCCTGGCCTAGTCTTCCATTCCGCACCGGGCCTGCACATCTCCTCCATCAGGGTGTCTAAATTAGTCTGGAATCGTAGTTCTTGCGTCCACTGAATTGCTTCATTGGTCAGGGCCGGCATCCTGAACAGTTCGTGAATGGCTCGAGGGGTGTAGTCTCCCTGCTTTCCCCTCACATATGAAATTCCATTATAAGTCTCTCGGGCATTAGCGTAGAACTCCCTCACAATTGACATTGGCACAGCTACGGGCGTTTCCACAAGCAATACCCACCCACGGCTCTTAATCTGCTGCAGCATTCCTCCATCCTCAGAACTGGGCTTAAGGCCCCTTTCTAACACAAATGATTTAGTAATCATGACGTCCCAATAGTAATGTTGTGCAGAAAGGTTGACAAACCTGGATACATCTAGCGTGTTTCTATCATCACCATCTCCCCCCGCATCACTACTAGCCGACGAAGAAGATGGGGTACGAATGCGCTTCGGCTTTTTGAAAATGTTAGGGCTTGATGTAGTTTCTTTGTAAAAAGCAATTCTTAACCTTGAAGAACCCCCAAACTTGCTTCACACAACCCTATTGCTAGTAATCTGATTATTTGCTCGAATAGAAGAGAGACAATGGTGTGAAATGAGGATTCTATGGATGGAAATGATTGGGCAAAGGTGTGATAGGAAATGGGTGAGGAAAATTAGGGTTTGATAATCTGTGATAACTCTCGAGCTCTGCGGTTGAAAGAAATAAGGAATTGAAATGATTTAAGGAGGAGAGGGAAGCCAATCGGTCGGGTTTTAAACCCTTCTTAAAAACTGAAACTGGCGTTCTGCGCAGCTGCGCCGAAAATGCAAGGGATAACGGCGCAGCTGCGCCTTCCCCTGGCTTGAAAAATCCGCACTGCTACCCTGCGCAGCTGCACCTCTGGGTAGTGTAAAATAGGCGCAGCTGCGCCGTCTGCTAGTCAGCCCAAAACTAAGAGTTTTCTTTTTCACTGATCTAGCATGCTAATTCAGAACTAACTCTTCCTGAAAGAAATTGCAAAAACAAAATTCAAATCTCCAAGAGTATTTCAAACGTTAAGCTTAACAATATCATAATTCAAAGATAATTCAAATGGAGATTTAGACAAAAAGTGGGGTGCCTCCCAACAAGCGCTTTAGTTATAGTCGTAGCTCGACTGCTCTTCGGTTCATTCTGTCTCCTTGAGGGCAATTGAGGACTGTTGGTGATCAAAGTCGCCTCCCCAATAATGTTTCAGACGCTGCCCATTGACCTTGAAGGGTTGTTCATGCTATTTTCCCACAATTTCGATGGCGCCATGAGGATAGACAGTTTTGATTGTGAATGGTCCTGACCATCAAGACTTAAGTTTGCTCAAGAAAAATCGAAGCCTGGAATTGAATAACAATACTGTTTGTCCCGGCTCGAACTTCCTTTTGATAATTTTCCGATCATGCCATCGTTTCACTTTCTCCTTGTACAATTTCATATTCTCATAAGCACGCAATCGAAATTCGTCTAACTCATTAAGTTGGAGCAGTCACTGCTCTCTTGCGGCTGAGAGGTCGAAATTTAGCTTCTTGATGGCCTAGTAAGCCTTGTGCTCTAATTCCACTGGGAGGTGACATGCCTTGCCATAAACCATCTAGAAAGGCGACATGCCAATGGGAGTCTTATAGGCTGTCCTGTATGCCCATAATGCATCGTCAAGTTTCATTGACCAATCTTTCCTTGACGGATTTATCATCTTTTCTAGAATTCTCTTCACATCCCGATTAGAAACTTTCGCTTGGCCACTCGACTGGGGGTGGTAGGTTGTGGCTACTCTGTGCTTTACTCCATATTTGGCCAATAATGCTGTGAAGAGCCTGTTACAGAAATGGCTCCCTCCATCACTGATGATTGCTCGAGGAGTGCCAAATCTAGTGAAGATGTTCCTTTGAAGGAATTTCAGGACAACTCTGGCATCGTTGGAAGGTAGAGCACTGGCTTCTACCCACTTTGAGACGTAATCAACTGCCAAGAGAATATACAGATTGCCGGACGATGATGGAAATGGGCCCATGAAGTCGATTCCCCAAACATCAAAGATCTCCACTTCCATAATTGAATTTAAAGGCATTTCATTTCGTCTGGAAATGTTACCCACTCATTGACATCGATCACAGTTTCTTAAAAACTAGTGGGCATCTTTGAATACAGTCGGCCAATAGAACCCTGCTTGAAGTACTTTAGCTGCGGTTCGTTCTGTCCCATAATGACCTCCATAGAGAGAAGAATGGCATGCATGCAGTATACTGGTCGTCTCACTGTGAGGGATGCATCTGCGAATTATCTGATCTGCACACTGTCTAAATAAGAAGGGTTCATCCCACAGGTAACTCTTCACTTCATGGAAAAACTTCTTCTTTTGCTGGCAAGTTAACTCTGGTGGGAGAACATTACTTACTATATAATTGACAAAGTCAGCGTACCAAGGAATCTCTGAGGTCACAGTGAAGAGCTGTTCATCGGGAAAATAATCATTTATAACCGCCTCGTCCTTCCTATCCTGCTCCGGATTTTCTAATCTAGAAAGATGATCTGCCACTTGGTTTTTTGAACCCTTCTTGTCTCGAATTTCCAGATCAAACTCTTGGAGAAGAAGAATCCATCTGATAAGTCTAGGCTTTGCATCTTTCTTGGAAATCAGATATCTAATAGCCGCATGATCAGTATAAACCACAACTTTTGTTCCAACGAGATATGACCTAAATTTGTCGAAAGCGTATACAACCGCTAATAGTTCTTTCTCGGTGGTGGTGTAGTTTAGCTGAGCATCTGTTAAGGTCTTGCTGGCATAATAGATAGCATGAAAGATCTTTTCCTTGCGCCTCAACTGCATAATCGCTAGCATCGCACATCAATTCGAATGGTGCAGACCAATCCGGTACTACAATTACGGGTGCCGATGTTAGTTTTGTCTTCAAAAGCTCAAAGACCTTTAAACAGTCTTCGTCAAATTTGAATTGGACCTCATTTTCTAATAGGATGCATAAAGGCTTGGATATTTTGGAGAAGTCCTTGATAAATCATCTGTAAAAGCCCGCATGACCTAAAAAACTACGCACCCCTTTAACAGTTGTAGGTGGTGGCAATTTCTCAATTGTCTCCAGCTTTGCCTTGTCAACCTCCAATCCTTTTTTTGAGACTTTGTGCCCAAGGATAATTCCTTCCTGTACCATGAAATGGCATTTTTCCCGGTTTAGAATCAAATTCGTCTCTATACAGCGTTTCAACACAAGAATCAAGTTCTCTAGACACAACTCAAAGGAATCCCCAAATACAGAAAAATCGTCCATGAAGACTTCCACATTATGCTCCACCGTGCCAGAAAAGATGGCCATCATGCACCTTTGAAATGTTGTTGGCGCATTGCAAAGCCCAAAGGACATTCGTCTGAACGCAAACGTCCCGTAAGGGCAAGTGAAGGTTGTCTTTTTCTGGTCCTCAGGTGCAATAGCTATCTGATTATATCCCGAGTAGCCATCCAGGAGAAAGTAGTACTCATGACCCGCCAGTCTGTCCAACATTTGGTCAATAAACGGCAATGGAAAGTGATATTTTCTTGTTGCTTTGTTTAGCTTTCTGTAATCCATACACATCCTCCAACCAGTCACTGTCCTTGTTGGTATCAACTCATTATGCTCATTCTTCACAACTGTCATCCCTCCTTTCTTGGGCACACATTGGACGGGGCTCACCCATGCACTGTCGGAGATAGGATATATGATCCCAGCATCTAGCAATTTCAGAATCTCCTTTTTAACAACCTCTTTCATAATGGGGTTGAGCCTTCTCTGATGCTCCACAGTTGGTTTGCTGTCCTTTTCCATTAAAATCTTGTGCATACAGAATGACGGACTAATGCCCTTGATGTCGGCGATTGTCCATCCAATAGCTTCCTTGAATTCTCTCAAGATTCTTATCAGCTTACTTTCCTGTAAAGGGGTTAGTGCAGATGCAATAATCACAGGCAAAGTATTTGATTCACCCAAATAAGCATACCTGAGATGTGATGGGAGCGGTTTAAGCTCAAGAGTAGGAGGTACCTCCAAGGATGGTTTCAAACGATCTGGAGGTTCTTCTGTATTTTCTATCAGCTCAACAGGTATCTTGCATGTGTTCACCTGTGGTAGTGCCTCCAGCTCTTGGAGATAGTCATCCATCCCCGACTCATCATTGTCACTGTCACTATCCTTCACCAAGGTAGTTTCCATCGGATCCTTACTCGCAATTTTCAGAAACTCATCTTCCACCACCCTTTCTACCACATCCATTCGGAAGCATTCTTCTTCATCGGTAGGGAACTTCATTGTCCGGAACACATTGAAAGTTATTCTTTGGTCCTGGACCCTCATTGTTAATTCTCCCTTTTGTACATCGATGAGAGTTCTCCCCGTGGCTAAAAATGGTCTCCCCAAAATGATGGGAATATCCTTGTCCTCTTCATAGTCTAGGATAATGAAGTCTGCGGGGAATATGAACTTGTCAACTTTAACCAGAATGTCCTCCACAATCCCTCTTAGATATGTGATAGATCTGTCTGCGAGCTGTAGGGATATGTTTGTGGGCTTTGGTGCAGGAAGTCCCAATTGTGTGTAAATTGACAATGGCATGAGGTTAATGCTTGCTCCTAAGTCACACAAGCATCTTTTGAAAGATACACTCCCTATCTCGCGTGGAATGGTGAAACTACCTGGATCTTTCAGTTTAGGAGGTAGTTTTCTTCGTAAGACCGCACTACATTCCTCAGTTAAAGCCACAGTCTCAAAGTCTTCCAATCTCTTCTTTTGGGACAGAATTCCTTTCATGAACTTAGCATAGCTCGGCATCTGTTCTAAAGCTTCTACAAACGGTATGTTTATTTGCAGCTTTTTGAAAATTTCAAGGAACTTAGCAAACTGCTTGTCTATTTTCTGTTTCTGAAGCCTTTGTGGAAAAGGTATTGAGGGATAGACTCGTGTATGAGTAACCGGAAGCTTTTCTGGTTGATCTTTATTTCCTGATTCCGTCTCCACAACACCTTCCTCTTTCTCCTTAGAACTTTCTACACCAACTGAGTCTGAGGCAGGGCGCAACTGCGCTGTTTCCCTTTCTTCTACCAGCTCATTCGCACCAGTTGGTAGAAACTGTTTTCCACTTCTAGTTATGATAACTTTGCAGTGCTCCTTTCCCTCTCTTCGTGGGTTTTCTTCTGTATTGCTTGGAAGAGATCCTTGGGGTCTGTTTGCCAGCAAATTGGCCATTTGGCCCACTTGGTTCTCTAAATTTTTGATTGATGCAGACTGACTCTTTATCAACACATCAGTGTTAGCCATGTATTTCAGCATTAACTCTTCTAAATCTGGCTTTCTCTCTGGTTGGGACGGTTGTGCTACATGTTGGTGACTCTGAAATCCCGGAGGATAGTGTGGTCTTGGAGCTTGTTGATGGTTCTGATTATTGCTCCACGACGAGTTTGGGTGATTCCTAGCTCCAGAGTTATAAGTATTCTGATACTGATTCGGTTGTCTCTGGCAGCTACTCACAAACTGTACTGCCTCCGAGTTGATAGCGCATTGCTCTGTAGGATGTTCCCCTGCACACAACTCACAAACATAAGCCACCTGCTGCACTTTATCATCCGCAATAGCATCAATCTTCTTGGACATTACTGATAATTGAGCTGCTAAAGCTGTGATAGCATCTACTTCTATAACCCCGGCCACTTTTGGTTGATTTAGCCTAGAAGTAGGCCATTGATAATTGTTGGCAGCCATAGTTTCAAGCAACTCGTATGCCTCATTAAAATTCTTTGCCATAAATTCCCCTCCAGATGTTGCATCAATGCTAGTCCGAGTGTTACCACTCAAACCACTGTAAAAGGTGTTCATTTGCATCCATTGGGGTAGTGCATGATGCGGGCATCTTCTGAGCAACTCTTTAAATCTCTCCCATGCTTCATATAATGACTCTCCATGTTGTTGCGCAAACATAGAAATGTCGTTTCTCATTTTATTGGTCTTTGCAGGAGGAAAGAATTTCTTCAAAAATTTATGCGCCAAATCTTCCCACGTAGCAATCGACCCCGGAGGTAATGAGTGAAGCCAACTCTTTGCCTTATCTCTCAGTGTAAATGGGAAGAGTCTAAGTCTCACTGCATCATCCGTTACTCCATTGAATTTGAACGTATCACAAATCTCCCAAAAACTCAGCAAGTGATCATTCGGATCATCATTAGCCATTCCCCCAAACTGTACAGAAATTTTCACCATTTGAATGGTACTCGGTTTAATTTCAAAGGAAAGAGCTGTGATTGCCGGCCTTGTGATACTTGCTTGCAATTCATTTATTCGCGGCGTTGCATAGTCTCCTAATGGCTTGGGCGCCTCTTGTTCTCCCTCCATGATTTCTGGCGGTTCAAATCCCTCTTGACTGTCAGAGCTAACCTCAATCACTTGTTAAACTCGTATATTAATGTTGTCGTTGCGAGCCAATAGCTTACGTTTCTTTGATCGAGTTAGCATGCACAAGTCACAAGTACCTGAAACCAAAGAAATAGATAAAAAGAATTGAGGTAAGAAAAGATTATTTAACTAAACCAATATAATTTAAACTGATGATGAAAGTAATAAAAACTACTCAAAGTCCCCGGCAACGGCGCCAAAAACTTGTTGGGTGTCAAACCGTACGCATGACAAATCAACACTTACACACAAGTGCACGTGGTCAACAAGTAATATAGAATAAGTAAAGTATCGTTCCCACGAGGACTATGAATCGTTGCTACACTATCAAGCGGCAGTTTTATAACTATTTTGGTTTCTTTAAATGGTGGTCAAGCAAATCAAGGAATTGTGAATTAAATCTAAGTTGTGAAAATTAAAGACAACTAAATAATAAACGATTTAAGTAGACAAAGGAGGTATGGGATTATAACTTCACCTAGGGTGTCGTTCAACTGCGCTACTTCCTGTTAAACCTAATTGATTATCTCGGATTGTTAGTCGAAAACACGAAACTAAAGCGTGACCAACTCTCGTTGCATCATACCCATATCCAACCCAGATCCGACCCAAAGGGCAACAGAACGGTAAAGAACACCCAAGTTAATTAAATCACTATATTTCTATGTGACCTAGAGAAAAATAGGTTTAAGCACAAGTTTTCAAAAGACTACGTGTGGTGCTTTGGTATATGTCTATCCTTAGCACTAATCATACAATCCAACGTCATGTGAAATCATGAACACAAGCTAACATGGTCGATTCTAAACTCACACTCCCCATCTCGGTTCCGTGAAAGTTAACATGGTAATTGGTGATCAAGCAATTAAACAATTAAAATAAACCACATTAGACAATCCATACATAATCATTTAGCCACAACAAGGAAGCATAACAAATTGAACTAAACCCTAGGTTTCATTATAATCCCATAAAATAAGTTAGTTCATAATAGAAATAACAACCATCATCCACAAATGTTCATACATTGAAGCTACAAATGAAAAGAAAGAGAAAACAAAGGTTAAGAAATGCAAAGCTCGGTTTCTCTTCTTCAAATCCGGAGTTCCAAGGTTGACACAATGCTTCAAACTTCCAAAGCCCAGCCCTAAGCTTAACTACTCTAGATAGATCACGAGGAACAAGAGAGAACAAAGAAAACAATGACTAAGAATGAACAAGAAGCTCTCTCCTCTTCCTTGTGACCTAACTTTTTTCTATATCCAAGCCTTAGACTGATATTACTGATATATAGGGCCTCAAGTCGCTTCTTTTCAATCACTATAGCAAGAAGCTTTTGATTGGCCCGTTTAAAAAAGTCATAGCAGGAATTTGGTGCGAAGGACCGGCGCAGCTGCGCCGTTTTTGTACAGAGATGGGGTTCAGCTGCGCCTGACGGCAGGCAGAGAAGGGTCAGAAGCAAGGGCGCAGCTGCGCCGATTTTGTTCTTCATGGGCGCGCAGCTGCACTGTACGGCAGAGGCAGAGATGCAGGGGAAGGGCGCAACTGCACTGTTTTTGCAAAGGAAAGGGGCGCAGCTGCGCCGTGCACCAGTCATGCATTCTATGCACAGTATTCTACAGCATTCGATCTTCGTGCAAATCACACCCACATCGAACCAATTTTGTCCTGAAATATTGTACTTCTCCCCCCCCGCACAGATTCTAGTCCAAAACAAGCCCGTTTGTCCACAAGTAGACGGAACAGGCCAAAAATGAGCTATGGAGCATGAAACCTACAAAAGAGACATAAAAGCATGAATAGTAATAAAAACTAATGAGAACTAGCGAAAGTTAAAGCAAGTTGGCATCGAAATAGTAGGTATAAAACCTACTTATCAGGTATGCATGGCTAAGTTAAAACATGTAAACAAGCAAATGTATAGCAAAACGAAAGCGAAAATAAAAGAAAAATGAGTCAAAACGTTACCCAAAGTGCGTAGAGTGGTTTAACCGGAGCGGATTTTGCGGGAAAGATCCAAAAAGACGCAAAAGGATGAGGTGGGACAAGGAAAATCGAAACTATTTGGAAAGAAAAGGGTTGAAAGTGACAGATCGTGGGGGGGTCGCGATCTGAAATAGTGTCGATCCCAGCCACAGATGCATCTGCGGCTGGTCTCGGTGGGGACCCAATTTCTCATTTGTTATCCCAAACCAGCAAAAGGCCTATTACGATTGAAGTACCAAATTACAGAACTTAATGAAATGACCCGTTGAAGACAAGACCCGACATCTACGAGATAAGCAGTCGGAGACGAAACCTGATGGCTGCGAGACGACCAGTCAGAGACAAAACCTGACTTTCATAAGACGACCAGTCAGAGACGAGACCTGACATTCACAAGACGACCAGTCAGAGACGAGACCTAACATTCACGAGATGACCAGTCAGAGACGACACCTGACATTCACGAGACGACCAGTCAGAGACGACACCTGACATTCACAAGACGACCAGTCAGAGACGAGACCTGACATTCACAAGACGACCAGTCAGAGACGAAACCTAGCGTTCACAAGACGACTCATCAGTGACAAGACCAATGCCTACGAGGCGATCAGTCGGAGATGAAATTTGACAGTCCCAAGTCAATCAGAGACGAAACCCGAGCGATATTCATTCATAACTTTGAACTGATCTCTGCATGAATGTGGCATATGACATTGCATCGTCTTATATATCTTGTTGCACCATTAATATATGTTGTCATTATCATGCGTCAGGTGTCTACTTCCTTATCATGTTCATTACATATTGCATTGCATAAACATGATAAAGAGGGGCAGCTGTAGACACCCAAATTTTGCGTTTGTACACTAACCTACGCAGGAGGGCAAAATCGTCATTTCGCATGGACTGTGAAAAGGAATGATGGATTTCAGCATGGTCAGCACAAGCAAACACGAAAACGAATCGACATCAAATTATGTGATCTAGGGATACGAAGCAAATCCAGACAAACCGAAACAACCAATACATCCTACCAACAGTCCCCAGATTGCGAGATACCAATAATACAGCAAAAATATTGATTTAAGACTGCATGCCACGAGAATCAAGAAAAGGGAGTCGGGCGGCCGCAGATGCATCTGCGGCCAACGACGATGTGGCGTTTTTGTGGTTCAAGAAAACACATGGCAGCCGAGGCGTCGGTGCGGACGGCCAGAGCAGGCAACCACAGATGGATTTGTGGCCAGCCGCAGATGCACCTGCGGCTGCTCCCAGTCAGCTATACAACGCCAATTGTTTCAGCCGAGAGAAAAGAAAGAAAAAAAGAAAGGAAAAGTTAGAGAGAGAATGTGCGATTTAGAGAGAGAAATGCTCGGATTGGGCTAAAAGGGAGAGTTTGTCATTTTTTAGCTTCAATATTCATCCAATATTGTGTTATACATTTGTTAGTGAAGTATAAAACGATTATTGAAGTTTATCTTATATTTTTTCTTGTGATTTCTTGTTGTTGGATTGCTTGGATGTAGTATTTTTTTATATTAAGTGATGATCCAAGGATTAGGGATGATTAGTGAGGGTTCCATCAGAACGAAACTTCCTCCCAATGTCCCGATGATATCCGAATGGTAATATATAGTTCATTGTGTTAATATGGAGTTCATAGTGTTTAACTTGCAATTTTAGGTTATTGCGGTATAGTAGTAAATCTAGTGTTATTAAGTTTTCCTTTGTATGGTTGTGTGGTGATTTTGGGGTTTGTGAACCTAGGAATGAGATCTTTGTGATCAAATTCTGAAGATGGACAATTTAGTAACGTAGTCACGGCAATGAGCCTTTTATTGTACATATGTAAATTTCGGGCCTTAAAATGATATCCATATCAAAAATCGGGTTAAGGCCCCACAATAGTGAAATATGTGATCGTGTGTGTTTGGGGTTATTTGGATGGCTCACATGCCCATGAATAGCCCCGACACATTTTGTGAATGCTTGATTTGGTTTACGACTTAAAAAGCGGTTTCAAAAGGGAAAAGGAAAAACGGGAAAGATTTTCTAAAAGTAAATCAAATTATGGTATTAGAATCACAAGGCTAAAAAATCGAGAGTTTTAATGAGCGTCGATTCCTATTTAACGAAAAGGCTGCAAACGTTTTCTTAAAGGTCATAAGAAATTGATTTTGTAAAAGTAAACGTCGTTTCATTAAACTTTGGTGCATAGGGTTAAAGAGCTCCTAGAAGTTGCCTTTATTTGATTTTATTTTACTATCCAAAGGCAATGTATAGTCTCGATTCCTATTTGACGAAAGTTTAAAAAAAAACCCTTATTTTTTAAAACGAAGCCTAATAAAAATCTCATTGCTTTCCATCTATATCTATTATAAAGCAAAGTCGTGGCGTATAACTCAAAAGACATTCTAAAACACTCTCAAAATAAAGCACGTTTTCTATAGAAAAATCAAAGCGGCTTTTATGCAAAACTCACCACAGCATTCATTTAAGCACACACGCACTTACACACACGTTTTAAGATTTTTAAAAAATAGGAAAGCATCAAAATTGCGGTAACCGTGTTTTCACGGAAGTCGGGGGTGCCTAACACTTTCCCCTCGCTTAAGCAAGCCCCCGAACTCCATGAATCTCGGTTCGCAGACCAATTAATTAGGAGTCGCATATGAGCCATTACGATTACGAAAACTAAAACTCGGATGAGTTGATACATCCATTTCTAATATATATCAACTGGCGACTCTGGTCAAATTGGCTCATCATAAAATCGATCTTTCAAAACTCGTCGACACTTGTGCCGATCTTTTCCAAAAATCACATTGTAATCAAAAGGCTAAAATTGGAAAGGGTAATTATTAATAGAAGACGATTTTTCCGGCGTCGACAATATTTATAAAAATTTATGCGTTAAAATTATCTGTAAATAAAGTTGAAAAGCCCAATTATGGGATAATATTATATATTTTTATGGCTATGTAATAAATGTAGTAAGGAAGTGGAGTGATGGACATGTCAAAATGTGTCATTGCCTTGTGTTAATGTACTGTGTTTTAGTATATATAATAGGTTTTGGATAATTTCAAATACCAAATTATTCAGCTGTAATTAGTTTTAAATTACATATTTTTTGTCTTTCTGAGAATATTTTGATTGAGTGTAGTTGGAAAATTATTCAAATATAATTAGTTTTAAATTATATTTTTCTTTTGTGAGAACTATCTACAATTGCGAGATAATATTCAAAAAATTATTATTTAAAAATTATCTGCAATTATGGGATAATTTTACATTTATAATTTTTTAATTTCATACTCACAGAAAAAGTGAAAAAAAAATACATATTTTGTTTTTATGAGAATTATATATATAAAAACCAAATTTATATTTGTGATGAATTATGGGATAATATTACATATTTTTTTGTGTGAGAATTAGCTGTAAAAAAGTATTAAAAAATAACAAATGATTGGATAATTATATATTTTTATGTGTGAGGGTTATATGCAAGTATGGGATAATATTAAAAAAAATAGCTTTAAAAAAATTATTGTGAGTTATATTTTTATGTGTGAGAGTTATATGCAATTATATAAAAAATCAGTTTATATTTGTGGATAATTTCATATTTTCATGGGATAATATTCAAAAAAAAAAAAATTATTAGATAAATATAGTAATAAATCAATTGTAATAAATGCAGTAGGGAAGTAGAGTGATGGACAGGTTGAGATGTGTCATTGTCTGGTGTTAATGTACTATGTTTTAGTATATATAATAGATAATAAATTTTGAAAATTTTCAAATACCAAATTATTCAGCTGTAATTAGTTTTAAATTAGATATTTTTGTCTTTGTGAAAATATTCTAATTGATTTTAGTTGAAAATTTATTCAACTATAATTAGTTTTAAATTACATATATTTTTTTGTGAGAGTTATCTGCAATTATGGGATAATATTCAAAAAAATAATTATGTAAGTGTTACCTATAATTTTGGGATAATTTTACATTTATAATTTTTTAATTCCATACTCACACAAAAAGTGAAAAAAATACATATTTTATTTTTGTGAGAATTATATTAATAAAAATCAGATTTATATTTGTGTTGAATTATGGGATAACTAGGGATAACCCGTGCCTGAAGGCACGGTGCAACTAATATAACAGTTAAATACCGTATCTAATATTTCTAGATTAAAAAATCTAAAACTGTTGTGGACTCTCAGTTCCATAATAAAACTGAGAGTCCAACCATTAATATAAAAAAATTGATACTTAATCTAGTCATAGTTTCTTTTTTAGGCAAACATTAATGTGATACTCATTCCCAACTTAAAATTAGTTCTTGACAGGTTTGAGCAATTAATTGATTGACGATGACGGGTTCAAATTTGTGTAATATAGTATTTTGGGGTATCCCACACACCTCCTTTATCGACAAAACGAAATTAGAGTTTAGCAGCATTTACTTGCCTCCAGTATCTCTACCCATCGATCAATATGATCCATGAATAGTATTTCATGTGAAAAAATGGTAGTACTACAAGCTATTTGGTGGGATCCAATGAGAAAAAAAAGATGTAAAAATTCAAAAGAAAAGCTTTTGCATATATACCCAAAAGTATAAAATGAGTCATCCAAGTCCAAACAAAAAAGTATTATCATAACTCCAACTAAATCGCATCACCATAACATTTTTTTCTCTATATTTTTTCTTGAAATTGGACAAAAGATTCTCATACCATAAGTCAGAGCCTACTACAATAGTTGCTCTCGATATAGCCCGCAAAAACACCAAAGAGATGACACGTAATTGCTCGAGCCTGAAAGCACAGCGTAAATTAAAATTCTAAAAATACTCTATTACCTAAAGACTCTTTGCAACCTAAAATAATTTACAGATTAATTAGAATGAATCTGAACCGTCCCTGTGATTTTTCGCCCAAATCAATTTGCATGTGGAAACATAACGACCGCAATACCTGAAAAACAGGAAAGGGCGTCAATGCTAAAAAGGTGACCCATGTTGTTTACGCGCAATTTTTTTTTTATTATTATTATTATTATTATTATTATTATTATTATTATTATTATTATTATTATTATTATTATTATTATTATTATTATTATTATTATTATTATTATTATTACTATATTATTATTATTATTATTATTATTATTATTATTATTATTATTATTATTATTATTATTATTATTATTACTATTATTATAGTGTAGTGGTGAATTTGATTTGGGCGAAAAATGTGAGTAGATAGATTTAAAAAATAAGATATTGAATTGAGGAGAAAAATGAGAGATAGATTAATGATCGTTGGATGTTGAAACCCCAAATAATTTTAGACTGTTGGATGTTGAAGCCTAAATTGATTAGAGACCATTGGATATTGAAGTCTTGGGATTTGAGCCACTCTGTTTTATATTATAGATATTACATTTTTTTTTGTGAGAATTAGCTGTAATTTTTATAAAAAAAACAACAAATGATTGGATGATTACATATTTTTATGTGTGAAAGTTATATACAAGTATGGGATAATATTAAAAAAAAAACTTTAAAAAATTTCAAAAAATTATCATGAGAGTTATATTTTTATGTGTGAGAGTTATATGCAATTATATAAAATTTAGATTTATATTTAAGGATAATTTCATATTTTTATGGGCTAATATTCAAAAAATCAAATTATTATATTAATATAGTAATAAATCAATTATAATAAATGCAGTAGGGAAGTAGAGTGACGGACAGGTAGACATGTGTCATTGCCTGGTGTTAATGTTAAGTGTTTTAATATATATAATAGATTTTGGATAATTTCAAATACCAAATTATTCAGCTATAATTAGTTTTAAATTACATATTTTTTGTCTTTCTGAGAATATTGTGATTGAGTGTAGTTGAAAAATTATTCATTTATAATTAGTTTTAAATAACATATTTTTTTTGTGAGAGTTATCTACAATAATGCGGTAATATTCAAAAAATTATTATGTAAGAGTTATCTGCAATTATGGGATAATTTTACATTTATAATTTTTTAATTCCTTACTCACACAAAATGTGAAAAAAAATACATATTTTGTTTTTGTGAGAATTACATATACATATATATATAAACCAGATGTATATTTGTGTTGAATTACGGGGATAATATTACTTTTTTTTGTGAGAATTAGCTTTAAAAAAATTTAAAAAATAACAAATGATTGAATTATTACATATTTTTGTGTATGAGAGTTATATGCAAGTATGTGATAATATTAAAAACAAAATTGCTTTAAAAAATTTCAAAAAATTATTTTGAGAGTTATATTTTTATGTGTGAGAATTATATGCAATTATATAAAAATAAGATTTATATTTGTACATAATTTCATATTTTTATGGGCTAATATTCAAAAAATAGATTATTGAATAAATATTGTAATAAATCAATTGTAATAAATGTAGTAGAGAAGTGGAGTGATGGACAGGATGACATGTGTTATTGTTTGGTGTTAATGTACTGTGTTTTAGTATATATAATAAATTAATATAAATAGTCTAATTTAAAATATATTTTTTATAAACAAACATAGGGAATTACAAAGACTTGGCAGTACTAATCCAAATAGATATTCATACAATATATCATCAAGCATTTACTCATTATCTATAATAAGTCATTTTCCTGGATCGACTCTCCGAGATGCCTCTGAAAAGTTGTTATTTGGTCTCCAACAGTTGAGTGACAGCACGCATTGTTGGCCTTGCTTGTGGATTTGAATGTAAACAATCTCTTGCCAATTTAATCATCGGAACCACTTCCTCCTCAATGCTGATTGAGACAGGGTAAAGGCTTTGATCCACAAAATCTTTCAAATGCATATTCTCAGCCGATAGAGACAAAAGAGAGGTAACAAAATCACCTGGATGCTTCCCTTTAATAACTTCTAGCGCTAACACTCCGAAACTGTAGACGTCGCACTTCTCAGTTACCTTCATTGTGTAAGCAAGTTCTGCAAGAGAGGAAAAGAGGAAGAAGGAAAAACAAAATGTTTTCAGTGGTCTAAATCAGAGTTATGCAATACTTTTGTTATCCTGGTAAATCACGAATTGGTACTTGTGCTCTAAACATAGCCGAAATATTTCTTTGTTATTTTGCATAATATCAATATTTTAATTTAGAATTGGATGTTCAAACATCATATTTTACTAAATTATTTATGAAGCAACAATTTGTTAATTTAACTAAAAATCTTCTATTTGTTATTTTACGTTTAGTTTCTAAGAGAATTCCTAACTATAAGCACTCATGTAATGCTACCTTAGCATATCGCGTTTTAACCTTTGTAGCATACTGCGTACTGGTTCTAGGAACTGAAACGAACCAGGTTCTAAGTAACACTACTATAAACTTTTTGTTGAATTAATGGAGTAGAAACCTACTGTACCTGGTGCAAGATATCCGTAAGTGCCTGCAAGTGCGCTCCAATTGGACGAATCTAGTTTTAAAAGCTTAGCAGTGCCAAAATCCGAGATGCAAGCCTCATAATCTGAATTAAGAAGAATGTTCTTGCTTGAAATGTCCCGATGCACAATTGGAGGTGAGCAATCATGGTGCATGTAAGACAAAGCATGAGCCACACCCTTAATGATATTAACCCTTTTCCGCCAATTCAATTTCTTAGCTTCTTCTTCTCTACTCAGGATCATTTCCAAGCTCCCCATTTCAAGGTACTCATAAATCAAAAACGAGTGTCGAGCATGTGAACAATATCCAAGAAGTTTCACAATATTTCGGTGCCTTATCTCAGTCAATGCCCTTACCTCATTAATGAAACCTCTACGATCAGCAATTTCAGATGATGAGTGAAGCCGCTTTACAGCTACAATATTGCCTGATTGTAACTTTGCTTTGTACACATTTCCAAATCCTCCCTTTCCAATGCAATATGCATCATCAAATTCCTTTGTTGAATTTATGATTTTGTCGTACATTGCTCTCCCATCAAAACTTGATATAGTAAACAAATCTTCATTTTCTCTATCCTGCTTTCTGACTTTTTTGTTTCTCTTTATTTTTTTAGAAATGATGAGAAGCCCCATAAATGCACAAAGAAGTAGAGCTGCTCCCACAATAGGGAGTACTACAATAAGAATGAGTTTGTGGCTCTTCTTCTCGGTTGAAGGACTTTTGCAAGGTTGCAAGCCGGTAATGTTGCCACACAGACCATTGTTCCCTTGTAAAGTTTCAAAGGAAGCATTCAAAAAGGCGTTGCTATTTGGGATCGGACCTTGCAGCCTATTGTAGGATATGTCAATGTACGATAAGCCATGCATATCATCAAAAGCCTTTGGAATGGAACCAAAGAATTCATTGTGGGAAAGATTCAGCATCTCCAAACTTTCCAAACTGTCGATATGTGATGGTATCGTCCCTGTTAGCAAGTTATGGCTAAGATCGATCAATGATAGATGAACTAACTTGGCCATTTGAATGGGAATTTCTTGGCTGAAATTGTTGCAGCTCAAGTTTAAATAAAACAGCCGCAGGCAGTCCCCTAAATTTCCTGGAATCGACCCATTCAATCTGTTTGTGGACAGATCAAGATACAGAAGATCATCAAATGATCCGATTTGTTGAGGAATAGTGCCAGAGAGTTGGTTATCATTCAAACGGAGTTCCAAAAGATTAGTCAACTTCCCAAATTCCTTCGGAATCTGCCCAACTAAACGATTTGAAGAAAGATCAAGTTTATGTAGTTGAGTCATGTTTCCAAACTCTGGTGGTATGGCACCAGTGATGTTGTTCCTCGAAATTTGCAGATTCGTCAACTTCTTGCATTTTGTCCAATTTTCAGAGAGCTCCCCATAAAACTTGTTATTATTGAGGTTGATGAAAGCTAAATCTGGATAGACGCCGAAAACTTCAGATATATTCCCAGTAAGCTGGTTCCCATCGAGGCGAACTCTCCCTAAGCTTAAGCAATTTCTAAAGCTTTTGGGGATTGAACCGATGAGCTTGTTGTCGCTTACAGTGAAGTTCTGAAGTTTTCCTCTATGGCAAATCTTTTCTGGCAAGTACCCAGCGAGTTGATTATGGTCCATTTCCATAACAATCAATTTCAAATTTCCAATTTCTTCTGGTATGGGACCAGAAAGTTGATTGTTAGTGATAAATAAAATTTCCAATGTGCTTAGATTGCCAAGTGAAGCAGGAACTGAACCGGTGAGTTTATTTGTACTCAAATCTAGTTTACTAAGGAACTGCAAGTTTCCTAGTTCACTAGGTATTGGGCCAGAAAGATTATTACTGTACAGATATAAAAGATTTAGCGAGGTCAGGTCACCCAAGGATGCAGGGATTGAGCCAGAAAGATTGTTTGTTTGAAGGCTTAGACTTCGAAGCGATTTCAGGTCTCCTGTTTCAGGTGGTATGGAACTATAAAGTTGATTTTGGAACAGGTGCAAATG
Source organism: Hedera helix (assembly GCA_947179155.2). Taxonomy (NCBI): domain Eukaryota; kingdom Viridiplantae; phylum Streptophyta; class Magnoliopsida; order Apiales; family Araliaceae; genus Hedera; species Hedera helix. The sequence continues at coordinate 9,523,651 of OX359267.1, read as the reverse complement.
AGTTAAATTACTCAACTCTCCTAAAGTATATGGAATGGGACCGGTTAGAAGGTTCCTGTCCATTTCAAGCTCAACTAGATTGGAGAGATTTCCAAATTCAAGAGGAATAGAACCAGAGAGAGTATTGTTTGAGAGATAAAGATATGCCAAGCTGCTCAGACTGCCAAAAGAAGCAGGAAGTGGACCTTCAAGATCATTGTTGTACAGTGCAAGCTTGAAAAGAGATTTTAACTGGCCTATCTCTTTTGGAATTGAGCCATTCAACTGATTTTCAACCAGGTGGAGTCTCTCAAGCTTTTTTAACAGTCCGATTTCTGGTGGGATTTTCCCAGAAAACCGATTGGATGACAAATCCAAATAGGTGAGTTTTGAAAGAAAACCAATTTGTGGTGGGATAATGCCGTAAAGCTCATTCATGTAAAAATCAACATGTGCAAGATTTGGGAGCAACGAGAAGGGGAAGCGATATAACGTCCCACTCAGATTTGACATGGTGAGGTTTAAGCTATATACGCTTCCATTTTTGCAAGAAACTCCAAACCAAGTGCATGGAGAAGTATCGGTGGTATTATTAGGAAGAAGAGTCCATGTAGATAGTATTGAATTGCTTGCATTTTGAAAGGTGGTTTTCCAGTTGAGGAGAGAAGTAGCTTCTTCAGTAGAAGCAGAGGCAAAAGCAGCATAGTTTGGAACACATATTATAATGAAGAGAGTGAAGGATAGAAGAAAGACGGGATTTCTTATGGCAAGAGAGCCCATGGTGTTCTGTTTGGTAAAATGTATTTCATATCATGGTTCAGAACTAGTTATTTATAGACATTATCTTAATAATGTATAGATCTTATTTTAAGAAGTAAGGTTGCATTTTTTTGATACAAATCACACAAGTCTAAACGTTATATTCAAGTAACGGAAAAGAATTATGTTGCGATTAAAAGATATCGACTTTTGTTGCGAGAAATAAATTAATTATCCATGTATTTGTATTAATTTACATACCGCCATTAGGTCTACTCGTAGTAATAAGAATTTACATGTTTCGTTGCAATTTAGGAGTTTTCAAGTAGGGCAATGGCTTTTATTTTCATGGAGTTAAAGTCAAATATCTTGCCTTAAAATCTTTGAAAGGAAAGGCTCTATATAACGTGTAAAGACCAGAATGTAGTGTGCCTGAAGGTCAATTCCCACAAGTAGACATTGTACCTCCACAAGGCTTGGGGTCATCATGAGGACTTTGAAGTTTCATACTACTGGAAGTCTACCTTTTAGGGGATTTTGGGAAGTGGCAGCAGCCTTTTTTTCTCATTGAACTCAACTTCTCACCACTCTCTAAATTCAATGTTTTGAAAATTCCTGCTAATTCTCTCTTGAAAAGCGCTAAAATCATAACAAAAACATGTCATTTTTTAATTATTTGACTTGTCAATTATTTACTTTATTGTTTGCCTACTATTAGTAAATTATTACAGGCAAAACTGGAAACAGGTGATTGTTGCGTTTCGTGCAGGTCATCTTAGGTGATTACCTTAGATTCTTAATAATATTTGATAATATTACTATTAATAAATTGTGTCAAGACTCGTGAGTACTCGTAATATTATGAGTGCGTCTAAATTTACCTATTTTTTTATTTAATTTTCTTACTTACATATAACATAAATGAGTGTGGTTCCACTTCATTTTATCTTTAACCCAAATGAACGGGTCACATTCATTTATTTTATATACGTATAAGAAAAATAGGTAAGAAAAGTGAATAAATTTAGAATTTTTTGAATATTATATTCTTAATAATTATATATATCCGGTAAAGTGCCAATATTTACTTGACATGGATACTTGAACGATCAAAAAATAGGTATAATCTTAGATTAAGATGATCACATAGTGGTCATCTTAAGATCTCTTTTCAAACGAAAATATCCCTTGTATTTTAATAATTTAGTTAATAAATGTTCTTATTTATCACACAATAAATAAAAAAAATGTACCAAATAAATACTCGTATATATTACACACACTCCCTCTTTCTAATTAATTTCTTTTACACTCAAAATGCTTAATAAATATCCCAAAATTTCAAAAGATTACATATATTCAACATGATTTAAAATTGGTCTCATTTTTATGTTAGGATTTTTACTGTGTTAACCTTGATATATTTGTTTGGAAGAACGATTTAGCCCATAAGTGACA